>BMAU01017522.1:0-741620 GCA_019973935.1 Trichonephila clavipes | reverse complement strand
TATTAATAGCAAATTAGTTAAGTGGAAAATACACCTGTAGCAGTACTTCCAGATACATTTATAAGTAGACTGGCTGAAGTACCGCGCTCTGCAAGATTATTTTTGCAAAAATAATGCATTATTAACTTGATATAATAGCTTAATTGTAAGAAGAGTAAAACCAAGTGCACAACAATGCATACAAAAATATAAAATGATTTTAGAATTAATATTAAATAAGTGAAAACGCATGAAAATTAAATTCCAATGAAGAATAATTGTGTTATTTTTAATATTTAAAGCGAGAAACCTTCAAAATGTTTTAACCCGGAAGCAGCGGGCGCCCACTCCACACTTAACCTTAATGGTCGCGCGATCACTTGACCAAGTCACCCCAATCCTTTTTTTTTATAATTATTTTCCTCGATAAAAATCACAATTGCAGCGAATAATTTAACTAAGAGAAAATATTGCTTACCTACTTTAAGGACTTTTTAATTTTTCTTTGATGATTTGAGAAAAAATCCAATAAAACTAATGAAACCGTTCCAAATGTGCGACCTTAATAAAAGAACATAAATCACAGACACTTTTCACTAACAATACAAGAACGTTATTTTGCAATCAAAACTGTCATATTTTGCTCACGTTATTGTAATTTTTATTCTTTGATGATCTACAAATAGCATGTGTAACCTTTTCTTGGCATGTCTTTTGACAAGCGAAGTGTTACATTTATGGCTTCTTAGTTTTCTTGATATCTTAATTTTCTTGATAGAGTTCTTTAGGCAGCATTTGAAAATTACAATTCAAGCTCAAACGTTTAATGTCTATCACTTTTGTCATATTTACTTTCGCTATCACGATTAATATGCATTATTTCATCAAGGTTCTTCAATTGCTTGATCAGTTTCATCTTCCTTCAATAGAGAGATCACAGATGCCCATTTTTTTATATTCTAACCATTTACATTTATAAACCATAATAAGTTGTACAACACAGCAATTAAAACCACAAAGTTAATCGTAGAGGGGAAAGTATATATTCATAGAAAAATATTTCGAACAAAGTGGTCATGAAAAGGGAACTCGATCAAACAACAAGTACCTTGATTGTAAAAAACCGTTTGCCCACTCTCAAAAAAAGAGGCATAAATGTGACAAATTCATTTTAGTTTCCATTAAGACTGTCATATCGGAGGATACTGTCAAGAAATTGTTAACGAATAAACAGTTTTACCAAATTTGGAGTGATTCAGCGCCTCATGCGACCGCTCCCATGAAAAAAATGTATTCGATACAAAAACATCGATGTCAGTTATAAAAAATAATTATGTAAAACGTTTTTTTATAAATGCGATTTTCAGATTACTCATAAAAATAAATACATCTTGGCCAATTAATCCTTCAAAGTGCTCAATATGCTTATCATACATCATAAAAACCTATTTTACGTGGGGGAAAAAGCAACAGAAAAATATTATTTACAACTTTCCCAAAAGAAAAGTAGACGGAGTTAAGCATACCAGTAAGTTTGAAGGTCAAAGAGATGATAATCAAAAGTACTATTCTAGAGGTAACAAGAAACGTAGTAAAATCTCATCGCGGGATTACAGCAAAGAAAACAAAATATCTTTTATTTGGTTTGGGATCAAAGATAGCTAATGAGCGTTTGAAGTGGAATCTTTTGAAAGTGGAAAACCAGATGATATATATAATTTATATATCAGTGTAAATGTATTTTTTTTTTGTCAGAAAGCATTTTGTTTTACTTCATTCAAAAAATAATTTTTTAAGCCTTTATATATTTTCAAGATGCTCGCGCCCCCCTCGAGGGCCGCCCCCCGGGGGGCGCGCGCCCTGGTTTGAGAAGCACTGCTTTAAAGCATGACGAAGAAGAAGACATGCCTAGTTTGGAACTTGAAAACGATTGGTCGGGATGGTCCAAAATCATCAGCGATGTGCAGTTAAATTCAAAATTATCTCAAATTCAACGAGGACAGCTCAAAGAATTTTTATATGAATATAGTAATCTTTTTTCGAATATTCCTGGATGTACCGATTTAGCTGAACATGATATTGAATTAGAATCTGAACGAGCAATTGTTGCTAAGCCTTATCGTATGTCTGTCTCTCGACAAATTGAAATTCTCAAATCAGAAGTTAATAAGATGTTAGAACTGAAAATAATAGAGCCAGGAGAATCTGATTTTACATCTCCATTACTTGTTGAAGCTCAGGAAAGGAAGCAAGGCCTTGTATCGATTACAGAAGGTTGAATAAAGTAACTCGACACAATTATTTCCACTTGCCTAATATCGGGAACTTTTAGAAAAGGTATCGGCAGCTAAATATATCTCTATCTTGGATCTTACTCGAGGGTATTGGCAAATACCCCTGAGTCCCCGAGCGCAAAGGTACGCATCGTTTGTGACAGCATTTGGAACTTTTAAACCATTGAGGTTACTTTTCGGTCTGAAAAATGCGCCCTATTACTTCAGTCGACTTATGGCTAACTTATTAAGAAATTGTGAAGACTTTGCAGTTCCCTACCTAGATGATATAGCTATCTTTTCACTAGCCTGGGATGATCATCTAAAACATCTAAAAGATGTATTTGATCGCCTACGCTCCGCTAAATTACATATCAAGCCATCCAAATGTCAATTTGCTCAAGCATACGTTAAATATCTTGGACATTTGGTAGGCCAAGGCTTAAGAACACCTGGAGAATTAAAGGTTCAGGTCATTAAAGATTTCCCAATCCCCCACTAACAAGACGCAAGTTAGAGCCTTTTAGGATTATCTGGCTATTATAGAAGATATATTCCCGAATTTTTTCAGTAATTGCAGCTCCACTGACAGATTTACTTAAGGGCCGAAATCGAAATCAACCGTTGACTGGAACAGTTCTTGCCAGAATGCATTCGAGGAGCTCAAGACAAGACTATCTAAAAATTCCGTTTTATACAGCCCTGACTTCACAAAACCCTTCATCATTCAGTGTGATGCATCCAATCTTGGAATAGGCGTTGTGTTGTCGCAAGTATGGGAAAACGAAGAACATCCCATCATGTTCCTGAGCAAAAAGCTGTCGCTTGCAGAACAAAAATATAGCACTACGGAAAAAGAATGTGCAGCCATTATTTTTGCCGTGCAAAAGTTGAAATGCTATCTTGATGGACACCAAAAATTTGTCATACAAACTGCCATAATCCCTTGGTCTGGTTAGAGAAAAATACTGGGACTAATCCAAGACTCTTAAGGTGGTCCTTAATTTTGCAAGCATTTAATTATGAGATTGCTTATCGGAAGTGAAAACAGAATCAGAATGCTGATAGTTTAAGCCGTATCCCTTAAAACTTGAAAAAAACACACACTTGTAATGAGAATTGATGGAAAATAAATTTTCTTTGTATTATTAATTTTTTTGTCTAGAATGATTGGTATTTGTAAATTAGTATTAATATTTGATATTAGTATTTTAATTTTTTTGATATTTTGTATTTGTATTTTAAACTTTTGTATTTGTATTTTGATATTTGGAATTTTTTATTTTTAAATTTTGGTATTAATATTTAAAAATTTTTTTTTTTTTTTTTTTTGAATTATATTTGTATGTTAATTTTTGATAATTAATATTTGTATTTGTATTTTAAAGTTTGCATTTGGTAGCAGTATTTCACCAAATGATATTTTGTATATGTTAAAGTTCACATAGATTAGTAGGGATAAGTTTAATGCCTTCCTTAAAATAAGGTACTAATTTCGGATAGAACAGGTACTTGCACGTTATTTTTAAAAATATTTTTAGCTCCGTTTAAAAGAAAAGGATTTCAAGAAATAATTCTTAACTCTCTACTGCTGCATAAACTGATCCTATGTCAAGTATTTTCAGGTATCACAGTAAAACTTTCCACTCAACTATCGTGAAAAGTTTTCTCAGGATGGGAGGAAATAATTAGACTGTAACGGCGTGGCACATAGTACACTAGGAGGCTTGACACATAGCACACGATAGACTAGAAAGAGGGCGCTGCTGTGAACTGTTTTGGCCTTTGAGCGGGAAGGAGAGAAGAGGAGTCTCGAACGTAAAATGGAGGAAGCTGCCTGTAGTTCCCGATGTGACTTTTAATTGTAAATGAAAATATTAATATAGTGATGTGTTTTGAAGGAAATAATAAAAACGGTAAATCCAGTTAATTAGAGCTGATTAATTCAACTACACGACGATCTTACAGCACGTCCTCACCGTGCAAACATTGTAGATGGATACCTTTAATCAGAGGATATCACCCGCATGGATTGGCGGCGTTTCTCACCGGACCTGAACCAATAAAGCATGTGTGGGATAAGCTGGCCAACAATTGCAGCCCGTCAACCCCTCCCCACCTGTCTACCGGAACTTCGGAGGGCATTGCTTGATGAGTGGTGTAATAGTCCCCAAGATCAGATTGATAATTTGATACTCAGCATGCCTAGGCGTTGTAAGGCCTGTATTGCATCGTCCTGGAGACATACTCCGTATTAACCATCATACTAACCATGTTATACTGTTTTTTGTAAACAGGTTCTTTTTTGAAATTTGCTCCAGGGAGTAAAAATCGCAATTTTTATTAATTATGTCAAACATATAGCATCTTTTTTGCTCTTTGCCTTTTGTTTAATGAATAGACTTTACAAATAAGTGAAATTTGTTTTGCTTCTGTCTCTTCCTTTGCCTGAACTTCATTATTCTTAATTTATGGACATTAGTGTATAAGTAACATAATAAGTAAGTAAATATGTAAGTACTAGCTGCATGGCCCGGCTTTGCACGGGCTTTCTCTTTCCCTCATGACGTCAGCAATTATGTGTGTTTGTACGCACGCAATGTGAGTGATTTCTAAAATTATTTCATTAAATTTCCCTTTTTCGAAATTTGTTCCACATATTTTCGATTTAAGACAGGTTTTTTCCCCCTCCCTCTAGCCCGGCATAACACGGTTTTTTTAGTGTAAAATTACTGTTTCCTCTTCCCCTCCCCCTCACAGATAAAATATAGCTTCAAATTTCGATCTATGACTTTTAAAAAACAATATTGCATTAGTTAAAAAATTATTAATGTGAAGCAATAAAAAGAAAACGATTCTTTAGATAGCTTAAAAATGTCTCTGAAATGTATTTTTATCCAAAATAATAGACAATGTACTTTGTTAATTAACAAATAATTAATTTAGTAATGAATTAATAGAAATACTTTATTTATATATGTGGCAGCCAAAGCCAGGCGCAGCTAAGTGAAACAAAAACTGAAACTATGAGACTGTGAACCTTTAGAGAGAGAAGAGAAGAGAAAGAACGAGAGAGGTGCGCGAGCAGGCGTTACCTTCTGCATATCATTGTCAAACTTATCTACCTTTTTAATTAATTTTTGTTAAAGTTAAAAATAAATGTGAAAAAGACAAACGTCTTGGACCCCTTGTTGTCTCCCACAAATTATGGGGGCTCGGCCGGGATCGAAAAAATTTCGATTTTGAACCAAAGTCTGGACAATGAACAAAAGCGTCCGTGAAGGAGACGCTCCGCCATTTTTTGGAAACTTCGTTCCGCCTGTGTAGACGTTGGAACCATCGACAAATATTCCGCCTGTGTAGAGGTTGGAACCATCGACAAATATTCCGCCTGTGTAGAGGTTGGAACTAACTCAGTGTGAATAATCCGCCTGTGTAGAGGCCAGAACTTCACCTTTCAAGATATAACCTGCGAAGAGGTGTCGGATTCGAACAATTTCAACTATATTACCTGCGAAGAGGTGAAATCAGTGAAATCAACGTTTTTCTTCAATTATTGGATACATCGTACGTGCGAGCAACAAGGGAGCTAGAAAAAAAAAAGGTAGGATCTTTCCATATTTTTCTAAAATGTATAAAAACGCTCTTAAAGAGGATCTCATAAGAGTTGTTGAGGATCTAGACGGTACTGTGGAGAGTACGGACACTATAGTTAAACTAAAGACTAAAATTGAGAACAGTAGTACATTTGAAAGTGATCCAGATTTCGTTAAAACTTTAATTAAAAACTGTATAGATGAGAGGGTATCGCGAAACGAAAGGAATTTAGAAAAACAGAAAATTGAACTTGCTAAACTACAGTTAGCAAAATTAGAAAAAGTCGAACTTCAAACGGCTAAAAATGAAGCATTAAGTTTAAATCCTGCAGCTAAAGTCGAAGAAAAACAGTTCGAAACAAACATAGAAAACATGATCAAAAGCATTAAAACTTTATCTCTTCCCTGTTCCCACCAGATCTGAAAATTTTAATCTGTTCTTCCAATCATTAGAACGCGCATTTTTAACCAAGAAAATAAATGACGAATATAAATCTGAAATTTTAATAAATCTGGGCGAAAGAGCTCATAACGTCTTACTGTATATTAAAGAAGAGGAATTAAATGACTATGAAAAACTAAAATCTATAGTACTCAGAGAATTCCAATTAACCCCTGGCGAGTGTTTAAACTCATTTAAAAATGCTGTAAAATCATCAGGCGAGACATACATCCAATTTGCTGCAAGATTGACGGCAAACTTCCAATATTATTGTTCGTTAAGAACAGTTAATTCCTTTGAATCTCTATGTGATCTTATAATTTCTGATAAATTATTTGAAACTTTAAATAAGGAAACTGCAACTCATATTGGCATTCGAGAAGCAGAAGATTGGTTCAGGCCTATTGATTTAGCTAAAGAGTGCGATATTTATATTTCATCTAGAAGCGGATCATATAAAGAAATTCCTATTACTTATGGATATACCCAAGACCCCTTTAAAAATAGATCACAAAACTTTTAAAACCAAAGATTAAAGAGAACTATCCCCAATATCTTGAAAGAGAAAAATAAAAATTGCTATATATGCGGTGATTCATCTCATTTGCGCAAGAGACTGTGAGAAGCGTTTTAAACCTAAAGAATCTAACGACCACATCCATAATAGAATAAACGTGAATACTTTGAAAGTCGAGAGCGAAAAACAAAATAGCGATGAATTCGCAAATCTTCAATACGTAAGCATTTTTGTAGAAAATCAGCCCGTAACAGCCTTGATCGATTCAGAGGTTGCCAGATCCCAGTTTTAAATTCCTCACTAATTAGAGTGCAAACACCTTCCGAAGAAATCATAACATTAAGTTCAGGTTTTGGCGAACAGCGAATGGTAGAAGTTAAACCCATAAATATTTCTCTTAATCAACACTCTCCCGGTCTAAGTGTTCGTACGGCAATATCACCGACCTTGACCGAAGAATTTATTATACATCCCAGTGTATATGCTGAAATAAAGAAACTAGGCCACGCAAAGAGCGATGTTTTATTGAGTGAAAGTGGATCCTCTTTGGGTGTTCATTTTAATTCAAATGTTTCTTTTTCAAATGTGATAGAAAACTCTAGTTATGATTTGCCACATGTTAAAAACTTTAATACTAGAAATGATTTGAGTTCTCTAATTAAGGATTATAAATGTAATAAAATTAAGAGTACTAAGTTAAAATTGAGTATTGTAAGAGAAAAATGTTCTGATATAGTATTGTGTAAGAAAGTCAATGGCGCCATGAAAACGAGTTCCGTGGAATTTATCTCCCGCTCACCTACCCCTTTACCTATGAAGAGTAAACATCGACGGTTTGTGTTGCTCCGAAAAATCTTTCAGCCCTGGCAGTGGAAACGGAGGAAAAAGAGAAATCGTTTTGAACAGACGTCCAGAACTCTAGAGAGGAAAATATCGATGCGTTCAACCAAAGAACTCATTAAAAAAAAAAGACGTTCTCATGCCTGTGAAACACACACAATGTGTGTTTTCCTATTGAACTTTCCTGATGTCGAAGAGGTGCCTTCACATGATGGAGAAACGGTTTAGTTCAGCAGAATTATGATATGTTAAATCTCTATGTATTTGTCGTATAGTCCTTGTTTGTTCCGTCTTTTTTGTATGTTTCAGATTCTCCTCTGGTCTCGATGAAAAAGGAAAAAAGGAGGCCGTACCGCTGCGGACAGCGTACAGTCAGGCTGGCCGATTGTGGCAGCCAAAGCCAAGCAGTCTTCGCGCGCAGGCGCAGCTAAGTGAAACAAAAACAAACTATGAGACTGTGAACCTTTAGAGAGAGAAGAGAAGAGAAAGAACGAGAGAGGTGCGCAAGCAAGCGTTACCTTCTGCATATCATTGTCAAACTTATTCACCTTTTTAATTAATTTTTGTTAAAGTTAAAAATAAATGTGAAAAAGACAAACGTCTTGGACCCCTTGTTGTCTCCCACATATATATATATATATATATATATATATATATATATGTTATAAAAAAACAGTATGGGGGAAGCGTAGATATATATTTACATGTACTGGAAAAAAAAACATTCGAAAAGAAAAAAAAAACTAAAGGATAAAAACATTTTGATATTTTATTTTAAAATTTCGCGCGCGTAGTTTTCCTTCCACTGTCATAGTTACAAATTTTTTGTAATGAACGCTTAAAATAGTGTAAATAATTTATATCAGGAAGTGTAATACATTAATATAACTTTTTGTTGTATTTATTTTATGTTAAAATCTCCCTTCGAAATCTAGTTTTATTATGAAATAAAAACAGTGACGACACTGATGAACGGAATAAATGAAAAGCGAAAGCGCCTTGAGGGATGGCGCAGACAAAACAGAAGGGATAAAAAAGATAGATGAATGCTGTCAAGGGCTTTTTTGCAAATGGCAGAATTTTTTCCTACTTTCTTGACAATTGTCGTTATATTTTGAAAACTTCTCACAATATCTTTATAAATTTTAGCCTATGTGTTATTCTGATTTATAAGCTATTTTACTGTAAAGTTTCATTAAAATCCATTCAGTTGTTTTTGCGTGAAAGACCCACAAAGATACTCACAAACTTTCGCATTTATAATATATATTAGATATATATATATTCATATAAAAAACAGACAATAAAGTGGGTGATCGGTTAACGAACATAATCCGTTCCAAAACTGTTCGCTATCCGAATTATTCGTTAACCGATCATCGATTCACCATAGACTGCTATGTGAAATCGATTAATTCGTTCTGGAGACCTTAAAAATTAAATTTTAAAAAATGTATAATTTCTTTGTAAATTTTTTTAAAAATAATACATACATATAGTCTTGCATATTAATCAGTCCTTTTCACTTTTTGCTTATGGGGCGTTGAAGAACATGCCCAATGTCGATTGCTTTTCTCTCTTTTTCAGGATTTTCCGGAAATAATTAATAGCATTATTTTTGTAAAGATCCCCAACCTACTTACATCAGCTTGGTATGGGTGACATTCTAAGACCATTGCTCTGAAATCCTCTAACTTTTTCAAAAGATCTTTAATGGCAGATGTCGGCATTGGTCCTCTTTCGTCTTCCTCTTGTTCAGAAGGAGACATTTCGCTGCGTTTCTTGGTGTTCTTCATTCAAAATTTCTTGAAGTTCTTCTGTCGTCAGTTCATCTTCATGTCCCATTATGAGCTCTTCTATGTCAACTTCATTCACCTCCAATTCCAGATCTCTAGCATTTGTCAAAATTTTCTCAATAATTTTAGGGGTGCATCCCTGATCACCTCCGAATATGTGTACGTTGTCTTTCGTCTTTCTTGAAAGTGTTCGTTATCCGAATACAACAATCTTTCGTGAAAGTGTTCATTAACCGATTTGTTCATTAACCAATCTGTTCGTTAACCGATCACCCACTGCATAAGCATTCCCTTTTGTTATAGTTAAATAAAAAAACAAAAGTAATATAAAAAAAAATTTTAAGTCAATTCCTACTTAGATCAACAAAGAAAAATTTTATTTTAGCTACTTTTTATTAAATAGTTACAATTAATATAAATATGTGTATACATAGGACAGAATCATAACATTAAGTGGTAATTAATTTTATTAGTTATCATTAAAGTATCGTATCGTCATCCAAAATAATCGTGTATATAAATTTCAGTGCAGCTGAATACTTTTAACACGTGAGAAAAAAAACCTTTTCATGTTTTGACACAAATCGCCAAAAGGGTCGGTAAGTCGCCAAAAATGATGCCAACGTGGCTGTATTTGTAATTCTTTAAATAATTAGTTTTAATCAATTAATTTTTATTAATTATTATTATATTATTGTATTGTCATCCAAAATAAACCTGTATATAAAATTCCATCTCAATTGAGCGCTTTAAAATGCATTTTATTAACGATTGAAAATTCCAGCAAGATAAATAAATAAATATATAAAGATTGTGAGCTATAATAGTAGGAATTGAATAAGTAAACATTTTAATGCGAACCTAGTTCTTTTCATCGCTCTACCCGATATCAGGGATATAATTTGTGACTTTCAATTTGACACGATTCTAAGAATTCAATTTTTAATAACTTTATGAATTGTAAACATTTTTCAAATGAGAAAAGATTTGTTCACTTAGAAACGTAGAACTGAAAGTGAAAGGTAGTATACATGCAATTTTTTCCCTTCAAACAATTAAATATCTCCCGCAATGACATTCAAATAATTTATAAAATAGCTGTAAATTCATTTTTAGAGTTAACTTTCAGAATTTTTCGTAATCTATAACTGTCCATAATTCTGAAGATGTTTGTCAAATAAGGTTCATTACAAATTTATCAACTTCCATCCACTCAAAAATTGATAAATTTGCAGAGTGCCACTGAGAATTGTACCGTGTGCCATAGGTTGCCAACCCTTGATATCAGTGGCGTAACAGAGAACAATTGGGCTCAGGTTTTGGGCCCCGAAGTTGGATTTTAGCAAGGGTTAGTTACTTGGCGGCAATTAGGCTTTGGGCGCTCTAGAACCCTGGTCCCCCCCGCTGCGGGGGTGTACGTTACGCCCCTGCCTGGTATGGACTATGCTGATTGTTAACTTTCATACATTTTAAGAAGCAAAAGGAAATATATGCAATAAACAAAGAAAATTTTCACGTCAGTTTTTAAATCGTACTCTATTTAATTCTTGTGTAATTTTAAAAATTTTGAATACTTAGATTCTTAAAACAAGCCAAACGCATTTTTCATGAGAATCCACGTGAAAAGTTTTTGGATGAAGGTAGCACAATTTAAAAATTTTGATAAGAGATGTCTTTAAAATATTGCAATCTGCATGAAACAATATTCGAAGAGACGCATATGTTTTTTATGCGATTTTTGTAAGATTCCTTTATTTAGAGAAAAATATTTTAAACTATATCACATCAAAATATATATTACAGTTCGAATACATATAATGAATTTAGTAGAAAATAATTTTTTCAGAGCTATTTTTGTTTTATATACTGCGTGATTACACTTTAAAAAATACATAATTAATTTAAAAAATAACAAGATCCAAGAGGGACAAGGCCTACTGTGCCCAACTCAGTATACGCGACCTTGGGCTCTGAGGTGCATGAGCAGATGTTCCGGTCAGGTGGTCAGTCTGACGCGAAAATCCCCAGTGTTAAGTTCCCAAGCAAGCTTGGTACTCATTTTATCGACCTATTTAAGGGATGAAAGGCTGAATCAACCTTGCCCAGCCCGGGGTTTAAACATCAGACCTGTGGTGTAGAAGCTAGATGCACTAACCACTCAGCCACTGGGCTTTTATTTTTAAAAATAAGGTAAATATTTTTTAAGGGATAATCCGTAGAAATTCAGAAAGTAAACTCTACAATAAAATATGTTCTCTGACATTTTGCCATAGAAATAGCAAAGAGGGTGGCAAGGTTGTGGATCATGGCAACGATAAATGTCTAGGGACTGGTCAAATGAAATTTATTAAGTCAATCAAAATCAAATTCTTTAGCCGTTTTATGCATCGAAAAAGTGCTTAGGATATTAGTTTAGATGAAACAGTTGATAATTTTTCTGAATTCACGACCCAGAAAGCAGAATTTTTAAACAAAGCTTATTCATATTAGCTTATACATACTACTTTTGTAAAACAGAGTTTCTCAAACTGGGTCGGCGCCTCTCCCCCTAGGACGGCGAGATAACTCTACGAGGGGGGCTCGAGCATTTAGAAAAGTCGAAAAAAAAAAGATATAAAAAAATCATTTATATTTACTGAAAGTAAACAAACAAAATACATTCTGACATAAAAAAAATAAAATACACATTTACATTGATATAATTCACTTATAAATGCATCAGTACTGCACAATGTATTTTACAATTTATTTTACAATAATACGTTAAGAGCAAGTTTTATTATTACCAGTGACCGCATTGACTTGCCAAATAAACACTTATTTTGATAACTTATACGCGGTCCAAAATTAATTACTTTACTTCCGATTAAAAGTTACGCGAATCATTCCCCAATGACGCCGTTTTCCACATAGGCACGCGTATATTATTGGGGGAGGGGAGAAAAGGAATAAATAAGCAAATTCTCTGAAATAAGTAAATCCTTCGCAAATACTGTGTCAATGTCCTTTTATTCCATTCCAAAGCCTTCGGAATTTTTTTTATGGATAGCAGTGCACAGAAAAGTTCGTACTTCGGGAAAACGTATATATACGTCCGGGTCAATTAACGCTTTGACTGAGTGAGACGTTTATATACGTCGGTGACACATAAAAGGTTGAAGTCGTATTGTAGCTTTTGCTTCAAAGTATAGTATCATTGAATTTAGTAGATTGTTATTATATGGAAAGGGGGCGCGATGAAAACTGATTGAATCTTGGGTCGCCAATATTGAAAGTTTGAGAAGCACTGTTGTAAGACAATTAATAAAAAAAAATCATTTTTCTTAAAATATATGAACAATTTATACAAACCTTTCTAGATAGAGTAAAATTTACTGTTGTTTATTAAATACTTATTTAAAAAAAGTGAGAGTTGTTTTAGTTGTTCACATAATTTTTTTTACATATTTTGGGTGCATTTTATTTCTTGGGGGTGAAGAACAAGGCTCGGTGAAAAGAAAATGTCTAGAACCCTAAAGTGGGTTAATCCAAATCCTCCTAGAGGTGTTTATTAAACCGGCTTAGGGTGGCTGCGGTAGCCTAGTGGTCAAGGTATCAGATCATGGCTGGCTTGTCCCGAGTTCGAGCCCGGTTTCCCCAAAAGACCCGCCGTGTAGGGGAGCGATGTACGTTAAATCTGTCGAGAGCTCACACCACACCGTTGGTGTGGTAGTTAGGAGAGGGGGATGCAAGCTCAGGTGTCGTCCTCGTCACTTGACCTTGGTTCAAAATTACGAGGTCAGTCGTGAAAAGCCTTCGTGTAACTGAACAGTGCGACGTTAATATTCACTCACTCACTCAGTAATCCGGCTTAGAATGGTGTGGGGATTGTTGGTATTCGCTAGTAACTCAAATAAAAAAAAATTAACAGATGCATCGCGCATATGCGAGAAATGACATGAAAAATCAACGGACAGAGAGGTGAAAAGACTTGCAGAAATCAATAAGAAATCGTACTTTAAAAACCTTTTTTTTTTTGCTAAACATTCACTGCGGTCTTTTTCAGATGCGGTATTCATTAAAAAAATGTTTAACAATTATTAATTCTTCCCCTGGTTAGAGCTTTGAAAAAAATCATTCAATATAAACTATATGCCAATCAAATAGGTGGACTCGATAGAAACTGCCAATTTATGTAAAGTTTTTAAACCATTTTTATGCATATAAATAATTTGTGTGTATCAAGTAATTTAAATAACAAAATTTAAGTTTAAAAAATTTCGATAAAATATGGATGATATCCGATTGCACATTTCATCTCCAAATAACTTACAGAAAAAACTGTCAAGGCAATAAATACATGGACTGTAGTCGAACGATATCATCGGCCTAATTATCAGAATGCGTAACTCCACAAAGAAACTATATTTGATATATAGGAATGCTACGCGCCAAGTGTTATTTGGCGCAATTCCTTAATCGTGCAAAACAGCGCTCGGTTTTTTTTTTTTGTCGTGTCCATGAACAATCAGATAATGCCGTGAGCTCTCTGAACCGCCTCCGCAAGTCTCGGCGCATCAGCGCTGCAAAGAACCTCGCGTAGCTCCGAAGCCAGTGGCACCTTTCCGAGCTGTATAATATGCGGAGTAAGGGCCGGTGAAAAAAATAAAATAAAGATTAACTCGTATGTATGTTATCCCCATGGCAACCACATTACCACACGATAAAAATATCAAGGTAGCCACATTGTAATGTTATCGCCTATCTTGGCGAACATAAACAAGAACTTGGCACGTAGCACTCCTGTATCAAATTAGCACCCCAGAAGAAGGAGTTACGCATTCTGATAACTAGGCCGAAGATATAATTTAAATATAGTTTTACAAAATCGTTTAGTTTTACTAATTCAGATAAGATTGCCAAACACTTTTTATTCTATTTGTAATGGGGCTGCGGATTGGTGTTTTGCCATCGCAGACTTGGAACATTCCCCGGAAGCTGGTGTTTCTTTTTAGAACGGCACCATATAGGTGGAATACCAATCACCGCAGGTAATTTTGACGCCCAGTTTTCCCACCAGAGGGAGGCACCTGAGCTCTGGCGATGCGAGACCGTGCTTAAGAATTTAATTTTGCCGAGAGCACCCTAGCCAAACAGGGATTCGAGAGATCTTTATTATCTTTATTTATGATCGAAATTTAAGGGGGCACGTTATACGCCGGGTATAAAAATGAGAACTTTAAAAAGTAACGAGAGGCGAGCATTAAAAAAAAAATTTACTTCTATGCATATCGAAATACTGTTTATTTGAAAGAAATGACATGTGCCTTATGAACTAAGAGAGTTGTAGAGTTTTAGAAGTATACTATTTTTTAAAAAAGTCTAGGATAATATCTCGAATAAATGACCAAAACGTAAAAACATTGTATACTAACTGTTCTCTTATTTTAAGTTCTACACTTTTAACATTAGAGTGTGAAAAACTAACAAACCAGTAGAGCTATGAACAGTGGAACTAAAAGTTAAATAACGGATGTGGATGACTTTAAAACAATTGAATACACTCTAACTGAGCACCTTGCTCAAAAACATTTGAGTACAGTATGGAGTCAGCTACTTGCTAAGAAACACCCAACTGCTACTGACTACACAACAGTAGCGATTAGTATTTACATATATATATACACTAATACAATTAGCATATTGTATTGCTTCCACAACAAGCGATATAAACTATTTAAAAAACTCCCGAGTGGTCAGATAGAACCGTGACGTCACAAGCGGCGACCGGATCTTTAATGCACAGCTGCCATCAGCAAAAGCCGTTTCTCAACTCCACTCGTTTTTCAGATTTGTTTACATTTCGTTAATGGCGGCACATTTTGAAACGCCCACATCGCTTGCCGTACACAAACACACGTAATACCATATTCCTAGATTACTGACAACATTGGGATGTCATGTAAGTTATCCACAACGTATCAAACTATGCTTAGAATTTAGCCATGACATACAACACTAACATTTTAGAATTGTTCGTAAAAAAGGGGGCGCGCGTTATACGGCGAATATGCCTTAAAATTAAAAAAATGCAGCTTGGAAAGTATAGATGTGCGTTATACGCCGGGTGAGTATTAACGTCGCACTGTTCAGCTACACAAGGGCTTTTGGCGACGGACTTCGTAAATTTTTAACCATGGTCAAGTGAAGAGAACGACACCCGAGCTGGCATCCGCCCCTGTCCTAATTACCCACTGTTACTAATTATTAAATGAGAGGACGTTTGAGCTCTCAAGCATCGCTCCCCTACACGGCGGGTCTTCAGTGGTATTGGGCTCGAACTCATGACACGCCAGCCATTAGTCTGTTACCTTGATCACTACGCTACCACGGATGGTTTAACATACACAGTATTTTTTTGAAAAAATCGACGAACAATAAGAGAGGTGTGACTGAGTGCATTGCCAGGCAACAAACACTAACTGCTTTCAGTCCGATATTCTGCACATCAAACGCTTTAAAACAGCTTAGTAGTACTTACCTGTAATTGTTTGTCCAGAGATACAACGTCTTTGTTGATAATAAATACCCTTACTATCGAAGAATGCAAAGAGTACTGTTGACATGTAACATCTTTCCTCTCGGTTGCTGGATATTTGTTGGGAGTGATTTCGTGAAAAGGGACGCATGTGTGTAACAGGATGTGACGTAAGTGCACGCTACTTGATTTGACCAATGAGAGTGCGTGGCTGTGTCTTTTCGCTATCCTCGCATGGGAGTCCAATTCTAGTAGCCATCAAGCCCTCGATTCTAAATCCGTTAGTCACGATATTGGGGGACATAAGTGCGGCAGAATGCTTATTTGAAAATGGACAAATAGTGATTTCGGTGGTCGTAAACATTTCTTCGAATCAAACGGTTAAAGAAATTAAAGATTTCCTGCATTTTGTACTTTTACCATATAACGAAGGTGGTTCTGCTCTTTTAAAAATATTATCACTCGCTTCCCCTGATTTTGAGTGGTGAATTTAACTTTAACTTCAGTTTGCCAAAAGCTGAGCCGTTCATAGCTTTTATGAATGATGTACTCAAGCTCGAAATGAACACAAATTAGAATGTTTCGACTGCTAACAGTGGTACTGTTATCGACGGTGTTTTTCAACGGTTTTTAAATACTTGGAAATCACAAGTATATGTGTCATATTTTAGTTATCATAAGGCTATTGTCTCCGCTCTTCCCCAAATTGAACAAGAATAATTATTTTTTAAAAATATTGCAATTTTTTTTTACTCCTTTTGTTAATTAAATACAATTTTCGTTAAAGATATAATCATTCGATAGAAAATTATCTCCCAATCATACCCGATTCATATTTTTTTCAGGAAAAAAAATTAATATTGCGTATTTACCACGATAACATGTCAGATGTTACACATCATATGCGACTACTGTAAGACTCGTTTCTTCCTTTTTTTTTTTTGGCTTGCAGTGAATTTTGCAACTTCCATTCACTTTGTTTCAGGATCATATTGGAAACTCCAGGTTTCCTCACCTATAACAATGGACTTCAAGCAGTTTGAATTATTTTCAGCAGCTGAAATGATGTCTCTGCAATGTCCACTTCTCATTGCTTTCTGTTTAGGGGTTAAAATATGTAGAACAAATTTAACACACACTTTGGTTTTGCCCAAATCTTCATGATGGATGGTTCGAAAAGTTCCTTTGTTGCTGTTTAATCTTAGATGACGCACAGCGATCATTTGCCACGAAATTTTGTACTTTCTCAATAATTTCAGGTATCCTAGATGAAATTTGTGCCTCCTACTACACTGATCATTTTGTACCGTATCTCTTCCAGCCAAAAAAAATTTGTGCAACTAAAAA
This sequence comes from Trichonephila clavipes, assembly GCA_019973935.1. Taxonomy (NCBI): domain Eukaryota; kingdom Metazoa; phylum Arthropoda; class Arachnida; order Araneae; family Nephilidae; genus Trichonephila; species Trichonephila clavipes. The sequence continues at coordinate 724,313 of BMAU01017522.1, read as the reverse complement.
AAAATTATCTACTTAAGGTATCCGAACACGTTGAAAATGACTAAATTCAGTGAAGACCAGTAGCGCCCACAGGAATTTTTCAAGGGGGTGCGGGGTCGAAAGTTCACCATTCTTGCATCATGCTCCTTTTGATTTTATCGATTTTCGAGAACAAAACACGGTAAAAAAACTAATTATTGAATAAATAATTAGCATTAATTAATAAAATTAATCATTAATAACAAATACTTAATTAAATTTTGCGTACTATAAACTTAAAATTATAATCAATCCGAAAAAAATCAAGGGCTTTGGGTGGGGGGTCCCCCTTGTGTGCGCCACTGGTCTCAAGACAGATATTTTTTTTTTTTTATTGAATAGAGCTATCTTTTGGCTTTACAAAACATACTTTATTTTGATTCTACGCTACCTAGAGGCCAATCTACAATCAATTTTATAAAGTTAGAAAAACCGAAAGTGGGTCTTTGATCTACCAGAAGAGGGCATTTAAAATGTTCAAAATCTATCATGGAAAGTCTAATTCAAAATATTACAAATGTATTTCTAAAAATTTTCTCTACCTGATATTCATGCTATTTTCTAGAGAATGTACTAAAATATTTCTTGTATGAATAATTTTTGAGTTAGGGCATGTTATTTAAATAATGGTCTCATAAAGAATGTGACTTTTCTTATGTTTACTAATCAGCTGTAAAATTTTCAAATTTTAATAAAACATTAAAATTTTGGTACATTCTCTAAATAAATGTATCTAATTTGTCTAGGTAATACTTATACTAATATAAGTTTATTGCTCTTTTCTCTAATTGCTTTGAAGTTTTACAAAAATATTGCTAAAATTTCACAAGTAATTGTGATTTTTGTGAAATTTATCAATTCATTTTAAATATTGTTGGTTAAATATTAAACATTTATTGCTATTGAGTCCTAAAAAAGCATTTACATTGTTTAAGTATGTCATTTTATCAAAAAGTACCCCAAACGTGTTCGGATACAGCAACAGTCACTGTATACTTGTTTCATGAGTTGGCATGTTTCTGAGGCACTTTCACCAAGTTTTGCATTGAATTTAATTTCAGCTCTTTGCTCCATAAAAAAAAATCCACATGAAAAATTCAGTTTTGCAATAAATGCTCTTCTTCTCTCAGGTGCTTAACTAAATATGTATAACTTATTAGCAGTGTGCCAGCAGATGATGGACGTTATAACATATTTACCCTCATGGCACCATTACAACTTGCACTCTGGAACAAGTCTTAAAACTTGATGCAGTTTTAATTTTTTGATGTAAATGTTATTTAAATATTACTTCATAAATTAATTACAATTTAGCATTTCTATACAAGGAATTTGAGTCTTAATAAATGAGACTGAACTTTTCGAAGAGTGGAGTTAAGATTTTTCCTCATATGTAAGAACTTGTACTCATTTTAGAAAAGGAAAAAAAAGCAAGCTTTTTTTTAACCTAAAATTCATGTTATATATTGGAAACTATTCTATTTATTTAACTGACAAAATTTTTTAAAGTAACTACTTATTTCAAATTAAAAATATGCAAATATATCTTTAATAAATATTATATATATATATTTTAAAAATAAGGGACATTCAAAATTATTCTTAAAATACCTGAAATAAACTCTGGGTTTGAAACCAATTCTGGAAAAATCTATATATTCAGCTAAAATGTTCATATCTACCTCAAATCAATATAAAATATAAACATTTCAGTTATTGTCATTAAGTGTCCAATTTTTTTTTATCATGGTACAATAATGCTTATAAGGCATTTAAAAAAGTAGATTTATGTGAATTAAGTATTTCACATAGCTATGAAGAATGAGAAGTGTACATTTTAATCAAAGAATTATCCAAATTCCAAGAGGTAGTGGTGTTGCAAATGTTACATTGTTGAGTAAGAAATAAAGAAACAACATTTAATCTCTATTAAGCATTTATTATTATTATTGTACATCTATCACTCGGCAATTAAAATCTGCATCTTAAGCATAATCTACTTACAATCATGTACAAAGGTATAAATATAGTAAAAAAAAATCACAAATAATTATAAGAAAATACATATATACAATTATGCACGATTGTCATACGGATGGCTTATTCCAACAACGTTTTGTTTTAAATGCTGAAAGTCAATTTTTAAATCTACATATAAAATACAGTAACATCAAAAAGAAGTTTTACATTAAAAATGTTTTTGCTAGCTGTAACTATATATTTTGCTCTTTACTGAAGCAATAGGAACTCTTCAGCTAATACACATTTTTCTTTGTAAAACTTAACTTTCAAAAGGCAGGTCTTTGTAACAGTTCTAAATTGACTACAGTTGCCATATCTTCGATATGTATTAATATAGAGGTACACTACCCGACTCTGTTAATAATTAGCTCAAAATGTATACAATGTTTCAAACATACTAAATATGTTTGCATAACATTTCTAGAAGTAAATGCTGCTCATATATGACAGAAATAGTCTTTAGAAAATGAGTAACTTTATCAATTAGAATTATAGGATGTATAATCTTCATTCGATTTTCTTCAAACAAATACAACAAATTCTAATGCCAGAAACAAATTCTCCTTTTTTCATGGTAAAAATGATTTTTATAACATAAGTTAAACTTTCGTTGTGAGCATAAAAATAATCATTAAATTAGCTGTCAAACTTTGGTGGGTAACTTTATAAGTTACTAATCAGAATAAATAGAAAAAACATCTTATAAAGAAAAGCTGCCAAATTCAATTTCAAGAAAAATGGAATTATTAAATTATATGCTGCAGGTGGATGATTTAAATGCATCCGTAGACAACCATATAATATGAACGACAATGGTATTAGTAAAATGTACAAATTTCTCACACAGATGGTAAATTCTTTCTCAAACACTATCTGTTTAACTATATAACCTATATATAAATATGATACAAAAGCTATGACTAGAAAAATGTTTTTAGGATATCAAGATATGCCCCAAAATTCTAAAATTACACTAGTATGTTTAATTTACAATAAGCCAAGATTTATTCAAATGACCTTTACTTAAAAGTTTTACTTTGAAAGGAAACTTTTAATGAGAAAATATTATGCAATTAAAAAATTTTAATTAGAAGAATTATTGTCCTATTTCAATACAAAAGAACCAATGGTTGATGTTCACCCATATACATATATAAAAATTCACTGTATAAACATGACATATTCATAGTCACAAGAAAGTCTGAATAAATTTTAACAATTTAAAGGAATTATAAAAAACTACTAATATAACACATTAGGAAAATACATTTAGTTTATAAAAATTTAATAAAAATAAAGCTGTAAAAAATCACATTTCGAATAAAGTACATACATTTCGAATTTTTAGAACATATTAGATTGCAAATACAGATAAATTAATTGAGGAAAATTTTTAAAAATAATTTATGTTGTTAATATATTAAGCATTAAAAATATGTGTCAGAGAAATAATCTCTAGCACATATAATTTATGAAATTCTATATTATATTTAAATTTCTTTCATTCACCAAGTAATTTTTAAAAAGAAAATTCTCAACTACAATTACACATAATTTTTAAGATAAATGTGTTTGCTAATAAAGAAAAAAAAATTCAGTTAAAAAATAATCAATATATCAAAATACCTAAATTTCCTCAAAAGGAATGTAACATCTCCATAACATTACTATTTGTTGTAAAAAGGCACTGAAGTGCAGGGATTTACTTAAAATTTCTTTAAATAATCGACAAATATTGAGTATCACAGATTAATATTAATAAATTAGTGTACTATTTGTTAACCTTTACCCTACATTAAAAATATTATAATGGGTAAGGGTATGGACAGCACCAATATTTATTGAACACATTTTTTTCAAAAATTCTACAAAATAGAGCAGATAATGTATCGACAACTGACACATATATTTGATATACATCATAATGCATTAAATGGTACAAAAGTACATAGATAAATAGTACAAAATAGACAAATACATGAGGGAAATAAATAGGAAAACATTTTCTCTTTAGCTGTCATATTATAATGTAATGATTAATTACAAAAACTGGCAGAATGCTTTTGAATTTATAGATTAGACAGGAAGAGAGATGAGAAAAATTAAATGTTAATTAATTTGAAGAATTTAAAGGATTTTAATGAATTGTGTAATATATGCTACATTTTAATAGCTTTCACTTAACAAGAAAAATGAATTTAAAAATTGTTAATTTATTCAAAAAATCAGCAACTTATTATCATTTAATCACATATCAATCTTAAATGATTATACAGATATTTTATGCAAATCCAAAACTTTTAGCACAATACAGAAGTTATCCTTTCAATAAATCACAAGAAAAAAAAATATTTGTTTCCTATTTCTAGTGGTAAATGGTTTTCAACATATGAAACCTTAGAAGTTGAACTATACAGACTTGTCAAGAAAGAGTTTTAATTTTAAAACAATGAGTAAGTATATACATGCTTATATAATCTTAACCTTTCAGCTGCTTTCTGACTCATGAATAATGACTTTTAACTGCCTTATATAAAGGGGATTTCATGTTCAAACATATATCACATTGATATTTTGCATATATTAAATGCAATGTGTTTTTGGCACTCCAAGAGAAGATGCAAAGGCACGGTAAATTCTCAGCATTCTAAGCCAACTTCAAACTTGGCCTTCACCTTGCAATTTTTCAACCACATGTTTCACCCAACCTTTAACTCTTGGTGGACTTCGGCAGTTTACACTTCCATTGGATTTTGAAACTTTGTGCCCAGATTCCATGACAGTATTGACAGTGGATGCAGAATGTTCAGAACTAGTTTCACTTTCTTCAAAGTCCTTGCTTAATACTAAAGTCCCCCATTTATCTAAATCAAGCCTTTTCTGATGAGTCTTGGTTTTAGTTATAATGGCAGAAGCTTCCTCATTCTGAAATTTTACATTTTCTTCCAAAATTCGTAACCTATCCAGTATTGCTTGATTGACCCGTCGAGCACACATAATTTTAGGAGATGATGGAGACAGACTATCTGTATCACCATTTTGATAACAAACAGAGTTATTTACATGCTGATTTAGATTTGATTCATCTAAACCAATTACTATATTAGGATTTTCAACAGCACTGAAATCTGCATCTTCAGGATCACTGTAGATTGCAGAATCTCGAAATATATCGTGGGCCAACGCATTCTCTATGGCATCAAATGTCCTTTCATAGTAACTGTCAGCAGATGTGTCACTAGCTTCTGAGACTGTATCATCTGCATCAATTTTAGGATATTCTGAACCATCATTCATACAATTTTTATCTCCATCACTTGATGAAGTAGCATTGGAAGACTCTGAAAATAAGCTGTCGGGTCTGAGATCTTTGAATATTTTGGCTGGTAGAATCAATTTTGGCACACTGTATTCTGACTCCAAAGGCTGAGCCATTCTAGCACCAATGAGTGAACTTTCAGATTTGTAACTTCCAATGCTAATTTTCTCTTTCTTTAATCCTGATTTCTTATCACCAATTTTTAGTTCATGTTTTTTTTTATGCCTCATCACAGAAGAATATGCTTTAGCAACCGAATGTGCGATTTTTGCAGGGAACAGTTTTGAATTTATTTCATTTTCACTTTTAATACTAGAGTGACTACCCGATCTTTTGAAATCATTTTTCGAAGGTTCAGAATGAGATCTCGAGTGATTTTCTTGATTTGAGTGATCATGCGAATTTGGACTTACTAATGTTGCTTTGAAACCAGCAATTTTTGAGCCCATATGCGAAAATATATGTTTTAAGGTAGCATACTTTGATGCTGATTGATGATATATTTTAAGCTCAGGATGAATAGAATGAACATTTTCCATGCTCACTGCAGGTGTATTTGTGCATCCTGTTGTTGTATCTTGCTCATAGCCATCTCTGCAAATAGAAAAGCCGTATTCAGAATTAGTGCAATGAGAGTAGTCTAAAACAACATAGTCTAAATCATCTCCAAAATCAGCATGAGAAGGTTTATCTGAAGCAATAGTAAATGGACGTTGCTCACTGTGTAGAGATCTTTGACCATCCATACGTAATCTCATCCTGCACACATTATTTTCAGTAAGAACAGCAGATTTTCTTTCTGATGCACCAGGTACATTTTCTGATCCAAGTTGGAAGCTTCGAGGTAGAGATCCACTTTTCTTCCCACTTTCAGCTAGATGTTCCTCTTGCTGTTTCAACCACGCAGCAGGAGTTGTAGGACTTGTTTCTTTCAAGTCTGATGGCAACATGCATATTCCATTAGGTGGCAAGGAAGACTTTTTAGATTTTGATTTTGGCTCATTGTTTGATGAAGAATGGTATTTAAATGAAATATTGTGCTGTAAAGAGGCAACCCTCGCTTTTGCCATACCGGTAAATGACTGAACACGACGGATAGCCGAGCTCTGCTTCCAGGAGCTCACCGAGCTGCCACTTTCCGAGTCCTGATCTTTTTGGCGCTCTGGTTTTGAATTAACTGGTTCTTCGGTAGCATTCTTACTCCCCAATTTAGATCGCGATTCCCTATTTTCTGCTACTTTATCTTCCATATCTGAACATACATTTTCCACATCAGCTTCATTTCGAGGTAATTCGGCATTTCCATTATGCATATCTCTAGTTGCATATGCATGGGCATAAAAGAAAGTAACATATTCACCATTATTATCAAATGCTTCTTCGGATGCTTCTGAATAAGTTCTATCACGATACGAAAGAGATGAACCATATTCACCATATCTTTTTGAATCTGCATCCTCATTCTCAGTATCTGTTGTTTCCTCTGGAACACTATTCCAAGTACGCCAAGATGGTCGAAATCGGCGTTCTTTACTCACGTTACGCTGAGATAGTGAAGGTTCAGGAAGACTGTGCCTTGCTCTGGTACTTCTGTTAAAAGGAATGCTAGAATTTGCACTTGAAGAGCAATCAGAAAGATTTTCTTTGTTTCCCAAATGACCAAGCAACCACCTTTTCTTATGGCAAACATCCTCCTATAAAGAACATTGAATTATATATGTATGTTGTTTATTTCAAGGAAGCAAGAGTTATATTAGATGATACATTTTGGAAGACAATCTTATTAATACTTTAAAGAATTTCAATTATTTTTAATAAATAAAAGAAAGAAAATAACTGTTCTAACTTATTCAATATAAAGTGAATTATAATAAAAAAGATATGTTTGATTAATTTTTATAAAATATTAACTTGAAATCAATAATTTAATGAAAATTATATATATATATACAGTCAGACCTCTATATAATGAAGTTGCTAAATTCTCCCCAAAAAATTTGTTATATGGAAAATTCGTTGTATAAAGAGATTCAACTTTCAATTTTCTTTATAAACCACATAAAGCAAATTTTAAACTCATAAATGCTATATATTAAAAAAAGGTAATTATTCATACCTTTTTGTAAATTAATAATATTTTTTTTATATATCTTATCTATAAAATAAAAAAAGAAAGAAAAAATGCAAGAAAAGTTTATTTATGCCTTTATACCATTCCTGAAGAATTAAGCTTTTTCCTTTGATACTCAACCATTTACATTTTGACATTTACAAGCTACGAGAAAAGAAGCTACCAGTACAACTGATCAACACTACAAATGAATGGAGACTCGTTCAAGGGCACGAGACTCCACTGGGGATTAAAGGGGATATTGAAGATGTTTCCAGTGAACTGGACAATGGGGAACAAAGGTTGCACTTCTAGGAGAAAAAGTCCCGAATTCTATTGCTCTTGTTTAGTCACCTAATAAAACCAGTTCAAGATTTATGACCACTAAAAAATGCGCTAAAAAGAGAGAACTTAAAATGTTCAAAACTAGGCAGGAAAAAAATGGAATTACAAGAGAAATATGCACTTCGCTATAGGGAGGTTATTTTATGAAGAAAATCGCGAAATGTTCCTGGTTCCAGGAAAAGTTTGCTATTTTGAAAAATTTGCAATATAGAGGTTCGTTATATGGAAGTTCAACTGTATAAATATATATGCTAATTGATAATAAAAATATAAACTATGCATGTGTGACGAATCTGTACGGAACCTTTCCACTAATCTTCTTAGGCGTCTTTTTGGGGAATATAAATTCGCGTTTATTTCCAATCAACTCCAAAAAGATGTACAGGATATTTAAATTAGATAAGGTATTTAAGTCGAGCGCTGTAAGATAGCAATGTAGATGATGGAAGGCTATTGAGCCAGGAACTTTAACCGCAATATTAGAGGATTCCAGGATATTCGAATCGTGAAGACGTGCTGCTATTCGACGGAAGTACCAGAAAGCTGATAGACAGCGGTAAATGTAGATTACATACGCTTAAAATAAGCATCAGTTTAAGCGAATTAGTTAAAGTTAGTGAAAGTTAAGAATTCGAGTACGTGTATTTCTCGGATCTCCTATTTCGGTAGACCTTACTTGATCTTGAGTGTAATTATTAATTAGTTGCATCATTCGTAATTTAATTTAGTATAAAGGTAAATCCCTTTATTGGACGTAACATAAAAGTATTATATGTTATTAAAGTTTTTTGAGAAATTGGAAATAATAAATAAATATTATTATTGTTCAAAATGGCTCTTAGTGGTTCTTTGCCTCAAATTAATCTTGGTGTCCAAGGTGAGACCCAGGGGGGTATCCCCACATGAAAATTTTTTTCAATAAAATCATTTCATAATATCTTTTTATTTTAAAGTCAAAATTAAGAAGGAAGTTATATTTATCAAATTAATGAAGATATATTCTTCATTTACAGAAAGGTATAACAGAAATTTAAGAGACACATTGAGCTACATAATTATTAAGCAAAAGTAAGATTTTAAAATTCATTTTATGTGAAAAATTTCTTTTAATACAAAAGCTATATTTTATTAAATATATATATTAATATTATTACACATGAATATTAAGATAAAAAAATTGAAAAATAAATGTCCCACAAAAATTGCATTTGAGTTGTTTATAAAAATCACATACTTGACTTTTTGTCCACGATGATTTATCATTATCTTTCCAGTTCTCATGACTGTTGCCATTTTTATGCCTGCTATTTGAATGATTCTATAAAAGGAATCATTTTAATTAATTTCAAAAAAAATTTACAATAAAATACAAAATTACTTTTTTTCTCAAATATATAGTTAAAAATTTCAAAAAGTATCAATGTATAGGTAAACATTTGTAACATACAACATAAAAATAAACTGATGACTAGGTTCAAATTAAAATCTAGATGAAAATTAATTATCTTCGGGATAAAATATTAAAATTTTTTTATTTAAAACAAATTTTTTTGCATGATTTTTGAAATATTTACAAATATATTTACATATTAATTACAACTTTTTAAAAATTTTAATAAAATTTAAAAAAATTCTACATGTACACTTACATTTTTACTTAGAGAACTATCACTCTGAAAAGAAAAGAAAATACTTTTAGAAACAATTCATATGAACATAGAAATAAAGTATACTACATCATCATAAAAAAAAAAAAAAAAAAATTTTATTTTTGCAACAAAAATTAAAATTAAAATCTAAATAAGGAAGGAATGCAATATATATAATTGAAGTATATTACATATACAATTATACTAAAATCTGCCACAAATTATTACGCTAATGAAATAATGCCAAAAAGTATTTTATTTGCATGAAAATAATTTTAAGTTTTGCTAAAAGTTTTTAAGTAAAATTTTTTTGTACATTTAAATGTATGAAAGGAACAATATGTCTCTATTATTATAACATATTTTATATTAAACTACAATGCATCAAACGAAAAGCAATTCAAATGCAAAGTATGAAGCAACTTATAAATGTATTCAAATTTCTAAGTTTATTTTATTCTTAAAATGTTAAGAGAAAGTATCAGGAGAGGAGGGTAAAAAACTTTTTAAAATTGACAGGCGGAGCAAGCAACTACAAAGGCTCTTTTTATAATTACATGAAACATGTATTCTGAACTAACTTTATATATATAAATGATAATTATACTTTTACATCTATGTTTTCCATTTATTATTACAGCTTTTTTTTTTTGTACTACAAATTTATGGTTTGTCCAAAATTATTTGGAACTTTTTTAAAACTAATAATAAAAAAATACTTATTTATTTTATAATAAATAGAGAAGGCATGTGTTTCGCAAATTAATTTTACTGTTTCATGAAACATCTTTATAGATGTAAAAAATGGATAACTTTTATTACAGTTCTTTTGGAAACTTTTTTTTGAAAAAAAATTAACTTTCGATTAATTTGCACATTAACATGGGTTGAAAGTACATTTATGTGTACAGATTTTAAGTCTTACACAATACACAAATTTGAATTGATCAATCTTAAGTCTCCATAAATTATTCCTTAAATGTTTATTATTATAATTAACTTTCTAAGTATACTCCATCTACAATATTAAGGAGAAATTTCAGTGTACCCAATACTAAATACATTCACAAAACCTTTCAATAAACTTCATATATTTATTTTGCACAAACATTTAAAAAAAAAAACAGCAATTTCCACACATATTTTAAATACAACTATGTACATGCAAAATTACAATGTAGTTATCATCATTACAAAATCTGTAATCCAATAAATTTCCAGTTATTCTGGCTAATTATTAATGGCTTGATGGTAAATAAAGAAATAAAAATTTAAAATACTCTCACGTAGGTAACACAATATCAATACTTCACCAACTTGAGTCAAAACAGGACCTACCTTCTTTAAAACTGAAAAAGAAAGAGAAAAATGAATTAGAATAACACAATATAGGAATTCAAGACAAAATCCACAAATATTTTAACATATAAAAAGTACTAGTTCTCAACAAAATCAATAGAACAAACAATACACACAAATACTATAACGCAGTGACACCTTCCCCCAACCTTTTTATCGCAACGGATCTGCCCGTCGAGAATGGGACATTGATTGTTTATATTTTAGATATTTAAATATGCCCTCACAGATAAAATACAGTTTCACTAAAAAATGAGTGTAAAGTGATTTATCATGAAATATAAAATGATTTTCATGCACACCGAGAGAAATACACTACAGTAAATAAAATGGAAATAATTTAATGTTTCTTAGCCTGGTACCATTTGATCCACAGAACGGTATAAGTTCGCGGTTCTGGAGTTGGGGATCACTGCTATAACCTAACAAGCAACTTATAAATACTTTTATGATTAATTAATATTACAAGATTATTCTAAAAGTTGAAATGAAAATCTCAAGCAAATCAAAATTTAAATATATTGTATAAATATTTTATTTTTATATAAATGATAGAAAAGATTGAAGGTGCAAGCAAAAATTTGTGTTTCAATATATTCCTTATAATGGGAGAAAATCACAAAAGAATTTACCAAAAATACTAATATTGTATGTCTATCTTATTTTAGAAATTCAACTTTGCGAAAGAAATAAAAAGTTAACTTTAAAAAAAATAAAGGAAATCTGTTTTTTTTAAAAAAATTATCCATAATGTTAAAAAAAAATGAATGAGCATGAAAAATGCTTTACCTTTTTTCAGCTTGAGGGTTCGATTTAGATTTAGCTCTGATTTTCTCCTCTCTTGCTTTCGTTTTTCTAAATATTCAGGTGCAGATAGCTGTCTTTTTGTAGTGCTCTTTTCTAAAGCAGAGTCTGATGGGAGGAAAAGAACATTGAATGTTAAATAGTTAAATTCAATAACGATTTCACCCATATAATAAAAGTAACAATTTCATTAACCTAGAATACATTTCTCTAAGAAAATTTAGTTTAATAGTACAAAAAGGTTGAAACTAATTTCGAAAATTTAATTTATTCTCTTTATATGCAGACCATAAACAGTGCTCACATTTTACATTCCTAAGATAAAAGATATTTAAAAAATGTAGGATAAATTTTAAAATAAAAATAATTCTTGATTGAATTATTATGCGACAAATTATCAAATAAAAATACAAAAAGGTTAACAGAACAATCCTAAATAAAAAAAAATTTCATACCTTCTTGCTTACTCTGACCCAATTCCATTACAAGTTGACGAGCATGAGATGGTATTACAGCATTATAATTCTCCAAAATCACTCTTTTCAGTTGAAGACACCATTCGCGCTTTTGTTCAACATTACGGGCCTAATAAAAGAGAAATATGATTAAAGCAAAATACTGGTACGCTTAAGAAACAATTTCAAAAGTACAGTGATATAGATTTTTGCAACTTACTTGGAATGTATATTGAAATCGTGGATTATCAAAAGGTATAACATGGAAACAAAGGGGTTCTCCTTGAATGCTTTCAATCAGCATGAGATTTGAGCACTAAAATTTAAGTACAAAATGTATTAAATATGAAATTACATAAGTAATTCAGTACAGTGCACAAATGAAAAAACGAAGTAATTACCATGATATGTGTTTTGTAGCTCAGTATACCCTCTTCTTTTTTCTTTGCAATCAATAGCATTTTATCAAACAGGAAAAGATGTCTTAAAGCCTTAGCTCTATACATTCTGAAAGCTCCTTCAGCCACTAATTCTCCATACGTAGTTAAATCTTGTCCCTGATAAATATATATTTAAAATATAATTTCAAATATGCACAAAAATAAATACTTTTGAACTTTCAGATTGTTAAAAGAAATATATCAAATTAAAATGAAATTTACTATGCATACATACATCAACATATTCCACTAAACACTGATTAGAATATTTCTTCAAAACCAATCAAATAAGAGGCAGGGGAAAAAAATGGAATCCCCCCCATTTGGGAAGTGTATATATATATATATTCTTGCTTCCAAAGGTAACAAAAGTATTTTGCTTATAAAAATGCTATGTTTTTAAATAATTTTCAAAACTAAAAATGAGCATTTAAACTAAAATTTTTATAGAAATATTTTACCTATATTAATATTTTTATAATAGGGAAACCACTAAACTTGTAGAGAATTATTGGTATTTTTAAAATTTTAATTTAAATACTTTACTTACTTCCCATCCATACAGTAAACTCTGGATTTCCTGCACACGAACTGCATGTTCATGTTTTCTTTTCATGTCATTGATATGATATGCAATGCCAGTCATGACAGATAAAGCATTCTTTACATCGCAGTAACCATCGCTTTCTTTGTTAGCATGTTTAACCATATTCTAAAAATGAAGTTAACAATAATTAAATACAAATTATAAAAAAAAGTTCTTACATGCAAATTTTTTTTTTTTTATTATTTGAACTAGGAAATTTATATTATAACAGAAAATACTTAACACATTAAACTACATATTCAAATATTTTCAGAAATTTCAAAACAATTAAGATGAGCTACTGATTATAATGGTAAGATTGTAACTAGAAATTGCCAAATATTAATAGGATACCTGCAAAAGTAAGTGATACTTTAAAATCCTTTGAACTGGCTTAAGAAGGTAAGAACCCAAAGGTAGACTATGTTGTAGAGCCATCTGCCTTTCCTAAAATTCACAAAATAAAGCATTTAAAAAAAAAAAACTGTGACTATCTTTTTCAGTAATATATTTCTAAAAATAATTATTATTTATTATTCAAAATAATTCATATGATTTATTATAAACAAAAGAGGGAAAACACATTTTTTTATAAGTGTATGAACATTCTGTGAACAATATAACCATGTAATCATTTCAACAACAAAGTAATGTTTATAAAATCCTTCTTGATCAATTAATAATGTTTTTACATTTATATTAATTAAAAAAATTGTTTCAAAATATTTTTCTATTTTATCATTGATTTTTTATAATTAAAAGTTGGAAGAGAACAAATGAATTTGAGCAATAGAAAGCTGAAAGGAACATTTGCCTATTAAAAGACACTATTGAAATTTAAAACAATATTAAAAGCAATGATTATGACAAAAATAATATATAAGAAAAAAAAATTTCTTACCTTAAATATTTCAGCAGTTTCACTATTTCCCATAAGCTCTGTTAACACAGATACTGTTCTATTTAAAGAAAGAAAAGATGAAGGACTGTGAATAATAGGTGTGTATACATATATAACTTTGAGACAATTAAAATAAAAAATCATACCATTCATATGTTTTTTAATGACAATAGTAAATTCATATAGTTTTTAATGATAGTGTTTCTTTCCTGGGAATGCAGGAAGAAAAAAGAATAATAAGTCAGAAACTTTATGAATAATAAATTCATATATTTATCTATACCTATTCAGGCTTTGAAAACAATTCCTGCAACATCAATTGAAGCTGAAAGGAATTTTTTTTTTCCATGGGTTGTGTGTTCATAACAAAGCTAAGAACTAGGCTGGGCAGTAAAACCATAAATTGCTTATGTTTTCTTTTAATAAGTTTTTTAAAAATTAATTATTATTATTATTGTATTTGTAACTCAACATATAAAGGAGTATAAATTCTGGAATTTATAAGTATTTATATTTTATGCACACACACACAATTATTATTGATATCAATTTAAAATAATTAACTTTTTATATTTTTCTAAAATTTTTGCAAATTTCCAAGACTGATTGCTATATTACCATGATTTCCCGAAATAAAATCTAACTTCTTCTAATGAAAAGTTGGGGAAAATTATATTATCACACAAGGAATTTGGAAAATTTTTGCATTTACTCACGACGAAACAAATTTACTAAATTCTTTTTCTAGATTGGCTTAAAAGAAACTTTCAATTTGTAAAATGAAAATAAAATATTAAGAGCAAAAAACTATAGAAAAAGTAATCATAAGAAATATTTAAAATAAAAAATATATACATGCTTTACTTTTTTTAAAGTGGAAATTAGTTACCTTGGGTAGTTAGTGCAGTACTGTGTGTATACTTCAAACCCATTACTATTTTTCACAAAACATCTTGCCACCGCAACGGGATCCAGCCCACATGCTTCCAATTCATCAACAAATAACCTGATAAAAAAATATCAAACATTTATATAATGATGGAAAAAGTACAATAAGAAATTCTGATAAAAAAAAATTTGAAATAAAATTTAAAATGAAAGATTTAAAAACACCTTTTTAATTAATATAGGGAAGAAAAATCAATTTTACAACAAATGCATTAGAACTTAAAAACCTATATTACAATTATATAGATTATATATTCATCATTTACTAATTAACTGCAATAGATTTGTTCTTTCAATGCATAAAAATAATAACTAAATCAGGACAATGATTGTAAAAATTGACTCTTAGCAATAAAAAGTACGTACCTATTAAATGTATATATGTCTTCTATATTGCTAAATAAATCTTTTAAATATTTGTGACTAACTTGTGCTTCTTCAGCATTACTAATATGTTTCAGGTAACCCTATAAATAAATAATTTGAAATTAAAATAGGATTCAGAATTAAATTCCAAATAAATACTATATTACAAACAACATAATCAGGAAAGTGGTGTAACGTACCCCCCTGTCTAGGTTATTTTGCAATCCTTTCTGAGATCCAGCTTGGAGCCAAAAACCTGACTTTGCAGGGGGAGGGGGCCCTAATATTCTCCGTTACGCCACTGAATCAGAGTATACTGTTATTTTACGCGCACACGCACACAAATGAAATATATAATTTAGTACTATAACAAACACATTTTTTCTTTCAACTGCTCACAGAATGTGTAAGGAAGAGTTCTCCAACTTCTCAGTAATTAATGAAGTTTAAATACTAGAACATATATAAATTTCTCTCGCATTTCCATTGCCACCTTAATATGCAAAACATATTTATATATATGTGATGAATCCCCAGTCCTTCAATTGTCAATTGGGGTAAACTTCATACCAGGACAACTCAACCAACCTCCCGCATAAGAACTTTTGACTTCTACTTTCGCCGGACTTAAAAAAAGACACGTGTACTAACGACTCACTCTCGCTGCTGATAAACGCTAAAAGAGGTCTCGTCTTGTCATGGCTTGGAGAGAGAGAGAGTACAGACTGTTTTGCTGAACCTTGGAATAAAATATAATATGATAACGGCTGTACGTTGCATTTCTCCTGTCAATCTTAAGAATTCCTCCAATACATGATATTCCTATATATATATATATGATATATATATATATAGGTATATATATATATATATAGGGTATTTTTTACAGGTATAGAACTTTAAATTGCAATAAAACAACGATGTATTATTCGATTGACATGAATTTTTTTTTATTCGAAAGATAATCTTGTGGCATTACATTTTAAATACGATTTCTGGCATATGACTGCCACAGCTGGCTCGGATGTAGTCCAATCTGGACGTCCAATTTTCGATGACTTTTTCCAACATTTGTGGCCGTATATCGGCAATAACACGGCGAATGTTGTCTTCCAAATGGTCAAGCGTTTGTGGCATCAGACCAATGACTTTACATAGCCCCACAGAAAATAGTCTAGCGGTGTTAAATCACAAGATCTTGGAGGCCAATTCACAGGTCCAAAACGTGAAATTAGGCGGTCACCAAACGTGTCTTTCAATCAATCGATTGTGGCACGAGCTGTGTGACATGTTGCGCCGTCTTGTTGGAACCACAACTCCTAAACATCATGATTGTTCAATTCAGGAATGAAAAATCATGGCTCTATACCGATCACCATGGACTGTAACGTTGTGGCTTTCATCGTTTTTGAAGAAGGATTCCACCAGCCCATAAAGTGCACCAAACAGTCAGTTTTTCTGGATGTAACAGTGTTTCGACATACACTTGTGGATTAGCTTCACTCCAAATGCGGCAGTTTTGTTTGTTGACGTAGCCATTCAACCAGACGTGCGCTTCATCGCTAAACAAAATTCGCTTATGAAAATCGGGAACAACGGCAATCTCGTTTTGGGCCCATTCGACGAATCTACGCCTTGCTTGATCATATTTAAAATGTAATGCCACAAGATTATCTTTCGAATAAAAAAAAATTCATGTCAATCGAATAATGCATCCTTGTTTTATTGCAATTTAAAGTTCTATACCTCTAAAAAAACACCCTATACATGTAATATATATATATATATATATATATATATATAAAGACTCAATTTTACTAATTTTTAAGGGGATCCGGCACTTCCATAGGAGCCCATGTTAAATTACGTAAGTTTATGTACCTTTTTCTCAGAAACTTCTAGCTACTAATAGATGAAATTTTCACAGTAGGTTGGTTATATGTACTATCAATAAGACTTTAATGGAGAGTTTTGTCTTTTTGTTAAAAATTAAAATAATTATGAATTTTTTTAAAAAATGCCAAAAATTTTTCCCCTTAAAATTTAGTTTAAAAATACATTATCTAAAACAGTTTTCTAGATATATCTTATTTCCTCCATTAAAATGTGTAAACATGTTGAAAGTATGGTCACTGAAAATTTGAGGATCTTACATTAATTAGTTTTTGAGAAAAAGGTACATAAAGGGAGAAAAATTGCATTTTGTGAAAACAGGATTTAAAGTAAAAATGTGTAATTTGTCAATGAGAGTAGATTCCTTTTAAAAAATAAAAAAAAATACTTCTAATTATATACCATACATCATTTTAAGCATAAGTGTTTGAACTTTTGTGCCAGATCCCCTTAAGTTGATAATTGGACATATGAATGGGACGTATGTTTTAGCAGCAGTTAAAATTTTATGATACCTATGTATGTCAACCTCAGGAGAATCTTTTACACACACATATTATATTCAACTTTTTAAAGCACATTGCAAATATATAAATTCTTATTTTTCAAAACACTTCACTGAAAAAAGGTCAGAAAATTTACTGGAGCAATTCTCATACTTAGAAATAATATCTGCATAACAGATTTGTAATTACAAATAAAAAGAATAGCCCATCCCAAGAAGTGTAAGCAAAAAGTTTGAAAAATTAGGCTGCCACGCACCGAATAGTTTAAACAGGAAAAGCTGCGATACTTTTGATTTACTTTCAAGAAGCTGCTGAACCAAAACCCAAGCAGAAATGTTTTGAAAACATAAGACTTTACGAGTGGCATTGACCTCAAAGGGGAGAGGGGTTTTAAAAATGCAAACAAAAAAATGGACAGAAAAAAAAACAACTAAAATAAGTTTTGGCTTCAATCCACAGTACAGATTGGGGAAAGACTGCTTACACCCGCAAGTTAAAACCAAGACGCGTCAACGTGCATCATAAAAAACCAAGTAAAAAAAAAAGTAGCCAAGAGTTTTGGCGCCCGAGGTTTATTAGCCGAAACGATATTAAGTTTTACGTTACGCAAAGCTGTTCTAGCCAGAAAGACATAAATTGTCCTTATCACTTTTCCAGCATTGAGATGTGGCGAGAAAAACGGCTCCGAGTTCATGTTTTTTCGCTAAATGAGACACTAAATCCTTTATTTATTGATTGCAAGACACCAATGAATACTAAGGTGAGTAACAAGATACAATTTTGTTTCAGACGTCATGCTGAATTATGACCATAAATTGCTTCTTTCCATATGCGTAATACAGAAAACGTTCTTATGAGAAGAGAAAACTATACTAAGTATGCATGATATAAATCTATTTCACACATATTTCTGTCCCAAGTGATATTTTTTAAAGCAGCAAGAATTCATCTCTGTGATTAGAAAGAAATAAAAACATTTAGTTCAAATTTCAATTCACAGGGCGAAGTATTTATAAGTAAAATTTGTCAAAAATGGAATATGCCATTAGGGGTTTAATTGATGTCTGTTGCTCGTTTGGCAGATGCAAATAAAACAAGAAAATTTTGAGTCAATTCCTACTTAGATCAACAAAGAAAAGCTTTATTTTAGATACTTTTTATTAAATAGTTACAATTAATATAAATATGTATATACATATGACAAAAATCACAACATTAAGTGGTAATTAATTTTTATTAATTATCATTAAAGTTCGTATGGTCATCCAAAAAAATCGTGTTTATAAAATTTCAGTTCATCTGAATGCTTTAACACGTGAGAAAAAAACCTTTTCAAGTTTTGACACAAGTCGCCAAAAGGGTCGCTAAGTCGCCTAAAATGATGACAAAGTGGCTGTATGTGTAATTCTTTAAATAATTAGTTTTAATCAATTAATTTTATCAATTATAATTAAATTATTGTATTGTCATCCAAAATAATCAGGTACATAAAATTTCAGCTCAATTGAGCGCTTTAAAATGTATTTTATTAACAATTGAAAATTCCACCAAGATAAATAAATAAATAAACAAATAAATAAATATAAAGAGACTTGACCTAATAGTAGGAATTGAAAAACAAACTAAAATTAGTAAATACAACCTCGTTGCATGAAAATTAATTACCATTTTCAGCTGATTCTGACTTGTCATTTACATGTTGTTATAAGATTATTCAAAATGCATATAAAAAATATCAAAATAATTGTGAGGCAAAATCGAAAGAAACGCCAATCAGGTTAACTAAATGAAATAAATTCACAAATAAAATGTAAGGGAGCCGATTGAGTGTTATCTGAAAAAATAATTTTCTTCAGTTAAAAATTTGAAGGATAGATACTTAAATGCATCACTGCTAATATTTTGTCGCTCTGGCATTTTACTCATAAATTTCTTATTCCGATAAATAATTTCGAGGACAAAAGAGGTATCTAAATATTATTACTCATTTATATAAACCAGAGTAATTAATACTTTCATATATTATAGAAGAAATCTATAATTTTTTTTATGTGAATGTTTACACAAATTCTACATCTTTGAGTGTTATATTTCTATCTTTTAGAAATTTTTATACTTCATATTTTTTAAATCAATTTCTGATTCTGAGATGCATCGGACTTATCTAAGGGAGACTTAAATAGATTTTTTGGTGGTCAACAATCTTTTGAAGCTGATCTGACTTGTCAGATGGTTCGAGGATAAGAAACAACAACAAATCAATTTCTGTAATGATTTATTAAAAAAAAACGAATTGGGACGAGAATTTAGATTTAATTTTTAAAATTATGACATATATTAAAATAATAACAACAAAGCTTCACACTAAAATCAGTTTGAGATCACAATTTGGTAGTCAATGCATAATAATCACTATAGATATACTAACATTTCTCAGTAACAAATATCTCGCAAAAACGTTTGCAAGCCGCTTGTATATTCAGTTATATTATTTATTTTTATCTTTTGCTTGCTTTGTGGCAAACATTTTCAGAGATACTTTTAAAATCGAATTCTAAGAGGGCAGAAGCACGTGAACTGATTTTGAATTATAAATAAAACACAGCAAGCACTACACAATGAAATTGTCGTATTTATCACTTATACATCACCAAAGAGAGCAAATACATTTTGACTTTTATCTCCTAGTTCACATCACGGCAATTTTCAGAGCAAATGTACCATAGAATCCCTAGTTATTATCAATCTAAATTGAGAAGACGAACGAAAAGTTAGTGGAGAACGAACAGCTAAAACACCTCCATATCTATTCGCTGACAGCCATACAAATGACGGCTGGCAGTTTAAATTTTCCAAACCAGATCAAAAGACCATTCATTCCCTTTCCTTTTCTATAAGCGGGAATCAGTTTAATTACAGAGACAAACGCATGTGATAAGAACGTGCACCAGTCTACTTCAGCCTGGGTACACGACCTGCATTTTAAGTACAGCAGGCAGGTGGATTCAAAAGGAAAACTTCCCTTACCCTCTAAAATGAATCAGTATCTTTAAACAACGTAGGTGTTAATATATACGTGGGCAGATCACGTTTATTTGGTAGGGGGAAGAATCACCTTTGGTATACCGACAATGAGGGACAAAAAGTTATCAAGTTGCGAAGGAAAATTTTGTACCTGCCTATCTGTTAAGAACTCGTGTATCTTTTCTTGAACAACATGGGCAAAAGATAAACAGCCGAGAAAAGTTCAAAGATTGCATGAAAGCGGACGCTTTGTTATTTGCTGATTTGTGACAGCAGACACGGTATCTTCGTTTTCTTTTTACAAAGAATGCTAATAAGTGATTGACCTAAAAACAGCTTATATTGCTGGAATGGTTTGGCAGAGAAGAGTAAGAAAGAATCAAAGGAGAGGAGGGGGGATACACGCTTCAAAACATCATTAGCAATTAGGAAAAAATTCAAAAGACGTGAAAGGAATAAAATTATAATATAAAGGTAAATTTGCATACTTCAAACACATACATTTACTAATTGCATGAAGATATCATATAAGATTAGAAACCATTTTACAATTTATGACTTTCGAATGCTAAATCAAAAAAAAAAAAAAAATGAAACACAGAAAATAGTTATTAAGTATCTCTTTATATTAGTTATACCACAATAACTAAAATTCAAATTCAAAAATTTAATATCATACTATTCTAGAATTTAATTTATGAACATGCTTTTAAAGTCAAACTAGAGCTTTCACATCTATACGAAGAAAGTGGCTTTTTTTTCCTTTCTGAAATAAAAATTTCCGGAACACAAATGAAAAGTAATAATCCTGATTTAAAATTTGATTTGATTTTTTCATGAACGTCATACTTTCGACTGTGTGCGTGGGCTGTTGGCGAAGGACCTCATAATTTTGAATCTCAAGTGACAGGGAAAAAGTGGTGTAGACAAGGGGGTTGACGGTTCACACACACACACACACAACCCCCTCTGCCCAAAGATCAACATATTTTTAATTTTTACCATAGAGAATATAACACGGCGCTTTTGTCTACGTGTTTTTTAGAATGTAACCCCATTCCAAAAAGAGAGGTAGGTCTGAATGCGCCATTGCGAGAACAATCCTCGGCTGGTACTTCACTCTCTAAACTTCCACATCGCGTTTTAGTGAAAGTTTTGAGTCTCCACAAATTTAACCTTCATCAGCCCCTCTGCACGACGAGTTTTTAGTGGTATCAGGATTCTAACCAACGACTCGACAACCCATAAGTTCGCGGTCACGACCACTAGTCAACCGCGGCCAAAAAATAAATCCGTTTAAAGTCCGCAGATATTTCGATCAAAAAACACACAAGAAGCATTAAATAACTAAAAAACAAGTGAAAAATATATTTTTTTCCCTCCTTTTCTCTGATGTAATCACCTTCAAATTTACGAGCTGGCGCAGAGAGCTCAATAAAACAACAGAAAACAACAATTTTTAAAATCCCTCTAAACCTGATTTACCTTCGATCCAAACAATAACAAAAGAAAATTCCGAAGAAGATCATCTATCAAAAAGCCTCTCCCTCTCACTCCCCAAACCAGTCTTCATCTCTAATCAACGAACAACAGTAATTGTATGTTCAATTAACTCTTTACTAGCTCTCACGGTTTCGAAGATAGATAATGCCATTAAAGTGAAAAACTAATGCTACAAAGTACTTTCGAGTGACGGTGAAAAGGGATCACGTGAGGACCTTTCTTTTTTCCCCTTTTGAAAGGCCAATTAACAGGCAGATGTTTTCAAATCACGACAGCATGTACCTTA
The DNA here is from genome assembly GCA_019973935.1 of Trichonephila clavipes. Classification (NCBI taxonomy): domain Eukaryota; kingdom Metazoa; phylum Arthropoda; class Arachnida; order Araneae; family Nephilidae; genus Trichonephila; species Trichonephila clavipes. The sequence goes on along the minus strand of BMAU01017522.1, from coordinate 701,779 downwards.
AATGACTTTGAAAACTATAATGGGTTCCGCACGAGGAAGAAGCGGAACCTAACGGGCTTAAGGAGAGAGATGTCAATCACGCCACACATAAAATTTTTATTATGAAACTGGCTCGAGATTACACAGGCAGATTCTAAGCATTTCAAGGATACAACAAAACATATTTTTTAGATAATAATATTCAATCGAAGTCACGCTGAAGTTATATTTACAAGAATAAGAAGCTCTGATCAAAATTGTTTTAAGTCAACGATTCTTAAACTGCGGTCCGCGAACTCCAGGAGGTCCCCAGTGCCTTTCAAGGGGGTCTTCGGAAGTCTAATTTAATGGTAAGATTTTCCTTTTTTACAGACTCTGAAAGGCCTCGTGGAAAAACTGAAAGATGTGCCATTCTACACTGGATCACTAAATTTCCCTTAATGAAAAACTCTAATTGAACATATATTTCGATCAAGAATATTTATTCAGTTATTATTATTATTATTATTCACAACTACATAACAATTACTACAACGCACTATTTTCAAAAAATAGGAGAAACACATGTGTAAGGATTAAGAACTGAATTCACCACGAGTCAATACGAGTATGATAACGAATGTATTTAAATCATTGAGCCATGTGTTGATAGTCAAAGAAGGGTGTTCAAAATCTTAGGGATCCACGATGTCAGTCTGTTACATAAAGGGGAGGGAGCGGTCGAAAGTTTAAGAAGTACTTCACATCATTTATAAATGTCATTAAGGATTTTTTTAAAAAATCAAGCGAACTACATAAGAGATTCCCATTTATTTCAAAAAAGAAGTTCCTTTTTACAAATATTAGCATTTTACAGACTATGATTATTCAAAATATTCTAATATTTAAGAATTGCAGAGATGCAATTCTTTGTTTCAGTGGCGCACACAAGGGGGGTGTCTTAGGGGTCCGGACACTCCCCTCCCCATAGCCCTTGATATTTTTTTCCTGATTGGTTATAATCCTACGTATATATTACGTAAAATTTAATTATGTATTTGTCATTAATAATTAATTTTGTATTCTTTTTGTTCCCGAAAATCGACAAAATCAGAAGAATATGCTGGGTGGCGTAATGGAGCATGATACCAAAATGGTGGACTTCCGACCCTGGACTCCTCCCTCGAAAAAATTTTGTGTGCGCTACTGCTTTGTTTATATTGCGTAAAAGAATTCTGGCATAAATTATCCACGTGAGAAGATTTTTTTCTCGCATAAAAAAAGCTTTTTTTTCTCCCCCTCCCTCTGAAGATTTTAATTGAATGCTGTCATTTTAATTATTTTGCATAACACAACATCAAAATACTTTTCAAGGTAACAAAACCTCTTTATTTAAAAATATCATTATCCACCTAGTTTTCTAAACAATTCATAAATAAATTTTTGCTACATAATCAGCATTGTTTTTCGATGATAAATAACAATAAAGCAATAAATAAAATGTTAAATATCATAAGCTCCATTTTGTTCATGACTCCATGCCATTGTTCCGGCAAAAAAAAAAATCCTTTTTTAAAAAAAATTAAAAATCAGCAGGTTTATACGTAACAAAGTTATCAAGGTTGCTATTCGGCAGCATTAAATGAAGTGCTAGGCATCGTATAGAGAATTTTGAAGTGAGCTGAAGAGATACAACCCTGAAGGCAATGGCGTAACGTAGGATTCTAGGGGGCCCGAAGCCTGACAGGCGCCATGTACGCATTAAACCAATTTATAAAATATTAAAGACAAAACCTGAGTTTGCAAGGGCCCCTAATATTCTCCGTTACGCCACTGTCTGAGGGGACCAATCTTGTAAATATGGGAGGGAGGGCGATAAAACATTTTACGTCTAGACTCAATTAGTCATTCATTGCAATGAAGAGCCGAGGAGAACCTATATATATATATAACGACTGGTCATTTCTCTTTACGTTTCTTCTATTTTTGCTTTCAAAACTGCCATATGCTAACAGTATAGCCTGATTTGGCGGCAAAAATTTTAAGTAAGCTATTCTTTCGTAGTTCCACCATACACAAAGGATTGCCTCTTCCGGATACAACCATCTTCTCAACGTTACTTGGGGAGGTTCATTTGGCTTACTCCATGATCGTTTCCTTTAAACATTTTTATATAGTATCCATTTTTCATTGCTAGTAATAAACTGTTTCGGGGGGAGGGAGCTTATTCATTTTGTTTCGCTAAAAGAATCACACGTCAAAATCCGGGTAAGAACATTTTGTGACGCTTATAAGCATGAGGTACCCATACATCATAGCAACTTCTTCAACCTTCTGTAAGTGACCATGTACTGTATTGGTTGAAAAACATTTCATCAATCATATAACTCTTGGAGTTTGTAATGGAGATATTCAGCAATAGCTTCATTTAAGATGTTCTCCTTAACAGATGGTCCTCCATAGCAGACAGGCTAATATTTCAATGCTGAAAATTCTCAAATTATCTTCAAACTGCGTCATTAAAAGCAACACGTTGTGCACATACTGCACTAATGTACGAGCAATCTGACAATCATTTTTATCTTTCTCAAAACAAAAAGCATAACTAACATAAAGAAAATAAAACCTTTTGATTCTCCATTCTTAGCACTGCACTGAAACAAAAATTAAGTCACAGAATGGGCTACAAATATGTCGAGGAAGCACAAAATAAGAATGTTCTAATTACATCAAACTTATTCTTTATTAGAGCTAGCAAAACAATTAGATAAAATGGCATTGCATTTTGAAAAACCGCAGGACTTTCTGGATGATCGATCAACTACCAACATAAAGCGTTGTATACGACAATGTAACCAACCAAAATAAATGTAATTATTTTAAATTCATTTTCCAAAAACAGCCCTTTTCTTTTTTCTGAAAAATATACCTGTATTTTCAGAATATTTCATATTTCAATGAACGAAAATATCTAATTTAATTCACTCAAAAAAATGTAATACACTGAGTTTGAAAATTATTACAAAATAATACTTCAGACAAATGACTTTACAAAGACTAATTTAAAAACCACGTCAAAAGCGAGTTTATTACAAAAGTAAGGAAAAATCAAAAACGGCCTTCACCTCATTTAAAATGACACACATAGATCGAGGGGAAAAAAAGCTTCAAAGGATACGGAATAGCCAATCACGAAATCAAACAAGTGGAAAAAATATTGAATAAGAGGTGACGGAAATCGAAGTTTCTTCTGCACCGCAAGACGGATGTTGACGGCTGCGATAAGAAAAAATGGAAAAAATGCGTTTAAAAAAAAGCGTAGGTAGCACTACAAAGGCCCAGGCTCGGCAATAAGAAGTGTCAACAAGGCGCCGTAAGAGTTGCGATTAGATGATAAATGGGAGAGAATTAAATCGGTCTGATGATTGAGAATGACCCAAAAAGCAATTCACCTAGTGTCATAAGAAAGGATGTCTAGTTTAAAGAATCTGAAGCATTTCAACGTTTTAAAAAGAAAATATTTCACGCTGAAATGCTAAACAATATGAATCATTTTTTCTCGTATTTTTTCGAATAGTTTTTCATAAAAAATAATACGTTGCGTTTTTGATTGATCTGTAATAAACAAATATAGAAAGATGGGTAAACAATTTGTTTTATGAAAAATAATGTAAGCTTTTAGACCCCCTTTCCACATAAATAATTTAGTCAGAAATCTAAAGATTGTTTAAACAACCAGAATCTAAGGTTAAGTTTGGATAGAAAGGGGTTTGTATCCCCCCCCCCACCTATTTCGAACAGGATGGAAAATTTAATGTATGGAACAATTATGAATTTAATGTATGGACTTGGGCTTTTACATTTCTTCGCGATCAAATTTGAATCACAAGGGATTGCAGCCTGAACAAATGTGACAATCACTCCATATAACCATTTTCTTATGTAGCTATTAAAAAACATACCGAAAGAAAATGAAAAAAAAAAACAGGAAACTGAATATTAACATTGACTATAAATTTAAATAGCAGCTAGAAAAATTTCCCACGACTTGATATTTAAGGCTGTCTTTTGATAAACGTACAAAAGCCTGAACTAAACGCGGAACATATTTTCAGACGGAAATTTTCAAAATATTTCATAAAAAAAAAATACTTCTTTTTCAATATCAACAAGCAAAGGGAAAACTCATTTCAGTGGCGCAACAGAGAATATTAGGGTCCCTCTGCAAAGTCCGGTTTTGGGCTCCCTAGAATCCAGCCACTGGCTCACTTAGCACTAAGGTACACGAGAAAAAAATATAAAAATAAAGAGTATGATAATATATGGTGCTCTCTACAGGATAGAAAAACCAGAATAAAATATTAATGTTTCTCTCTCAGTTCTTTTATATTTTAAAAATACTCCAAATTCAGGTCCTATTCTTTGACATTAAGCGAAGACAGTCTTAAGGATAAAAATAACATGCGTAACAAAAATCTAATCGTGTATGAAAATCTTAAATGAGGTAAAATTGTTTCTCATACCTCAATAATCTCATTTAAATCTCGGACGTAAGTCTTCTCAGTATCCACAATCTCCAACACAACCCTATCCGTATGACTGAGGTTAGGATCACACCATCGGGGCTTGCCTCCCGTGGGACCAGTTGTTGCCGCTCCGGTGCTCCCACTCAGGGGTCCATCCCGATTAGGCCCTGCTCGGTTGTTGCTGCTGTCATCATCATCGTCGTCGTCATCGAGAGACTCGATGCTAGCCAGATAGGACTTTTTGACATCCAAACAGTTTCGAGGCAGTGAGGATGAGGAGGAACTTGATGACGAGGACACAGAGCTGCTGCTCAATGGACGTTTCTTCTCCTAGAAAATAAAAGTTATGTTATTTTTTTTATATTTATTTGTACAAATTCCAGACATTTGGCCAAGACCATTAATCTCGATCTAGCTTCCCAATACTAAAGAACAATAGAGCTAAAAGACAATAATGCAGTTCATCAATATGGTCCTAATCCATGGACTCTCCAGAGTTACAGAGAGTACAGGCTGAAGTGTCCTTTAGTTAAATTTTAAAAAGATGAGCATTCAAATAATCGTGCCCATTCAACAGACGAAATAACGCCACGGCTACAGGACGAGGAAAATCTAGAATGACTGGCTTTGAACCAGGCATTTCCCTTAGCTTCAATTGAAACGTAGGGGAGGCACTCAAACCTCCTCTTAAATTCTAATTTAATTTGAAATTTTGCAGAATTAAGTCATATGATTATTAGTGGTTTGCAGAACAGTCGTTCCCTTCTTTGACAGAAAATCGGCTCTTTCATTTCCTCGAAGCCACAATGAGCAGGATTCCATTGCAAGCAAATCGAGTCCGCCAGAGTGTTGAAAAATCTTTCTACAACATGCATAAATTCGTTCGGAAGTGCAAATTTTATTGTTGGCTGATAGCAAAGCCGCTTTGCAAGCCCGAGGAGAATAACTCTTCCCAGCGCTTAATTGATTCAAAGCAATAAATATAGCCTCAACTTCATAAAAAAATTGTTAGTATTTCTTCCCACTGCCTTATAGAATTGCAAAATGGTCACAACAGACTCCTGCAGCAGCTCCAGTACCTCGCTCAATCATAGATTCGTCGGTGGAAACATGGGTCCAGAGGTTACTGAAATATCTCTCAACAGTTTCATAAGCAATGGATTATTTGATCTGTTATTTTTAATATTAATTTCCCAATTGGAATTTTTAAATATTGACGATACTTCTAATTTGATTTAAAATTAAATCCATCTTACTTGAAAAGCACTTTCTGAGTAGCTCCTTTTACTATATGATCGATTAGGACGATGGCCCGAGAAGGGAACCGACAGAGGTGGTAAGCGTTTGGGTTCATTCTCTTTTCCTCCAGGGTCGCAGGGTGGAGGGGCTGATCCTAAACGAGAAGCTGGATGCGAAGGTGTCCGTTCCACTGCTTCATCCTCCTGGGTGTTCTTCGCTACGATCGTGTCGAACATGTCCAATAGACTTGAAGATAAGTCTACCGATGTACCTAAGAAAGAGGTAAACATTTCAACTGTAGAAAATAATTTAGAATATAAGTTTCAATAATAATAATTGTTACCTTAAAGGACAGGAAGTTTACTCAAATAGCAAGGGAAAAAAGTATGGTTAGTATATCTTAGGCGTATAATAAACTGTAACGAGAACGCACTGAAGTACATCAAATAATAGTTATTTTACCAAGCTTTAATACAACTCGCCTTCAAAAATTTTTAAAAAATATATTCGAGTTTTCGTGTTTTACACCACAATAGGCATTTACTATAAATAATATATTTTTAAACTACAAAGAAAAAACATTGGAAAAAGATTTACGTTTTACAAAAACAAAACGCAAGAATCATGGAAATGAGAAAGATTCAAAAATAAACGCTGGTAAAATAAAATAATTTACATATACAGTAATATTAAAAAAGATGTTTATATACGAATAGCAATTTGTATAGAATATTTCAAAAAAAAAATTCGAAAATTCTGGAGAAAAGTAAATAAAAATTAACGTAATCATAGTTTTGAAATTCGCGAATGGCCATGGCTTAATTGTTTGCATTTTGAATGCAGTTCACACACACAAAAACTTTCTGAACCTGAAAGACTTAAAATGCTACAAACGCATGCTTTTTTTACAGTGGAATAAAAACTAGTTTAGGGAAATAAATTTAGAGAGTAAAAAAAATTGATACTTTTCCAAAAATATTTCATTTTGTTGCTTCACTTTTTTATTTATGCACAGAACGTGCTACGAATACGGAAGTAAATATTCAGCGTCAGAAGCATTTTCTCTTTCCTTTCGACTGGTTCGACCACATAAAATAAAAATATTTTTAAAATAGACTAAAAATGCATTTTTAGAGTTATTTATTGTTTATCTTCAGAATCGGATGAAAAGTCTATACGCATAGACACATTTATTATATAAATAAATAAGTAGTCCATACTTAAAAACCAAGTCAGACTTCTATAACAGAATGCTTCAAATTTTTGGGACCAACGGATTTATTTTGGAACCTTATTCATATTTCTATCTTCTCATAGATTATGTTTAAAACTTCGGCTAGCCAAATGAATTAGGAACGACAAGATTATAATCCTCGTTGTAATCCTCTTTATCCATTCAAAAACAAAAGGCTACATGAAATATTAAAATGATTTCTTTTGCACTGTAAATCTTTTGGAAAAATAGCAAAGAATACGAACGTGGCTATTCATATAAAGGTGTATTCACTTAATGTTAAAGGGAGAGCTCAAACATATCAAAAATATACTGTAAAATCCGGTGTATGACGCGCACCTGTACTTTCAAGCTGAATTTTTTTAATTTTTAGGTATATAACGCGCACCCCCTTTTCAACGAAGAAATCTGAAATATTAGCATACATTTATTTTATGTTTTGAAGTCATTTATTCGAGGTATTATCCCAGACTTTTGAAAAAATAGTATATTTCTAGAACTACAACTGTTTTAGTTCATGAGGCAAGTCGTTTCTTTTAAATAAACAGTATTTCGATACATCTAGAAGTAATTTTTTTGTTATGTTTGTGAAGATCCCCTTGGATCTCACTTTGAGAACGAGAATAATTTGGAGTCAGATAAGAGCCAGTAGCCATTTTTATAAATAACTTTATTTGGTTATCTTTCCCAAATAGAATCAAAGACTTTTAATAACAAATAATTCAAATTAGCTATATGAGGTTTAAAAGGGACTTTCCTTTAAATTAACTTAAATATTTAATGATCCAATTAATTAACAATTAGAATATCGATCACGCAGAGATTACCACGATAAGAGATCCCAAAATTATATTCAATAATATTCCTATTGAACATTTAACTTTAATCTCACACTCCTAATATAAAGCTTTAATGAGGCTTTAAATATAAATCAATATTTACCACACTGAATTTCAACTCTTCCTGAGATTAATTTATCCAACTAGAAATCTTCACAATAATAAATCTCTAACTTCACTATTCTACCTTTCTGCTACAATCTCTCTCTCCTACTGCTTTTTACTTTACTATTCCGTTTGACTTAAATACTTTATCTAATCTGCATAACAAGGAATCCTGTCCTCTTTTTGGAGCTGATTGGAAATAGGTATGGGAATTAAATTTCCCTAAAAAAGACGTCTCAGAAGGTTAGTGAGAAAGTTCCGTATAGGTTTGTTACATGCTTATCTCTTTTGTTATTTTTAAAGCTATCATTTTTATAACCGGCGTATAACGCGCACCCTTAAGTTTCGATCTTATTTTTTGTGTTCAAGTGCGCGTTATACGCCGGATTTTACGGTACATTCTTTAGTAATGTCGCGCTGCGATTTGGCGACGGATCTCTTTATTTTCAACCATGTCGTCGCCGAACTTCCACGCCACACCAGTGTGAGAAAAGTAACCCCCTCTACACAGTAGACGTTTAGAAACACCAGGACGCGAACATACGACTCGTCAGAAATAAAGCTGGGCCCGAGTTCAATAAGAACATGGAAAGCTTTATCAAATGTAGTTTGTATGCAAAGAAATACTTGTGATTTTGTTCTACAGATTTCTCATACATTTAGAAACATTACATAAATAATTTTTCACTTCAAACACGTTCAGTAAAAATTTTACTTATAGTAGAAAAAAAGACAAAATAAGAAGAAAATTTGATGGATTTTCTCAAGCAGAAATGAATATTCTTGGATATTGCAAGAAAGGTATCCGCTCCAATTCATAATTATACACACATATCAAACTAAAAATAGATTTTCGCGTTGAATACGAATAACGAAATACAGTCCACCGAAATAAAAGTGGATACAAATGATTATTCGTATTTCATAAGAAATAAAATGGGGTATGAAAAGGGTTAAGCAAAGACATGTGCACACAGACAGTTGCCGAATGTTTACAAAGCATTTTTTACTAGTAAATTCTCTTAAAAATACATTTTGCAATATGAACTCAATAAAAATCGACATAAATTTATGTCTAATGAACCGCCAACATGATTCATGTATTTTAAAAGTAAATCAAACATTCATTGGAATATAGAAACACAGTATTTCCAAAAAACGCAATCGGAAGCTAATTCTTCAAAAAGTAAAAGACTCAGCTAAAAATGAAGACATTTTATGATGCCAGTAACCGAATTCTTAATACCAGGAACAGCATAACGTTGAATATTTATTGGATTACTGACATTGACTTCATAAGGCTATTGTTTGCAAATTACTTATGTTATTTCCTTCTCAATGTCTTATGTGGTACCAGTATGAGGAAGAATTCTAATTTTGAGACACGTATTTTTTATTTATTTTAATGCAATTTAAAAATAACAACATTTTGTAAACGATTACATTTTTTAGATGATAATAATTAGATAACAATAGAGATAAATCACGAACGAATTTTTACAATATTTCACACATTACTTTTGTAATTTCCTTCTTAATGTCTGTATGTGGTACCAGTTTAAGGAAAAATTCTAATTTTATAATAAGCATTTTTTTTGTTTATATATTTTTAATGTAATTTTAAAATAAAATTTAGTTAACGATTACATCTTTTTAAATGATTGAAATTTAGATAATGAAAGGTAAATCAACGCGAACGAATTTTAAAAAGTATTCTACTTTAGAACACACAACTTAATTTTATTCACAGTATATGAGAACACAACACATCAAACAACTTTAAAAAAAATATTTTTAGTACTGAAGAAGAAAAAATGAATTATACGGCGGAAGAAAGTGCGTGCCTATATTGCATGAACTGCTTAAATTTCAAAATGAAATTTTGTGATTAGGTAGGTATATTAAAAAGGACCACATATACTCCAAAGTTTATAAAATCAATCAACAGCAAAATCCATTATAAAGAATGATATAAAAAAGATCTTCAATCATTTTTTACGATAAATATAAAAAAAAAACACTTCACACAAATAAAGTATTTCAAAAAGTATACTGATCAAAAGGTGACGCCACAATTTTTCTTGAAAAATGGTAAATAATGACAAGGGCGAGACTTACTTTTCTTACCACAACCCAAACACTGTTTAAACAAATTCATTTTACGAAGAAACAGGGGGGTTCCAAGAACAGCTGAAGAATATTAATATCTAACCTTGATAGTGGAACAACGAAAACTGAAACGTGCTGGTAACAACGAACACGATGGGTCAAAAGATCTTGCTTCTTGACACAACAGCTGGTATTAACGTTGCCTGCCCTAAACAAACACAGGTGAACAGCTCAAGGAGCATCGCCAATAGAAACTTTTATGAATTGATAGACGAAATTAATGGCCAATCCCATTTATGGACATGATTGGGATGGATAATGACTATTTCGGAAGAGAAGGAGACAGTTTTACAGTTATTTTCCACATAAGCAGTGGATTATTTTTTCCCCTCTTCCAAATAATCTGTCACATTACAAACCAGATTCAGAGCGAGTAAAAGTGTGTGTTACGTGAATCCTAATACAAAACAGAAGTTTAAAACATTTTCTGGTTTATAATCACCCCCATACAGTGGCGCACACAAGGAGAGGTCCTGGGGGTCCGGACCTCTTGATTTTTTTCCGATTGATTATAATTCTAAGTATATAGTACGTAAAATTTAATTAAATATTTGTTATTAATGATTGATTTTATTAATTAATGCTAATTATTTTTTCAATAATTAGTTTTTTGCTCTGTTTTGTTCCCGAAAATCGACAAAATCAAAAGCAGCATGATACAAGAATGGTGAACTTTCGACCCCCCTTGAAAAATTCCTGTGGGTGCAACTGCCCTCATATATCCCACTTAGACACAATAGAATTATGAATCCATTAATAATTAATATGAATACCATTGATATTTGAGAACTTGGCATACAAAGAAAAAACTTGTCAATAGTATTTAACTTTAGATGATCCCTCTTCAACTCTAAAAAAATGACGAAATTTCAATATTACAGTTTACTTAGAACACACAATAGCATGTTTATGTCTTGTTTCCTAGCCTACACAAACAAACATCAAAATTATTCAATTGTAATAATTTCAGTATTAATATTTGTACACTGATAAATTGCGACAGTATATTTTTATCTAACAAGGTGCTCTTCATATATGTGGTTAAACAACAGTGTTTCCCAACATTTTTATCGCCTCGGACCAGTCAACGTTTGATAATTTTAATGCGGCCTGCTGAGGATGGGACGTTGATTTTTTATATTTTTTAGACTACTTCGATTTAATTTCATTTAAATGTCTTCAGAATAAAATAGTGTACAGTTTTACTAAAAAATGAATATAGTGATTTGCATGGAAAGTCGCATAAACTCGATTGAAATGCACAACAGTAAATAAAATGGAAGTAATTTAATGTTCCTTGGGTGGTCGGTACCATTTGATCCACGCACAGGTACCGGTCCGGGGCCCGGATGTTAGGGATCACTGGTGTACAAGACATGTAACGTATGGCTTTATACCAGTGATCCGCAACCTCGGTCCGTGGATCAAATGGTGCCGGGCCGCCTAAAGAACATTAAACAATTGCCATTTTATTTAAAGTGGTGCATTTCTCTCGGATTTGCGCAACTTTCCACGGAAATCACTTTATATTCCACGTTAAATCACTTTTATTCATTTTTTGTGTAACTATATTTTATTCTGAACGCATATTTAAATGTAACTAAATTAAAATTGTTGAATCAAAACAGTCTAAAATATAAACAATCAACGTGTCCCACCCTCAGCGGGCCGCGGAAAAATTATCAAATGTTGACCGGTCCGCAGCGATAAAAAGGTTGCGGAGCACTGCATTATATGATACACTGTTTTTTCCAAGTATATACTCACAAATGTACAAAATTGAAAATATATGTCAGTCTTAAAAAAATAACCTTGAACGCAGCATGTGTTACAGCGTATTCGTATCAGAATACGACAGCAGATGCCCTTGAAATCTTAATTTTGTACATCTCAGAATCTCCAAGAATATTCATCTGTGATATCAAGAAAGAGAACTGCCCACTTAAAATCTTTAAAATCTCAGCGTGTAAAAAGGAGTTCTTGATTTCTTTTTAACACTTAAAATGTCGTAAAAATATCTTTACCGGAACAATCAACTACACTCAAAAATAAAAATTCAGACACAAGAGCTTTATTCTCTCCGTATCAGATAAATTCCTCAACAAGAAATGACAAAAAATCGAGAGAAAAGAAAGAGAAATCAATCATGCACAAGTCATAAATTGTGTGACATAAAAAAATTCGTACAGGTTATTGATTAAAATATTATTACATAAGACATGACTATGCAAGGATAATTGCTACAAGGAAAACCATTAAGTGTTTGTGTGCAAAGAATGATTTATTTCATCTCAATTATCACACAAAAGGAAAAAACAATTTTTTTTCTCTCTGTCATCACGAATAATGAATCCGAAAACTCTCATTTTCAGTCTATTAATTATTCGTAACGCAGGAAGTAAATACAAAGCATTCCGCACTGTCTTGTGTATTATTAATTGATATAACGTAAGCTTATTTATCAATCAAAATATGTTTATTTACTTATCGAATTTCAAAGAGGAAGGAATAACATAAGAACATCAAAGCGGTCTTCTTGTATGGTATGCATAAACATGAAATGAATACTACATAGCGATATGTGAGCTATCACATAAGAAAACACTTGATAAGATACACCTTTCAAACCATAATTAAAATCATGTTAAGTTTTCATAGACACACTGATTCTGCAAAAATTTAACAATGGGCTAAATTCATGTGATGTCATTGTCACATAATTGCAAGCACGTGATTTCAGCCAATCAGTTCATAAATTCATGTGACTTCATAGCCACATGATAAATACTGTCACGTGTTTTCAGCAATCAGTTCATGCGTTTCGCTGTTGCCACCTTTTGCTTCTTGATGAAACTTTCCTTTAAAAGGTACATTTTTGTCAATAAAAAAAAACAGCACATAGGTAAGTAAAATGCACTGGATTAACAAATAAATACACGTATGACATTTTTTTTTAATTTTGAAAAAAATTCTTGAAGAATCTTTATATTTATCGAATTACTAAACTTTAAACTTTATTTGAATTTTACAAGTAGAAGAACAAGTTTAATGTTATAGGTTTGAATTTAATGTAGAACACGTGATTGCATTAATCATGTGGCCGTCGTGTGAATTTAGAGCATTGGGAAAATGAAAATCAACAAAATTTCTGTAAATCATAAATCCATATAATGATGTAGTAATCATTATATACATTTATAATAATAAATTCCAACTCAAATGTAAAAATTGAAGAGCAACCTAAGTCGGAGATTTTTTCGAACATATTCACGTTTCTAAAAAAATACCTCCTTCCGAAAACAGTTTAGGCATTTCGTATGTTTATCTTCTGTTGTATATATCTACCACGGATTTAAATACGGCATGCATCAACCGCGCGTAAATGCTGTCGTGCTTATTTCACTTGGAAGAAATAAGGCTGTACCAAATAGGGCGCATCGATTGCATTCTTCAGTGTTAAAGAAATAAGGAGTGAATCAAACAATCCAACAAATTCTGTCGTAAATTTCGTCATAATATCCCAACCCGACAGACTGATGGCTAAGTATTCCAAAATTTTGCTCATGGAAATACACTGTGGAAGATAAAAAATTCTTGTCCTTATTTTTTTTAAGTGACAGTTCAGCATAAATATTTTTTATCACTTTAAGTGTCAGCTCGACACGAATAAAGGAAAGAGTTTGTACAAATCAGAACAAGACATGTTACCGTAAAAGTTTAAAAGCAGTTAATGTGCACATTACCCAGCTAATCTGCAGATTACGTGATCCGCATTCTAACTAGGCACATTAGTGGTTTCCGTCTAGTTAAAAAAGTTTTAAAGTTTGTTTCTTTCATTTCTCTTCTGTAAGGAATCTTTATTGAACGTTGTCTCATCAGAGAATAATTTATTTTAAAAGTTTAGAAACAGAGTGGACAGAGTTACGTGACTATCTCTTAATTTACAATAAATTTAATTAAGACGATCGGTATCTTTTGGAAACCAACTAAATGAAAAAGTTCCGATAAATATATAACATTATTTCAATTTCCTTAATTGCAATAACATTTTAAACCCTTTGATTCTGTTAACTAACGTGCTAATTTTTCGACTATATTAACTTGATTTTTTTAGATATCAAAAAATAAATAAAAAATACTTAATTTAAGCGTACAGAAACAGAGCTGTTGCTTCACGTAAGATCTTATTTTCACTTTAACAAGTGCCAAGTAGGTTAAGTGCAGATAAACGAATATCTAATAGGTAACATGCAGATTACCTAGGTAATTTAAGAAAATGGAACAATTCGCCGCACTTTTTAACGGATCCCCATAGTTAATGTGCAAGTTAACTGTGATTTCCACACTTAAGCGGGTAACAAATACAGAAAGATGAAAGGAACAAATTTCTAGAACAGATTATTTCTACAAATAAATAAAGGTATTATTAATTCAATCCAAAAATCAGATATAGTCTGTTTTTCTTTCACTGATTACCGCAATAAAATTAGAAACAGAAAAGGGGAAAAAATTATTTTTTGCCATATCGGAACATTGTTAGCGGAATTCATCTTGGCCTAGATCTTGACTACAAGAAACGGCTAATATGATCAATGAATGAATTTCGTGGAAGTATTTTCAGGAGCGGAAGTGTTTTAATGTCCCAGATCAAGGGAAAGGTAACGATATTATCTAATTTTCGAGTAACACTGTTTAAACAAATGGACACGATAAGAACAGTTCGAAATGGAAAATAATGAAGAAACGCCGAGGTCGGTAGGAAGAGCACCGGTTGCAATTAAAAAACCTCAAGTCAACTTTTCAAGGACTTGCAAGGTGTGCTAATAAAGATGTGGGAGTATCAAAATATCACAAAGCATTCAAATGAGTTTGTAACCTACTTGTATTTTAATATATAGAACATACTACTGCATGAATAAGATATTCCGAATCGAGAGAACTTTTTATGATCATTCCAATATTGAGGCTTCAAACACAACAATGGGTTAAATTAATGACAGTCACATGATAAATATAATCACGTATCCTCCATTGAATTTTAAAAAAATGAATTTACACTTGCACTTGTTCTAGTCGTAAAATTTAGATTTAATTATAAATAAGTAATTGGCTAAAGTTGTTCAAATGTCAAAATTCTTCACAAAGTTTTCCAATTTTTTTGAAAAAATTCTTATATTACATGTGTATTTTTAAATTGGGTGTATTTTGTTTAAATGCATTAGTATCATTAACATATATGTACTTTTTAACAGAAAGTTTTCACAAAAAGCAACAAGCGAAGTTGTCAACAACGAAGCGCATAAACTAATCAGCTGGAAACACGTTATTGTCGTTATCATGTGACTATGACGTCACATGACTTTAGTCCATCAATTTAGCTTGATCTTGACAAGGTTAAAAACAGAAATATTAATTTCGGCGAAGGAGTGGAAAATCATTAAATAAATATGCACTTACATTTTTTCAACTATTTTCAAACAACAGTATGAAATGATTGACTACCAGTCAAATTATTATATGCAAGTTCAGAAAAGCAGTTCAAAGTTCTATTTTAAATAACGTTGCTAAAAATACAAATATAGTTTTCATATAGCAATTTTAGAAAATATGCAACTATTTCAAAAAAATTTAAAAAAGCACTAAGATATTAAATTGATGGACGAAACCTATTTCGATGGTTATTTATTTTGTATTCAACAAAATATTTACTTAACAGTTCCAAAAAACGGTAAAGTTTTCAATAATAACAAATTTCAAAATTTTACCAATTGAAGTATTCAAAAACATTCCAGTGTGGGGGGAAAAAACCAAGTTAGCAAAAAAAAAAAATATGCAATCAAATAACAAACGATCATATTTCGTCTATAAATAATATCATAAATATTAAATTTAAAAAATAAAAATACACGTATGTTTTTATACTGCAAAACGGCTTTATAAAAATAGTACAAATGTAGTTTTTCAAATAACATGAATCTTCGAAGAGAAAGACAAAAATGAAAACCAATTGGAAAATAATGCTCCTTAAGAGCATAGCAGCAATTTCCGTTGAAATCTCAAAAGGAAAAAAAAAAAAAATCAAATTACTCTTCTAAGAAAAGCGTCTGTCCCTCTTCATAAAACAAAAGAAAATTTTCCAGCACGAAAGTATAACACTATCTGTAGTCAAATTTCAAAGGTAAAAGACCTGTTTTTGATAAATCTAAAGAAAACATCACGATTTGTGAAAATTGGCGCTTACTATCTATACTCTCTGATCTCAACGTATAACTTGAATAGCTAGTAGTTCAACAGGCGATAATGGAGGAAAAGCGAAATGGAGGCTTCGAATTACAATGAACAATACAGTATTAGTAAGGATATGCAATTAATAGGTAAGACCTATTGTTGAAATGGGTTCCATATTTGTCTCAGGTTGAAGTAACATTTTTAGGCGTTACCGATTTACGCGAGTCTTAATAAATATTATTAAGCAGACGAGTACTAGTACTTTTTTTTGTTCTACAATTGTTCATTTATCAAACACCAATAAACATCCAATAAAAAAAAATTTGGTAAAGTTTGTTAACCCTCTTGATTGTTTTACTAACGTCGCACTTAGAAACAACACGGTGGCAGTGGTAGCCTAGTGGTCATGGACTCTGGTGAGCGACGTGTCATGAGTTCGAATCTGGTACCAGCTAAGGTGTCATCTTTGTTTTTGACCATGGTTCAAAATTATGAGGTCAGTCGCCATAAAGACTGGACATGGGGGTGGTTTGTTTCCCGAGGGATCGGTTTGTAGATCTAAACCCTCTTCGGGTGAGCTCGGTTCCTTTGGGCATTTTACCAATAGCCCTCTTGTTGCTTTATAGTGTGACGTCAGCAAACACTCTCAATCAAAGGTCGCCAAAGTGATGGTCCGCGAGAAAATTTCGCTAGTCCCCGAAAAATGTGGAATACTTATACTTACTCATAACGTTATGTTTTAAGATGCATTGTAAAACATAATTCGATTCATAACAATAATTTAACACTTAAAAAATCCTATTAGTGGTCCGCGGGAATTAAATTGTGAATTTACTGGTCAGTGAGGTCAAAAAGTTTGGCAATCACTGCTCTCAATCACTCGAAACAGCACAAAGTAGCAATAGATCTTGTAATTTTAAACCACAGTTCAGTAACATGGCGGCATCTGAGCTAGGGTCCCACTCTCCAAACTTCTACACCCCACACTTCTCCCTTAAGGCATGGACCAACTGGGCCCGAGCCTCACCTCCCATTGGGGCCTCGTTTCGTTCCAGACTCGGTCTTAATAAGATCATGATCCGGATAATTTTAATGGTCAAATATTATTCCCATACATATTCTCCGAAAAACAGGGAATTTCAAACTGCATG
Organism: Trichonephila clavipes; assembly: GCA_019973935.1. Lineage (NCBI taxonomy): Eukaryota > Metazoa > Arthropoda > Arachnida > Araneae > Nephilidae > Trichonephila > Trichonephila clavipes. The sequence goes on along the minus strand of BMAU01017522.1, from coordinate 684,330 downwards.
TCAATTAGCAAAAGTGGCAGAACCAGTAGCGCACACAAGAATTTTTCAAGGGGGTTCCGAGTCGAAAGTTCATCATTCTTGTATCATGCTCCTTTTGATTTTGTCAATTTTCGGGAACAAAACACAGTAAAAAAACTAATTTTTGAATAAATAATTAGCATTAATTGATAAAATTAATCATTAATAACAAATGCTTACTTAAATTTTACGTACTATATACTTAGAATTATAATCAATTGGAAAAAAATCAAGGGCTTTGGGGGGAGGTCCGGACCCCCCAGGACCCCCCTTTGTGTGCGCCACTGGGCAAGACTGTACTATTATGTGATGACCATCGTCCATGGTCTACGATTAGGGCTAATACCATAAACAATCATCAAATTCATTTAGTCGAAAGGCGGCCATCGGTTGAGCTGGTTTGTGCAGAGATTCGTTAGAATGTGAATCGGGAAAATTTATTTGTTTCTCAAATTATCGTTTGTGCGAGTATTTGACAATGCACGCTATATACAGTCTACTCTTAAAGATCACAGGTAGAGCCTACTTTTGCATAGGGGGGAGGGGACCAGAGCCTCAAAAAATCTTCTTAAAACGTCCCTGTCTACACCACGTCAATGTAGAGACACCAAGCCCAAATAGATTTTACGTGCAATTTTTTAATCTGCATATGAATATATTAGATAACACGAAAAACGTAAAACAACTCTGGAGGAAGTACAAACGAATATAAACGCATTAGACAAACAAAAAAAAAACACATTTCCGGATGTTTTTCGCTTGTTTGTTTTTACCCCCCTCCCCATTCCTAATAGACAGAGTCAAAGTAATATTCATTGCAGCCTATAGTAATAATACAAGCAAACTAGCAAAAATACGCCACAAATGAAATTCACCCTCGCAAGTCACGAGGGATACTAAGAAAGAATAGGGGGAAAAAATCCCCCTTCCTCATGAATGATGAAGAACGAAGAGAATCTAGATGACTAATATCAGAAAATCCCCAGCAAAAAGAAAGGTGAAGGATGAGATAGAAGAATGAGGGAGGGCGAATACATAACTCTCCTAGTACCTGAAGCGGCCGGGAGAGACGAACATCAGTGGTTCTTCCGTTTTCTCAATGAGAATGAGAAACGGAAATAACAGGAAGGGGAAGGACTACTATTTTTAGGATAGACGGGGACACGTGAGCTGCACGTGTCATGCGGAGGTATCCACACTAAATTCTGATACTTCTCACTACAGAGAATTCGTTTTTCATTAAAAAATATACTAACTGTAGAAAAAATATTGAACAAGAGTTCGGTTTTGTTGGCAATAAACACGTGTTTAAATGTATCATAAGCATTCAAATAAATAAAAGAGATATTAAACTGAAAATTTTGCAAAAAAAAAAAAAAAAAAAAAAAAAACGCTGGTGGGAAAAATAAAGTATAGTAATTTTTTTTTCTGCAAATATCGGAACATTTCAGTCGATTGCGTGAATTATATACCAAAATAAATTTAAACAAAATGGTATTAAAAATAGCAAAACACAAAAGTGACATTCAAGACTTCTCCTGTTTACAATTAATTAAATTGCAAACCACAGAACCTTCATTTTATAGAAATTTTACATATGCAATAATTTGAAGCACAAAAATACTTTGTTGTAATAAATTGCTGTTTTCCTAGACCCCCCCCATTGTGCTTTAAAAATGCATAGAAATAAATAAAATGTTTTCAACATTTTAATAAAAACATACATTTGATATTTTGACAATAACACAAGTTTCAAAAATATAAGCAACAAAAAAGTTACGAATGACAACAAATGAAAAATATGTTTGAAATATATCTGCCATTCAACTTCAACAAGAAAAATTACATATTATATGCATACAACATATTACATACATACGTTAACTTATACATCAAATGGTAAAAGAACCCCCCTTCCCCAAATTTAGTGTTTCTTTTCAAAGATTTGTATACTAAAGAGCATTGACCTTAAGAACTATCAATCAATCAAAACATTACTTAGATTTTTTTTTTAAAAAAAAACGATATTCTATAGGCTCATTTAATACCAGATGATATTTTTAAACATCACAATTGAATCCAAAGTTGAACAACCTATCCATATTCTATCTCACTCTAACATCTTCAACAAAGCGTCAGGAACTCATCAGTTCTCGCTAGCATGCATACACACCTACCTGCACAGACAGAAACAGAAAACACACAGCAGCTGACAGTTTTCAAGTGCAGCACCTTACGACACCCACGTACGCGACATACGGCGCCGTGCAGCCTTCCTCAGAAGCCGAAATCAGAAACTAGCTGGCATTATCCAATCACCCAGTGTCCCAGCCAGGAAGGAAAGGAGACCCTCGCCTCTTCCTCTTCAAAAGGGGAGGGGGAAGAGCACATTTCGGGCACGAAATGCGAAGGGGGCCCTCCAAGAGAACCTCTACTATTCACGGCCGTAAACATTTCCCCCAGAAAGATCAAAGAAACCCGATAGCGTGAGGCCTGGGCGGGCGTGGATGGTTCGAGTTCACAGCTAGCCTTGTTTCCTTCTTTTCTTGATGCAAAGAAGGGGGGAGGGAATATAAATTACCATGGCGGTCGGTCGAAATTATCGACTTGGTTGAATACGCTCAGAACAAACACTTTCTACTTGGGCCCCCTTCAAACCAGATAATGAGCTGCGAACGCGATTTTTCTGCTTTGATTTTTGAGTTTTACTTTTATTTTTAAAGCGGGAAAATAAAAACTGGTTTTTCCTCCTACCCCATGTTTACAAACTGATGCTGCGAATTCACACTTGCCGTCAAGTTTAATATACTCGAAGATTTCCATTAGTGGTTCGTTTGTTGCTGGAGTAACGAAAGACGTCAACACCTTAACAAAATATTTTTTTTAAAATTTTTTTATAATCACAGCATTGTAAAGATTCATAAATTTCAATATGGTGCGTTAATAACTAATGACCTGGAATAATATTCAATTTCAAATAAAAACAGGAAGAAATCCCGAATTTATGGCTACAAATAAACTAGAGGTAAAAAGAGATGTGATATATAGTAAGTTCCACACTCCAACAGGGCTTCGTTTCACACACAGCAACAGTTCCATATTTATTAACAGCAGGGATTTAAAAGTAACAATAAGTGAAAGAAGGAAGTCCGGAATTAAAAGCTTCGTTGTATAAATATATATCAGCCTAAAATCCTGGAATACGTATACACGTAAATTTTACACAAGGCATAAAATAAAATATTGTAGCATCAAGAAAGTAGCGACACATTAAAAATATTGTTTCAAGAGTCATCACAAACAAGTATGTTTGAAGTGTGATTAATAATATTAATGCAGTAAACAAAACTGAAGCGAAATGCGATCACGACTGCGTGTGAGAAACATCCAGGGGATAAGTTCACAAGACCCCTATCTATAAAGTGGTCACGAACACGGACAGGATGGTAAATTGATAGCATGAATAGTAAAGGATCCGACTCGTTCATCCAGAAAACCACAAAGGGGGAAAAAATCACCCACTTGTAGTAATCTTGCACGAAACCCTGCGTAGACACAACGGGTGGTCAAGTTTCACATCTGGTAGACCACCCGTCTCACAATGGGAACCGATAATAAAAAGTACTTCTTATAGAAATTCACAAATTTCTACAAGCCATGGTACGCTGAAGTAGTTAAGTTAGATCATACAAAGGGGAGCACTAATAAAATGTACGGAAAGATCGTAGGCGTTTTATAGAGAGGTGTAAGAATTTTATTAAGTCAAGGATAAATTAACATTTATTTCCTATTACAATGCAAATTCATTTCTCGCATATTTTATCACTGAAGCATTTGCTTGCGATCTTATCAGAAAAGGACTTTCGGGATCTTTTTAAAAATTTATTGCAAGAACAAGCCGATTTTTCTGTGCTTTTTTTTATTTATTTCGTAACTAGCTGGTATACCCGTTCTTCGCACGGGTGAATTTAAAAATTAAAAAATACAGACTGAAGGATAAAGAAGTTTTTAATGAGTTAATTTTACGTGAATTGTATAAATTAAACAAAAAAAAATGCTTTTTACATAACTCAGCTGAACGAAAAAACCATGTTCGCTAAATTTTAAGTCTTTAGGTATAATTGCTGATTTTTTTTTTATTGTTATTATTATTTATGACGCCCCGTAACTTTCTTGTGCGTCGATTTTTGAAAACACCTACCTGCTCAACAAAAGTAACACATTGTTACAAATTTTGTGTAATACGTTAATATTACTTTCTGATGCATTTGTTTTATGTTAAATAGCTGTTACCCGCGACTTCGTCTACGTGGAATTTAACAAAAAAAGTGTTTATTCACTTCGCAGAGTTTACGAAAACTTTTCTTCCACTTTGTGAATCTATGTTTCTTTTTTGTTTTATTTATTTTTTCTTTGCTTTTTGTTGAGCAAGGGGTGAAAGGGACGCATGACCTTTGACACCGTCGATGGGTGAGGACTAAAATCTTTAGGATCAAATTAGGTCTAAGTAGCAAGTAAGGTGAAACGCGAGCACAAACGAAGCCGCAAGGAAGGGGGTGAAAGGGACGTATGACCTTTGACAATGCAGTTAAGGAGTGTAAAATCATTAGGACCAAGACATGAATGGGAAATGTGGCGAATGGCAGCAACCTAATCAAAGAAAAAAGTTTGATATAACTGCTAGCAATCGTTGAGACAGAATGCTCGCGAAATAAAATAATTCTTATTAAATAAAAATAATCCCTATTGAATAAAAATAGTCCCTATTGAAATAAATAATCCCTATTTGAATCGGATATTGCTCACTATTTCACTGGTTTTAATTTTATTTTCCCAGAATCCTAATTTTTTTTTTTTCTAAAATAAAAGTAACCTAAGTTATTCCTTATAACATTAGCTATCTGCCAAAGAAAGTTTCGTCAAAATTGGTCCAGCCGTTTCAGAGATTAGCCGGAACAAACAGACAGACAGAAAGGCAGATAGACAGACAGACAAAAATTTTAAAAATTGATTTTTTCATGTAAGTACCGTATATACTTTTAAATGCATTTAGTAAAAAGCTGTTAATTTCAAATTACAAACAGACACTTCATTTTTATTTATATGCATAGATTGTTCTACCACGAGGTACTACTTGTATAATAAAATTTTAATGCGAGTACATAACAAAAGGTTAACAATGAATTCTGGAGAATTTATAGAACGATTTTTAATACTTTTTTGATTTCAAAATCGTTCCATTATGAACGCACCCACGTTTTTAATATAAAATAATCAAATTGTGTGAAAGAGGATATTTTACTAAGTCCATACTTTTTAAAAAAATTTCACTAGAAGCATAAAAAGTAAAAAATATTTATTTCTACAAAATAAATAATATAAAAAATTAAATATATCACTGTTGTATTTGTCATTGACAATAAAATAATGAGTTAAATTTATTTTGAGAGCATAAGACACGACAAGAATTTCAACTGAGAACTTCAAAATTCCAGGTTCTACTTCATACAAGAGAATATATTTCATACCTTTTAGCTCTCTCTTAACACATTTTTTTTAAAAAATAAAACTAAATAAGAACAAATCAAATTACCTCATGAATCAATGACCACTTGCAATTCAGTACTCATAATTTCAAATGAATTCTTTTTAAAGCCGATTAAGGATGATTACAAACTTTGAACTCCATAGCTTCCTTACCACACTATCATAAACTTGTCCTTTTGAAAAATATAATAGAACTTGACCTTTTTTTTTCAGAGAAGGACTTTAAAATGGAGAACCGAGCGTAATAAGCAGTTTTTGTGTGAACACATTAAGGTCTTCTCTAGCCCGAAGAAAGCCTAAGCTTAATCTCTCTGAAAAAGGAAGTATGGATAATTGCTTGTGGGCGTCATTTTAATTGATGTTGATTACGTTAGTTCCCTAAGGTTGGAAAAAAAGATTGGTCAATAGACTGAGATAGGTCAGGATACACACACAGACTGGTTCCGAAGGGTTAATGACAATCAACGTCTGTGGAGAAAAAAGTAATTCCGCTTGTTTACGCCACACATTGGGTCAGAGACAACTGATTGCAAGCATTTGTGCACAAAGGCGAAAGGGAAATTTTTATTTACATTCATTAAGCACGGTAGGTGGGAGTTTTAGTATGCATTAAAATACAGATACAGAGTAAGTAGTACAAACAAAATGTGCAATCACAAATATTTGAAATAAACTATACGTAGGCAGAAAATTGAATTCCCATACTTATGAAGATATGGAATTATCATAAAAAAAATCAGCAGAAATAAAAATTTTCAAAACATATTTCCTGAAAGATTATAGTGGCAAAAGAAATCCCCCTCTCCTTTTCCAACTGTTATACTACATGAAGGGGAGGGGCGATATAATTTTCAACGGTTTTATAACTTTAACTATCGCATTTCTTTCTTAATACTAAAAATCAATAATTTCTTGGTGTATGGGAGAGGTCTGAACCCCCAAACCCCATCCCTGTGTACGCCTCTGGATCCAGAAAAGTTAAAAACCGAAAATTCAGAATTTAATATTTGGTAACAAGTTGAAAAAATATTTAAAAAATGCGAGTTTCTTTATGCGTGTATGTTTATTTTGAATCTTTAAAATTTTTTAGACAGTCTTTAATTAAATTCCTTCCTTCCTCAATTGCACAACAGCCTGACCTTCCTAAGAATTTCATTCCAGGCTGTCCTATCTTTTCCAGTTTCTGATATTAATAGTTTTTAGATATTTTTCTGGAGAATTGAGAGAGATCCACCCGAGTCTTGGTCTTCTTCTTCGAGTACCATATGGTCTGGCCACAAAGATCTTTTTTGTGATTCGATTGCCATCCAATCTTATCAGGTGTCCTGGCTTTGTACAGCGATGGATTTATCAATATCTGGTTCTTGCAAAATTATATGAATTTCTCAATTGGTTCTTCTCCAAATGTTATCACATTTTAAGAATATTTCTAAGGACCTCTTTTTAAATTACTCAGTGAATTACACAGATTTCTTCAAAAATAGCATTATAGTAGGGAGTCCACGATATAAACAACATAAAACAGAAAGATTAAGAGTCATCCTCTATCTTCAATCAAAATAAATGCCTAAAAAGAACCCAAAAGCTCTCAAAATTAGAAAGTCGACTTGCAGCACAAAGTTTTAAAAAACAGCGTTTTTTCAAAATCAAACCTAAATCGCACAAAAATAAGACATTTGATACCAAAAAAAAAAAAAAATCTAACCGCAACTAGAGCACAACTTCCCAAAGACTAAATCCTTATGTTGCACACGTTTTAGCCCAGGATTAAGTTGTTGAAGAAAGCCACAAACAGTAATCTTGACAGAGCATCTCGGAAAGACGAACGACGTCAACTCAAAAAGAATGGCGCCCTGGGAATTTATATTCGAAGCGCAAGAGAAAGAAAGGAAACTGACGTTAAGTGACTTAAAAATAAAGATGTCAGAAGAGGCCGTAGAGCAGCAGGGAACGTTTATATAGAGTAGTATGTCGGTAATGGACGGAGTGTAGGCCTTTAATACCAGTACTCACTCCTACGGCGTACGAGAGAGAAGGTAAGACACAATAACCTCAGTCGGATATTATGACTCAACGGGCAGGAATGCAAAGCTCCAGCTGGTTGGATGATTGGCCCCAAACCTGATTTCATCCAGGCGCCAAATTCTTGCTGGGATGGTTGAATGAAACGGTAAAAGCGCTCGTTCGCCGAAATCGGGTCCCTTGATGAGGTTGGGCACTCTTATTTTTTTTTTATTATTATTATGTGAACGGAAATAGCTATAAGGCTTTCAATTTTTTGAATTAGATTTAGAAGGGGAGATTTTTTTAGACGTATGGGGATATTTTAATTCCTTTTTATACGAAAATTATATCATACGTACCGTAAAATCAGGCGTATGACGCGCACCTATAATATCAAGCCGCATTTTTTTAATTTTTAGGTACATTCGCCGTATAACGCGCACCCCCTTTTTTTTTACGAAGAAACCTGAAAAGTACGCATGCAATACTTTTAAGTTTTGAAGTCCTTTAATTCTAGGTATTATCCCAAGCTTTTGAAAAAATTGTATACTTCTACAACAACGACCCTTTAAATTCGTAAGGTATGTCATTTCTTTTAAATAAACAGTATTTCGATATATATATATATAGAGAGAGAGATAGATATATAGAAAAATAGAAGTCAAATTTTTTTATTTTGCTCATCTTTCTTAATTTTTAAAGCTATCATTTTCATATTCGGCGTGTAACGCGCACCCGTAAATTTCGATATTCATTTTGTGTGTTAAAAGTGCGCGTTGTACGCTGGATTTTACACGGCACATCACCAACAATCAACAGCAAAAATATTCTGGTTAAATACAGTGACGTACACAAGTAGGAGATTTTGGGGTTCAACTCCCCCCGTAACTTTCATCCCCATGTGCATTATTTTTTAGAATGTAACCCAACTTAAGAGAAGTCTGTGTACGCCATTGGGTAAATATTATTCTTAAAGTTACCATGATTAAAATGCATGTATGCTACAGCAAAAATACATGGACTCACGCATATTTCATTTTCGAAATTTGAAAACGAATGAATCTATTTAAACAACAACAAATTAACTTTTCAAAAAATAAGCAAAATACAAATACTATCATATCACACATATAAAAAAAATAAATAAACCCGACCTCTATTTAATCATCCAGCAAAATAACAAATGACAACCACAGGCACATCTTTTTCTCTTTCGTAAACATTTATATTCACGAGGGAAAGCCCATAAAATAAGTTTCATTTTATTTAAATACACCAATAAATATGCAGGAGCGGGTAAAAAGAACAATATATTCTGGCGAATTACACGGTAAATAAAGACAATTCTTATTCATTTTTCTTCTCATACACACGTAAAAGTGGAAAATGAAGATAAGAAATAGCATGTGCCACACAACTACATTTTAAAATCAAGCACAATTCTTTTGTTAATAGCCACTGGCGAAAAAGGCGGAGCTATGGCCTTGACAGAAACTTGTCCAACCGCACGACAGGTCGCAAACAAAAAAAATCCAATCTTAAGTCGAGAGTTATACAGGAATTCGTTCCTGCATATAAAACACGGAGCAGAATACCCTACTGGGCTTGTAAAAAAATTATTGGCCAGAGAGAGATCTCAACAAGAACCGTGAATATAATATATCAGTTCAAGGGCCTCCCGTAGTGAGAGTTAAGATATCCTTGCGGTCTGTCAAGAAAAATAAGATAGTTGTAGATAGGGGAAGGGGAGATAACATGCATGCCTTAGGTTGGGAAGTTTCAACGGACAAAAGATTGACCACAGGATACGAGAAACAATAAACATTCTTGTAGTTGTTACAAGGCCACATTTTTTGACAAGTTCATCCATCGCAAGGATCTAAAAGAGGCGATTCAACCACGGGAGAGCAGCTAAAAAAAGTTTGCAAGTAAATTTTTTCAGATGTCGCGCATATTATACATATACACATCATTTTCAACATTTACTTAAACTTAAGTTAACTGTTATTATAGTACGAAAATCATATTTTAAAATAAAAAATACACATTATTAAGAAGTATTACAAAAATGTAATCAAGACTATTTAAGATATATTTTTTTAATTGCAATAAAATACATTTTGAAAAAATTTTTCGTGCAGTTCGCTAGTTTCAGAAAATATCAGTACTTTCTGCAATCTTATATTTTTCAAAAAATAATTTTTTTTTAAGATATAATTGCACTTGAGTATTTTCAGGAAGATAGGAGAGAGAATGTATTTCTTACACATATAAATTCTTAATATGTCAAATTCAACATGTAAAATGAGATATAAAAACAGTGAATATATATATATATATATATAAACGAATTATATACTTTTTGCAGCAGGGGAGTCAAACTCGCGGGGCGCATGCGTCCCACGAGGATTTTTGCGGCCCGGTTAATTAATATATTAGCACACAATAATATCTAATAAAATATCAAAACTTCTCCCTAAATAGGGAAGGTAGTAGCAGAGTTGTCAACTGTCAGGACACAAACATTAAAAACACAGGACACAAACTTTCTAAAAGTGTTTATTTTATAATGTGTTACTTGAAATAAACCTACGTTTCTATGAATTTTGATTTTCTTTGCGGCCCACCTTAACTTACACCTTGTTTGTTTGGACCAAGACACTTTTTCAGTTTGACACCCTTGTTCTACACCATAAAAATGCATTGCATATTGATAATTACGCTGCCGTTAGTTTCATATAAAACAGTAAAATAATCAAAATAAAATAAAAGTGCAAACTTTCATTACAGTTTCAGGAGTAAAAAAAAACGTAAAATGAGAGAGAATCGCTACAGAACACAACACAGTATATAGTAAAATCACATTTAATTTCAACATTCTTAAGAAATTTACAAAAGAAATGCTTTTTAAACAAAATTAAAAATACGTTGGAATTTTGAACTACGACTAAGCAATGAAAATACAAGATAAAGTTAAAACGAGACAATAATAAAACAAACACAAAAAAAAATTAAATTTTTTCAAAAAAAATTTACAAAACGGAAAAAAGGATAAGATTTTTAAAAACTTTAAAAGATGCACAAAAAACGGTCGTTTCTAAAAGACTATTGCAATCGTGTAATACTTATATCAGCGTATTTTAAAGAATCAAAATATAACATTAGTAGCAACAATCTTTTTATAGTACAGGGTTTATGTAAACAATACCCATTTGTAAGATTTAATTTGTAAAACAAAGAAAAAGTAACCATAAAAACATTAGATTACAAATTATAAAACTATATAAGCATTACACAAATCTAAAATACAGCAATTTTAAAAAAAAGCGATTCTCACTAACATGAAACATTCAAACACATAGGAAATCCTCTGTATAACAAAGGAACATTACCGTTTTCATCAGCGTCAAACACATCAAAAATAAAACAACAATATGATGATATAAGGACACAAAAAACAATTCATTCAAACGCTTACCTTGAGTACATCGCATATTCATCAATGAAACCACCATAAGAAACAAGAAAAAAAAAGAAAAGCCGATGCAACTTCCTCTAGAAAAGACAAGGTGAAGGAAGCAGGTAGGGTGACGAAAAAAAGTCGGTACAAAAAAATAAGTATAAAATAAAATAAACCAGCAGGTTGGGAAGGAAGCGAAACGCAGGAGCGCTGGAAAAAAACCGTCGCTCTACGGGCGATGAATTCTGAGAAGCAAATGCTGCAGACTCACCAAAAAACCGGCTGTTTTCTCTCGCGGCGGGTCATCGATACCCACGTGACTGGTCGACCCGTCCAGGTGCCAAGGATAGACCAATAGGATGGCCGGAAAAAGATTCATTCGTCTTGCCAGGTGCGGCGCGTGCCCAGTGAATTGTCACGCTCAAGAAGTTTTGGTTCTTCCAAGACGTTTGCGGGGATCGGATGTTGGGGAAGATTTGTTAAAAGGGGGAGAAACATGTGGATGGATCTCCTCCGTGGTCCAAATTTACCGAGGGGGATGGATGGTGAGCATCACCTGCTTTGCTTTTGCACCAAAAGACGTCTGGCGCGTGGCCCCAACAGCAGATGGTCTACTTGGGATGTGCACATAAAAGCATGAAATGCAGTGCAGCAAGTCCCTTTCTTAGCAGATTGGGGTGATAAAGAAAAAAATAGATTTGTTTTTCAGGAAACTGTAGGGTGGGTACAGACTAAAGTACCCTAAAACAGGGACGAGTTAAAAAGTAAGAACCAAGAGAAGATGACGACAACTAATGCCTCGTAAGTTGCAAATACGAATTAGATATCCCATAACAGAAATATTTCAAAAAGAAAAGCCAAATTATGACAAACGCGATCAAACTATGAGTTTATTAGATGTTTGTTTCAAGAAACCAATGCTACTTAAGAGATCTATACAGGTTTTCACAACTAATATAAGACTATATATTCGTTTTCAATAATATATCCACAAAACAATACTTCAAAGAATAACAGACCGCTGCTAAATAACCAGAAAAACACTGCTTAAAAATACATCTTATATTGACGCTTATTTATCTAACCTTAACATAAATTAATCAATTTTATCGTTATATTTAAAATATAAAAGTTACTAAAGCATCCCCCTTCTAAAAGAATGCTACTTATTGTTCAAAATTATAATATCTTTAAATGAATATTCTAAGTACGAAACAAAAAATAATTACCGTAAAATCCGGCGTATAACGCGCACTTTTAACACTAAAAATAAGATCGAAATTTAAGGGTGCGCGTTATACGCCGGGTATAAAAACGATAGCTTTAAAAATAACAAAAGCGACGAGCATGAAAAAATTAACATCTACACATGTCGAAATACTGTTTATTTAAAAGAAATGACATGCCTTATGAACTAAAAGAATAGTAATTTTAGAAGTATACTATATTTTCAATAGTCTGGGATAATATCTCGAATAAATGACTTCAAAACATAAGAATATTGTGTACTAACATTTCAGATTTCCTCATAAAAAAGGGAAGCGCGCGTTATACGGCGCATATACCTAAAAATTAAAAAAGGCAGCTTGAAAGTATAGGTGCGCGTTATACGCCGGATTTTACGGTATGTATTTGTATAAAGGCTGCAATGAAACGATTGTGGACCAATATTAACAACTCATGCAAAAATCAATAATATCGAGAAGTAGGAAAAAATTAGAAATATAATATTCTATTAACACCTTAAGCAGAATTCTGCACTGACTTTCGACAAAGTAATAGGCATACATTTAAAAAAAATGAGCAACATTATTAATATAATTTAGCATATCCTATATGCATAGCTTTGGCATTCTTACCCCCATAATAATCAATTATATGAGAGGAAATAGCAAATATCAATTTCAATTTAGTACAATGAAAAACGATATTCTCTACATTAATGAAAATTGTCTTAAAAATTTAACATAACTTTAATATGAGGTAGCTATAAAAGAAATGGAGCACTATTCGGTATAATACCCAGGAAGACATTAAATTAAAAAATAAATAAAATAAAAGCCATAGCAACACCAGATAAATGTCAATAAATATTTATATATCATTATGCCACAGAGCCAGACGGCACGAACTTGACCGTGATGCTTGCTGTGCGTCCACCTCCATTTTATTATTACTATTTTAAAAATCAATTTACAGAGATCAGCCTAGCGTATCCTACTCGCTTATTATGGTAAGTCGATTGCCCCATTCAATTGAAAGGGATCATCACTCTATCCTCACCATTTTATCGACTTACTCTAGGATGGGCGTAAGTGATCCATAAAGTAATGATGGGGGGGGAGAATCACTCTGTACGCTATTATAACATTAATAAAAAATAAACAGATACGACAAAATACGTGGATCACCATCTGCTCCCAAGAAAAATCTATAACAACTCATGCGTGTCCCGAACAGGAACAGGTGATAAGCACACTTTATAACGAAGGGCGGGTTAAAGCGATCCACCTGATAGATCCAGTTCACTCCCACATTTGGCGTGACTTTCATGCCTAACAGGTATACACGGTAATCACCGATTTGTATGCATAAAATAATACTTTTTTTTTTCTTATCAGGACAAGAAACATGAAGGATAAACCATAGTTTATAATTTTGGTAAGGCTCCACATATAAGATGGTAGTCGAATACATTTTGAATAAAGTCGCAAAATAAAAATAAAAATTGCAGATAAATAAAATGTTTTTTATAAAAAGAACCGCATATTTTTTAAATGATTAAACTATCACCGTTAATTTAAATCCATGACGGTTCAAGGATTATTTATCATTAATAATACTGATTACACAATACAAAACTACAATAATAAATATAAAATAAACGTTGGAAATATTTATCTTTATATTTAAGGTAACCGAGACTACGTTCGAAACCATGATTCTGAAAAAAATGTATAAATGAAATTTTTTTTTTATATTTGGTGTCAGTTGAATTAGAATTTACATCTAAATTTGTTTTAAGAATATTATTAAAATGAAAAATTATTTGAATGCTATTTTTTGGCAAAACATGAAGAAAAAAAATTAGATATTCTCAAAGAAGCATTCTCCTTTTAATACAAGTGCTTCTACAAGAATATTTCGCCTATATATAGCTAGGACTTCAAGACCGAGGTTTCAGTAAAATTTTTGGAAAATTCACATAATCTTCATAGTTTGAAAAATATGACGATCAATTGAAATAATAATGGATGTTTTTTGTTAAAATTTCACTACTCTCTCTTATATGCACTTCTAAATAAGAAATTTCAAAAATTTGTATGCATCTCCGGTATAGAAGTCTGTATAAATGCAAAATATTATTGTTGAAGCATTTTTCATAAAAGGGGAATGTTTTAAAAATGTCTCTTCCTCATTTTTTGCCAAAATAATTCCATTTAAATAAAAATTTTTTCTTGAAATAATATTTTTAAAACAATTTTACTGAACTGATACATACTGATACTAAATGTATCAACAAAAAAAATTATCCCTCTACGCGCTTTTTCCAAAATCCCGGTTTCGAACATAGTCAAGAGTCATCTTAAAAATATTACACTTTCAAAGTTTGCAACTCAATAAGTAGAAAAGCATAAGAATAATTTATTTATTAATAATGGTCCCCATCAAATCCTTCCATTCATTTCCAATATTCGTCAAGAATAATTCATCGACATATAGACAGCAAAGGAAAATATAGGCAGGGGAACATAAAGAAACGCAATAGAAACCTTTAGGTGAATGCAAATTGTAGAAATGGCTATAAACGTGTCAACATACATCTAGTAATTAAGGTCACATCAAGGTTACACGACAAAAAGGCCGATCTTAATATTAACTGCGTCGAATAATTACGAAATCTGGAGCATTAATAACAGGTTTGAATAATACCATGTGAGTATCGTGTAATTTACAGTCATATTCTAATAAGAAAATAAAATAAAGAGCCATCCCATAAAAAGAAGTTAATTTCCCAGTACGAATTAAGTTCTCTAATTGTGAAAGATTTTTTTTTTTTTATGTGTCACGATGTAAAGCAGTGATCGCCAAATTGTCGATCGCGTTAACGTTGATGTTGGCCTTTTATGGTGATTGATGCTGTAGAGTTCCCTACCTTTAACAAGGTGCATTTTGATTTTCAAGACAATGCTGCAAGGGTGTTGGTACTGAATAGTTTATCTGTAAAATCGCTTTTTGAAAATATTTGGCCTCTTGTTACAAAAGATAAATACCCAATTTTGGTCCAGGTTTGGTTTGAAGTTCAGTCGTAACTAATGGAAATGTTCTGCTCTACATATCTTTGTGTATGAAATTTAATAAAAATATGTACAGAAACAAACTCACTGACGAATGCTTAGATAATTGCATTCGAATGGCAGTCACTATCTACTCTCAAAACATTAAAAGACTTGTTGATCACAATAAAAAGAGAGTTTCATCCTTCTCAATAAAGTCCGACAAAAAATATTTTATTACATTAGTTATTTACCACTAACTACATTTCAATTTCTTACTTATATATACAATTCAATTTCAGTTTCTTTTTTTGTTATATAGATTTGAACTAAATCTGGGTTCATATTTACTAGAAATGTAAGTGTATAAGCAATAAGCAAGATTTTTTTAAAAAGTTAGTAGTTCTCTTAGTTGGTAGCTTACAGTACATGCAGTGACATTTTAAGACATGGGCCAACTGAGCCCAGGGCCTCGTCTCGTTCAGAACTCAACCTTAATAAGATCAGGATTCAAATAACTTTAACGGTAAAATATTACTTCCGGTTGTATTCTACGAAAAACTGGGAATTTCGAACAATATGTCAACTGGCTACATGCGATGAAGGTCGTCCATGTGTATAGGCCTAGGCCTACCACCATACACCACATCACAATTCATTTAGTCAACAGACAGCAATCTGTGGAGCCAATTTTTACGTTTGTAAATTGTGTACATTTATTTGTTTCGGGTTGTTTGTACGAGTATTTGACAACGTATGCTGTATATTGTCTACTTTTAAGAGTCATATGGGGGGCCTACATTTGTGTAGAGGCTCAAGGCTTACTTTTGCATAGGGGCCCAGGGCCTCAAGAAATCTTAAGACGTCCCTGTGAGTATATATATAGAATTTCAAAAAGAAACGGTAGATCACACAGAAACTTTGTTTGGCGACCACTGCTGTAGTGTGCGTACGACAGAAAATAAACTCGTTAAGAATATATAACAGGAAATTATATTTTTCTTTACCTATTAAAAGTGGAAGAATTTTTTTTATTTGATAATAAAATTCTAATGCCATATTTAGGGTCAGAATGTTATTTAAATAGTTCGAAACATAAGAAAATGATAATTAACACAAGTGTTATGTTTCCCCAGATAAAATCTTTTATTGGCGAACAAAATAGGAACGTCATAAATCAGGATAAATTTGGGTGAATTACTTTAATTTTGCCCTCATATTTTCCCCCTTCGATATCAAACTTATACGATAAACGACACCATAGTCTACTGATAAAATTTTAAATAATAGTTTTCTAAGCATAACTGGAATATTTAAGCAGATGCATGAAATAAATCTCCATTTTTACTCACTTTTTGGCTTAGAATCAGATCGTCTAAAGTTATCTGTAAACAATATCAGAATTGACATTCCTGACAAGTGTTTAAGAAGTTACTGAACATGATTCTGAGTCAAGATAAATCAACGCCTATCTTTATCGATTAAGCAACTTAAAATACCGAACGCTCATTTACGTCAGCAGGAAATCAAGTCAAGTGCTACTTTTTTGGTTTGGTACGAAACAATTCTAATACGTTATTTTTTTTCAATGGTGTTCGATATTTTGATGCAAAATAATAAAATTTATTTTGCCTAAAAAAATAAGAAGAAATTCCTTATCAAAGAAGACACAGATAACAATGAAATATTAAATTCTCCATATTTTGGTTAATATTATTTAATTCCACAAATTGGAAGATGCACAACTAAAGTTTTATATAACTGTTTTAACCAAACATAAAAACAAGCAGAGATTCAAACAATAAATCTTCTATTAAACAACATGATAAAAGCAATCACATGTTTTCCACTGAATTCAAAACAAACAAAGAATTATACTTATTGTTCAACATGTTGTAAAATTTAGATAAAATTTCAGTTTTGAAAATTGGGCAGATGTTTAAGTATTAAGATTCATTCAAAAGTTTATCAAATTAAAAAAAAAAATCTCATATTATACGCGTATTTTTAAATCAAGAGCATTTTGTTTACCAGTGTGCATTGTTACTGTTCACAAGAATGTAATTTTTAATAGAAAGTTTCTCCAAAAAGGAAAAAATTCGCAACATGAACCTACTGCTGGCTGGAAACACGTGATTACATTTATTATGTGACTATGACGTCACATAAATGTATGAAATGATTGGCTAAAAGCACGTGTTTGTAGTTTGAGATACAATTCTATAAAAATAATGAAGACGATTTAAAAAACCCAAACACACAACTTCAATTAAATCGTTTTAATTTTACTGAGATACTTATCAGGTTAAATCTACTGAGATACTTATCAGGTTAAATCTATTTGAAATTTTCTGCACTTTCAAAGAAATAGTTTCTGCTTCAATTCTCAGGCAATAATATCGATCAATATCACAATTCGAAAATACAAAAATGGAATGATTTTTAAAATAACAAACGGAAATGAAATATATCTCAGTAGTATTCCGTAAAATGTTACACTAAATTCCACACAACAAAGAGAAAACGTCAAAAAATTTATACTTCAAAAATTAGTCACACATGAATTAAAATTAGAATTCCACACACACACAAGATTGAAATCTAACTCGACAGGATGCGGTTACACAACAAATCTACTACGCTGCGCTCCTGAGTATTTCTCAACGAGGTATACTTGATTATACGTAAATCGGATATTCCAGGGTAATGCCTGATGACAGGCCAGATGGTGGAGAGATGTCCCCAAGGGAAGAAGGGGTGCAGAAATAGGATTTGAGCACTCTCCCCGTTCTAACTTAATCACTACTGTGGGATGCAGTCAACAAAAGGTGCACAAAAATGAAGTGGGAACTTTGTCACAGGGTTAACAGCGGCACATTTCTATTTTCTTGTTTCCCACACTTAACATAGATTTTAATCACATGCAAACTGAATTGACAACTGCACCCCACTTGTCGATCACAGGGTTATTCCTTCAAAAAAAAAAATCGCAATTTAATTTTTTAATTCGACTAGGTGTAAAAGACTTTTTTTTTTTTTTTTGAAAATCGATTTCCGATTTTTTAAAAAATATCAGTTAAAACCCCGTCAAATAAATTGAAAAATTTTGGAAAAGAAAGAAATTTGAATGTATTCAAAATTGTTCGGTAATTACACAACATTCAAATGTTACAATACACTAAAACCACTTTATGTTAATTTTTAATCAACTAAGAAACTAAATAACGCTTAATAACAGTATTGTAGGCGCAAGCAATAAAGTCGCCAAAAATGATACAACTGACGTCAAACGGAATATTCCAGTTGATATTCTTTTACCACATTTTCAAAACAAATCACGGTCTTTTCTTATAGTACCGATTTTTTCAAAATACATAAAAAATAGACAACATTTATAACATTTTTTTCAATGTGTTTATTGTGTATTGTTGCCAATAAAGTCTGCTTGCAAGATTTGAGACGGCGAAATGGAAATATACCAATTAATGTTATACCGGAACAAAAAAGCCTTTTTAGTGAATCAAAATTCACCGACAGTTTAAAGTAAATAATAAATAATTGCAAACAAATTCATTCTTTATGCACTTATACATAATGGTGCTTAAAACACGATAAAATCTTAATCTGAATTTTAAAAAAAAGTTTACACACAAAGCCTAAAAAGTACTAAAACCCAAACAAGAATCCGGTATATTCTTTTAGTAGTTTCATCTCCTGAAGCCGAGAGGAAATTCCAATACAGGAAATTCCTAACACGCGACAGAAATCCTACAGAAAAAAGCATTTAAATGAAGAAAAAAAAGTTCTCTCTTTTTTTTTTAGGGGTATTTAAAAAATTCGCTCCGTTCCAGACGATGATTGACGACTCAAAAAACCGAGGAGAAAACGTGACTTATTCCTAAATTAAGCGGAAAAATTAGGCTGATTTTGTTTTCCTCGATTTTCTAAAAATAAATACTTTTAATGTAGAACTAACTACAACAAAGAACTGTTTATCTTTTTGAAGTTTTTATAATCCTTTTTTTAGATGCGAGAATGACTTTGAAAAAAAAATCTTTTGAAGTTGACATTTCGTAAATACTCCTACACTAGATACTGAAACTGTTTAAGTGAAGGTAAATAGCGGCTATGAAAATAATCTTAAAAACACACAACTTAATTTTTTTTTCTTTTTCTTTTTAGATGAACTTTACGATCTAGAATGGCCCAACAGTAAAAAAAATCATTCTAGAATTATTGTTGAAAAAGGGAAAGTTAAGTATACGTATATAAGCGTTACTAACATTTTTTAAACTATCCGAACATATAATTCTATAACCTTGCCTCGATTACCTTACAAGCTAAATTTTTATCAAGTTGTCTCCACTCAGTAATTTCGTTCATATTTAGAATATAGGAAGGTTTCTTGACATTACCTGGCAATGAAGAGAATATAAGTTTTCAAATATATTAATTAACCAAGGCGTAAAAAATGTATCCGCTTCTAATTAGTATCAGATTGTAAAAGATGTTTCACATTTAACAAAGATGCGATAACTCTCCTTGCACTTAACTCCAACCCGAAATTACTTAAACATTTATTTAAATTTAAATTAACAAAAATACACGTAAGAAATCCTTTTAGAAATATTGCAAGAGAAACAGTTTTTTCTTAATGACTTAATTGACTTTTTAAATACAATTATTTTTAGAAATTACATACAGTTACGTTTAAAATGAATTAAAAGTAATTTTAAAGCATGTCGTTATACGAAACGCTGAGACGCGAACTATTAAAATACAACAATAGTAGTAATTAACACAGATTTACGAAACCAGGGATTTGCCAACATGAAAAATCGAAAGGAAAATTCCACAAGGAAGAAAACTGAAAGAGAGAGAGTAATATGCATACGGAAGACAATAACCAAAACCAATGAAATCACTTTCATTCACAGGAGTATATTTTAAGGTTAAGCAAATGAGAGTTTAACCCTTTTAATTGTCAGCACGACAATTAAATCAGGGAAAAAATAACGAAAATCAAATTGATCTCTAACAATGTATACCAAATTCGACTAACTTTATTTACATAAAATATAGGTTATATACATATAAAAAAAAATAGGACATGAATATGTTTACGATCAGAATTCGATTGTTTGCAACAAACACAGGAATAAAATTCACTTCGCAACTGAAAATTCAAGCTTCGGTGACTATAGCCTTATGTTAGAGCTCAGCCAAATGGAACTAGAGAAAATAACCTAAATCCGATAATTATCAACTTTTAAAAACATTAATTTATTTAGGTTCTTACTCAGCGGGATACAAAATAAATCCGTAAATCACTTTCGGTTTAAAAGCAGCAATTAGGGAGAAAGGGGAACTACTACGATTTACAAATGCATTTTCACTGCTCAATGTGAGGAGGATTTAGTTTGAAAAGAAAAACTTACAACGACCAAAGAACAATACATATTTTCATAGTGATTTAAAAACACTCACATTCATGTTGAATTAATAATATAGTAAATCCCACACTTAGCATACTCATTTTCTTCCTTATAGTTGGATAAAACCATATAAATGCCTACTCAAAACATGTTACGAGTACTAAATAATTGAAAAATTAAATCCGCCCACCTTCTTCTCAATATAACTTGATATAACATATGGCAGCAGTTTTTGCAGGATGGTTATACAGCAGGGACGAGAAAATAGTAACCTGCAAAAAGGGATTTTTTTTTCTTTTCGTGTGTGTGTGTATGTGTGTGGCTCGCCAAGGCAGTCAAAAAACCAAATAAGACAGTAAATGTTCTCTTTATTTGGGTGAACATATATTTGTAAGCTAAGTTTTTCTTGAATGAAGATCAACATGCAGTGGTGTAACGAAAAGTCTTAGGGCCCCCTGAAAAGTCAGGTTTGGGGCCCAAAGCTGGATTTTACAAAGGATTGCAAAAACGTAAAACAGCATAGGCTTTGGGTCCCTTTGCATCCTAAGCCCCTCCACGATGCAAGGGTTGCGGACGTGTACGTTACGCCACAGTCAACAAGATTAAATATAGATGTAATTTGGCTGACATAATTTGCAGGCTTTGATGACAAATAATCAACAAGCAATCTCACTCCTCATTTAAAAAAATGCAGAAAAATATGATAGGGTACATTGTATCAAACTGATTCTAAAATTAAATGTGCTTGCAGCTATAAATATGAAATTAGCACAATAAATTAATTGAATAAAACTTCTACTTTATTTAACTTATATTTATTGATTTTTCTAGGGTACAACTTATACCTTTTCTCTGATGCCAAGTTAACTAATAACTATAATCATTTTGAAAAGGTGCGATCCTACGGTATCCTCCGCTTCTACAACGTGGCCCTCGAGCCAAAACACAATTGCCCACCCCTGTTATGCAAAATAACTATTAATAGACAGATATGGGTAAAATGTGTTTTAGCTTAATATACAGCATATCTTACAAAGCTAAACATTCATATTTATTAGATATCTGAACTGTTTCACTGCTTTCTTGTAAAAATGGGAAATAAAACGAGAAATTTAAAAAAACAAATTTTAAGTAAACTCTTACTTTGAATGAATGAATAGAAAGTATTTTATAAACGATTGAAAATTTGAATAATATATATATATATATGAACTTGATTGGATGAATAGAAAGTATTTTATTAATGATTGAAAATTTGAACAAGATAAATATATAAATAAATATATAGAGAGAGTGAGCTAATAGTAGGAATTGAAAAAATCCACTTAGATATTAAACTTGGAAAATAAATGGAAAAAAAAAAAACATTTTTGCTGGCGGGTTTCTCTTTAGGTAGGCAAAAACTATTAAAAGCATTTGTTAAGAATCTTTTCAATATAATCGAAAACAAGATCGTAATTATCATGGAATTATTGGTACTTTAAAAAGTAAATACACAAAAAGTTACTCTAGTTCAACAGTCTACAAAGAATAATTTAAAAAGAAAATAGAAAAAACATTACTAGAATTATAGTCTACAAAGAATTTAAATACGGAGATTTATAGTACCTGAATATCCATCAAAACAAACAATAAATTACTTTTGAAATTTGCCTTTAGGATCAAGCTACGTGAGTTTTATATTAATTTCTAGGATATTATTCAGTGAACTTAAGTTATTCAGTTAAATCATCCAGTCGAATAAAGCTTTATCTGAACGTCCATAAAAATATGATTTACAATAGAAATACTTCAACAGCTGGGCCATTTCGTAAGCGTAAAAAGGTAATGAATCAATCACGATACACCTATGAAGAAAACAAGTAAAAGGTAACAATTTTTCATACTTTTAATGCTGAAGACATAAAGGTATGAAAGCATAGCTGATTTTATAAAAAGAAATTAAAATGTTCTATTTAAATGGAAGAAAAAAGAAATCAATTTTGAATGTGACATCCTACAATTTATTTCTTCAGAGCAGAGTGCTCATTTATGTTGAATATCAGAAAAGTAAACCTGAAAATTTTAATAAGCTAACAAATTTATGAAAGCGTCAAAATATAGATTACTTAAGATAACCATTGCTGTACTTCCCGAACATATACACCAGCAAGAATACAGTGCTATATAATAATAGTTTTTTCGAGTACAAAAAAACGACCTTTCAAATCATTCTGTGAACATATTTGAGAATAATACATATTCCTATACACTTATAAGCAAATTAAGAATCTTTATGACGCAAATTAAGAGGTCATTGCACTTAATTGTATTGTTTTAAAAATCGAATGTTAAAACCTGTTTAAAAAATTATTTTAAAACAGTTATTCCATATAAATATACATGGAATTCTTCTTCTAACTAAAAAATATAAATAACTGAATAAATTCCACGTTATCCAACAACACGCGGGAAAGATACGAAGAAAACTCCGAACATGCAAATACAGCCAGAATTCTTACCCAAATTTCACAGAATCGTCACAAAATGTTTACATTCCACACATTATTCCTTTTTTTTTTTTTTTGCACTGAAGAAATGCTGTGTAATCCAGTGAAAGAATACGACGCGTGTAAGCGCTGTGCAACACCCACTTAGCAACTGTGAAAAGAGCGTCTAAAAACAGGAACACTCGTCCACTTTATAATACGTCATTGCATTGAGTATACACACACATGCACCTTATCGCACTGTGCATCGATGGTGGGGCCAGACACATCATTCGCAAGTCTAAACGGAGGATCAGATATCGAACAACAGATTACTGGGCAAAGATGGTCATTCAATGTGCATATTTTCGGTGGGCAGGGCTAATGAAATTCCACAATTAGATGGATGTTGTATAAGGGGTCAGTTATTGCAAAAATTACTCAATAATGAGGAAACTGTTATTGTGGCAATTCAGTGATGATGTGATTTTTTAAAGTATAGGTAAATATTGAGTAAAATGTATTATTTCAATTCCGGTGATAAAGCAAATAATTAACAAGTAATATCAGATATAAATAAAATATGCGAGGTTTCAAAATCTAGGAGGAGTTTAATATAAATCATTCTTGAAATAATTTAAAATTTTACAACATAGAACTTTAAAAAAAATAAAACGATTTTTTTAAAAATATATAATTTCAGCGAAAATAACTGATAAACTTTAAGTTGCTGTCCACAGAAGGTTAATCATCTCACAAACACAATTTTGTATGAAAAACTATTGACTGTAGTCAAAACCTTTAGCTAAAATAGTTAACACAAGCAAATACATGAACCAAGACACGTGTATATATAATGTATAAACGATATATTTTTAGGTGATTTTTAAGGTATGAAAATTTAGGTGCTGTATGACTAATTGCACACACATGAATTTTTCGAAGGGGGAAGGGGTCTAAGATTGTTAGTCCACCATTCTCGTAACATACCCCAAATATGTCACCAAACATATTCTCTTGATTTCGTCGATTGTTGAGAACAAAAAAACAGTAAAAACTAAATTATTGAATAAATAATTAGCATTACTTAATAAAATAAATTATAAAAATAACAAATACTTAATTAAATTTTACGTACTACCCGATTGATCACACAGGATTGTAATCGATCGGGGAAAAAATCAAGGGTTTACTTTCGCACCCTCCCCTGTTATGTACGCCACTGTGTACGACCTTTTCACTGCCAATTCCAGATACAGATTCAGATTAATTTTATTGATTATCTAACCTAGACAATAATTATTTAAAGCTTTCAAATTAAACAAATAAACAAGAAAAAAATTAATCAATTTGAAAGATTGTAACTTCTGAATAAGAAATAAAATGAATCTTCCTTTCATCAAAAAGTATGCAAGTTAACCTTCCCGTAAAAATAATAATAGAAATATTCATAACATCGTCAGTCATACTTCCATGTAGATGTAGATATCTCCAGGCTCTTTATTTTCTGTATCAGCCAAAAGTAGAGATTTACAGAAGTGACTCAACATAAAATGCTTTGTACAGATTAAATTCCGTTTTGCATTCTAATCTCTCTTTTCCACTCACGAACATGTTTAAAAAGAGCTGAACCCTCTCCTACACTGAAATGTATCCGACTCTAAGAATAAACTACGAAATCACTTAACATTTCCGAAGAATCTTGAGGAGTTCACGAAAGCACTTAAGATTAATTGTTTATTTTTATGAGACAAAATAATGCGTACATTAAAAGAAGAGTACAGGAAACAAAAATAGCTTCTTTTAAAAATGTTGATACAATACTTTGAAGATAAAAAAAAAAGATATTTGAAAATGAAAGAACTTTTTATCAAAAATAAAATTGTGAATTACACATGTGATTATTTTTTTTACATCTTATAAACATCCTTTATTCGAATTAT
The DNA here is from genome assembly GCA_019973935.1 of Trichonephila clavipes. Classification (NCBI taxonomy): domain Eukaryota; kingdom Metazoa; phylum Arthropoda; class Arachnida; order Araneae; family Nephilidae; genus Trichonephila; species Trichonephila clavipes. The sequence continues at coordinate 659,178 of BMAU01017522.1, read as the reverse complement.
AATAATTATTACCATATCAGTTCCAACAATTATTTGTTATCTGTTTAATAATTGTTTATTTTGAATGCCCATGTGTGAAGTTGTGTTTTTCTTGTTGTGCAAAACAGCCACATTTTTATTAATTAAGAATGAGTGAAAGCAAAACAAATTTTACGTTAGAAAAAAGAATTTTCCAACAACACAATAACAAATTTATCAACAAATTGTGAAGAAAATACAACTATATGCGATTAATAATTAACGAAAAGTAAATAAAACCACTGTTTAATTTATATTTAAAAAGTATTGAGGATTAAAATTTATTTTGTTACATAACTAAATCATTAACATAAACTTAATGCAGATCAACAATTTTCTTTTTCACAATATTTAATTAATCTATATTGAAAGAACCATCGTAATGCTATAGCCACCTTTATGCTCTAAATAATACAAATATAATAACTAAAATTTTAAAAATAAAAAAAATGTTTTTTAAATATTATAATGAGACAAGACAGTTCTTTTAAAACAATTTTAAAAGTTTCAAAAGATTATGAAACCAAAAGCTTCTTTTTTATTACATAATTCAACCCAAATACTCTAACGGGGATCCCCGTTAAGATATAAACAAATTAAATGAACAATGAAATTACAAATAAAGGAATTCTCCACAAAAAATCATTTAGTTTCAAATTACTAAAAAAAAAATACCATAATGGAACACAAGGATCATTATCATTTAGGCCAAAGTATTGCAAGATAATAAGCACAAAAATCACAGGAAAACCACAAACATTTAATGTTTCCACAAACACTAAGCACAAATTTCAATTCATAAGCAAAACAACGAGGAAGAAAAAAAAATGGTAACCATGTTCCTAAAACGAAAAATTCGAAGCATCTTCGCCATCAGACACGCCTATCAGGCAAACACACAGCAATCAGAAAATTTTAATTGAAGGACTAGATCCAATGGACAGAGAAATATGTACAGCCCAGATAAACTTTTAAATGTACTCAGATAAGTAATCCTCCGGGCCAAGTGGCAACCAGGAAATACAACAACGGTTCTTTGTAGTGGAAAGGCGCCTAATATTCGCGTGCCTTAGACGTGCCCTCTTCTTGACCGCTTTATGATTAATAACAACTCGCTAAGAAATAGAAAAAAAAATTCAACAAACAAACTAGTAAATGATCAGTTGAAAGACAGAAATCATTCTTGGTGTGTTTAATAAACAGAATCGCTGATTTGGAAAACGTATTTTTAAGGGGAAAAGAAACAATTCATTAGCGTACAGTGCTCATTTTCGATATTAAATATATGTTGTATTTCATGTATTTTTTTAAAAGAAATCATTTCCAAGAAAAAACGGAAATTTGGTTAATATAATGCAAAATAACATCACAATCCAGAATAGGACAATTTAATATACAGTGAAATACGTTTAATGCGAAAACGCTTTAGACGAAATATCGGTTAACACGAAATAATACAACGGTCCCGACAAATTATTTTGAATTTGCATGCATTATCCCCCTTCTTAACACGAAACGAAAATCGCTTAACATCAAAAGATTTCCCATCTGGAAATGAACCAAGTACGGAAAACACCAGACGGATTGGACTGTCCTACTGTATCGTCGAAAGAATTCGATGCATTAGATCAGCGGTTCTTAAACTGTGGTCCGCGGTCTACTGGGGGTCCGTGGAGTCTTTCAAGTAATATAGAGGTTTCCATCTTCTACAGACTCTGAAAGGCCTTGTGGAAAAATTGAAAGATGTGCGCCATAGAATACTGTTGTTGTTTCTAATGCCACCTGTTTGACGTAGTCAGATCGAGGCCTACGAAATTCATCGTGGCAAAGGGCTAAAAGTACGCCTGTCGTTGACCTTGGACTTGAGCACCACACAGGCGACAGTACGAATTAACTCGGCGATATTCCCCGAAGGGCCGATAGATAGCGACACCACCGATCTCCACGTCCACAATTTAGGCAGTGAACTGAAGGGGAGGGAAATATTCTCCAGTCTCCTGCACTCGTGATTCAGCCCACAAGACTTTCGGACCCACTGATTTAACGAGAACATACTCCGTGTGAACTCGGAGGGTATCTGGTGGCATCGGGCATCGAATCCAGGCCTTCCGGTCTGGAGTCCAATGCTCTAACCACTAGGCTACCCACGGCCCTTGTATACAATGCTAGATTACTAAATAGTCCCCAATCAAGAAACTCTACTAGAACTTGTATTTTGATCAAGAATATTAAGTCGGGGAGGGATGTTCAAAATCTTAGGGGTCTACGATGTCACTCTGATACATAAAGGGAGGCCGCAGAAATCCAAAGTTTAAGAACCGCTGCAATAGATGATGACAATGTGAGTACAGCCCCAATTATGGCAAACAAAGACATTTAGAGTTTGTTCAAAGCTCAAAAAATATAATTGATGCAGATTCCGACGAGGAAAATGAATTGAATAATCAGCTCCTGGTTCCAACGTCATCCGAAATGAGTGACATTACGAAAAGTATGCGCAGTAGATACATTTCAATGGTGACATAAATAACATAATGGACGACATCGAACAATTTGTGGCTAAAAAAGACAATGCAGAGAAAAATATCAGATTACTTGCTAATAACTCAATAAATGTTTTGTTTCTCAAAAAACTTTAAAATTTTGTATTAAATTTCTCTGTAAATTATTGTGAATGTTTTTGCTTCATTGATGTTTATTAAAAGCATGCATATCATTGAAATGTTTATATTATATACATATCTATGTAAATAAAATAAGCTCTAATAAACTTAATTTTGTTGAATATATGGGGATTTTTTTCGCAATATCCTTAAACACGAAATTTTTTAAGACAAAAAAATATTTCTGCCCCTTAGTTTCGTGTTAAGCGATTTTCAATGTATGTATAATTTATAATAAGCTCTACTTGATAAGACTGAAATGACTTGAATATTAGAGATAAAAAATTTCCCTGAGATTTTACTAAAAAGGATGGAGAGAGATGCTGCAGCATAAAAAAACAATCCTGGCTTGGGACAGCTTTTAAATTTAAATAAAAGTGGAGTTTAACCATTTTTAAGGCTAACCAACTTTCCTAATTTCTGCTTATAATACAGAGAAAAATCCTATGAAATATAATGGAAAAAGTTCTAAATTCATTATAAATAACAGAAAGGTAACTAATCTAAACATGCATTTGAAAATGATTAAATCATGATGAATCAAAGAATAATAACAAATTATTGTCAGATTCAATGATCCAAAACACATATTCAAAGCTAGAAAAACAAAAGTCAAATTGCTGCAATAGCAATCAATATAAAATTATTTTTTCTAAAATAACTATAATCCAAATTTATGGAAGTAAAAACTAAAAAATTTTTACGAATAGCATTAAAAATATTTTTCTAATAGCCTATACTATAATACTAATAATGGAACGAGAAAAATGTTTATTGGAATATATCATTTTTAATAGCATCATTATCGCCATCCATTATTTGAGTAGGAAGATAAAAATAAAATATGAAGTTAATAGCTAAAATTATAGGAGCAACATTAAGAATGTTATTTTTCTGTAATTGTCTACACTATAATACTAAAGATTAAATAAGTTCAATGGAATATGTTATTTTTAAGAGCTATACAGTATCGCCTGCTGTAAACAAAAACAAAAATACACAAGGATCAAAAATTCATACACAATATTTTTGTTTGTTTATTTAATGGTTAAATTATAAAAAAATTAGTATACATAAAAAGTTCATATTGGTGTATAAATTATTTTGCCCTCCAATTATGATTCATTTTTTAAACGTCACCTTTCATTCTATTCAATTTAATACAATAGATTATTTTTTTAAAAAGTACTAAATATAAAAGAGGGGGGGAGGGAATCAACGAGAGCAACGATAAAAAACACACATTAATTATTTAGAAGAAATCCTTATCAAAACGTGGCTAACAAGACAAACCAAGAATGGCGAAATCTAGAACCTAAGAAAGATAATAGGAAAACAAAAATTGGTATGCGAGCTATCTACAGAATAATAGTCCTTCATCAGAAATAAGATTATTATATTTACCTAAATAGCCAACGTGATAAAAAATTTTCACACAGAGATAAAAACGTGGTGAAACCAACGCAAATAAATAACACAACAAAATAATCGTAGAAGCTTCACAGCAAAAAAAAAAAAAGAGCACGTGATATTACTAACACGCACAAACACATACGTAAATGCAAAATTTTATCAGCAATACATTCAGAAAGGAAAGAAATCTAGGATTTATTGAATACAAACAATCAAAAATCCCCCCTCCACGTCATTTTCTTTTTATAATCTGAAAATATATTTATTTCTTTTTATCATACTTCGAATTATAGCAAAAGAATTCGTCTTTCATATTTCTAACTTCTGCTGATTTTTTTATACCGTTATCCGACACTTAGAAATAAAAAAAATTCTTTTTAGTTAAGAAGTTTTGGCAATTCGTTTTATCGTCAATTATTTTACCGTTGGTCTCAAGCAAACATTCGAATTTAAACAAAAAGAAACAACAACTTCATAATGTATTTCCTAATCTATATCAAAAGCTTTTTTGAAGCTTATACCACAGTCAATCCAACAGTTAAAAAGAAAAATACCGATTTTGCAATATTATATTTACAGCTAACAAGCGATTGTCTTTAAAAACATAAAAAAAAATTTAATCAAATGAAAAGAATCCGTACCTGTGCCTTCATTTCAAGCATTATCTTACCAAATTTCCAACAGACTAAATATGCATGTTAACACGAACTTTCACAAGCAATTTCTTTATCTCTCATTTCTTAAATTAGTTTATTTATGAAAGCATAACATCCGCAGATATGAATAAGCTTTTCATAACCGGCTCCTCGCATAGGCATAAGAACTTGGATACAGTGTTTAAGACACACATGACTCGACGGCTGTCAGCTAAATTTCTCCAGTCGTGAATAAGACATTAGAGGACAGATGGCATTAAGAAAAAAAAATTCTTCACAGAAAAAGCCGAAAAATAACAAATACATTTGCATCAATCCTTTGATGACAGACATGACACATGAGTGAAGATGCCTGGGCTTTTCCCGCGGTAATGCGCTTGGAAACAACACACAGCGATTAGTTAGCACATGGCACTGAAACTAACCTTCAACATGGAGGCTGATTACATATGCACAAAAACAGACAATGGGTTTTCTTTTCTTCAACTGCACATCTGGATGGTTTCAGAACGTGTTAAACAATATATGTAAAATAAGCATTCAGTGCTGGGAAAAAAATAAGAAATGCAGCAAAAAATACTTTGCCATTACATAAAAGTACCAAGCAAAAAAAAAAAGAATGGGAAAAATTATAAACTGACAGACATGATACTTCAACACTTAACTGCTATGTGTGGTGAATTTTTAATCTTAAATGGTTTTTAATATTCGAATGACAGGTTTCGTCCCCTTTTTGTGTTATTCCCAATTAATGCAATCATTTTTAATTCAAATTTTATTTTGGAAATACGAATATAGAACCATTAATTGATTCATAAATCAATTAAATTTATTTAATTAAAAGTGTTCACACTTCTGATCATTTAATTCTATCACATTGAACTTTCTAATAGCACTCTAAAATTTAAATTTTTAAAACATCCAAAATAAATCTTTGTAAAAATAAATTCTCTTTTTTAAATTGATTTTTTTATCACTGGGGGAAATCGGAAATTTTTCAGTCATCTTTATGTATAGAAGGGAAATTGGTGCTCGATTAAGCTAAGTGCTCCAACAACACACCCATGGACTAATTTAAATAAAAGTATAAAACTGCGCAAAAAACTATCAAAATGTAACAAGTTTAAATACATTAATTAAAACTACGGTACATGGAACTCGCAACCAATAAACCATTCTCAAGTAAAATATCTTTATTTAATTAAAAAAATTAATTCGGATATTTTTTTTTAATTCCTGCTATTACTTCTCACACTCCTCTCTCTATATATTTATTTGTATATTTTATTCAAATTTTCAATTGTTAATGAAATATTTTTTATTCATCCACTCAAGTTCAAATACATTTTTTCTAATTTGTAGTGGATGACACTTGAGGGTAATACAGTTTTTCCAAATATTAATTCATTATAATTAAGTTTAATTAATTGATTATAGTTTAAAAAAGACATATTTCAGTTAATATTATTCCTCTATATAGCAGCACCATAGGATAAAACAGCTTTTGTTAAATTAGTGATGAAGATTTAACAAAACCTAAATAATCGTATGCTAGTTAGACGTCAGCATTCCTTGTACACTGGTTTAAAGATAAATTCTTACCTATAATATCCAACTCTCATTAAAAAATGTAACTACAAATTTAACGTGGTTATAAAGTTTTTTAAGTGATCTGCCACTTAATATTGTGATTCTGTCATGTGTATATACATATTTATATTAATTGTAATTATTTAGTAAGAAGTAACTGAAATAAAAAATTTTATTGTTGCCCTATAGGAAATGACTTAAAATTTTTTTTTTTTATATTATTTGTTTTACTTTAGTTTTAAATTTGATTTATATACAATTAATTACACGACAAATGCCATATCAAATATAACAAAAAATTATCAGGTTATTAAGTTTAAAATCAACAAAAAAATTAATAAGGTTATTATTATGCAAATATGCACGAATTGTGTTATCCAAACAACCTTTTTTTGTTTGGTTGGACAGGAATATTATACAGACATACGGCCGGTCCTAGTACTTCTCAAAAGTAATACTGCGACTTAAAAAAATAAATCAAAGCAAAACAGGGGTAAAAAAAATGAAGGGAAATGACAAAATGAGACACATGGATTATGACAAGGGCCATAGTATGTGGGTCAAAGATTAGATGAAATTTGTTCTAGATGTGTCGATTTCATTCTCTGTTCAATCCACACCGACGATTCTCGCCATTAATTAAGGGCACTTCTGTCAAAAGTTTTGCTTACTTTTAGTTCAAGCGCTTCGAATTACAACCATTTATCACAATTAAACCACAGACCTGATGTCTAGCTATAGATGGAGAGATGTGATAGATCTTTATCATAAGATGGATGATGAAAACGGGCCTAAACAGAGCGAATAGAATAAAAATTAAAAGATAGAAAATAATTTTAAAATCACTGCCCAGGAGCTATTAAAAACACAACAGAAGGAATCTTGTCTGTAGCGAATGAATTTAACATAAAGAGTACATTCCAAAATTTATTACAGATTCGAGGGTACTTTTATGGGAACTTTGAACTATTCTGTCTAGCTCTGGATTGAATTCGAATTTTTTTTCTAAGAGACAAACAGACCTCACAACCAGAATGGAAGTATTTTTTTGACTGATTTTAAAAGAGGCAACTGAAAACCTATTATTTGACTTGAGAGAAGTAATTTAAATTTTAAATATGCTGGTATTTCCGTGCATTGAGTTCGAACATTCTTAAAGTCTCGGCACATGTCATGACAGTATTCTACTTTCTATATGCAAGAAAATAAGTTATATTTAGAAGACTTTTCTGTGTTCCCAACGGTAGTTGTTCTCTGTCTATGACTTCCTCAATAAAAACGTCTCTTTCTTGACTTCCCACGACCTTTCCCATTTCCTGGCAAGATGAAAATTTCATGCGTGCAATGAAATCATGTAAATACAAATGATAAATTTCTTACATATTTTTACATTCGATACAATTTGCCTTCGAATATCTTTCTTTCCTGAAAATATGATAAAATAGCAGCTACGAAACTCGCAAAAGGAAGAAAATTCCCCCAAAACAAAAGATTACGCCATTTGTGAGGATCAGTTAAAACCGGGAGAGGGTAATGTCGACCGGCAGATCGTCAAGACATTTTGGGGTGACCGCCTGAAGATTAGCAGTTAGTAATTAAAAACCTAAAGATTGGCTGACAGTATGCAGACTAAGTCTTCTACTGACTATAACTACAAGTACTACCTTTAAATAAAAATGTTTTATTTTTTTAATGTATTTTGAATTGTTTCGAAACAAATGCATCATTGGATATTATTGCATTTCTGGTGTTTGTATTTTGCGTTTTGTTTTAATACGGTCTAAAAAGAAAGTTTACTGTAATGTAGTTTTGAAAGCAAGTACATATTCCGCATGTATTACTAAGTTATAATAAATATTGTAAACTTTTTTTCTTAGCACATTACACCCACGCCACTGGGTGGACGGCAACACCTTCAAAAAACTAGAAGTAGCCTTTACCCTGCAAAAGTTTGCCCTCCCCTGGTTTGCAAATAAAATAACTGGTCTACTTATTTGCATATTCTACTGCATTTTTTTTTCTTCCAGTAAAAAGTGAATGATATATTGAAGGTGCAAGTTACGTGTCATTATGTATTAAATCCAAACTTTGTATTTCATCAAAATTGCAAGTCAGGGGCGTACACAGACCTCTCATGGGAAGTGGGGGTACATTCTAAAAAACATTTAGAGGTAATCTCTATGGAACAAATTAAAAATCTGTTGACATAAGGGGGGAGGATTGAACCTGTAGCGGAGCTCCCCTCTTAAAAGCTCTTGCCACTGATAAAAGTAGACAAAAGTAAATATTTAAATCAATTTACTTAAAAAAACAATCAATTATATAAAATAGCTATAGCTATAACTTTCATTTAAATATTCTATTCATTTTGTTTCTTTTATTTCTTCTGCTTCTATATATAGAGAGAGATTTTCATATAAGTTTAAGTGTGATATATTCCTTGTGGAAACACAATTCCTTTTCATTTTTAGAAAGGAATGCAAAGCTACAAATTCTCTTGAGCTTCCTATCGCATCAGTATTAAATAATAAAAAGCATTAAGAGTAAAAGTGCTAAAAAAAAATTCTGTATTCGTGGGTAATGTCTCATAGGGGTCTTACATTATTTTTGACAGTTTCGTTGAAGCTTTTATGAAACAGCAAGGGGTTCAGCAACCTCTTTCGAACTCGCAAAAGAATGAATATTCGACGAGGATACAAGATAACGCAGTTTTGAATGTCGGTAAAAACGTGCTCAATGAGCGGGAATTAAAATGTCTCCCACAAACACGTGTCCACTCCATTAATACTGCTTGAGGCCATCAAAGCGATAGACAATGGACACTTCCACCACATCCGACTTCCGCCATTTTCAACCACATGTAAAAGGGATATTACTCGAGAGCATCAATATGGACGGTGCAAAGATGAAAGGAAAAAGTCAGAGGTCATGCATAATACATATTCTACTTACAATGGCATGGATTTCAAACGAATAACCACAATGTTCTGCAAAGAACCAATACACAACATACTTCAAGATAGAGAGTAGGTTCCTACATATTAATGCAATAAAAATAATTAATACCATCACACACAAGAGAGGTTTTTAACTTTCCTTCTGACAATCTATTCTTCATGTACTTTTCGGGAGATAGTATAGGTATGCACAGCATACAAAATTTGTATATACTTCATATATAATCCACATGATATATTTATAGTTAATTTTCATTGTCACTATAGTTATTTAGATAATATTTTTATTCATTTTTTTGTAACAGAATCGCAATTCTTTACAAATTCTATTCTTTTAAATAAAATTTTGTAAAAAATATACTTTAAGAAATTCACACGTTTTTGTCTTCACTTTAGTGCTGTTGGCGTAGCTGGTTCTGATTGAGCCCCGTATCAAAACTCCTTTGGGACTCTTTTTTTTTAGAAAAGAAAGTCCCGTTACAGGTACACATTTTGGGGTATCAAAGGCCGATACGGCGGTAGCTACGCCCCTCTTGTTGACAGTAGTTTAATACAACCTCCACCTGTTTTCAATAATTTTTCAATTTTAGCTAATGCTATTTCATTATTTTTCAGCAAAAGCCAGCTTGATAATATACATTTATGACAGCATTGTATAATATGTGCATTTTGATCCTTAAGCATTTTTTGCTGCTGTTGATGATTATATACTTCAAATTATTGATCTCTGAGACACCAATTCTGAAACTTCTATTATTATATACTTTACTTTAATATTTTAGATTTCCATTTATTCATTTCTCCTTTCCTTTTTGGTATTTGTATTTTCTCTTTTAGATTCAAGTATACTTTCTGTTCCCTTCTTTTGTTTGAAGTTAAAATTGCAGTTCGTTGAAATAAACTTAAAAAATGTGCACTCATTTTTTTAAAGAAAATGTTATACTTGCTAGCTGAATTTTATTTTTTAAAATTTAACCCGAGCAAAGAACGGGTATTTCAATTAGTATCTAATAATCAAGATTTTAGGAAATTCTTAAGTTTTTATTTCAAATGATTATTATAGAGCCCCATCCTCAAATGTCAAAACACTATAATCTAAGAGTCACAAAACAAAAAGAGAAAATATTGACAAAAAAATTAATACTATTGTAATAAAAAAAATGAATAAATAGGATGTATCTAACACATAAGAATTAATTGCATCAATACACACACAAAAAAAAAATGTTTTGCGTTATATAGTAAGTGGAAATGTATACATGAATGTTAAGTAAATAATAGGAGACAAAGCACATTTCAATTCTGCACATATATTACAAAACGTGCTTACATACATATATAATTTCATGTTATTTATTGATGATCATAAAACACTTTGAAAAATTACTACTTCACTGAAAATAGCCATGCACATTTTGGCCTCATTGTTTCAAAATAATTTCCATAATACCAACCAAATGCCACGCTACGGGTGGTCATCTTATAACCTTTTTTCAAAATGGAAGGAAACCGGCATGAAAGTCATCCTAATAATTAATAACATAAACCATAGCAAATATTTACATCCGAGGTCGAACGAAGGGCAAAAATGGCGTGACGACAACCATGCTCAGCAATTGAAAATCCGCACATTTTTAACCCTTTCTCGCCGGAGAGGTTTATTTGTTGGAAATTAATTTAGTGGGGTTAGGAGCAAGACCCGCATCTATCAACCCATTTGATTTTTCAAGAGGGAAGGCAACGCAGACTTGCTATAAATTAATTCGTGCATGCTTCGACGGAAGCTACAAATAAACCATGAAAAACCTACCCCTTTCCCCTACTCTTTTTCAAACCCTTAGAGCTATCTTCAATGCGTGGGCATCGCTCAAGTCATTAGAAGGAGGTACACGTGTTTTTGGCTTTCATGTTTATATGTTTTTTCGAAAAATAAGAAAAATGATATCTGTTTGTAGTTGTCGTGAGTAAGCAATTTTTAAAAGCAGGTGTTGAAATTTAATTATCATTTATAAAATAACTAATTAATGACAAACACCTCAAATTCATAGCATTTCATTTATGCTCTCTAGTAATTTAACTGATCTTCTGATAATATATCATTAAACAACTTCAAATGAAACATTTTCTTTTTCCTTAAATTTATTATAACTGTTGGATGTTTTGAGATATATTTCTGCTTTATTTTCTTTAACTCTTCGCGACTAAATGTATTATTTAGGGGACATATTATTCTTCATATATGACTCAACACTTTTTCAACTGATTTTATTATGTAACTGTATTAAATGGCGATACTTTGGGCGACAAATGACATACTGTTTCTCAGATATTTTGTGTTTGTTTTATCATGCTCATCAATAATGTAACATAAAAATCCGATTTAATGGGGAAAAAAAATTGTCCAATATTTTGGAATCAAAGTTTATACATAAAAGTTCATAAAAGACATTAGAAATGTAAAAATAAGATGTCTTTTTCAGTGAAATTGTATTCTGCATCAACCAAAGCAATGCATAGTCAATAAACGATAATGGGCTTAATTCATGTGACGTCATAGTCACATAACTGCAATCACGTGTTTCCAGCCAATCAGTTTTATATAAGTTCACATGACGCTGAACTCACATGATAAATGCAGTTACTTTTTTCCAGCCAATCAGCTCCTGCGCTTGGATATTGCCAAGTTCTGCTTCTTACAGAAACTTTTTAAAAAGTACATGTTTATCAATAATAACGCACATAAGTAAACAAAATGCACTTAATTTAAAAATACAAGTGTACATTTTTTTAATTTTGTAAAATTTCTTGAAGAATCTTAATGCTTCAACATATTTTACTCAATTATGAAATTTGCAATTTCATCTAGTATATTTATTATACAAATAGAACAACAAGTAAAAGTCTAATAATATCTTTTGAATTTAATGGAGAACACGAGGTTGCAATAAACATGTAACCGTCAAGAATTTAATTCATTGGAAGACATTTACGATTATAAATCATATATAACAAAACCAAAAAATATTTATATAAATTATTTTCATTTTCCCAATCTTGACAGCAATGAAGCTACAGCAGAGATAGAAATGATAGAAGATATTAATTTTGTAATGAAATATCTACCACCCAAGAATCATCTATTTTGAGCGATGATAGCTCAGAAAATTGTTAAATAAAAAAGGAATATATATAATTGTCTTTACCAAATCAATTCCTTAAGAAATCAACGCGATAAATATCGACACCATGCATTAGAAATCTCTTTTGACAAGGCCATGCTAAATTGGACACCAAAAAATGCAAAAAGCAAAGAAACAAATAAATCCAAGATACAAACAATACGTTTGTTTCCCTTTACAGCTAAACCTCCCCAAGAACGTCTTTGAAAGCACGTCACGTAGAACTCGTTAATAACATAGCGTAACCCTTTTTTTAGTAACAAGAGCGCCGTAACTTATTCTGACAGCGAGAGAGAAGGTTTCAAATTTCACAAAATAACCGAGACCTTGAAAATGGAACAAGCAAAGTGGAACATTGAGGAATTCCATTTCCGATGATCCAGGAGGGTTGGCAAGGCGAGTTTCAGAGAACTGTTCTATTAAATAAACAGACTCGTGTCTGCAAAAATACATCTTTCGACATAAATTTGAATTTGTATTTCGACATCTTTCATCGCTAGAGATAAAGAGGCGATTCGAGGAGCCACCGCCTTGGCGACGTCAGACTTCTATCCATTCAGATGATAAGAAATGATTAAAAGAGACATCATTTTACAGCGTACGAGGTCTCTTGGCGACAAGCCCACACAGGCGACAAAAACTTGATTTGAGAATCAGAATATGAGCCCACGAAAGAGATCTTGCTTGACAAGTACCAATAACAAAAACTTCTTCGCTTCCTAATCTTTAAAAAAGGCTTTTTAATCACATTTAGAACATAAAAGGCAAATTTACTAACAGAAAGAAAATTAAAGTTCTCTGAGAAGTCATCAAATTTCACCCACAAGGGATATAGTATATTTCATTTCAACTTTAATAAAACGAACGAAAATATATTTCACATGTGAAACATACGATTTATCTTTTTTTTACTTTAATTACACATGGCACCCTCCCCCTAATTGGTCCCGGGCCCAAGGTCTCGGCCGCAATGGGGACTCGACTCAGCTTAAAAAGATGATAATTCGAATAATTTCAACAGTTGGATGTTATTTCCGGCTGTATTCTAAGAAAAACTGGGAATTTTAGACGATACGTCAACTGGCTATCGTCCACGTACAGGCTTTGACCCACCACCATACACCCTCATTACTCATTCAGCCAAAAGACGGCTGTCGGTCGAGTCGGTTTGTGTTATTGTAAGCTATGCACATTTGTTTTCCGGTCAGTTTGTTCGGAGTATTTGACAACGTATGCTATGTACTGCCTAGTTTTAAGGGTCATAGGTAGAGCCTACATTTGTGTGTAGGTGCCCCGGGCCTCAAGATGTCTTAGGACGTCCCTGCACCACCACCACCCCTACAGTTACGTATCCATTATAAAAAAGTTACTATATTGGCGACTTCAGTAAATAATTTTTGCCAAGTCCACTGTAATGTTTTGATTCATTGTTAATTTAACATTGAGCTAGAAGCTACACCAGGGCTATTGGCGAAGGACCAAGTAATCTTGAATTACGGTTGTTAAGGCAATAGATGACGCTGTTTCAACAGCGGTGTTGTGAAATTGTATCCCTGATAGTGCGGGTATACAATGACAGGAGAGAAAGGAGAGTTTGGAGGAAAATGCGTGAAGTAGTTTCGTAATGTACAATGTGTGAGGCTGTTCAGTAATGTATAAGGTGTGAGTGGTTAGTAGTTGTACATAATGAGTTGTCACTGTTACTGAAGTGTGACGGTTGATTCTAGATAGATAGAAGCGTCGTTACAACAGTCAAGTGACGAGAAAGACACCTGAACAGAGCCCCTATCTCTCACACCAAGAGAACGCAAGGACTTACAGCCTCGTCGAATTTAATATGCATCGGCTCTCTACATTGTGGGTCTTAAGCGGCACCAAAACTCGAAACCACGCCTCGATAAAAACAACGCAGCTGACTATGTTCGCCGCGATACAACAATTCGCAACCAGGACCACTCGGCTAACGAGACCAATATGCCAGGCAGAAAGCCAACTGACAATGAACACTCCTCGAGATAAAAATGGCAACTTGGAACCTTTCGCAAAATTTTTAATTCGGATACATTTCCAATTATTTCTTTAAATTATTCTGACCAGTAGCGCACACAGGAATTTTTCAAGAGGGGGTCTGGGGTCGAAAGTTCACCATTCTTGTATCGTGCTCCTTTTGATTTTGTCGATTTTCGGGAAAAAAATACAGTAAAAAACTAATTATTGAATAAATAATTAGCATTAATTAATAAAATTAATCATTAATAACAAATATTTAATTACATTTTTCGTACTGTATACTCAGAATTATAATAAATCGAGAAAAAAAATCAAGGGCTTTGGGGTCCGGACCCCCCTTGTGTGCGCCACTGATTCTGACAAAATATTGCTTTCTTTTTTTCTTTTTATTGAAGTTTTTTTTAATCCAGCTTAATAAAAGAAATTTATTAGTTGTAACATATTTTTGAAAATAAAATTCATTTTTGGTGAAATTTGAAAAGTGGTCAGGCCCAATTTATTAGTAGCTAAATTTTTTTAAAAATCAGACCCCTAGGTAGCTAAGAAATTTAGAATATACAATTTTATAACACTTGAATAATTCTGATTAATTTTAGGCTGGTAGTGGTAAGAAACTTAATTTAGTATTTTAAATCAAATAAATTATTAAATATTATTCATACCTCGAGTTTGCTATTAAGTGGAAGACACAATATTCCTACAATTGTTTCGTTTTCATTTAGTTCCTAATTCCTCTCTCCCTTGTCATGATAAATTCTAAGTTCAAATATGTAACACATATTGTTTATTATAGACCAATTAACATGAGAATCTCTTTTTGTTAAAGTTCATATTATATTTTATAATTATAAAAAAATTAAGAAAAAGAACAAAGAACGAAAATATAATGATTAAAAAAAAAGAGTAAAAACGAATTATTTGAAAAGCATTATCAAAATGAATATTCAAATGAAAAAGAGTTCCATACTAACGAGTTTCCAAAACGAACTAATTACAAGATTAAACTTTTTCATATTGTGGTCATTCAGAAGGAAAGGCCTTATTCTTCCCAAACTTAGCAAAAAAAAAGAATGTTATTTTATATAAGTAAACAATATTCAGAAAATTAAATCAAAAACACCAAAATGAAAAAAAAGCAGCTTTAATTTTAATGTTTATTTCAATTACTGCAAATGAAAACAAACCGGGGGAGAAAAATAACTAAAAAAATATACAGATTAAAACCTGCAAATAACATGTTTTAAATAAACTAAATCTTTTATTAAACAGTAGAGTGGATTTAAATGTATACATTTAACGATTCATACGGTCATTTCAACACAAAAGAAGAAAAAAAACATATCTGCTTTTTCGAGTACAAACTCTATAGATTATTTTTTTTTAAAAAAAAAACATGGATTTCTAATTTTCTACAAAAAATTGCAGATTCCAAAATTTTAATTCGGTCAGATCACTTCGTAACCGTTAGAACAGTGATTCTCAACCATTGTGCAGCGGCACATTTATGTGCTGCCAATATTTTTTTTAAAATTATTAATTATAATACTCTGAAAAAAAATCCGGAGCCGAATCATTTGGCCTTTTTATTGAAATAAACTATTCAAAAAATTTGTTATTGACCATTTGACAACACTAGAGGAAAGAGTTTTTTATTCATTACATCCCAAATTTAGATATAAAAATATCTGATTGGGTTCGTAATCCATTCGTGATAACGGAAAAACCTCTAATGCATTAACTTTGAATGAAGAGGAAGAACTATATATAGGTAATTTCGCTCTGTAATAATCGAGATTTAATTTCAAAACACATTCGGAAGAGTCAATTAACTCATTTTGGATTAAATTAGAGGCGACAATCCCATCATAGCCAAAAAAGCTTTAAAAATATAGTTACAATTTTCTACATCTTATTTGTGTGAATTAGAATTTTCAGCATTAATAACAAAAAAAAATTGGAAAAAATCGAAACTTTTAAATGTCTATGAGAAAATGAGTGACATTATCATTCTTACGACAAAATACAAACGAAATTATCAAAAATCATTAAGCTCAAATGTCGCCTTAAAAATGTATTCTTATAATTAATTACTTAGTACACATTTCGTTGTCTTTGCCGAAAATATTATTTTATTTAACATTGAAAATTATTATATACTATTTTACATAGTGTATTTATTATCAGTGGTGCATACAGGAATTTTTCAAGGGGGAGAGGCAGTCCAGGGTCGGAAGTTCACCATTTTTGTATCATACTCCAATACGCCGCCCAACAAATTCTTTTGATTTTGTCGATTATTGGGAACGGAAAACAGTAAAAAATTAATTATTTAATACATAATAGCATTAATTAATAAAATTAATTATTAATAACAAATACTTAATCAGATTTTACGTATATACATTATAATATATCGGAAAAATCAAGGGATTTGGGGGTATGAACCCAGCCCCCCTTGTGTGTGCCATTGTGCTAAAAGATAACTAAAATTCTTTTAAACTTTTTTATTTTTAGTATTCCACCAAATTTTGAAACTGTTAAAAAGTGTACCGCAACAACAACAAAAGGTTGATAATAACTGTATTGAAAAAGTATAACGAAGAAAAATCATTCACGCAAAATTCAAAAACGTAACGCGTTCTTTTTCTTATTTGGGAACAGTCGGGTAAAATGAAGAATTGGGAACATCTGTTGCATCCGGATAAGGAAAGGAAATAATAGGAGAAATTATGGTTTGGCAGGTTTGTTTATCGAGCATGCAATGCACCTTCAAAAACAGCTGCGTCAGGCCTCTTCGGTTACAGTGGATAAATAACGAGTGCACCATGAAATGACTAAAATATAATCCGCGAAAAGCGTCAACCGCTACTCAATGAATGAAAGGAATGTGCATCGGCACTTCTCATTGGCTGCTCCAAGGTGAAGTTTCAGCACACACATACAGAATTACACTGAAAAACTACCGCAACTGTCAATTTCTAGATTGCATGCATTTTTCTATTCCTTTACTACACATCATTCCATTTTTGGTAATTCAATTACAGGTGCATACTGCGGGATATTTCTCGAATTCTCTCAAATATTATGAGATTTCACCCCTTTTATTGTTGAGCAAGAGTGTCAAATTCTCAAAAATTAACTTGGGCCAAACAAACAAGGTAGTTTAACTGAAGGTGGGCCGCAAAATAAATAAATATTTATAGAAAAGAACTTTTATTTCGAATAATACATTATAATAAACATATACAAAAGAACAAGAAAAATTTAAAGTTTATGTCGCAACACTTGACAACTCTTCTCTGTTACTACCATTCCAATTTCGGGAGAAATTTATATATTGTTTTATAAAAACCGTAAAATCAGACATATAACGCGCACCTCTTTTTTTACGAAGAGATCTGAAAAGTACAGGTGTAATGAATGCTATTAAGTTTTGAAGTCATTTATTCGAGGTATTGTAACAAGCTTTTGAAAAAATAGTATATTTCTAGAACTACAAACCACTAAGCTCATGAGGAATGTCATTTCTTTTAAACAAACAATGTATAGAGTAATAAATTTGCCATGCTCATCTTCTCTTTATTTTTAAGGCTACCATTTTTAAAACCAGCGTACAACGCACACCCGTAAATTTCGATCCTATTTTTTGGGTCAAAAGTGCGCGTTATATCCCAGATTTTAGGGTATATTATTTTGTGCGGATATACTTGTCGAGTCGCAAGTTTGACATCACTGTAATTGAGGATATATCAATGAATAACTAATATCAGCAGACGATTTCGTAGCTTCTCAGACCCATTCAAAAAACTGAATTTTGTATGCAGTGAAAGAAAAAAGAAAAATATGCATTAATAAAAAGAAAACCAACAAGATAATTAGTTAATACCTGATCCTTACAGCTCTCACGAAATGATTAATTCTTAGAAAAATCAATTAGCATACAGCAATTCATTATTCATTAACCTATATTAATGATATTCAATTCAAATCAGTGAGTGGTTAATTGTGAATTTATTAATTTGCATTCTTAAGGTATCTGACTACGTTCGGAACCGTGATTTTAAAAAAGCGCATAAATGATTATTTTCATGATATTTAGTGTCTCTTAGATTAGAATACATGTATAAAATTTTTTAAGGACATTTTGACAAAAAAAAATTATTTAAATACAATATTTCGGCAAGAAATTAACTTAGAATAACCTTTTTTCAAAATGTTCTCCTTTTGTGAAAAATGCTTCTATTATAATAATATTTTGCCTGTATACAAAGGCTCAACTATGAGTTTCGAAAAATTCACATTATTTTTAGAGTTACAGCCATTTGAAATAATTATCGGCGTTTTTTCTTAAAATTTCTCCCATCTGTTGTCGTAAAACATGGATAAACCCACTTCTAAGTTACATGTTTCAAAAATTCTAGTTGAGCCTCTATACAGAGGTCTGAGCTATATACAAGCAAAATATTATTATAATAGAAGTATTTTTCACAAAAGGAGAACATTTAGAAAATGGGTCATTCTAAGTTCATTTTTTGTCAAAATATTATACTTAAATAATTTTTTATTGTAATACTATTCTTAAAACAATTTTATATACATTTTCTAATCTAAGTGACACTAAATATCATAAATATTCATTTATACGCTTTTGCAAAATCACGGTTAAGAACGTAGTCGTATACCTTAAAGAAGTAAGCTGGTAAATATTTCGAAACAGAGTGAGAATTACATTACCGTCGCTCTCTATAATGTAATACGATGGCTATAGGCGACGGACCTCGGTCAACTGACGAGGACGACACTCGATCTGGGGGCACTTTCCCTCTCTAAACTACCATATAACGCCAATGGGAGGACTTTGAGCTCGACAGATTTAACGTGCATCAGCCGTCCCTACGCGAAGGGTCTTCAGTAGCGCAAGGCTCGAACCTGTAACCCCTCGGCAGAAGTTCGTGACCATAATCACAGCCACAATTAATATTTCGGATTTAGAGAAAGAAAGAGAAATATTCTTTTATAGATTTATTTAGCATTACTGTCAGTAATTTTTACTTGTTTTTTTATAAAGTAGCCCCGCAAAAGATATTTTTTAAAAGCTTCTTGAACAATATCCCCCTCCCAAATGAGAAAAATCGTTGCAAAGAAAAAATATATGTTTGTTAATTTTATTGCAAATTGTATGCACTTATTCGAGAAAAACGTTTCAATGGTACACAGTAGCACACACAGGAATTTTTCGGGGGTCTAAAGTCCACTATTCTCGTACCATGCTCTAGTACGCCGCGACACATATTCTTTCGATTTTGTCGTTTTTCGGGAACAAAACAGTACAAAATTAATTATTGAATGAATAATTAGCATTAATTAATAAAATTAATTATTAATAACAAATATTTAATTAAGTTTTACGTACTATATATGTCGCAGGAAAATGACGAAATTAGGAAATTCATGAAATCCCTAATCTCCCTCAATTGACGCGGGAGATGTTAAAATAACGTCTCTTAAAGGTCATGTTCCTGAAGAAAGTAAGTGATTTTATCAAAACCTGAACTGTTTCAGTGAAATGATGAAATGAACCAGTCAGGATTTTCATTGTCAAAATGCTGTCCGGGGGGAGGGATCGAGTCCCTGTACTTCACATACAGCTAGTATTATCGATCCCCTAAATATCAACCCCATATCTTTGAAAAAATGGCACCTTAGGATTAACATAGGGATGGATATTTTAGTGTGTAAGCAACCGAGAGAAAAGATGCTACACATAAAAATACCCGCCTAATTTTCTAATTATTTGTTAATTAGTTTCGAATAAATAATTTATATTTCATAGACTACTGTTGTATTACTTACTTCTACGTTTAATAATGCACCCTATTTGTTAAATAAACACTTGTAAACTATTGACAAAATTATTTCATCATTTCACTGAAACATGTCAAGGATTTATTCAAATCCCTTACTTTTTTCAGGGAAATGACCTTGAAGAGACGTCATTTTAACATCCCCCATCAATTGATCCTCTCCCTTAGGGATTTGATAAAATTCCTAATTCCATCATTTTCCTGCGACGTACACATAGGATTATAATCAATCAAAAAAAAATCATGGGCTTCGGGGGGGACGGACCCGGGAATCCTCCCCTCCCTTGTGTGAATCACCGATGGTACATAATACTCTTAAATCCATTCACGTGCGATACGTTAAAACTTCCAAGACAAATTCAAAATAAAGGAGAATTTCTCAATCATCCTTTAAAAAAAATCATTTATTTAAATTGGAAACAGTTCTTACAAATAGCATATAAATTTGTTTTGCCGATAAAACTTTTCATTTCCAAGAGATCATATAATTACACAATTATCAATGCAATACATAGATCCTATTTAAAAATCGGCCCATATATTTTTTTCTCCTTTTTTTTTCCCACGGTGAATAAAATGAATTTCCAGAATTTTAAAGAAACTGTTAGTTTGTCACCTGGATTGATAACCACGAGGTCAGGCACGGCGTCGCCGTACAAATCTCCCAGTCGGTGTACGGCATAATAAATATGACTGTAGGTGGCCTAACCTGCATTGTAAGCTTGCTAGGGGGAAGGGAAGGCATCGTTGGCACATATGCAGCGATAAAAATAAAATACCGTTTAAAAATACATATATGGTAGGCGGCTACGAGATTAGAATGAAATATGATCTAGATGCCAGATTACAATTTCATTTTACACACTGCCAGTAGAAGTTTCTGTTTCCCTATTCCTACAGGGATGGGGCGTTGTCCTGGAAGAAGCAGGGGTGGATATTATTTTGATAGGCAAGACTATATATCAATACATAAACTGTATGCAATCTCTACACGTCTAGGTACATGCGGAGGGGTTGTTTATATCAAGACGAGATGAAATAAGATTAAAAGAGGAGACATAAGAAGGAAAGACATCAGGTTTTGCATAAATCCTTCATCCATTTTTTTTAATGTAAGAGGTTAATGTTAGTTCCAAGGATGAATAATATTCCGCTTTACTGAAAAATATATTTATCTTTCGCGAAACCGAAACTACTATTTTTTGCCTTTCCAAATAAGGTGGTTTAAGACCAGTGGCGTAACGGAGAACTTTTGGGTAACAGGGACATAAAAAGTTTTGAAAAGGAGGTTCGGTTCATCTAGAGGGGAGGGGGATCTTTTTCATATGCAAGACAAGTATAAATAACTATCAATAATTTAGCTATAGACATTTAACACATACACAAATACAAAAAAAAATTATACATTGAAATGCAGAAGATGAAATGGATTGTGCCTAAACAATAAAATTAGAATGCACGAAGCAATCCACACAAGCGCATTTCTTAATTAATATATAGTTACTATTTTTTTCATACATTTTTGATGATTGATGAGTCAGTCAATGATTGATAATCGATTTTTATTGGCATTCTTCCGGTACATAAATTCTCTTTAGACAAAATCTTGATTGATTCTGACAATCTTAATAAGATCTTGCAAATTAGTAAAAAAGAACAGACATGAAAGAGGCCAAATTTCTTGTGATTTACAACTTTAAAAATAAAACAAAGCATCAATTATTGAAAGACTAAAAATCAAATGCATCTTAAGTACTATATTATAACTTAAATGATTATTTTACAAACACAGAAATTTTATTTAAATAAAAAACATCAAGTGGATACACAAAAGTACTGATTAACCCCGAGAGGAATTCTTTTTCCCCCAATGAATACATTTATTACTAAATTAATAATTAGAAATTTGCAAAATGCTCTCTAAAACAGACGACAAATTGGAAATAAATTAACTGTGTCCATCGTACGTATTCACAAAAGTTTTTCAGTCCAATTTTCACACAAAACATCAAATAACATCCAGTTTCTTTTAGATGAAAAGGAAAAATTTCTTTTCATACTACACATCCTTTTACGGAATTTCTTGCAGCGAACTATCAACAGCTTTGATGCTTTGTTATCCTTACAAGCAGTAATTAGATCGAAAACAGGATGCACTGATGATAGAAAGCTTTCAAAGATTCCTCTCCTGTCTCTTTCTTCCCTATAAACATGTCACAAACCCTTGAGGATCGAATCAAAATAATCATTTTAGATAACGATTATATTAACAAGCAACATGCCTTTTTTCCCCAGCCATATTCATTCTTTTATATAATCCTGAAACATGAGACACTTATATCATTCCACGCTTTAAGTCTTTTTATTCATTCTTTCAAAAAATGTTGAAAAAGAATTCAATGCTGTAATCATTAAACTAAAGAAAAGTGTGCATTATATTGTGTTTTTAAAAAAGACACTACAATAGTTTAAAAAAATAAATATTATATTGAAAGGGTTGGGGTTTTTAGTTGATTTATTGGCAAATAGACTAAATTTAAACTGTCCGGGTCTAATGCTAGTAACTGTACAAAAATGTTTTTTTGTCATCGATACAAAATTCTATTCGCAAGAAAAGAGGAAAAAAATTAAATTGGGAAAGGGAAAAGTTTGACTTTTTCGATTTTTCTAATAAAGAAAATCCAATTTTAATTCAACTACTAGTATAATAGTGATTGATTGAATATTAACGTCGCACTGTTCAGCTACACGAGGGCTTTTGGCGACGGACCACGTAATTTTTGAACCACGGTCAAGTGACGTGGACGACACCTGAGCTGGCAACCCCCTCGCCTAACTACCACACCACACCAACGGGAGGACATTTCAGCTCTCAACAGATTTAACGTGCATCGCTGCCCTACACGGCGGGTATTTACTGGTACTGGGCTAGAACTCGTGACAAGGCAAGCCACGATCCGATACCTATACCACTCGGCTACCGCGGCCACAGTATAATAGTGAATTATAAGCAAATCATAAGAAATAAACATAAGTATCACATTAACTTTACAAAAAATTAAATGAATTTCGGCTTAATGACTAGTTTGCACACTTTCATTCATATGTTTTTCCATACAAAAAAAATTACGATGCAATTCATTGCAATTGTTTGTATTAAAAAAATACAAATAATTTTACAATCTAGTTCATCGTCAATATTATTTTTTTAAAAAAATACTATATTTTGAAAGAAATTAAGGGCACTTTTTGTTGTGATATTTTTAGTCTCGGACCAAAATATTGGTCAGAATATTATTTAATTTCTGAAACAAATATTAAATTTTACTTGAGTCTTCCTACCTAAAATAATATTTTTTAAAATAAAAACATATTTCGTAAAAAATAATTAACATGAATGTATTTATCATTACTGATAAATAATGTAAATTACCAAAAGGCATTATTTTACTTAAAACTCAAAATTTAATAAATATAATGTCACTTTTCACCAACTATGCCACAAAATACTTGCCAGGGGAGAAGAGATTATCTTTACAGTATTTATTTAAAATTTTAAAACAAAATTTCTTATCAAAATACTTAAACAGTTTGTAAATTAGCAATAAACTTAACAAAAAATTCATCCAAAACTACACACATAACAGAATTAGTGCTTTAAAAAATTTACAGAAATGTAAAATAATATCTGCCATTTCTCATTTTTTACAGTGACAAATATTTTATCTCATTTTTTAAAAAGGAATAACTTCCACGAAAACAAAATAAAACTCACGGACGGGCTATTGAGGCATGCAATGTGTGTGTTGCATAATGTTTTTTCTCTAAAATTATCCATTGTCAGAAGAGAAATGTACGTGTACTACTGGCAAAGAATTATGGAGTATTTATAAACCTTGAAAAGTGTTTACTTATATATCAATGTTACGTCGTTAGCACCTTCAAAATAATAGAGAATAACAATTTTGAATATAAGTATTGCGAAAATAAATTTGTAATCCGATTTCAAAATTTTTGTCGTGATCATTCTCGGGAAAAAACAATAAAAACTTGTTTAATAAAACTAAACTCATGGCAAATACGTTATTGCCTTCTTTTGATTTAAGTCAAACCTTCATTAATTTATTTTAATTTGGATTGATTATGACGTAGTTGGTATGAAGCGCATTTATGAAATTTTCATAATTAGAAAAACAGTAAACAATAAAGTAAGCAAAAAAAAAGCAATGAAGTTCATAACTGTAACCAGAAGTACAAAGAAAAACCAAAGCACGAATTTATT
Organism: Trichonephila clavipes; assembly: GCA_019973935.1. NCBI lineage: Eukaryota > Metazoa > Arthropoda > Arachnida > Araneae > Nephilidae > Trichonephila > Trichonephila clavipes. Next base: position 634,546 of record BMAU01017522.1, on the reverse strand, counting down.
TAATGTCAATCATTTATATATTTAATCGAATCAATAAATTGTTTTATAATCGATAAATATGTAACGACGCAAACTAATTAGAAATACTGATTCGATTCCAGAAATATACTTATGATACTTCTTAAAAACAGTAATAATCGTAAATAAAAGAAAAATCTTTTTAATAGAAATCTGTTCTGATCTCGGATCTAAAATAAATAAATTAGAGCGAATAAAAACAGCATTCAACTTTTAAATCTCCTAAAAAGAAAAAGAATTTTAATTTCAACGCTAATATTTATAGAACTCATCGTTTTCCCCATAAAAAATTTATATTTATGAAAAAATATTTATTTTTACTAACCAAACAATATTAATGGGCGTCACATCTGTTTTTTGTTTCACAAAAGTGGGAAAAAGAATAACAAATAATAATTTCTTTTTAAAAAAAAGTTTATTTTTTGATTTTATTTCACATTCATATTTGATATTTGTCGTTTTAAGAATTTAACAAATATAAAGAAAAAAAACTTAAAATTATTTTACCAAAAACAATAACAAAATTTGTTTTAACAATTCTAAAAAAATCTTTAAAAATTATAAACACGCTAATTTAATTTAAAGGAAAAAGACTGACTACGAAAAATAACCTTGAAATTAATAACTGCAAATTCAATACATAAAATAGAGTTTTTATTTTAAAAAGAGGAAGGTTTTTTTTTCTTATACAGTTAAAAACTTCTACTATTACCAGACATACAACTTGTTAACACACTCAGGCTTCTGCGACAGATGGAAACAGACAAGAACCGCAACAGACGCGGGGAGGAAAGCCTAAAACGGTTTTAAATTTCCGAAGTGGTTACAGCCATAATCCGAATTAGTGAAAGTGAACCCCAGATAAAAGAATTCATGAAAAAAAGAACAAGGCAAACTCAGAAGTAGAAAAAAAATTATGGCGTAATACTCTATCGAGCCGATTTGCATAACCAGAACAGCTGGAGCTGCACAACCCCAAAATAAAAACAGTAACTGAAAAACGCCATTGTAAAACACAATATAATCATTCAGTTTTTTTATTTTTCTTATTTGGCGAAACTGTTTTGTGTGTTCCATTTCATGTGTTCCTCATAAAATAGATCTATGAAAACTTAATTTTCGATATAAAAAAACATACAAATCTGTATTTTGCCTTTTCATAAAAAAGTTTCTAGAAGATTTTAACATAGAACTTATATTTAAAATTCTCATGAACTTAATTGTAATAAATCGTATTTTACCTGATATAAGTGGTCACTGCAGACAGTGGCGTAACGTACACCTTTGCAACCCCCACACTGCAGGGGGGGCAGGGTTCTAGTCCCAAAGCCTGACTGTGCTTCCAAGTATCTACCCTTTGTAAAATACAACTTGGGGGCATAAGACCTACCTGACTTTGCAGGGGGCGAATGTTCTCCGTTACGCCACTGACTGCAGACATTCTGTAGAGCAACTCCATACTTAAATTTAATAATTCTCGGTAAAATCTTTTTCTTTATCAATAAGTTAGTAACCCAACAAGTAATCAGTAAAAGTTATTACTTAAAAATTCTTTTTTTTTAATTATTTCAAACGTGAAAAATTCATATATATACCCCACCCCCCCCCGTTTCCCTTAATTTGTATTGCACATAAAACAAAATCATGTCTTGTTTTGTCCAGGTAGTACAGATGGCACCGAAGGCATCCAAAACGGTCCTTGCAATGTCGAAGACCTTTGAAGAATAAAGACAGTTAGTTCATCTTTCGTGGGGCTTAGGTCAATGTTGTGGAGTTCAGCCAATGTATGGAAAGACAGTTAAAAATATGATTAAAACATAGTTGAATATCAGGACAGCGTGGACAACTATTGTAACTTCTTTCGCGCGACATCAGGGAATACTTTCATCAATTTAAAGTGTTTTTGTACGTAACCTGGCTATGGAGGTTGAAACTACGCGGTTGCAATTAAATTCTGGAAGTAGTTCTTGCACTTTTTAACTAGATGGGAGGTGAGTAAACGGCATCGGTAAGGGTGAGGCTATTGGAAAGTTGAGAGGAATTTCGGGCCTCCACGGTAAGGTTCTCAGCCTGCTCATTGACGAAGATGTCTGTCTACGTGGGTCGATATCTATCACAAAATGCAAGTTCTTTGAGTTGCACAACAACTCTGTTTGTTAAGGCATGTCTTAAGTGAATTCTGCCATAATACCTGGACTTCAAAAATAAACCACGCTTTCTTCCAATTTAATTCACTAATCCACATAAAACGAATCTCTCCAATGTCCCCTCTAATTTTTTTAAGTATAACGACACCGTTGCAAAAAAGAGAAAAATAAACCTCTATTTTTTTTTCCTGTTTAGAACACTTTATAAATGCTTCAATTCATCATGGCTGCTAACCAATTCTTTCCAAGCTCATTAAGTTGACTCGCATGAGGTCACTTAAGTAATTTGCATGTTTTTTTTAGCAAGTGACTAAACTTAACAAATAAATAATTGGATTTTTTTAAATTTTATATCCTGTATAATCTTAGCAGTATATGATTAACCATATTTAAATTCGTACAATTTTTACAAACACGGAAACTCACAATAAATCTAAATTAGTAATCATAACATCTAAAACTTTTAGACTTTTTTCCCCATATGTTAAGAAAGACACCAGGTTGCAATATAGATTACATATAAATATATCATTTCAAAAATAGGGATTTCAAAAAATTTTAACACATATTAGAATTTTTATATTACAAACACTTTTAACATAATCGAAATTACACACACGAATTAACGTTAAATTGAAGTTTTTTAATGGCTTAATTATTGGACATGAGTGCAAAATAGAATAAAAGAACATAAGTGAGAAAAGGAAATTTTATTATAAATTATTACTATAAAATACCCTCAGGAACATTGAAAATAGCGACCCAAGAAGAAAGCATCGGATTGAAATGCAATTTAATACACATAATGACACAGATAAGAGATTCACTTGATCTCAAAAACAAGACAAACCAATACAGGGTGTGCAACGACACAAATACTGGGCAACTTCAATAGCGCGTTGGACCACCTCCAGCTGCAATACACGCCGCCACACGGTCCGGCATTGAGTTGATTAGACACCTTATGTTGTCCTGAGGCAGATGGGCCCACAAATCTTGAACGGCCAACTCTAAATCATGTACAGAGTGACACGATGGCATCTGCCGTTTTAGCTGATCCCACACGTGCTCTACAGGGGACAAATCGGGGGAGCGGGCCGGCTATGGAAGAGTCTGAAAATGACGTTGGAAGTCTTGAGCAACTCTTGCTGTATTCGGACGAGCATTATCTTGCTGGAAAATTGCCCCTGGGAGACCATCTAGGAAAGGTCCTACATGGTGTCGAAGAATGTCATCATCAACGTAACGTTGGCCCGTTAAGGTTCCACGCATCACAATTAAAGTGGACTGGCTATCATAGGCTATGACCCCCAGACCATTACACGAGCTGTGCGGGCAGTGCGACGTAGAACAGTGTGGGAGGAATTGTATCGCTCACCAGGGCACCTCCACACCCGTACACGGTTATCATCTGCCCCCAAAACAAACCGGGATTCATCACAAAACACAAACTTTTGCCAATCTGTGACATTCCACATTGATCTGGCTTGGCACCACTGTAGACGCAGTTGCCGATGTTCCGGTGTTAAAGTGAGTGCACGGAAAGGGCGCTTGGATTTAAGATTTGCTTCTGCAAGGTGTCTGGAAATTGTTTGTGAACAATTGCTACGCCTACGTCTGCTCGTATCGTTGAACGAGTTACTGTGGGGTCCACAGGTGCTTGGCGCACGATCCTTCGATCCTCTTTCCTCGTGGTCTTCCTGGTCGCTCCAGGCCCGGTTTTCCGCGCGTAGGTACATTCTCGTGTCCACTGCTCCCAACAATTTCTAACGGCACACTCCGAACGATTCACCTGGCCTTCAACACGGCGCGTCGACCAGCCTGCAGTTTTCATCCTGATAATCAGGCCTCTCTCAAACTCGCTTAACTGTGAGAAATGTCTTCTAGCACATTTACCTGGCATGTTTCGCGAACCAAAGTCTTCCTACAATCGGCGGGTAATCGTCACGTTTATGAATCTTCGAATTTGCGCTGGCTTATATAGCACTTTCCTGATTGTGACGCCACCTCAGCGTGTATGAGCATGCGTATTGGTACAAAACTTGCATCATTTGCATATCACATTACGCTGTACTTATTTGCAAAGTTTCGCGATTGTACTTAGCTTTCTTCTTGGGTCGCTATTTTCAATGTTCCTGAGTGTACAAGCCCAGGTCTATTATCAACATTCTCCTACATACATATTACTATTCACATATTTGAATTAAATCTCGTAATTTGATTACATTTTTTTGTCTTCACTCATCTACTTCTAAATGGAAACATTTTATAATTTATTCTAGGTTATTATCCAATTATTATACAAATTATATTTAATGTATTACGTTTTCCTCCATAGGTTTAATTCGCGTGACGTCATAGTCACAAAACTGCAATCACGTATTTCCAACCAATCCATCCATGTGTTCCGTTGTTGCTAACTTTTGCTTTTCACAGAAACTTTCTTTTCGAAATATATATTTTTCAACAATAATAATGGACTCTGGCAAACCAAGTGCACTTAAGTTAAAAATACACGCGCGTAGATATTTTTTTCTTTTTAATTTTGAAACACTTTTTGAAGAACCTTAAAATTTTAACATCTTTACCCAATTATGAAATTTGAAATTTTATCTAAATATTGCAAGGAAAACAACATGCACAAGTCTGATATCACTTTTGAAAACAACGGAGAATGCGTGATTGCATTTATTATGTAACCGTCATGAATGTATAGCCCCACTGTTGCATTGGAGATGCGACAAAAATTACACACTGCTATCGAATCTTTTTAAAATTGCAAAACTGCTGTGTAAAAATAACTTTACAGTTAATTATAAGTGTTATTGCGAAAGAAAAATGAGCATTAATTTAACGGAAAGCTATCATGATCTTATAAGATAAAAAAATAAGTTAACTTTCTTCCACACATTAACTAATCCGTCCACATGGTTGAACTGCTAAAGCACAGATATCGACTTTTCACAATTCATGGAATCTATAGATATCCAATGTAGAAGCAATACAAGTAACTGGGTTTCCTTCCACATGGACTCGATACAAGGGAACCCACTAGTTATGTATCAAATTGCTACATTTTTTTCCCTCCCTTGTCTTTGCCGTCGTCTCTCCGCGGTCAATTAAGACTAATGCCTTCTGAGAAATGATTATTAAACAGGTTCCAGATTTTGCCGACAGCAGCACACCATTACGAGCATCTGAAAGGGAAAAATGCTTTTTCGAAGCTGGTTCATCTGGTTCCGTTCTTATGTAAAAGAAAATGAGAGAGAAAAAACTAATCAAGAGGTTATTGATACCCACAAGTTTTTATAATAATAAGAACGGAACTGTTCAGGCGACCACGTTAGAGGTTAATTGAAAACAGAGAGTCCACCTAGATTTAGAAACGATAATTTTGGAAATTCATATTTTTTACATGATCACGAAAGAATTATGTATCCTAATAGGAAATACACACAGCTTTCATTTCTGAACACGAGTCCAATTACTTTCTAATGGACTTTCTCACGATAAAAATCAGTCACAATAATTACTATGGTACTAAATATTCATATCTGGGGAAAAATACTCAATTCATAAAAGAGAAATACTTTCATCAGGAAATAGGGCACATCCCCCCCATTCCCCATTAAAAATTAAATTAATCTTTGAAATAATTCTTAAAATAAGCAGAAGACATTTCATAGTGGAGAAAAAATAATAAACAAGTAATTCAAGTCTAATCAAAGTGTGGCCCAAAACTTAGAAGGAATTGGCGAATTAAAACAGCAGGATAGATTAAGACCTTGAAAACAATGAAACTTATCACCTCTCACATGATTACAAGTCATTTAATTACGGTGAAAAGCACGCATTTATTCAAAACAACACATACAAAAACAATCAATCATACTTCTTAATTTAATGGGCTAAACTCATAATACGTCACAGTCACGTGATAAAAGACATCATCACGTGTTTCCAACCAATCAGTTTATGCACTTCGCTGTTGCCAACTTGCTCTTCGCAGAAACTTTATTTTAAAATAAAGAGAGTACTTATTTGCCAACAATAAATGAACAAAATGCACTTGATTTAAAAAAGCACGTATAACATAAGAATTTTTTTTTTAATTTTGAAAAAAAAATTTTAACATTTTTTCTTAATTATCAAATTTGAAATTTCATCTAAATTTTACATGTAGAACAGCAAGTACATGGCAATGAAGAACACGAGATTGCTTTTATCATGTGACCGTTACAAATTAAGCTCATTCTTCAAATCAGGAATAAGAGAGCAGAAGTATCAATACTTGATTTTATGGTAATGATTCATCACTTCATATAAATGCAAGCAGCTTCCAACAAAGGCGGGACACGCCCTTTTAAGCTTAAATAAACTACGGTCAAGCTTTATATTTAACAGAAAGTCAATAATTCTTTAAAAACAAACATGATGCAATAAACATCAATGAGTAAAACAAGACTGTGGTTCGCTAGGAAAAAATTTGAATTTGACCAGTTGCATTTAGTTTTTAAATGAAATAATATTTAGAATTTCCTGCATTGTTATTGTGTTCTGAACAGAAATAAAACCCAAATGCTATCATGAAATATAATTTTATATATATAATTTTTAACATTTTTAAAATTTAATAATATGGACTATAGGTTCTTTATTGTCACAATCACCCCTCCCCCCTTTCAATGTCTTCCGAAATACCAAATAGCACCACTATCACATGAACGATAATTCCCAGATAATTTAAACATAAACAGAAAAACGGACTTAATGAATTTTACTAGTCCGCGCGCATTAGCTTGAACAAATTTACAATAAATAAACGTGCAACCTAAATGGGATAGGATTAAAAGGGAATTAAAAACACCGTAATGAAAAGATTTAAAATACAAGCACTAAAAGTATTATTTAGTGGAGCATATGATTAATTCAATCACAAAAATCAACACAAGTCATTATATTCAAAATAAAACTATTAAATATGCTGCCAGAAAACTGCTTTTTAAAGTTCGAGGAAAACGACGATCTAAGTGCTGAAACAATGACTAAAAACAATCACAGCAGCGACGTAAGTTTATCAATGATTCCAAAAACTTTGAATCAAATTTTCCCGCCACGAGAAATCAATGAAGGCGGGAAATTGGTCAAACGTAATGTCTCGGCAAAACCGGCGTCACTGTTTGAAATTTATGATTTACAAAATATTTTTCAAGACAAACTGAAAAAATTAGAAAAAGAAATAACTGGATTTAGTTCTGAAATTCGAGAGATACATCACCAGTTATTCGAAGAACTCATACGGCAAGAAACGATAGATTGTCCAGAACGAGGTCAACTTCTGAAATCAATATTGGACGAACAATTGCTAACTTTGGATTCCGTCAAGAAAAATTACAAGAGTACTTTTTCTTATGCAGTTTGCAAAAGCTTGCTATCCAGGAAAGTTCTTATAGGAATTAGAAATGAAATACCAATATTACAAAAACGTATACAAGATGACGAAAATGAAAGGAGTAGATTATTCGCTGAAAATGAAGAAATGAAGAGGGTTTTGGATGAGAAAGAATATATAAAGACAATTGAGCAAAATTTCCTAGAAAATCAACTAGAAAGAGCGAATGAAGAAATGATTGCAGAATATGCAGATAAAATTGACGAAGAACATAAATGGTTAAAAGACATAACAGAAACTGATGAAAAAAAAATTTAGGTTAACATCATTCAAAAATTGTTTAATGTTAAATTTAATACATAATTGAAATAATAAATTACATATGTCATACCTCAATAACGAAATTTTTCAAATATTATATAAAAAAATTAAAGTTTGATTATTAGAGTTAGGTAAAAAATTACATAAAAAAGGTTAGTTGACAAGAAATCAATTATTAAAATTAAGAGCTTTGAAGTCTAAATTAAATCTTAAAACATAACCTTTTTTTTGCATCACAAATTTCCATTAGTATTAAGATTCAAAATTATAAACCATTAAAATTTACAAATATTTAAACTATAATATATTATTAAAATATGAAGCCAAAATTGAACTTATACACTAACCCAATTTAAACAACTTTTTAAAAAATTTATGTGATCTCATTATTTAATTAGATAATGTATTAAGTAATTTAAAATTATATGTTATAGTCAAATTATTTCTTTTAAGAAATGTAAAGATTGTAAAAAAATTCTGTAAAGCTTTATATAATAACTTCAGTGATATGTAATGAGTGTATTTTCATGATTCAAATAAAAAGTAAAATCCTTACATTTGAAATCCAATATTTATAATTTTATTCTAAATTATTTAATGTTTGTGGATTAATCACTAATATAAATGTTTTATAGTTGATGAATAAAAAATATTATATTAACACACACCAAATACCTTTATTGATCTAATTCTGATCATTATATGAATTCTCTAATAGCTCAGTAAAAAAACTAATGAAATATAATAGGTTATTAGTCATAATAAAAAACCAGAAATGCAACAACTCAAAAGGAAATGATTCAAAATGCAAGTACAGTTTTTAAAAGGGCAAAAGAATTAGGCAAACTTATTTAAATTTGAAAGCAAGTTGGAAGTTTAAAGGGATGTTTTCAGCTATTTCATTTTCTTTAAAAAATACTACATATTTACATAAGAAAGAAAACTTGCTGAGAAACCAAAAACAGAAATATCCTATTTTGGTCAAGGTAAAAAAGCAAATAATCACAGGCAGGTGTTCTTAATTGAAGCTGAATTACCTAATCCCATTTATAAAATCTTTATTTATATTTTAATAGGAACATGGGGAAAAATTTATGCATTAACAGATGAGGTAGTTAGTTAGGTTTATGTTTAACCATTTCGTATAAATGATTTTGATTACCTCTTCTAAAAAGACAATGCTGCAGCAATTATTTCAGACATTCTTCATTTTTCTCTTGCATTAAATTTAAATTGATAAGGAATAACTATAACAAGCCCTAGCTGAATAGAACATTAGAAAGGTAAAAAATAGTAATGTTGCAGATACACATGCTAAAAATCGTTTCAATTGGAGTGCATAAAAATTCATCAATAGAAGAGCAGCAGCATGGAGCAGAAACATGGAAAAAATATACATCAATTTCATGAAATTTTATTTTAAAGGTAATTGGAAAAAATAAAGATGACAGCAAACTTTTGAATGAATTATTGAGAATAAATAGTAATTATTAGAAGTAACTTATTCAGGAAGAAGTCCATTCTTAAACCTTACTCAAAACCAAAAAACAAATACTGTATTTTCAACACATAATCTTCTATTGCATACTTTATATTCTAGGGTGATTTTTTTATAGTTGCTATAACAACATTCAATTTCCAATGTTTTACTTATTTTAGGTAAATCCCGGGTCCATTCAATACAAGTTGGTAGGCAGCTCTCGTCTCTATCAGCTTCAATTTTCTACAAATTACCAAAACGGAAAATACTGCTGATAGCTTTGTTAAAACAACAATTAATTCATCACTTTTTTCCAACTTATATTAAAAACTAAACTTGTTTTTAATTACCAATAAAAATGTTAATTAACTGAGCCTAAATATACGAACTTACACACACACACAGTTCCTTAATCATTATAACATGACAAATAAACATCCAAGAATAACAATTAAAACCCATTGAATTATTCGACTCCACCATAAAAAGGCTGCATGATAATGTTAGAGTACAATAGTAAGATTGAAGTATTATAATACTTCTTGACAATAAACTGGCTGTAAGCATATAGCACAAAAGTCTTTAAATAATGTTTTTAATTTCAAAAACTGTACAATGAGGATGAATGTGTATTAACTTTGCTCTCTGAAGCAACACAAATGTTACTAGCAATGGAACTTCAGAATTTTGAATCTCGGTCTGGTGATGAGGATGACACTCAAGCTTGCTCCCCAAACTTCCACACCACTTCAGTGATTATTTTAAGCCTCAATATTTTTAACTTGCATTAGCCCCTTAACATAGAAAGTCTAGTGGCAAAAGGTCTGAAATCTCAATTCCCAAAAGCAAAGCTGGTAGCCAGTTCACTACCATAACAAAACCACTCTTGAATACAATGGCTACAAGAATATAATGAGACCATCCACGTTAAATTTTATTATTAAAAGCATAATTTTTGCAAAATCATATTAAAAATAATCTATACTTAATAAAAGGATTGTTATTTTTAAAATAATAATAGAAACAAACAGAGAACAAAAAAAATTGATATATATTGAAAAGTAACAAACGTAAATAAAACAAAACAAAATGTGCATTTTTATTTTTTCCTATTATAAAATTAAGTAATTCATCCTATTAAATACGACACATCAACCTCACAAAATGTAAATCAACAAATGTCTTGGAAATGTTACAAGTAATTTCTTAATTTACAAGCTTCATAGCAAAATGTAAAGGGATATTGCTTCATAAATGCACCTCATTTTAAGAATAATGAATGCCAAATTATACAATTCACAAAATCAAACAATACTTCTTTGTCACTTAAAACTTGATACCTAAAAATGTAAATGAATTTTCCGAAGAAACATGCATTTCGGAATAAAACACTGTACAAATTCACATTTTATGTGCATTTATCTCATCTAGACTAATATGCCACGCAAAAAAAAATTACATGTCAACAACCTTATCAAAATGTTTTTAAAATTTTTACTTCAGTCATTAAAAAAATTTTCAAATGTCAAATTTGCAATATTCAAATCATCATATAAAATTATTCTAAAATTTTATATCCAGGAGTAAGAATTTCTTTTAACATTTTAAAAAATATAAAAAATGCACCTCAAATTTCAATTGATTTAACATTAAATACCACAAAGCTAACCTATTAATTTAACCTATTCAAATGGTTGGATCCTATTACAGCTTCCCTCCAACTTTTGAGCATTTTAAATTAATTTTAATTAACAAGCATTTAATTTTAAAAAAAGTTTTGAAGCACACATAAGGAAAGAAAACAATACAAATTTAGCTTCATAACAGAAGGATTATTTGAAGTTCATTAAAATGTTTTTTAATTCCTTTTTTTTAATCAATTATAAATTCAGCAGCAATGTTTTACGAAAAAATCTGTAAAATTCATAATAAAAACAAAAAAATAACAAAACACTTTTTTTTTTAATTTTGCAAAATACCAGAAAATTATTCAATTACAAACATGAACTTTTTTGATATCTGACAGGTGAAGTTTTATGTAAAATTTAACTTTAATTAGTCAAACTACTTGTTAATAAAAAAAATGTATCTCAATTTCTTTTAATTCCAGACTAAAATCACGTGGATAAAATTAAAAACTTTAAAATTTTATAAGATTTTATAAATATATATTTATATATTTTTACTTACCGAAAAATTCTTCCCATTTAAAATCATCATCTGATTCCGATTTTGAAACTAATTCGGTGGACGCTTGGCACATATCAGATTTCCTCCCAGTTTTCTCCATGCGACTTAAAACCATCGAATTATTCCAACGGTTATCACGTCCTGAACAAAAAAACTAGCTGCACTTTTCGATTAGAATCAAAACATCACCAGGTTGGAGGTCTCTATGGTTTTTAGTTAGAAGCTCATTCTAACGTGGGCCAAGAAACCAGTCAAATTCGCGCTGTTAAGCCGGAAACAGCGTGACTTGGAATAATCGTAACCGGAAATCGTAAAAAAAACACAGATAATCAGTGACAGTGAACTACTAACTCCGCTAATATGTAGGCCAGCATTTAACCACTTCTCACCTTTGGCCATCATCCGAAAATCACTCAAAAATTACTTTCAACCAATCACATCGAACAAAACATGTCATATTTGTTTACAATGTAAAATAGTAACTTTATCGAAACGGTTCACATACAAAATATATTTGATTATATATTCTGTAGTGATTTATACTTATTTTCCCAGCATCGTCATACAAATGAGATGATAGGAATTAATTGGCTAAAAAGTATGGCTAAATGTTGGCGTATTCATCTACTAAATTGAAACAAAATATCCACAGAGAAAAATAGTGTCTCTATTATTTGAATAACTTTTCTTAAAAAATAACACACAATTTGTATAGTTATATAGTAGCAAAAGAAGTCCTCAGAGACAAGTGTGCGTGTTTAAAGTAGCGATGTTAACTTTTAATGTTGTCGCTCTTTAGTAGATCATACCAATAATAAACTTTTACTCAACTCCTCTTCCGCCGCTACTCAGCCGTTCAAACGCAAAGTTGCCGTCATCTCTCAAAACAACCAACTCGCGAACTGAACGATAGGGTTACTTTGAGTGTGAAAGTCGCCAAATATTCCAGAGCGCCGAGAAAGAACCGTTTTTTGTAACAGAAAAAAAAGAAACTTCTTTTAACGTTAGAGCAGAATTGTTTTTTAAAAAGAAAAATAAAACTATTGAATAACAGTCACTTAAATCTATAAAAGTCGCGAAAAAAAATACAGTTATTTAAAAAATTACGAGTTTACACGCGTTTTATTTTATTCTCTAAAATTATCATAGCATCTAAAGAAATCGAAATTACTGTTTGTTTTATCCTTTTTTTTAATTAGAATAACATCAAAAATTACTTCTAACTCACAAATAATGTCTCAAAACTGGATCCGGTAAATTAAGGGTATATTAAGGAATCATCTATGTAGTATCATCGTGAAATATTTAAGGGTTCCTCATTAAATAATTATTTTTTTAAACTTTTCTCCCTTTGAATTTTCCTTTTTCTTTTTATAAAAGGTAAATTCAAAGGTTATTCCTCTCAAAGTTAATTTATTGCAATACTTCGACTTTGATTACTTCAGTAATTATTGTTAATAAAGTACAATTTATTAAATGACTAATAAATTAAAACAAAATATTACATTTTATACCAAAATATTAATTACTGCAATCAGAATTTCTAACCAAAAACTTTAAAAATTTGCCTCTTCCAAAAAAATAATTTGGCGCAAATATTGAAAAAAATTTCTTATAAATAGCTCGATCAAAAAAAAAACATAAAAATTATGGATTAGTTTTTTTAAAAAAAAAATTGTTGAAAAGGGATAATTTATCTTTATATACATACGGCCAATGAGCGATTCCGAATAACATTAGCACTATTTGTTACTTTAAAAAACATATACGCCAACAAAAGCGATATGTTGCCAAAAGTAATCAACTCGCGTGTGACGAGAGCAAGTTCATCGGGAATGGTCCAAGTATGTATCTGTCAGGGGGGGGAGACAGAGGAATGTAAGAGATAGAGATGACGAAGAGAAAATATATAATAGAATAAGAAACTCTCTCTCAAGGTTATAGTTCATGTTCAACAAAAGTATCATTGACAGCAAAAAAAGAAAAAAATCCGATCTGACGTCACTCAAATGTTAACTTTTATGCAAGGAAGATTCGTTCTCTCATATGAAGGAATGAAAGAAGATGCATTTTTTTCGTTTTCTATTAGTGATCATTTTTCCACAGCTCATACCAAATATGCTGTTAGCTTAGCTCATTAGGTGTAGAACTAAATTAATTATACATTTTCCCATACTGTATGGCTTGAATAAAAACTGTATTCCTTCCTGTATTACAGAAAGAAGCAACTTCGAGAACGAAACATTTATGTAAATGCTTTTAATGTCATATTAGAAGACCAAGAAAAGCTTAATTCCCAAACTTGATTAAAAATAATCGCATTTTCGATCTTTGCATGTCCTGAACATAATTTTCATTAGTTCCCGAAAGGAAATGGAAATAAATAATTTGCACTTTTAAATTGCAACATTACTTCTACTTCTACTACTCTGTTTTTTAAACTGCAGATTTCAACAATTGTACTACAGGAAACAGAATAAAACGTCGGTTCTATATCGTCGATTCTGGAGTCTAATTTAAAAAAATAAAAAGGAATCATTTTTTTTAATTAAATACTTTAAAAAAAACTGGAGTCATCGTAGTTTTATTATTACGCTATAATTCTTCAACAACTAAAGACTGCCACATTTTGCTGAGAAAGAAAAATGAGAGGAGACAATTTTACTTCATTTAATGCTTTAGTATGTACTTTTTGAGTTCGTTGAGATGTTTTTTTACTACTTTTTGAGTTCGTAGATAAGGTCATGTGTAACACATATTAGTGATTATTACTCTCAATGGACCAGTAAGAAAAAAATCATAGTAATATTATCATACACCGTTGCTATACTCGCACAAGGTAGAGAATATTTGTTAGCGGAACGACGATTAGAAGTCATACATTTTATATCAACATTTTTCTTAAAATTTTTCAAACCTTTGTCATAAAAATATTAATACAAAATTAGTAAAACAATTTAATTTGAGACAAGTGACTTTGTATCGATGTAATAATATGTGATTCATTTTTTGTTATAGTAAAGCATAAAGTGAATCAAAGTGTTTGTTATTCAAGAGGTTTCTATTTTTCTACTTGAAGTGCATGATTTAAGAAATTTCGAAGTATATGCTAAATAATTGTGCTATATAGCTAAATAAATCAGTTTTCATACTGTTAAATAAAACTAGCAATGATTTTAATCTTTTGAAATAAGAAAAAAAAATTCCCGGAAAATGGAATCAAACTGTTAATTTTTTCAGCGTGTATGATCTTGCCGCTTTAATCGAATTATTTAAAGGCTTTTCATTTAAGGTATGGAAGAAAAGTTTCCTGTTTTTGAAATATATTCAGCTTGAATTGAAGAAAGAAAATTTTTACTGTAATTTCACGCTAATGCGGCTAGTCTTTACATATCCTGTTCTTAACCAACTTGATTCAGCGAATTTTAATTGCACTACGGATGTGATTTACTACTCGACCTTCATCACATAATAATATCATTACACAAAGCTCAATTTTGTCTTTTTTTGCATGTGAGAATTCCACGAAAATTAAAATTATTTTAGTAACGGTCACATAATAAATGCAATCACACACACACGTGTTCTTCATTGAATTCAAAACTGACTTTAAACTTGTACTTACTCTTCAATTTGTTTGTAAAATTTAGATAAAGTCTAAAATCTAAAGTTTGATAAAGATGTTCAAATATTAAGATTCTTTAAAGAGATTTTCAAAAAAAAATTCTTATATTATCCGTATATTTTTAAATCAAGGGCATTTTGTTTACCTATGTACGTTGTGATTGCTGACAAATATGTAATTTCTAATAGAAGGTGTTTCCGTAAAAAGAATAAGTTGGCAACAGCGAAGTGCATGAACTGATTGACTGGAAATACGGGATTGCATTTATCAAGTGATTATGACGTGAAATGAAGTTATGAATTGATTGGCTGGAGACACGTGTAACGTTGCAGTTATCATGTGACTATGACGTCATATGAATTTAACCATATTTATATTTAAGACTGTGCCGTCTAAGATGCAGATGGCTATTATATTACGAAGTTATTCTAACGGCTTGTAAAAAAATATAAATATTACGTTACATAACTATATCGAACATCTTTTCATAAAAAAACTGAATTTCTTTTTTTCTTTCTTTTTTTTTAATAGTGTAACCGGCATCTATGTTTGTGAGTATTCATTATGATTCGTTACTGGATCTACAAAAAAATTTAAAACATAAATATTTTGCGCAATATTATTGTACCTTATTAAATTTTAACGGACTCAGCAATTTTTTTAAAAAGAAATGTTAATATCTCTTACCCTAGAGACTTGTGTCAACCACTTTTCTTTTTAAACACATTCATTAAAATGTAACGGCAATTTCTAGACTCTTTACCCAAAGATTTATTCATTACCAACAAAGAATAGGAAGGAAAAGAGAGAGAGAGAGACATATGATGAGTTACGCGCAGAGTCGTAAGCAAGGAAATTTCGTGGCGTAATTAGGCTTTACAATTACCCTATTTATACTAAGCCTACATTTAACTGGATAGAAGCCATTATCCTTAAAACGCGACATCGGCATAAAATTGTATAATTGGCTAACAAACGCATTCACTGACAATTTTTACCGACGTACTTGTACATTCTTAATATTTCTTTTTTGGTCCTATTCTTGGTTCACACAAAAAAATTTTTAGATATAGTTCAATAGAAATATTGAAATAATATTTCAGTCTGTTTTCTGTTAAAAGATAAAATGCAGTTAAATGAAAATTCCGCTACATAGAGAGTATAATTTTCTTATTTAGTTAATGTTTTTTAACATTTGAGAAAAAGAACTGCTACTTATATATAATACGAAAAATAAATTCAATATATCTAAGATTGCTCAAGTAATGTGAGTGTATTTAAATAGTGCCTTTTTAATTTTTTGTGAAGATTTTACAGTTCATTTCTCAATATTTCGTTCCATTAGTCACGTTATTCTTAAATTCAGAGTTAACGTGATCCGATATAGTCAAATAAAAAAAATATAAAAGAAGTATTATAAAACAACATATAATTTAGAAGAATATCCAGTAAAGAAACATTTGTTAACAAAAAAAAAAAAAAAAAAAAAAAAAAAAAAAAACTTTTCTTCTCTTTGAGTATTTGTTGAAGGAATGGTTTCTGTATCAGCAAGACAGGACAGTGTATGTGTCAGAAGTTATATTGATAACATATAATGATTTTTTTTTTCTTTTTCAATTCATACAACTGGTTTACAACTCTCTCTATATATATTTATTCATATATCTTGTTCAAATTTTCAATCGTTTATAAAATACTTTTTATTCATCCACTCAAGTTTAAATACATTTTTTTAAACTTGTAGTGGATGACACGATGTTATAATACTGTTTTTTCAAATATATATATTAATTCATTAATTTAATTAAATGAATTAATTGTAATTTTCGAGAAAAATTTCAATCGATATTATTCCTCTGGATGGGGTACCATTGGATAAAACAGCTTTTGTTAAATTTGTGATGAAGATTTAACTTAACCTAAATAATCATATGCTAGTCAGACTTCAGCATTCCTTTTACACTGGTTTTTAGATATATTTTACTTTTTATATTTTTATTATATTTTTTTCCATTTTTATTTAAAAAATGTAATTACAAATTTAATGTGGTTAAAAAGTTTTTAATGCCAATTTAAAAAGTGTTTTGCCACTTAATATTGTGATTCTGTCATATGTATATATAGATTTATATTAATTGTAATTATTTAATAAAAAGTAACTAAAATAAAAGTTTTCTTTGTTGACCTAAGTAGGAATTGCCTTGAAGAATTTTTTTTATATTGCTTGTTTATATTGATGACCAATTTGAAAGTGAAGTAAATAACTTTAAAACTTTAAATTATATTTAACTGTGGTATAGAGAAGTATGAAATATTATTATATGGGGGGGGATTCAATTTACTTGGTAAGGAATTTTATATGAATATATTTTTTATAGAAAATATGCTATCTTTTTTATCAAGCAAAGTAAAAATTGATTTTTTTTTTTTTACGTAAACATTATTTCGATTTTGGTCTGGTCTTCAACATTAGATGAACAACATTACTCATAAATAATCCTAGAAATCTTTGTCATTGAAAAAAAAAATCAGTGCTTCAATCAAAACATGATTCAATCGACTCATTAAACGGCAAAAAAAGCAACAGACTTCCTTTCTTTTCTGGTAAATGACAACAGGAAATAATAGAAAAAGGGGATACGGGAATTAACCAAAAGTGAGGGAGGTTGATTATGAGGGGAGTGAAAGTGAAAGGGGAGTCCGACCAGACACAACGGGCGGGGTCGTGTTAGTGTGCCAGATGTCCGACAATTTTATTTTGTTTGTTCCCCCAACCTCACCGGGGAAGGGTGACAGTTTACGTGCCCACATGGAAGATAGAGGCTCCACGCGTGTTCCGGGAGGGTTCGTTTTACTAAAATAACAGATGAAAATCGTTAGAAAAATAATTGCTCTTTTAACCTTCCCGAAAGGGTTACAGAATCTTGTAAAAATAGATGCGTCAGAACATTTTCGAAGGGGTTCTAACAGCCTATATATTTTATGAAGTCTCATCTGTTGCGAATGTAGTCAAGGGTTTAATTTTGATTTTATTACTTTTTAGCTATGAAGATTTCTTAAGCAGTATTGAAAAATATGCAGTCATAAGACACACACACATCAAATTACTGAAGATGCAAAACATTTTGAAACAGATTTTCAAAAAAATCTACTTCTGTTTAACAAATTTTCAAAAAAAAAATTTTTTTAAGCTGACTTTTTTTGGAATTTTACTTATTATGAAAAAGTTTATATATGAGTTTTGAGATGAATTGATTACTTAGATAGAAAAAAAATTGTAGCCATTATTCAGGTGAATAAAACTTCTTGTTAAGATACATAATAGAAAAGAAGTTACAAATAGGAACTTCTGAGCCAATAGAACTATCACCAATGACCCAATTTTAGAGTTTCAAGCTAAAATATATTTAATTACCGTAAAATTCGGCATATAACGCGCACTTATAACACCAAAAATAAGATCGAAATTTAAGGGTGCGCGTTATACGCCGGGTATAAAAATGTGATAGCTTTAAAAATTAAAGAAAAGATGAGCATAAAAGAAATTAGACTTGTACATAGATCTAAATACTGTTCATTTAAAAGAAATGACATACCCCATGAACTTTAAGAATTGCAGTTCAATAAGTATGCCATTTTATTAAAAAACCTAAGGTAACACAACGAATAAATGACTTCAAAACATAAGAGCATTGCAAAATTACATGACAGTTCTCTTCGTAAAAAAGGGGGTGCACGTTATACGGCGAATATACCTAAAAGTTCGAAAATGCAGCTTGAAAGTAAAGGTGCGCGTTATATACGCCGGATTTTACGGTAATTAAATTTAGTAGGAGCTCGTATCAGAGAAATGTTCTAAATCAAATGTTTTTCGAATTATATATGTAGTATGGATAGTGGCGCATACAAAGGGGGGTCCTAGGGTCTGGACCCTCACCCCCCAAAGTCCTTGATTTTTTCCCGATTGATTATAATTCTAAGTATATAAAATATATAGTACGTAAAATTTAATTAAGAATTGGTTATTAATTAATAATTTTATTAATTAATGTTAATTATTTATTCAATATTTATCTTTTTACTGCTTTTTGTTCTTGAAAATCGACAAAATCAAAAGGAGCATGATACAAGAATGGTTGACTTTCAACCTTGACCCACCCCTTGAAAAATTCGTGTGTGTTCTACTGAGTATGGACAAGTTCTACAGTAAAGCTTCCTACGGGAGCACTGCAGTCATTAATATCCTTTTGTTTTTCCGGTTACAGCAAAATCCCCAAGGTATTTTCGAAAAGATACTGAAATAAATAATATATGGAATATCAATATTAAATCCTGAATCTGAAATCTACAGATAATCTTCTATCCATGAAGTTCAAGAAAAGTTTCAAAAACATGGATTAGAAGTTTGAAAAATTCAGTTGAATTTCAATGTTTTCACATATATTAATATTACACCGGAAGTAAAATTGGAAGTCATTCGGTTTCGTCTCAATGTTGTTGTTTATACAGTAGAACTTGTTTATATAAATATATCAGAGACGAACACAGGAATTTTTCAAGGAGGGGGGTCCAGGGTTGAAAGTCCACCATTCTCGTATCATGCTCCAATACACCGCCTAACATATTCTTCTGATTTTGTCGATTTTCAGAGGGAAAAAAAACAGTAAAAAATTAATTATTGAATAAATAATTAGCATTAATTAATAAAATTAATTACAGTGGTAGGTTTGCTGACATTTAAAACTATGTTTAACCCTGTGCAATTTTAGTTCCAAAAGCTTAAAGTCACTGGCGTAGCTAGCCTTGAGAGGGTCCCGTATCAAAATTCCTTGAGGGAACTTTTTGGAAAATAAAAATGATCACACTGTAAAATTTATTTAAAAGTGTTAAAATGTTACACATGTTGGGGTCCCGTATCATCGATACGGCTAATACGGTGGTAGCCCATATCCTTGCTAAAAGTTTGTTGTTGTATTACTGAGGCTATCTTATTTTCGACGTACACTATCTAGTTGCATTTCTATTTCATATTTTGCTTTTTTAGATTTATGGCGATTTAGTTGATGATTATTCATTATATATATGCAGTCGAACCTCCATATAACGAACCTTTGTATTGCGAATTTTTCTATAAAGCGAATTTTTTCCTGGAACCAAGAAAATTTCACTATTTTCTTCGTAAAATAACCTCCCAATAGCGAAATGCATTTTCTATACAACGAACTTTTTCTCTTGTGATTCAATTTTCTTTTTCCCTGTTATTGAAGTTTTTCTGAACATTTCGAATTATTCTCTCTTTTAGCTCATTTTATAGTGGTCATAAATCTTGAACTGGTTTTATTAGGTGCCTATACTCGCCGAGAGCAATAGAAAATTCTGAGCATTTCTTCCAAGAAGTTCAACCTTTAACCCACATTGTCCAGTTCACTGGAAACATCTTTGATATCCCCTTTCACCCTCAATGGAGTTTCGTGTCCTCGAACTAGTCTCCGCTCATTTGTAGAATTGATCGGTCATGTTAGTAACTAATCGTAGCTCGAAAATGACAAAACTTGAAAAGTGCTTGAAAAGAAAAAAAAATTAATTCTTCAGGAAGTGAATAAAGGTGCCAAGAAACTTTTCTTGCTGTTTTTCTTTTTTTTTTATAGGTAAGATATATAAAATAAATATATATTAATTTACAAAAAGGTGTCAATAACTACTTTCTTTTTTAAACATACAGTGGGTGATCGGTTAACGAACATAATCCGTTCCAAGACTATGTTCGCTATCCGAATTGTTCGTTAACCGATCATCGATTCACCATAGACTTCTATGTGAAATCGATTAATTCGTTCTGGAGACCCTAAATATTAAATTTTAAAAAATGTATAATTTCTTAGTAAGTTTTAAAAAAAGTAATACATACATATAGTCTTGCATATTAATCAGTCCTTTTCATTTTTTGCTGATGGGGCGTTGAAGAACATGTCCAATGTCGATTGCTTTTCTCTCTTTTTCAGGATTTTCCAGAAGTAATTAATAGCATTGTCGTTGTAAAGATCCCCAACCCTACTGACACCAGCTTGGTTTGGGTGCCATTCTAAGACCATTGCTCTGACAGCCTCCCACTTTTTCAAAAGATCTTTAATGGCAGATGTCGGCATTGGTCCTCTTTCGTCTTCCTCTTGTTCAGAAGGATACACATTTCGCTGTGTTTCTAGGTGTTCTTCATTCAAAATTTCTTGGAGTCTTCTGTCGTCAGTTCATCTTCATGTCCCATTTGAGCTCTTCTATATATATCACCCTCGTTCACCTCCAATTCCAGATCTCTAGCAGTTATCAAAATTTCATCCATAATTTCAGGGGTGTATCCCTGATCACCTCCGACTATGTGTTCGTTGTCCAAACACAAAAAATCTTTCTTGAAAGCGTTCGTTATCCGAACACAAAAATCTTTCGCGAAAGTGTTCGTTAACCGATCTGTTCGTTAACCAATCACCCACTGTATAGTGTTTATAAATTTAAAATTTGTTTTATGAGGTTTACCTTGAAAATTGAAAGATGAACCTCTATATAACGAATTTTCCATATAACGAACTTTTTTTCGAAATTTAAGGACTTCGTTATATAGAAATCTGACTGTATATATTTTTCACTTAATTTTTTTTTGTTCTAATATTTATAAATTTTAGAGCTTCACTCTTACAAATTTTTTTTCATCTAAAAATAAATTCTACCCTGTTTTCTAATTAGAGTTCAAAATAGCTTATAAAATGTTGGATAACACTTCCCTTGGTTCTCATTGAATGATTTTATTCTGTAGAGTGATTCATCTTCATTGTATGTTGGCTGATAAGCGATCAGACAGCGAGCGGAATGAATGATTTATAATCAGTTAATTCAGCATTGCTGATCGAATCGAATTCATTACTAGATTTGATATCAGTAGACGTAAATCGAATACAATCGTTCTTCATTTGTATTCACCTCTCGACTACATATAGAGAGTTATTACGCATTAACTGTGAATGGGGTTGACAAGAGATACTACAATATCAAATTACATGACATCAGTCTAAAAATTCATATATTGCAACCGATATCTGCAATAGTGATCAACGAATTTGTCTTTGAGCTGAATTTGTTTTTTGTGCTTTTGAAATTATGGGGAATATATTTTAATTTCATGATTTTTTTTAAGTTTCATTTTTTTCACATTATCGTAAAATCCGGCGTATAATGCGCACCTATACTTTCAAGCTGAATTTTTTGATTTTTAGGTAAAGGGTGTTTTTTTAGAGGTATAGAACTTTAAATTGCAATAAAACAACGATGTATTATTCGATTGACATGAATTTTTTTTTATTCGAAAGATAATCTTGTGGCATTACATTTTAAATATGATTTCTGGCATAGGACTGCCACGGCTGGCTCGGATGTAGTCCAATCTGGACGTCCAATTTTCGATGACTTTTCCCAACATTTGTGGCCGTATATCGGCAATAACACGGCGAATGTTGTCTTCCAAATGGTCAAGCGTTTGTGGCTTATCCGCATAGACCCATGACTTTACATAGCCCCACAGAAAAAGTCTAGCGGTGTTAAATCACAAGATCTTGGAGGCCAATTCACAGGTCCAAAACGTGTTAGGCGGTCACCCAACGTGTCTTTCAATCAATCGATTGTGGCACGAGCTGTGTGACATGTTGCGCCGTCTTGTTGGAACCACAGCTCCTGGACATGATGATTGTTCAATTCAGGAATGAAAAAGTTAGTAATCATGCCTCTATACCGATCACCATTGACTGTAACGTTGTGGCCTTCATCGTTTTTGAAGAAGGATTCCACCAGCCCACAAAGCGCACCAAACAGTCAGTTTTTCTGGATGTAACGGTGTTTCGACATACACTTGTGGATTAGCTTCACTCCAAATGCGGCAGATTTGTTTGTTGACGTAGCCATTCAACCAGAAGTGCGCTTCATCGCTAAACGAAATTCGCTTATGAAAATCGGGAACAACGGCCATCTCGTTTTGGGCCCATTCGACGAATCTACGCCTTGCTTGATGAATTGCCCAACCAAACTGAGAATAAATCCCTTGACGGCTGTTAAATCGGTCGCCATCTTGGAAAGTAATGCCAACTTAACCTTCTCTACCTGGAAAAAAACACTCTTTATATTCGCCGTATAACGCGCACCCTTTCTTACGCAGAAACCTGAAATATTTGTATACATTGCTTTTATGTTTTAGTCATTTATTCGAGGTATTTTCCCAGACTTTTGAAAAAATAGTATACTTCTAGAACTACAATTTGTATTAATTGGTGTTGATGGATGAAGGAAGGCATATGAGCATGGATATGTTACTCTTTCAACGAGAACTTTGTTGGGAGTAGTGTATTTAGTTCTATTAGTCAGAGAAATAATTTGTCTATATTTTTAAGTTCAAATTTGTAGTTTTTTATCCTGTTTTATCTGGCAATGAAAAAAAAAAAATCATATGACGGTTTTAATTATTTGCCTTAGAACTGTAGAACCAGCTAGGGTTGTCAAAATATAGTAACGGAGTGAGCGGAATAAAGATATTCAATATTTTCACCTTCTGAAATGGATGTGAACTTATTTCATTTTTAATATATTTTAATCATCGTGCAATAATTAACACCATAAATTCTTTTGGTTCACAAGGCAAGTCGTTTCTTTTAAATAACAGTGATTCGATACATGTAGAAGTAATTTTTTTTTTATGCTCACATCCCTTTTGGTATTTTTAAAGCTATCGTTTTTATACCCGGCGTATAAAGCGCACCCTTAAATTTCGATCTTATTTTTTGTGTTTAAAGTGCGCGTTATACGCCGTATTTTACGGTAATCGGTATGATTTTTAATAAATCAAGATGAGTAGCTCTTAAAATTTATGCATCCTAAAATTCGAATCCTTAAAAAGTTAGATTGAAAAAAGTAATACTTAGGTGAAGATGTGGAGGGAAAATACTGATTTTGCATTCGATTTCAAATACAATGAGTAACTTACGATGCCTGTCAGGAATTCAGAAATGAAAAAAAAATGCAGATGACATTGTTTAATTAGTTATTAGAATAAAGGTGGATATTTTGATACGTTTTAATTACGCAATACTCATTCAATGTGCGTAATTCCTGACGGTCACATGATGAATGCAATCACGTGTTCTCCAATGAATTCAAAACTGGCTTTAGATTTGTACTAGCTGCTCTACTTGTAAAATTTAGATAAAATTTCAAACTTGATAATTTGGTAAAAGCGTTCAAACATGAAAGATTCTTCAAAAAGTTTTTAAAATTATGTGTGTATTCTTAAATCAAGTGTGTTTTCTTTACCTATGTGCTTTGTTATTGCTGATGAATATATACTTTTTAAAAGAAAATTTCTGTTGAAAGAGCGAAAATTGGCAACAGCAAAGAACATGAATTGGTTGATTGGGAACACATTATCACACTTATTTTTTGACTATAACGATGCTTGAATTTAGCTCATTAGAATAAAAAATTTACAAAATATTATAAATCGGGAAATAGGTCATTTTAATACATTTAACGTATATATATTGTGAATATAGTTACAAACTACGTTTACAGTTCCTAAGTTGGAAATAATCTTTTATATCTACTTAGTGAACTGAAATTCAGTTGTCTAATTTTCCAGGGCTGCACCAAAAATGTTAAAAACTTTTAGAAATCATTTACGCGTCAGCCTGCCACCTGACCGGAACACCAGCTCATGCCCCTCGGTGTGCAACGTTATGAAAACTGAGATGGGCACAGAAGGCCTTGGACCTCCTGGGCTGTTGAGCCTCTGAGTTTAGTTTAGATAAACCACTGGCGTGGCTAGTTCTCTGTGGGCTCTGTATCAAAATTCCTTCGGGTTTTTTTTTTAGATATAAGAGCTTTGTTAGTGGGGCATGTTGGGGGCCCCCTATCATTGATACGGCTGATACGGTGGCAACTACGCCCCTGTTACAAACCATTTAAACGACTTTTGTAAGAATTGTTAATTTTTCCAATACTAATGAGCAATACCTAAACATTTATTTTGCTGTATTTTATTTTTATATAACTGTAGTGAAATATTCAATCTTAGTGACTACAAAATTCAATTCCAATGCTCATATTATAGATAACGTACTTTTGAAACTGCATGTATGATTTGTATATTCTGAGGCATAAATTTTATTTCATTTGTATGGAATATTAAAAAAAATCATGCAATTATAATATAATAGTAGTAATGGAATAAAATATTGTGTTAAAGTTAAAATATTAAAACAATAATATTATTAATAAAATATATTATAAAATAATATGTTCACATTTTTTTTATTGTAAAATAGAACCTAACCTTAATGAGAAATGTTAAACTATTTCAACTTCTAATGCAGTGCTTCTCAAACTGTGGGCTCCCCCCTCTAAGGGGGCGTGATAACTTTACGAGGGGGGAGCGAGAATTTTGAAAAGTCGAAAACAAAAGATTATTTTAAAAAATTATTAATTTATTGAAATTTTTTAAGCAAACAAAATAAATAGTGTTTTTTTCCAGGTATAGAAGTTTAAGTTGGCATTACTTTCCAAGATGGCGACCGATTTAACAGCTGTCAAGTGATTTATTCTCAGTTTGGTTTGGCAATTCATCAAAACGATCATCAAGCAAGGCGTAGATTCGTCGAATGGGCCCAAAACGAGATTGCCGTTGTTCCCGATTTTCATAAGCGAATTTTGTTTAGCGATGAAGCGCACTTCTGGTTGAATGGCTACGTCAACAAACAAAACTGCCGCATTTGGAGTGAAGCTAATCCACAAGTGTATGTCGAAACACCGTTACATCCAGAAAAACTGACTGTTTGGTGCGCTTTATGGGCTGGTGGAATCCTTCTTCAAAAACGATGAAGGCCACAACGTTACAGTCAATGGTGATCGGTATAGAGCCATGATTACTAACTTTTTCATTCCTGAATTGAACAATCATGATGTCCAGGAGCTGTGGTTCCAACAAGACGGCGCAACATGTCACACAGCTCGTGCCACAATCGATTTATTGAAAGACACGTTTGGTGACCGCCTAATTTCACGTTTTGGACCTGTG
Source organism: Trichonephila clavipes (assembly GCA_019973935.1). Lineage (NCBI taxonomy): Eukaryota > Metazoa > Arthropoda > Arachnida > Araneae > Nephilidae > Trichonephila > Trichonephila clavipes. The sequence continues at coordinate 608,272 of BMAU01017522.1, read as the reverse complement.
AATTGGCCTCCAATATCTTGTGATTTAACACCGCTAGACTATTTTCTGTAGGGCTATGTAAAGTCATTGGTCTATGCGGGTAAGCCACAAACGCTTGACCATTTGGAAGACAACATTCACCGTGTTATTGCCGATATACGGCCACAAATGTTGGAAAAAGTCATCGAAAATTGGACGTCCAGATTGGACTACATCCGAGCCAGCCGTGGCAGTCCTATGCCAGAAATCATATTTAAAATGTAATGCCACAAGATTATCTTTCGAATAAAAAGAAATTCATGTCAATCGAATAATACATCGTTGTTTTATTGCAATTTAAAGTTCTATACCTCTAAAAAAACACCCTTTACATTCTTACATAATAAATATTAAAATACACATTTACACTTATTTCTCACACTTATAAAAGTATCAGCACTGCACAGTGTATATTTTATAATTAACTTAACGATACCAAGTCAAGAAAACGTTTAATAATTGCCAGTGACCTTATGGGCTTGTCATATATAAAATTATGTACAAAAATTAACACTTATCTTAATAATTTGTACTGTTTATAATTGAGTCCTTTAATTGCCAATTAAAAGATACTCGAATGGCTCCCCAATGCCACCGTTTTCCACGAGAGGCGTGCGTATGCCAAATATGGAGGGGGAGAAAGGAACAAATAAGCGAATTCTCTGAAATATGTAAATCCTTCACAAACACTATCAAGGTGTATTTATTGCATTCTAAAGCTTTCGGAACAATTTTATTCTTTTCAAAGATCAAAATAATTCGCAGAAATTAAAAGCCAGTGCCGATTAGTCTTTTCAAAGTAGAAACCTATACGATGTCATTGTTTTTATACACACAGTGACAGATTTTAGAGATAAATGCATAAATTATCTTTTACTTTTCCCTCCAACTGGCTACAGTCGCACTCGCTTATCGTTCTGATAAATAATTCAACAGCTACACGAACATCGGGCGTAGGTAGACGTCGAACACCATACAAACTACAATACATAAAGATCGTTTCACTACAGTAAGCGACGTATTTACGCTCGGTTAATCAGTGCATAATGTTTACATGGTTTTTAAATTACATTCAAGGCTGCTGTTCAATGTTGACATCGCATTTTTTCCCCGACTTCCATCGTTGTAGATATTTTGCAACCATGGGCATACTGCCAGAGTTAGCAACAACGGTAGGAAGTCAGAGAACTTTGACAGAACCTTAACAAATATCGAGATTTTTCGGTAGTGGTTGGGTTGTTGTTGATTGCTTTTTTTTTGTTGACGTTCCGGTTTACTCTACAACTCAAATTAATTTCCGAAATCGCGAAGGAGGACGGGTATCAGCATGCATAAGACGAATGTTCGCCCAACGTGGGTTGCGGCGAAGATGAATATCTAGAAAAGAGAAGGGCTTAGATGCTTTTTCTTGAAAGTGACTTTGGCAGAGGCATTGACTCTATCCTACATTAATTTTTTTATTGTAGGATGGGGTCAAATACTATTTGGCGTCAAGAAGATGACTCACTCTAAGTGATAACAAGCCTAAGGCATCTGTTCTTTTTCGTGGCAAGACTGTTTTGTTCGTGGCAAGACTGTTTGTGGTGGGTTATTGAGTACATTTTTAGAACAATTTCTTCGGATTTAATTTTAATTCTTTCACGTACAAAGACATAAATATGAATACAAATTATGATGTATCATAAAGGGAGAATTTGTTAGAACCCCCCTGGGTTCTACCTTGGACACCAAGATTAATTTGAGGCAAAGAATCACTAAGAGCTATTTGTATAATAATAACTTATATTTATTAACATGATTCAAATATTAGAAACTCTAATGACATAAAATTTCTATGTTATGTCAAACAAAAGGGATTTACCTTTAATAGTAAATTAAATTATGAAATATGAAATTAATCAATAACTACGCGTAAGATCAATAAGGTCTACCGAAATAGGAGGTCTGAGAAATACATGCAACTCGAATTATTAGCTTTCAATAACTTAAACTAATTTTATTAAACTAACGCTTATTTTAAGCGATAATAAACTATAGTATATCACCTGGTAATACTTCGATATCTTCAGAGGCACATTAACTTTTAAGCTTCCTTCATAGAATACTAGCAGCAACTCTTCACTATCGTTATGCAATTGAATCCTCTAAACTTGAGGCTACTGCTGCTGGCTCAATAGCCTTCATCTTTGCTAGCTTACAACGCTCTACTTAAATACCCTATCTACTTTGCATATCCCGTTCGCTTCTCGGAGTTGATTGGAGATATACGCGCAAATTTATAATCCCCAAAAAGACGCCTAAGAATATTAGTGGAAAGGTTCCGTACAGATTCGTCACAAACTAGTATTCTTAGAGGTAATTGATTCAGATAATTATATACATGCTGAATCTATTACTTTTAGAAGAAAAAAAATGTCAGTATGTTTATCTTTTGAACACGCACTCTTGAACTGATGTTAAAATCTTCCATTTTAATTCAAACTTACAACAGATCCCATATCGTTATATTTTTTTTTTTTTTTTTTTGTTTCCTCGAGTGGGATTTATTTTATGTGATTTTGGTTTATTTTTAATCAGAAGATCAATTTTAATTTATAAATAACTTTCAGTATAATTACTTTCAAGTTCAATTTCCTGATTGTTTTTGTAACAAATTCGTTATTTCGATACTTGATAATAAACTAAACTGATTATCTTGAATTAAAAAAAAATTCTTATTTCACTGAATTTTTGTGTCTTTTTCTCTGCGGATTTTTTTAAAAAACTTAATACCAATGAAAGTTATTTTTTATTTTTTCTGTGGCAATAAAAGGCAGGAAATTGGTTGCACTGATAAAAAAAGTATTCATACTATTATTATTATTAAACCTGAGAAATAATACTTAAATAAATTACTATTGTTAACTGATACTATTTTAAAAGTCATTCAATTAAACTAAAGCACGGTAAAATCCAGTGTATATAGCCCTCCCCCCCACAAAAAAAAAGATCAATATTTAGGAGTGCACATTATACGCCAAGTATAAAAATGATAGATTTAAAAATAAAAATCAAACAAGATGAGCATTAAAAAACATTATTCTTTTACATTTATCGAAATACTGCTTATTTAAAAGAATTTACATTTCTTATGAATTTAAAGGGTTGTGTAGCTCTAGAAGTGTACCATTTTTTCAAAAGTTTGGGATAGTATCTCGAATAAATAACGAAAAAAAAAAAGAGCACTGCACACGTACATTTAAGGTTTCTTGGTACAAAAAGGGGGAACGTTGTACGACAAATATACCTAAAAATTAAAAATACAGCTTGAAAGTATAGGGGCGCGTTATACGCCGGATTTTACGGAAGGCAAAAAGGGAATACATTATATCATAACAGCACGTGAACAAAGTTTATATTGCACTTTTAATTATTCTTTCACTTTTTAAAATTTTATTCAGAAAAATGAAACTTTTAAAACAACGAACGTGTATTCCTAATTATCCAGCTTTAAGGCATCAATTTTTATAATTATTTGGAATAAATTCGATGAAAAATTCGTTAAATTAATACCAAGTACAAAGTAAAGGCATCAAATGCAAGGTGCGCTAGGAAAATATTACAAATGCAAAATAAAATTCTTTAATGAAAATAAGAGTTCGGAACAATGAACTTGGTATTAAAAACAAAAATAAAATTCATTCATAACTTTATTTAATATTGAAATTTCAATTTCAAACACAATTAGAAACAAAATAAAGCCGTTTCGTGAGATTTTTTTTTCATTAATAATTTTTAAATTAACATAACATTTTCTCCAAAACGTTATAAATTTCTTGATAATGTATAGAATTTCTGATGTAATATTTTCCCACCTGCGTAGTTTTCCCACCTGTCTTTCCAAAGAAAAGTGATCCATGATCTGAGAACAAAAGTTTTGAAATAAATCATGCGAGAAATTAGAAATCTGTAGCTGTTATTAAAAGGCAAAAACTAACTGTATTGATTCTTCAAATACATTTACAAAAATAAAAATTAAGGGTTAAAAAAAATCTTGGGAAACATTTTTTTTCTCTTAACCAACACTTAGTCTTCAAATAAAAAGTATAAAACCAAAAATTCTGCATTACATTAAAAATAAATTCATTATTTAATTCGAAATGCCAGAATAGTCAAAATTTAATATTGAAAACGATTATTTAATCAGTAATTTATTTGAGATTTTGGGGGGAAACTTTTATGAAATTATTTTCTAAGCCAGTTTCTTTCAACAATGCAGTTCAGTCTTTTAAATGAAAAAGTTAAGCGTTTTTTATAGAGATTAGAAATTTATTATCTTCATGATAATTTTTTAAAGGTGTTTCTTTGTTTTGTTTTCTTTTAAAAGAGATGCATGTTGATTATTTTCTGATACAGCTTCCTTCAAGAAGAATTTTTGTTGTTTTGTTGCAATGTTTTTAAAAATTTACACTACAAGTTTATAAATAACCCTATTTTTTTTCCTATGGCCGTTAGAAGTTATAAACTTTCTCAAAAAAATTTCACCATCTACCATTTCTTAAACATTCCGAAGCAATGCTGAAAACATAAAAAAAAAATATCTTATCTCCAAAAAAGCTAAATAAAAACAATAATAATAACATCATTGAACACAAACGAAGGGTGAGTTTAGTAGAATCTCAAGACAGAGTTTATAGGGCACCAATACTCAGTAGCTCAACTCGGGCATGAAAGGAGTGCCCTACTTGTAGTTACTTATCCTAAGTGGATAGTAAACAAATTGTAGAGAATACGGATTTTTTTTTTTTTTTTTGAAGAAATACGTAAGAGATAACTAGAAAAATTCTTAGCCAAGATAAGTCGTTTTCTTAAGTGATAAGAAAGACGACGCCTTTCAAAACGGTATTATTATTACTGACATAATCTATGTCTGGAATTTTTATTTACTAGAGTTTAATCTTGGAAGAGTTTTGGGTCACAGTTGCAGAAATTCGTTGTGACGTCATGTCAATTATTCATTTAATTTCAGCGTTTTTCTACGCTGATAAAAATGCTCTTATTTCTTGCATTTAGGGTAACAATGCCGGTTTGTGTTAATATATCTCTTTCTGGGACAAAGATTCATTTGAAAGCAGGAGAAAAAAACGATATAAATAGTTTTACGAAATTTTAGTAGTTTCTCTGATATTTTAGTTTCTTGATTTTTCATTTGTTAAGATTAATTATGATAAAAAAATATGTAGCAAAATGCATCGATTTACGTACTATAAAAATAACTATATACATATATGTAACTTATTTAAATATCTCATTAAAGTTCAACGAAATAAAGAGAAAAAGGAATCCCCCCGCAGACGATATTAACGGCAATAGCTTATTTGAAAAGGTTCAAAACTCTTAGAAGATAAATGACTCATAGAAAAGCTTTTAATAACAACAAAAAAGAATTCAACAATTTTAATGATAATTTTATTTCTTTGTTTTTTGCAGTAAGAATATTTTAGTAGAATATTTTGCAGTTAAAAGCAGTGAAACTTTATTAAAAAATAGGTAAAAGCTATTAACATATTCCTATAAAGATTCTACTTAAAGTACAAATGTAATTCCATTTCTGAATGTTTGATGTCATTAGGATTAGTATATTAATACTCTCTATTTTTTTCCAATAATAATTACATTCTTTGAAAAATTCATTAAAGGTTTTAATTACACAACTAAACTATATTCATAAAATTTCTTTTTCATCTAAAACATTTTATAATGATTTTTTGAAATGGTTTTGTTCCAAACTCGTTTTTAAAACGAATCTTTCCTCCACTCCCTAGGGTTTTAAATAAAAATCCATGAAGTTGTATTATTATTTTAATCGATTTCATCCCATTTAATGAAATAACACAGATCTGCTTTGCTGAAAATGAAGTTATGCAACTATATATAAGAAATTTGATATTTAATAAATTTTCGTTGGCCACCATAAATGCTCACGAATTTTTTCCACATCTTTAAAGTGTTAAAATAACTGGAAAAAAATTAATCTTTATAACATATAATTTCTAATAATTTATTTTCAAGTAACTCATTTGAATATGCTTCGTAAACTGCGATGTATTTATTGTATAATTCTTGATTTTAAAATAATTTAAAATAATAATATATATCAAACTTAGAGAAAGAAAATGTTTTTAAATAAAATTAAATTTAAAATAAAAATTACCGTAAAATTCGGCATAATAACGCGCACTTCTAACACAAAAAAATAACATTGAAATTTAGGAGTGCGCGTTATACGCCGGGCAGGAGCATAGTTACCGCCGTATCAATGATACGGGGCCCCAGCATGTGTAACTACATTCTTACTAACAGGGCTCTCTCAAAGCTTGTTACGCCAGTTACGCCGGGTATAAAAACGGTAGCTTTAAAAATAACAAAAGAGATGAGCATATTTTTTTTATTTCTATACATATCGAAATACTGTTTATTTAAATGAAATGATATGCCTTATGAGTTAAAAGAGTTCTGGTTCTAGAAGTATATACTAAGTTTTCAATAGTCTGGGGTAATACCTCGAATAAATGACTTCAAAACATAAGAGCATTGTATACTAACATTTCAGATTTTTTTTTGTAAAAAAGGGGGTGCGCTTTATACGGTGAACATACCTAAAAATTAAAAAACAGCTTTAAAGGAGTATATGTAAAAAAAAGAAAAGAAAAGTAATTTTTTCTTAAAAGGAGTATTCTTTATTAAAATGGATTTTAAAAAATGTTTAAGCCATTAGGTTTCAGTTTGATAAAGTAAGATATCTATAGAATAAGCTAAAATTTGTAAATCAAAATTACCGAAGAAAGAAGCCTCAAACCAACCAGTCAAGATGTTTCGAAATAAAACATAACAATATATATAATGTTTTTATTAACTTTTAACATAATTAAATACATATAAGCTCCTTTTTTTAAATAACTAGCCATCATGTGAGAGTACTTCTGCACAACCAGGTTCTATTATAAGAGCTTATCGGTCGGAATATAATTCCCCATGTCAATTCTAAATGTGTGTATAACTTGAAAAATATTATTTAGTAGATCAGGGTTCCAGGATTTTATATCAGTCTCAAAGGGTAGGGATGGTGATCTGAGATCAATTTCTCGGGTCAAAAAAAAATCGATTTTTTTAAATCGATATGTAGCACTGAATCGATTCATTGTGTGTGTGAATCGATATTTCATCTTAGAAAATTGACATTCGATTTTTTTCTGTTTTGGTAAAAATCATAAAATTATTTACAAAAAGTTGTATGTACTATCTATGAAAACAGTTAAAATACGGTGTTGGTGGTTAAAGGATTAATTTACTGGCAAGAACAAAATACTCTTATCATCACATTCACTCAATAGCCATGATGTATATGAGTATCGTTGGATCATCGGTTCCTTGTAAGCGCCTTTTTTCGATTGCCGGCAACATCGCAAGTGATGAGCGGAACCGCTTAGATCCCAGTAGACTTGACAGACTGTTGTTTTTAAAAAGCTTAGATATTAAGCATTGAGAACTATAAGCTATATTATTTATTTTCTAAACTTCTTAATGTAACAAATACATTTAGAAAATAAATGTCTTCTTTTATACCTGAGACTTTAATATGAAAATATAAATAATTGTAATTGTCGAATTCCCAGAACTAAAAAAAATTCCCTGATTTTACTGATAAGAGATCGTTTATATTGCGGTATCTTTCTTGTTTTTCATAAAATGGATTTGTATTTACATTGTAAATACAAATTACAAATTATTTGAAAAAAAATCGATTTTTTAGAAATCGATCTTTTAGACCTCGATTTTTTTGTGAATCGATTCATCAAGTTACGATTCGAAAAGATTTAAAAATCGATCTTTTTCGGAAAGAATTGCCATCCCTATCAAAGAGCAAGATAGTTCTTCAGGAGCTATATGAAAATATATTGTCGAAAAACAATACTTAGAAATGTAGGATACAAAAGTAAAATTTGCGAAATAAATCCCAGAAGGTCTTCACACTTTCTACAGAACTCAGACACAATTATCAGTGTTTAAAATTGCAAATACGTAATGTATTCACAAGCCGTCGTTCGACCGAAGCAACTCTTAAACAGCTCAAGACAGTACTGACTCTTCAACGATCAAAACAATACTAAGTGGTTTCAGCAAGCAACTCCTTATTTGTAGTCTGCACGAATTTTTCTCGAAAAATCCGCTTACGTAATAGATCGTGATATTAGTAGATTTCTCCATTAATTTTCAGAAGCATCGATATCGTCGCCAACATGCTCGCCAAGTCACCAAAAAGGATCACCAAGTCGCCCAAAACGGTCGCAAAGTCACCAACATGGTTGCCAAAAAATGATGCCGACTTGGTTCAAACGCCAACAAATCGCCAAGTTTCCTCTGAATCGCCATTATAATTTAAGGAATGGCATTGCTTGCGAATATTACAATTTTAGCATATAATAAATGCAGAGAGTAATATTAACGTATTACACATCCAGATATAAATTATTTACACTATTTTAGGCATTCTTTACACAAGATTCCAAACAATATATTGAATTTTCGTTTCTGAGTATGTGGCTTTATCTTCTTTCCAAAATCCTTAATAAACATTTGTTGAACAGGTGAAAGCCGCTTTAGATTTTAAAGATCACTTATAGGTATTCAGGTAACAGTAAATCCATGTAAGAAAGAAGTCGAGCATTAAGAATTGAATGAGATCATTGAATATATTTAAATTATAAAAGGAAATAAGTACTCATCATTTGATAAAAAAAAATATGAATGAAATTGCCAGAGTCTTAGTTTAATGGAAGGCATTCTTTATAAACCAATGTAGAAGTGAATTTTAAATACATAATGCTACTCGTTAAATTTCTCGCCAAATTATTTAAGTTAAATATTTTTTGGTTAGTTATCTGAGTTATCCGATTTTTAATAAGGTGAAAATGAAAATATCTTTAATGGAAAATTCTAAATTGTTTACTTTTTTTCTTGTTTTCTAATTAAAAATTTATTTTTCAGTAATTTAGGATAGAAATAGTATAATTATATATATAAAAAAATTCAATTCAGACACACTACTTGATTTGGAGAACTATTAAAAAAAGTTAAATAAAATGTTATCTAAAAAAGCATTAGGACGCTAAGATAAGCCTTAAACATTCAAAATTTTGTTGCGTAAAAAAGATCAATATCTAAATAATTAATGCAAGTGTAGGGTGGAGGAGATTTTTAAAAATAACTATATTAATAATTAAATATGATATTAAATAGTAAAGAATAGAGCAAATTCTATTTTTTTGGAGCTTCTTAAAATATTTCCCCATTTTTCATTATTATTAAAATACAGATAACAATGGGATAAATACGATGCAAGTTAAAACTAAAATCAAATTAATGTCTAAATTTTAATCAATGGCGTAGATGGTCCTGAGTGGGACCCTGTATCAAAATTTAGTGGAAGCGCTATTTTGAGGCCCCTCTACATGTTGCTATTTTCATGCTTACATGTGTTGGGGCCCCGTATCATTAATTCGGCAGTAGCTACGATCCTGATTTAAATACAAGTTCTGAGTACCTTAATACTTCAGCAACGAAAAAAAGTGGAATAATGTCTTCTATCTACAGGTACAGTGGAGTTTTAAAATCAATTTTTTTTATTACCAATGAATTTTTTTGAAATTTGCAGGAAATGTGTAATATGTTACCAGATATCAATGTACAAATTTTAGTCAAAATATCTTTAATGGTTGTGATGTCACCCCCCCTCAGGTGACCTTCTCCTTGATTATCAGCGTGAGCTAGAGGTGTAGGAATAAAGGAAGAACTAGAAGCCGTCATGATCTTAATATGACTTTATCAAGATCTTGAACTTAATCGTCTAAAAAATTAGATAATAATATATGTGAGAGGATCTACGGTGGCTAAACACTCAATATATATATATATAATACCGAAATTACTTAACCCCGGACCACTATCAATAACTGACTCGCCTCTAAACTCAATTCCAATACTATCACAGATCTCAATATTAAATAGTCAATCCTACCTTGATGTAATCTGAAGTAGCGATCACAATAATTCTAGATGAAGTTGCGTATTTACTCGAGTGCAATGGTATGCACCTTCAGACTTAAGGGCTCTCTATCCCGTATAATTTCTGTTTGCCGCCACGTAATGTTTTCCAAAACCTCTTCACGCTTGAACCACGGATTATCTTTACATTCCTCTAATTGCCACCTCACTTACTCTAACTTCTGATATTTAAAAGCTTCCTAATTTGCATCTTTCTTTCACGCTTCACTTCTTGGATTTGGTTGGAAAAGTGTTGCCATTAATTCTGGCCCCAAAGGACATGTTAATGAAAAGCCTTTTTAATTGGCCCGATCATAGCCCATTGCTCTGAGGAATTAACTTATTTAAGAACATAGTATTAAAAATTTGGTGGGAAATTCTTTGACAAGAAATCAAATATATCAATTTTGCTGTTTGCTGTCGGTGTCGTACGGCTACGCATTCATATTATTTTTCTATTTGGAACGGTTACGGTTCGTGATAACAGACAGCGTGGAATAGCGACAATTTTATGGGTGAAACTAGTTTTTAACTATCTTTCATATGTTGCAAGAAAATATATCGCTTCAAGACGATTGGGAGTTTGATAGTGAAAAACAAAAAGGGATCAATATTTGTTTGATTTATCACGAAAGTGCTGTATTTAAAAAATACCAATAAACAGGATTCATTCAATGACACTTTTCCTCGAAGATCTCTTTCAAGATGTGATAAATAGACTCTCTTGAATAATCTTTGCTAGTGCAACAAAGTGTTTTGTTAGTGGTAATATCAAGCGGTAACAAAGACATCCTATAAAGTTTGTTATAGTATTGATAATCATATGAAACCGTTTAAAGGAGTGTTTCTCAAATGCTTCTAATTTAGTGTTAGTGACAAAAATAAAATATATATATAAAAAATGTGTAATTAAAAAAAAAGATGCAATACAAGAATTATAATCTCCCCCTCCCCCGTTTAAATTCATGTTGCGGCCCGTGTGAAATAACTAACATACGTATGCGGCCCGCATAAAATAGTTGACATATGTATGCGGCCTAGCAGAAAAAAAAGGGCGAGTACCCCTGGTCTACGCTGTCAATATTCTCTCATAATAATCATTTTATACAAAAAAATTAAATTTAGTAAAATTTTTTTCATATTTCTTTTTTTAAAAAATTAAAAATTTATTTATGTTGAAATTTTCAGTTTTTTTCCTTAAAAAAACTAACTGAAATGTTTATATTCTCTGGTTTTTATTATATTTTCCCTTCACTTAAGGAATAAATTCATTTGGTAATATCTATCCTATAATATCTTCTTTGGACTGCTTTCGAGAAGAAATTATAGGCCCTGTTGGCCCATGCCGTGAAATGGCCTTACTTGTGATGTTCAACCCTTGTCAGACGACAAAATCATTGTTTAAGATGGTATCATCTCATTCCACAAATCTAGAGAACGTAACGTGAATGGTCAAAAAGTGGGGTGCCAATTCAGGTTTCGTCATCACTTGACCATGGTTCGAAATTGAAAGGTCAGCCGTCAATAGGCCTCATGTTGCTTCGTAGAGGGACGTTAATAAATGATCAATGAGAACTACCTGACTCAAAGATCCAGTGGCGTAAAGTACACCCCGCATCGTGGGAAGGCAAGGATTCTAGGGGGCCTAAAGGAAATGGTTTTGCAATCCTTTGTAAGATCCCTCTCGGGGCTTTAAATCTGACTTTGTAGGGGAGGGGGGCTAATATTCCCCGTTACGCCACAGCAAAGATTCGCTAACCACAGCTAATAAATTAAACTAAACTCAGTGGTGCAACAGCTCATAGAGGGCCAAGTCCAAATGTGGCCATCTGAGTTTTTCATGACTTTGGGCACTGAGGTGCATGAGCAAATGTGCCAGTCAGGAAGTCAGTCTGACTTAAAACCCTCAGTGTTTGGTTCCCAAGCAAGCTTGGTACTCATTTATCGACCCACTGAAGGGATGAAAGGCTGAGTTGACATTGCCCAGCTTGGGATTCGAATCCCGAGCCAGTGACGCGGAATCGCACATATAGTCACTCAACATCATGAAATATCCAGGGAAGTGGGTAGGTAACTGCTAGTTTATATGTATGTGTGTGCGTGTGTAGTGAATGGGGTACTTTTCTTATAATTATCTTCATTTCAAGGGTACGTGATCCATAAAATGTGGAGACCACTGCTCTACATGACAGGTTTTTACTGACATCAGAACTCGAATATGAACAGAACTGGCAACTCAGCCACGACAGACAACACGATCGTAACCATGATCTGTGTTTCTACATTTGATCGTAGCTTCAATTTGCGATGTTTTTCCCAAAACAAGTAGTGCATAACTTATTTGACAAAGGCAACTTTGATTTAAATACTGAATGGACTAAATTCATGACGGTCACATGATGAATGCAACCACGTGTTCTCCAATGAATTCAAAACTGGCATCAGACTTGTACTTGTCGTTCTACGTGTAAAATTTAGGCATAATTTCAAATTTTATGATTAAGTAAAGCAGTTTAAGTATTAAGATTCTTATATTATGCGTGCACTTTTAAATCAAGAGTATTTTGTTTACCTGCGTGTATTATTATTGTTGAAAAATATTTATTTTTTAAAATAAAGTTATTTTTGCAAAGAGCAAAAATTGGCAGCAGTGAAGCGCATGAACTGATTGATGGTGGAAACATGTGATTGCATTCATCATGTGACAACGATGCTACATGAATTTATGATATGATTGGCTGGAGACGCGTGATTGCGTCTATTACGTAACTGTGGCGTCACATGAATTTAGTCCATTGTGGATCGTGAGCATTGGTACATTTTATTTTTCCCTTTACGATCAAAAATCAAAAGTTCAAGATGGTGTCCTCCCCCCCCCCTTTTGAAGTTTTAAATAGCTTCGTCGCCTTTCTGGTAAAAATTTCAAGGAAGATATTCGAATTCTGCCCAGACTGTAGTTACAAAAATCGCATGCAGCACACATTTTTTGATGCAGAAGTAAAAAACCACTTTAACCAACAATTGTTTTTCCACTGGCAAAGTCACGCAGAAGGCGTAGTCGAGAGTAACAGAAAATAAATTACCGAAACACTTAACCGCATTGGAATAGAAAGTGTCATCAGGAAGCATGACAGCTCAGAAGCGTGGGCACACGCGCCGGCTAGTCTGAATTTGTAAAATCCTCCTGGGTAAAGGGTTACAAAAGACTTAAAGCTCTGACGTCGCTCGCTAGTAGTTGTGCAACTTTATAATTTTTTTTATGTGTCATTTGCCACACAAGAGCTTCTCAGCATTAACCACCGAAAGATAATCTTTTTTTTTCTTCTTTTATAAATTACCTGAAACTCACTAATCGACCAGGATGTGACGCCTCCATTGATGAGGTTATTTGAGAGCTTTATCAGCAGGGTCTTTTTTCCCGCCGAAAAAGTATTCCAGATGCATATCGGTCATTAAGAGGTTATTAAACTTCGTAAAAAAATTAGATGTGATGGTTCTATGGCGATCAAATTTGGCTTTATGCATAATGTACTGCTGGTGAGAGAAAAAAACGTTGATTAATGTTAAATTAGAACTTGAATAATAAATCTCTTGAAAGAAAAGATTCTTTTTTAGAGTCGCAAAATATGTGAATAAAATTATTTGAAACAACAAGCTGTTTGTTTAAGATCGTAAGAAAACTATTCGAAAAAAAAGACATTTTTTTATGTGTTTTTTCTAAGAAAGAAGGAAATATTAATTTATTTAAATCACATATACTTATAATTAAGGTGACTGACTGACTACGCGTTTCAGAAAAGTGATTTGGAAAAAGCGTATAAATGGATAGTTTTTTTTATATTTAGTGTCAATTGAATTATAATATACGTATTTAATTGTTTTAAGAATATTAATACAATAAAAATATTTAAATGCAATTTTTTTGGCAAAAAATGAAGAAAAAAAAAAAAGATTTACAAAAAAGAATTCTCTCTTTTTTACACAAAATGCTTCTATAATAATAATATTTTACTTTAACTGCAACTTCTATACAGGGGCTGAATTAAAAGTTTTGGAAATTTTAGATAATTTTCAGAGTTACGATCAATTGAAAAAATAACCGGTGCTTTCTGTTAAACTTTCTCTACTCTGAGTTTAATAAAATATCAATAAATCCATTTCTAAATTTCATAAATCCTAACCCAACCCTCGAATAGAAAGCTTATCTATACATAGGCAAAATATTATTATTGAGGAATTTTTCATAAAAGAATTTTTGAAAGTATGTCATTCTTCATTTTTTTGCTTAAAAATTACAGTTAAATAATTTCTTTTAATCATAATATTCCTAAGACGATTATATATGTATATCCTACTTCAAATGACACTAAATACAAAAAAATTATCCATTTATGCACTTTTTCAATATTACGGTTTCGAACGTAGTCAGTAGAATGAATATATTTTCCACATAAATTTAACATTTGAATTACAAGTATGTATTATCACAAATTTACACACACTAACGCACATATATACACAGTTAACTGGTAAGCTTAACCTTTCAGAACACATGTCTGTTTCAGAAAATATTCGAATGCCATATATACTAAGCGAATTAATTTCATAATTTATTGAAAATTACAGTGACTAATTATAAGGTGACCAACCGTCCTCCTTTTATATGTTCTGTCCTTCCTCGAAAAGTGTTCTCCTACTTGTCCTCCTTTTCAAGGTTCGGTCCTTCTCGAAAAGTGTCTTTCTACTTGTCCTCCTTTTCAATATTTTAAAAAACTGATCTATCAATCTCTATTCAGAGATGAACCAAACATGTTTCCAATATATCGAAGAATGGTTTGAAACAAATATCACAGGAAATAACAGTTTTCAATGGTGTTTTTTAATTCATCGCAAATAAATTGGGCAGATATAGAACATTGTGTTGAGTTTTTATCGAAAGAAATGCCCAATGTTAAAATCGATGCAATTGTCTGTTTGAAGAAATTAGAAGACTAAATGTATGTTTAAGTTCTAATAAAATGGAACAATTGGAAAAACAGCATGATGAAACTCACAAAAGATGGGTGGAAATCAGAGGCGCACACAAGGGGGGATCCTGGGGGTCCGGACCCCCCAAATGACGTTAATTTTTTTCTGATTGATTATAATTCTAAGTATATAGTACGTAAAATTTAATTAAGTATTTATTATTAATGATTAATTTTATTAATTAATGCTAGTTATTTATTCAATAATTAGCTTTTTACTGTGTTTTGTTTCCGAAAATCGACAAAATGAAAAGGAGCATAATACAAGAATGGTGAACTTTCGATCCCGAACCCCCCCTGAAAAATATCTGTGTGCGCTACTGGTGGAAATACTTAACCACTTCAAAAATGAACGCTTTCTATATGATAAGTTAGTTATTCTTGTTGAATTTACGTTGTGTGCTGCCCTGGAACTAATGCAGAAGTTGAAAAAGTTTTTTCAGTTGGAAAGGATTTTTGGAAAAGTGAGAAGTAAAATTAAATGTTGATATTTTAGCTTAGTTGATATTTAGTTGATGTACCGTAAAATTCAGCAAGAAAAATTTTATTTTTTGCTCCGAAATTTCCGATGTATTAGAAAATGATATATTGACAAAACAATCGCTCAATGGGAAAATACTCGTTTGAGTAAATAATTAAAATGAATGAAAGCGTAATTAGCGAATTTTTATTTGAATTGATAAAATGTTTCAAATATTTACGTTGTAACTTTTTCTAGAACTCTTTTTAAACGTCCTCCTTTTTATTGTAAAAAAAAATGGTAACCTTATTAACTATCAATAACCAACACGCAATATTTTCTTTTAAATTTTGATATTGAAAAAGTATCTATCAGCAGGGGCTACCGCCGTATCAGCTGTTTCAGTAATAACCAAGCTACAGAGCCCTCAACATGATTAAGCAAAAAATCGTAAAATGTTATAGCCCCCAAAAGCCCCCGATGTTTCTTGATACAGGACCCATTCAAGACTAGCTACGCCAGTGGCGTAAGGGTGAATATTAGCACCCCCCCAGCAAAGTTAGGTTTTGAGCCGAAGCCGGATCCTAAAAGGGGTACGTACTTGGGCTTAGAACAGGCTTTGTGTCCCGTAAGAATCCTGGGCCCACCTGTGATGCGGAGGTTGTGGGGGCGTACGTTACGCCACTGTAACAGAATGTTACTTGAAATGATTTCAATCAGTGACTTGTAATAATTTAAATTTCAATGAGTAATTTTCTTTTCTGTATCCACAATAAATGAAGAAACAATATAGGAAAGAAAAAAGGGAAAAAAGTAATAAAAGAAAGAATGAAGTCTAAAGCTTTGTAGATTTATATCCTGCAAATAAACACACTACAAATATTTCTTTGTTTTTTTAATGTTATATAATTATATATACACGAGCGTGTGGGCGTAAACTGAGTTTAGATTTCAAAGTGCAGCGCGTTCATGTTTATTCTTTCTTACGAAAAAAGAAAAAAAACTTAATTCAATACGAAATGGATATTGTGATGAACAAATCATCACACACACAAAACTTTTATGTTTTTCTTTTTTTCTCTCTCTCTCGATGCTATCAATATTTTTAAAAAAATAAAAATCGCTCTAAACGTTATACCACCTTTTTTTCCCGTTTTTCTTCAGAAGAAGGAAATTAATTTTGAGAAGTAAGAAGTATTTGGGATTATTTTTTCTTCTGAAATTTCCAGGACAAGTAAACAGTTTGGAATAAAGATGGATTGTATATTGAATGAAAATAACTTGACATCCAGTTTTCTATAATCACTCAAACGTTTCAAAAATTCCCGTTCCGTGTTTGCAATTTAACGCTCGAATAACCTTGATTTGTTCCATGTTTTTTGAAAGCAAGTTTCAACAATTCTAGCATTGTTTAGTAATGACCCATCTTCCACTATTCGGCAAACAATAGACAACAAAGAAATTCGAATAGAATAAATAATGCAAAGGAAAAATCGGGTTTTTTCTTTTCAATCTCCCCCTCAACACTCTAAATGTTTATGGAACATAAAAATATCTTAGACATTCGTAAGTATTTTTAACGTGTAAGGAAAAAAATTTTTAATCTGAAAATTTTAGTTATATTTTGTTGGAAAAATATATGTTTTAAAAATTCACATGTTAACGATAATGCCCTTGATAAATTATTTTTTACAAATTTACTTACGCAATTTTTTTTAAAAAATTTAATGTGATTTTTATATCTTATTCTTCGGTTGACATTTAGATGTAGTTGAATTTTTCTTGATTTGGTATTTTACTTTCTTGTTAGCACACACGTTATATTGTTATGATTATATAAATATTTTCTATTTAATATATTGCAATACCGAAACGGTTTATTAAGATGTTTTGATTTTCGTAAACACGTTTTTTTAACCTTTACTAGCAACCTAATGGAAATTTTTTTCCTTTTGTTAGTTTTTTGTGTACATTATTTATTTTGAGAATCAAAAATAAAGATTTAGAATTTAAAGTTAAAAAAAAATGTTCGTTTCGAATGCACTTAAAATTTTTTAAAACATTTTGAATAACATTTAATTATGCAAGGTATTATATTACATAAGATGTTAAGATTTAACAGTTGCATTTAAGTTTTATTTCGGTGGTGAAGGACAAAGCGATGTCTTTTGTTGTTTTAAAATAGCAACCGTTGCTCTTGAAATGAATGATAAACAAAAATCTCATCTGCAAGTAGGTTTCTTTTAAATCGTCAAAATGTTTTCGTTTTACGTCTTAAGCCCATATACATATTTATGGGGGGGGCCCTTTTTTAAACAAATTTGAAACGAATTGGTATTAGTTCTATAATTTTACAATATGTTATAAAAAATAATTCAGATAAAAATGGAGCAAAATTCCAATTTGCTTTAAAGTACAAAATATTTTTAATGAATGCTTTTGAAGAAATTTTGGTACACGTATTATAGCAACCGAATTGGCGACAATATATGAAACGAAGCACATGTTTGCAAATTCAGTGCGTATGACGTATGCGAAATCGGTGTTTGCCAACTAGGCGAGTTATCTTGAACGTTGGCGATTGTTGCTATAATACGTAAGGACCGAAATTTTAATCACTTAGCTTTTTGTTTGCTGAATCAAATACTTTTCTTTTTAATATTTAAAATTTCTTAAATTTCAGTTATCATCAATTCGATGAAAATATTACCACACCCGAGAGGTGATTGAGTTAAAATTAAATTTTAACCTAAATTATGTACATTACTTATACATTACTAAAATTTTTTTTTATATTGAGCAAAGTGCGATAAAGTTAACTGAGAGATTCTATATTTTTTTTAAAGGTGCCTTTATACCTATTTTTTTTTCATATTTTACCGAAAACGTGAAAACCTATTTTTTCAGAATGATATATATCTTGCTAATACATATACTTTTACTTTCAAAACAAAATTCGAATCTGTATTTTTTGTAAAGAAGATTATTTAAATCATTATCTAACGGAGACCAAAGGTAATATATTTAAAACAAGTGTTCGATTTGTTTTTTTCCATATCCAAATATATGTATATCCCTTTCACAACGGCACTTTTTTCGTTCATACGAATATGTTTACAATTATTGATTTATAAAAATTCCTTTCCTTTTTTTGTTTTTTTGTTTTGTTCGGAGTCGCAAATTTTTCGGGTCGTTGTCCGAGACCAATGCAATATCTTTGGACCACCCGCGCAGTAAATTAAACAATGCAATTCTTTTATTCCAAGAGATATCCCGAAAGATTTAAGTCCCGGGTGGAAATAAATAAAAAATTACATAACACCACACTAAAGAATATTCCGAATCGATAATAGCGAATGTATTTCAAAAAACTATTATCTGCAGGTCGGTTCAAACAAGTAAAAAAAAAATAATAACATTAAAGAATTTTTTTTTCTGGTTAGAGAGTGTTGTCTTTGCGAAATAATTACGATTTTTTTTATTTGTGCAATACTTTTAAAATGAAATTTTCGACAGATAAAATATCTTTCTTAAAAGTTTTGATTAAAATTCAAATAACTTTGTATTCTTGTAATTGCACTAAAAAGAATTTTAAAAAAGTAGTGCTTGGCTATGGATATGCACATTTTTTGTGCACGTGAATGTGTTTGTGTATGTGAATGTGTTTGTGTGTGTGTATATTGTGACGGATCTATACGTGATCTTCTAACTAATCCTCTTGGAAAATTTTTGGGCTATCAATTCGCATTATTCACAACCAACCCTTCGGAAGAAGAATTGTGATATGCAAATTAACTTACTATAAATAGGCGAGGTTTTCTAGCTTGAGTGAGAGAAGGGGCGAAGATATACTCAGGACAGGTGAGATTGCTACTAAAAGTATATTAGAATTATAGAGCTTTGATTATTTTTAGAAGGAAACCTTAAAGTGACGAAGTTCGCTAAGATTGAATTAAGATTAGATTAAATCAGATAATAGTTTAGATCCTGAATAAAAAGAAGGATCCAGTTTGTTAGTCGCCTAATCGCTTACGTGTTACTGTCGTTGTTCTACTTTCACAGTTTTCATTGAGACATTCTCTTAATATTATTAGTTGAAATTGTGTCTGTTCTTAGTGTTGAAATAAATAGATTAGAGATTTGAATCATGTCGAGTGTTCCTTCCCTTATCCCCCCACACACATATCTAGTTGCTCGCGAGAGAGGCGCATGCCTCTTACAATGTGAATGTGCTAGTATGTGTGTATGTGAATGTGTTTGTGTGTATGTGAATGTGTTTGTGTGTATGTGTGAATGTGCTTGTGTGTATGTGAAAGTGCCTGAGTGTGTGTATGTAAATGTGCTTCTGTATGTGAATGTGTCTGTGTGTGTTTTTATGAGTATGCATGTGTGTGTGAATATATTTGTATGAGTGTGTATGCATGTGTGTGTGAATATATTTGTATGAGTGTGTATGCATGTGTGTGTGAATGTGTTTGTGTACATGTGAATGTGTTTGTGTACATGTGAATGTGTCTGTGTGTGTGTAATGATTCTCTATTTTAGTGCCCCCCCAAGCTTTTTATCGTTGCGGACTGGGCTATTTTTGATCATTTTACCGTGGCCCGCTGAGAATGGGACGTTGATTGGTTATATTTCAGATATTTAAATATAATTTTACAGAATAAAATACAGTTACACCGGAAAATAATAAAGTGATTTAACATGAAATATAAAGTGATTTTCATGGAAAGCCGAACACACCCGAGAGAAATACACCACTGTAAATAAAATGGAAACAATTAAAAGTTCCTTGGCCGGCTCGGTGCCATTTGATCCACGGACTAGTTCCGGGTCGTGGCCCGGAAGTTGGGGGACTGCTGCTTTATTTCAGTTTTCTTCAGAGGGAATTTTCCTTTTCCTCCCCACTAACCCTCCTGAGCGTCACGGGATACTTACTAATTCTTTTTATTTATTCTTCTTAACAAGAAATTCTACTTCAACTGCAACTTTAGTACATTAAAATGTGAGCGTCATCATATTTTGAGGCGAACTAATGCAACATTGCATCTGATCATCAGCATTATTAAGATTTGAAAGTCAAATGAGTAAAGAAAGTTCTCTAACATCCGGGATAAGAGTAAATTAGTTGAAATACTTTGGCAGTTTTTTTAAAGAGAGAGATAACTTATTTTAATATTTAAAACTTTTCCATTTTATCATATTAAATAGATAGACTAAACTTTTAAATGAAATGCTACTTTAAAAAATTGTTGATTTTTCGCATGTTTCAAAAAAAATTCCCCTTTTTTTACAAAATTTCTCCTCTGTTTACTTCATTCTATTTTTAAAATGCTTCAAACTCAAAATGTAGTTTAAGTGTCCATTTCTGGCCTATCCCATTGCTTATACCCGTCAAGTAAGTTAACTAACTCCAGGTCATGTTTATCATATACGGATATTATTTTGATAAACATCTAAAAACTTCTTTCATCAAAATTCTGAAAAGTGCTCTAAACATTCATTTTGTTCTCTCACGATTACCCTAAATGTTCTTACATTATTAAGAAGGTTTTATTAAGTATGTCAGAAACAGGTCAAGAATGTAAAATGAAAGAGAAAAGAACTTTAGATAATGGAGAATTAATAAGTTTTATACTTATTGAAGATACATAATAAAAGGACGCTTTAGAAAATTATTCAAATTCAAAAGGTTTTTTTTTTTTTTTTAATTTTTCACCGTTATATATCTTTTATATCGCTGCAGATTATAATAAAGGTGGTTTGAATAGAAAAAGTTCTTTAAAGAAAAACCGCGCTTATTATTATTTGACAAATTTTTAAGCGCATATGCGTTGACTTCAAAAAATATTTTCAATGGGCTAAACTCATGACGGTCACATGATAAATGCAATCATGTGATAAATTCAAAACTAACATTAGGCTTGTACTTGTTGCTCTACTTGTAAAGTTTAGATAAAATTTCAGATTTCGTAACCGGTTAAAGATGTTCAAGTAATAAATGCACCAAAAAGTTTTTAAAAGTTTAAAAAAACCCATTTCATAGGGCACTTTAAAATAAATCACATTTTGTTTGCTTACATTCGTTATTATTGTTGACAAATGCATACTTTTTAAAAGAAAGTTTCTGTAAAAAGCAAAAGTTGGCAACAGCGAAGCCCATGAACTGATTGGCTAGAAACACGTGATTGTAGTTATCATGTGATTATGACGTCACATGAATTTAGCTCAATACTAAATCATTAAAATAATTGTAATGCATGTGTATGGCCTAAAAGCAAAGTAGTCATGACCTCACACTCGTGGCCTGTGATATTTTACATGAGCTATGTTTTTGAATCATGATTTCACCGTACCTCACATTAGCGCGGTTTGGGGCCTGGACTGCTAGTTCAAGTGTCGACTCGTCATTTAACTTTGATTCAGAATTCAGAGGTAAATTTGGCTGAGTTTTAGAAAAACATAACCTGATATCAGGTTATAAAAATTAGCTGAAAACAAGAATCATTTTTGTATAATATTATAATTACCATTAATGTATCAAAAGTTTAATCAGAACATAGATTCAGACAGAGAAAAATAAACTACAGTCTAAAACTCGGCACTCGATAACCCTACTGCCCCGGTAACTCGGCCACACTTTTGCAGGTCGAAAATCCTACGTGCATAGTTAATGAAAAAATGCCCGAAAAAGAAGACGTTAACGTTGATGATACCTCATAAATTCTTAAAATCTCACACAGTGAGGGATTAACGGCTGTCGAAAACGCAATTCAGTATTTCAAACAATAATGTGCATCGGTAATGGACTTACAGTTCTTTCGTTGTCTTAGTGATGAAGCAGCAAAATGAAGAGTACAGTACGAAATACCAGAACATTTCTTTTTTTTAAAAAAAAGAGAGCCAGTTTTAGGATAGTCGAGTACTCAATTTTCATTATAGACAGTTTTATGCTTTTATAATGTATTTTTCTTAGGTGTGTCTGATCAAATAAATTACTTCGTCCTATGTTATCATTAATTTTCATTTTCATGCAGTAAATGCTCTATGCTTTCATAAAGTACATACTTTTTATTTGTAAGGAATATTTGGGCAGTTTATTTTCTGTTGTATTCTCAAACAAACAAGTGCATTACAATATTTTCTGAGGAAACATCGCGCACGTATTCTTTTTAAATCCCATTCTCTATAACCCGGCATTTTCACAATCGTGGCTAATCTCGGCTACATTATGCCGAGTATTCGGAACTCTACTGTAATATTATTTTTAAACGCTTTTTCATTTTATTTAGAGAGATAGTTTGTCTCATATTTCTTATTTTCATAACCTTTTAAAAACTGCTTTCATTTATAATGCTTTTATATATATAACAGCTTTTTTAAATATTTAAAAACTGTTGCCATGAAAATAGAAATTATGGAAATTGCATTCATTAACGCTTTCGAAATACTTCATAAAGTATATCTCAAGGCAAGAATTTCTTGCCATTAAATTACATTCAATTATAACTTTGAAAAAAAAAGATTAATAAAAGAAATACAATTACTTTACTAATGTTTTCTATGAAAAAGATTAAGAAATCTCTCTCTCTCTCGTTTTCTCTTTCTTTTTTTTTTTTCTTTTTTACAAAAGCAAAATTGTATTAAACTGTCTTTCCACTGGTCTATTTATCAGAATTTATTAACAGAATTAAATTCTTCGAATTTCTTCACTAAAAAGATTAAATTCGCTTCCACATACTTTGTGTTTTAGAAAAACGGATTCACATTTCCTTTTAGAATCTTCTTTTTGGGTGGCTAATGATCTTTTCTTTAGATCAATTTAGCGAAGAGGGAAGTCCGGTAGTAATGCGACATAATCCTGTTTCTAAAATGGAAAATTCGCCAAGTAATTCATAAAGACATTACAGGGATAGAATTCGAGAAATATTTTTTTAAAAAAAGGATTAAATAAGCTATTTGCCTTTTTCATGTACTAAAAAAAGATAATAACAGGGTTTGAAATGATACATTTCTGGTTTTAAATATAAACTATTCCGAATGACATCTGGAACAATAAAATGTGAACGAATTTATCGTCTGAGACAGTATCTTTTGAAAAAATCGTCTGCTCAGGAAATGCAGTTATTTTATTGGAAAGATGTAACGAATAGTTTTGTTTTGTGAGATTATATATAGCAAAGATTAAATGCAGATAAGAGTACTTATTAAGTACAGACTGAGGCTGAAAAAATCCTGATAGTTAAGTAGGCTTATCCCGTAATGAATAGTTTGAAATAAATAATAAGACTGATTTACAGCATTTATTTTGTTCAACTTACAATTAAGTAGATTGGTTTGTATATAATTAACTAATATTGTAATTCATATTAAAGAAAATTTCTTTAGAGGATAAAATGTACCATAAAAATTAACTATCGTCATCTTTACCGTAAATATGGTACTTAAAATTTTTTGCTTTGGAAATACGAATATAGGATTCTTATTTCCTTAAGTATACTTATGCTTTCGATTTTCAATGGCAATAGATAGGTATTAAATATTTAAAGATTTCATTAATATTTTCCATATGAACTATTATTTGTCTATTTCATAATGCTGATATAGTAAATATATATACATATATAGTCTAATTCTCTACGAACAAGAGATAAACATTCATCAATCACATTCGAAAAAAACACAGAGACAGTAAAGAGATCATACAATGAAGGACACTAGATTAAAAATTATAATATATATATACACAAACCTTTTTTTTTTAAAAAAAACTCTTTCATTCGGAAAACACAGCAAAAAAAGCATTTTTATTATTTAACACAGAATTCACAATTTAAAATTTCATTTTACGTGTATTTGATATACATACAATGAAATCAATATTCATGGTGTAGCTAAAAATATTCTATTTTTTTCCAATCTTCCATCAAAAGAGTTTTTAATCTAAATTTTGAATAAATACCATATTTCCTTGTTTAGTTTTTCCAGTTACTCCAGCTATGTTCAATAAGAATAAAGTCTGGCGAATCTAAAGAATTTTTTGTAACGCTTCTGGAAAATTAAGGGGGTACAATTAGGGTGCGGTTGCAAACATATAATTTACAATCTGTGTTTAACTGTTCCCCTCTCACGTAGAACTGAATGGTGAGAGAGCTGATATCTTGGCCAAGACTGCCTCTGCCGACAATTTGTATGAAAATATAAAAACACTAACCTATAATGAAATTTCAGTTAAAAGGAGGGAATTAAATACACTTTGGAGAGTCAAACCAATTCGCCCGTTGTACTTGGAACGAGACCACGTTGACCTCATCAACTAATCCTTAAATCAATCCCCTTGGGAAAACTTTGGGCTATCAATTCGCGTTTTTCACATCCAACCCTTAGGAAGAAGAGAATCGTGATATTTAAATTAACTTACTATATATATATATATAGTCGAAGTTTTCTAGCTTGAATAGAGAGTAGGAGAGGAATCATACTCGAATCAGGAGAGATTGCTACTGAAGGTATCATACTTGAATTATTGTGATTAATAACTCATTAGGAGGATGTTTTAAAGTGACGATTTTTCACTGTGATTGAATTGATATCAGATTAAATCGGATGATAGGTTCAATTCTTTATTAAGGTAAGGATCGAGTTTGATAGTCTCCTAATCGTTCACGTTCTGCCGTCGTTGTTCCACTTTCGCAGTTAGCATTGAGACATTTTCTTACTATCATTACTTGAAATTGTGTCTGTTCTTTGTGTGATAAATAAATAGATTAGTTGGATCATGTCGAGTGTTTCTTCCCTACCTCCCACACATCTAGGTGCCCGAGAGAAAGGGGAGAGCCTCTCACAACTCTATTATATTTTTGGATATCCTTGGTTTCATGGAGACGCTGTTATTCTAGTGTTAAAAAAAGTAGTGCTGGAAGTCATCGATCGCTGTTGAAAAAACTTCGACTGTGGCGAACATACTCTATCGATAAAAACGTATGAGTATTGGTTTCGAAACTTTAGAAGAAGTGATTTTTCGATACAATTGACAAAGAACTCCTTGATCAACCAAAAATGTTCGAAGATGAGGAATTGGAAGCATTACTTGACCAAGCTCATGTTAAATGCAGATGAACTTGCTGAATCTTTAAATGCTGTTCACGTAATAGTTTCCAAATGTTTAAGAAAGAAAATCGGGTGCCATACGAATTGAAGTAAAGAGATGTTGAACGGGAATTTTTGACATTTGCTTCATCGTCAAAAAAGAAAGTTTTTTTTTTGCATCGTATCGTCCCAGGCAAGGAAAAATGGATATACCACGACTATCCTAAGCGTAGAGAATTGCGGAGTTTACTTGGTCATACAGCAACACTTGCCAAGGCCCGAATATTCATAATTCGAAGCTCATGCTCTGTATTTGGTGAAGCTTGGTACACAGCTTGGACCTGAGTACTATGACCTGCTTCAACTGAATGAAATCATCGTCGTTGGAACTTTGAAAGAACTTGAAGCCCTGGATTTTTATGTAAAAATAAGCCCCACCTGCTATACTTTTAAGTAGACAGTATAAAACCTACGTAGTCAAATACTCGTACAAAGTGTAATCCGTAATAAATAAATGTGTGTTGCTCCATTGGTGTAACGGAGAATATTAGGCCCCCTCCCCCCCTGCAAAGTGAGGCTCGGGACCCCAAGTCTATCTCATAAAGGATTGCGTATTTGATATGAGTCAGGCTTTGGACCCCTCAGAGTTCCTTGACCTTCCGCGACGCGTGGGTGTACATTACGCCACTGTGTGGCTTCCAATGTCATAAACCTAGGCACAAATCGACTGCACGCCTTTCGACTTAATGTATTTAACTAACGGCATGGACACCACCGATGTACATGACATAATAATGCAGCCTTGTTAAGGTTGCCAGTAGGCATATAATTCGAAATTCTCAGTTTTTCGGATAGTATGTCTGGGAATAACATTTGATAAATAAAAAAAATTATTCGAATCATGTTCTTATTGAAGCCAAGTTGAAAACGAGATGATACCCCAGATTCGGGGTGAGTTGGCCCCTGCCTTAAAAACGTTCCTAATTCGACCGCATGTTGCTCGTGTAGTTAAAAAATTCTTAAAAACTCTGGAATTTGATGTTTTACTCCTCCTGCCATGTGTTCACCAGATAATGTTCAATTGAATTATTACTTGTTCCAATTCACGAAGCATCGTCTGACTTAGCAGCGTTTCGAATCATACGAAGAAACGAAAAATTGAATTTATTGGAACATTAAAGGATGTTGTTCTTTCGTCACGGAATCCATATGTTGCCAGAAAGATGGTTAAAAGCAGTGGCTGTCGATAGACAGTACTTTGTAAAACAAAAATACACACTATTTTTCACAAGCCTTAAATTACCAAAATAGATCTCTCAAGAATCCACTGTCAGTGGATACACAACAAAAACATCTTAAATGCTTTCATTAACTTTGTCTTGAGTGTTTTTCTAATACTTTATAATATTTTAAAAATCCTTCAGAATCATTATCTATTATGTCCCAGATTCAACTAGTAGATGTCTTAAAACATTTGATTGTTGCACTCTTTTGCTCGCTAAAAGAATACATCTGTTTACATTAGTAAAAACCTAAAAACTTCGAAACAAACTCTCCGAACACCTTGTTGAACAAAGAGGTACACAGAAATAAGCTTAAGATGAGAAAGGTCTTTCAGATATCAGATGGTTAACCTTGAACTGAGAGAACATCATGAATATGGATGCTTTGAAAAATCTTGAAGCACGTTCAGCATTGTCACTAGGAGTGCAAAAAAGAAGGAACGGGATATATCTTATCTACCAGCACAAGGCAATTTTGATTTACATTTTACGAAGGCTGGACTGTTATCATTTTGAGTACATTGGAGGTCTTTGTTCTGTAGGTTGCATTTAGATGTTTACTTCAATGTGAGAAAAAACTAAAGTAAAGTACCTTCCTTCTCTTTTCACTCTTAAAAAGGAAACGAATTGAACATGGTCTTCAAAATGCATCCTTTGGTAGTTGCCGTTTCGAAATCGATAGTATCTCATTGACATAAATACTAATTTTCATCTTCTAGAGATTTAAGTACTCTTTGGAATATTTATTTAAGGAATGGCCTCCCAGAATAGACTAAACAAATTATATTTTCCGCTTCTTCTTTCATATGTATGACACGAAGACATTTAATAATATTTATTTACTAGTGTATTTATTTTAACTGTGAAGGAAGAATTTAGATGAAAAAGTCCGCAACGCGGAGATTTTTATTGATGATTAAATAGCGGTGATACAACAAATTTTCTATAATTTATTTATTCTAAGATACTTCGCTTTTATTATGCAATTTTTTTATTCAATATTTCTATTTTTTAGAATAAAACTAAATTTAAAGAGAGCATTGCAAAGTAACAAATATTGTAAAACCGTTGTACATCCTAAAATCTCTCGAAATTTAAAATGTATTTCTTTTAGTTTTCGCATCGTTTGGCTGTAATAAAATTGTTAAACATTTTAAAGCAAAGTTGTCGTTTGTGTCGCGAATTGGATTGAATATATAGTTGTTATTTTATTAAATAAATATGTTTTGTTAAAGATCTGGAAAAAAAATCATTAGCTGAAAAACATGTTAAAAATTAACACATATGAAGTTATTCAATAAAAATAAGCTGCGTGTGTTTGAATAATTTAACTCATTCAGAATTTCTTTCTATAAAAAAAAGTGGATTTTTTTTTTCATCGTCGAAATTATTTATAAAATCTTATTTCATTTAATCAAAGCATTTAATGAAAACATTGATGGAAAAAAAAGGCCTGAATTTTTGTGTGTGTGTGATTTTCTTTGAAAATTTATCAGAACAAATAATTTTGTACAGTTTTAGTAGTTTTCTTTGTGAATAGTTTTTATATTCTCCAGCATTATTTAAAATAACATATAATTCGCTTTTAAAATAACAGGCAATTCACATACAGTACCTTTTATTTCCGTTTTGATCTGCATTCGAATCTTTTTTTTTGAATTCAGAAAAGTACTGGACGGGAGTGGATTCGAAATATATCATTAGTGTTTCTAACTCCTTTTATTTATTCAGCCCTCTTTATCGACGATCTCCCACGCTTTGGATCGCAAGAGATATTTGGTAGATAATTTAGAAAGCAACTTGTTATACAAACTGAAGGAAAAAAAAGTCTTTTCAGTTCGGTTCAAATCTATTACACGGAGTTAATGTTTATTGAATTTATACTATTTTTTCATAGTGTATGTAATAGAATAATCAAACAAAACTCATATAGCAATTCTCTTCTGCTGTATCCAATGCCACAAATGGAGCATAAAATTAATTCACGGCAAAAAGAAAGATTAGTTGGATATTATATTTACTATTTATTTAAAATATTTCTTAATATTTCAAAGGATTATATTTTTATTTCGTAAAGAAACTCAGAACAAATTATTATTATTTTACCTAATGTATTTTTTTCTTCGATTATCGTACTTACGTATTATCGCAACCTATTGGCGACATTATATTAAACGAAGCACCTGGTTGCCAATTCAGCGCGTACGACACATAGGAAATCGGGTTGCCAACTTCACGAGCTATTAATAGAATTGCCGATTGTTGTGATAGTACGTAAGTACCTTGTTCTATATCGATATTTCAAAAATAAATATGACTGTGTCAATGAATAAAGACAAAATGCTATTTCATAAAAAATAGAAAGCACAATACCTTAAAATGAATAGCAGTTCTGAATGTAAATGTAAATTATTTTTATTGATTTATAGTGATATTTCTTTAGCAACAAAATCTGGTACTACATTTCGGTTTCGCCGGGGCAAATGTCGCCAAGGTGGCGTAATTGGAGGCAACACACAAAAACACATAAAAAATAAATGAATATTTGTTCTCATACATTTTTCATCCATTTTTGATACATTATGAGAAAAACGTTACTGATATGAAAAGACCTCGCTTGTTTTGAAATGTGGTGGTAAAAGGTTACCAGCGAGAATATTCCGTTTGGCGTCGGTTGTATCATTTTTGGCGACTTAATCACCTGCGGCGACAAAACGGAAAAGTATCCAAAATTTACATAATTTTTGAATCCTTGAACACTCTAAAATGGAAGTTGCTCCCTTGTTTTCTGTAATTCTCGAAAAATAACAAAAAAAATTTTTACGTATATATTCCGATTTTTATCAATATTTTAAGTATTTCTTCAATTGTATTTCGATACATTGGAAATTCTTATTTAGTTAACGATTAATGATAATGCGAGGAATATTAATTCTTATTCTTATAAATTTAAAGTTGACTTCTTTTCTGTTTACAAAAAGGCACACAGGATTGGCATCACAAAATTTAAATCTCTGGTATTCCAACTGCGTTTCGCAATGTTTATAGCAGAAGCTCTGAGGGAGGTGAGCAATAAACGTCATCTTTGAGAACTTTATCATCTTCTGAAACTAGAACGAAATACTCTTTTTTTTTTTCCTCTTTCAGGTATGGACATGTTGGGATTCTGAAAGATGATTACAATTCATTCATAACTTGCATTTCTAAATAAATGCTTGTGCTTAACTTGCTGCATCAGTCGATGTAAAGCTTGTTATATTTGTTATCAGTATTTGAGTATTTAAATTATGCCAAAATTAAGTATCAATTTAATTATTTGCATATTTCTTCTCACTAGGGAAGAAAAATATTTGTCTTAATTTTCGTATAGCTATACTTAATAAACCACAAAATAAAAAAAAATTGTAACTTTATAAATAAAAAAAATAAAGATTCTTTACAGCAAATGCATTATGTTCACTAGGACGGCTTAAGGCATAAGCCTCGACGTTCTAGTGAGTGATCCTAGTACGGTGGGGGCCCCGATTCATTTTCGGCTCTATCTTAATATGATCATGTGTGTGTGTAATCCGGATAATTTTAATATTCAAATATTATCCCCGTATATATTCTCCGAAAAACAGGGAATTTCAAACTGTATGGCAACTAGTAAAAGTGGTAAGACTGTATTATTATGTGATGACCGTTGTCCATGTCTAGATCTAGACCTAATGACTTAAACAATCGTTCAACTTACTTAATAGAAATGCGGCCAACAATCGTGCCGGTGTGTGCCAAGGTTTTTGACATTGTGAGTCTCAAGTACATTTATTTAGTTTAAATTACTCTTTGAACGAGTATTTGACTATACATGCTATATATTGCCCAATAGCGTAATGGAGAATATTGGGGCCCCTATGCAACATCAGATATTGGGCCCCAAGTAGAATCTTACGAAGGATTGCAAAACCCTAACATCAGGCTTTGTGCCTCCCTCCCGACGCGGGGGGTGTACGTTAAGCCGCTGATACTGTCTACTTTTAAAGATCTCAGGCTCAGGTAGGGCCTACTTTTGAATGGGGGCCAGTGCCTCAAAAAATCTCAAGATTTCTCTGGGCCCAGGGCCTCAAAGAGTCTTAAGACGTCCCTGTATGTTCATGAAATAAGACATGTTTGTATTTTAAATATCTTTCAAGTTTATCACTAAGTACTACATATTCAAGCAGTTATATATCATAGTGTCTATAGTCAGTAGCGTAACGGAGAATATTAGCCTCCCCCCTGCGAAGTCAATTTTTCGGGCCCCAATCCCAAGTATGTAATATGCGTCAGTCAGGCTTTGGGCCTCCCTAGAACACTGCCCCCCCTGCGGTGTGGGGGTTGCGGGAGTGAACGTTACGCCACTGTCTGTAGTACTACTGCAATAAGAAAAAAGAAACTTCGCTGGATCTTTGAATCATTTAATATATCTGCAGGTACGATAAAACTCCAAATCTAACAGCAAACCAAAATTTGGGCTAAGTTTTATTAATCTTTGAGGAAATGTAATGGACTAAATTCAGGACGGTCCCACGATAAATACAATCAAGTGTTCTCAGTGGCGTATCGGAGAACATTTGGGACCCCCCACACACAAAGCCAGGTGTTGGGCCCCCAAGTTGGATTTTAAAAGGGTAGGTACTTGGCGGCAGTCAGGGTTTGAGCCCCCCGCAATGCGGGGTTGCACGTTACGGCACTGCGTGTTCTATAATTTATTAGAATTGTACTTGTTCTGCTTGTAAAATTTAGATACAATTTCATATTTAATAATTGGGTAAAGATGTTCAAGTATTTTTTTTTTTGAGATTCCTTAAAGAATTTTTCAAAATTAAATAAAAATAGTTTTATTATGCATGTGTTTTTAAATCAAGCGTAGTTTGTGTACTAATGAGCGTTATTATTGTTAACAAATGTGAACTTTTTAAAGAAAATTTCTGTAAAAAGCTAAAGTTGGCAACTGTGAAATGCATGAACTGATTGGATAGAAACACGTGTTGCATTTGTCACGTGATTATGACATCACATGAATTCATGAACTGATTGAAAGCTATCATATGACTATGATTTCATATGAATTGAGCTCATTTTTAGTTCGGTCGTTGAATTCACTATGCACCTAGAAGTAGAAAATATATACCACAGTTTTCCGTTCTTTTTTATGTTATTTGATTCTTGTGTAATGTTTCTTTTTCGTTCTTTTTTAATACATGTCATATTAAAGTTAGCAATTTCTTTTATACCAGTTTTTTGAGTGAACTGTTTGAAATGTGGGCACATCTTACAGTTTCTGGAAATATATAAAACTAACTATCAGCCATCGTCATATTTCCTTAAGTTGTATGATCACATACTGTATTTAAGTTATTAACACACATTAAGTATTCAATTGCATTCAAAAACATTCTTATAGCCGTCGCCTCCTGATTTAAAATGGACTGGACTTTGATTTCTGAAACGGAAAGATGCAAATCTTTTGCATTCATTACCCCTCCTCCTTCTTTTTAGAAATCGATTTCCGCCATTTCCGATTTAAGCTCATTTCGGGCCCTGGGCGCAGAAGATCTACAGGTCCCCTTGGCACTTGCAGATCGAAATTTATTACCAGAAAATCTGGTTAACTCCAGCATATCCGGGCCCTTGGGCTTCCAATGGATAAACTGGCAGTGTGAGAGAATATGGTTATGATGTCATAAAATATAATACAACATTGTTTAAAATATGAATATATAACCTAGCTAAATATTGTCACATAATTGATAGAATGAAAGAAAAATATATAACTGTACTCGAATCCAAATTTATTGACAGAGCGCAACAGTAATGCCAAAAATTCAACAAAAGTAAAAAATAAAAATCAATATAATATTTAAAAGTTTTCTAAACAAATCTTGAAAATTGTACGTTTTAAAGAGAAAATTATTAAAAAAAGAAAGCACTCTCTACATTTATAATTTGGTATAGTAAAAATTGTTAGTAGAAAAAAAATTAATATTTTTTAACTAAGCTAATTTATTTCTAATAGCAAAAAAAGTTATTCACTCTAATTTAAAAAGTTCATTAAATTATATAAATTATTTTAAATTAATGTATTTTTAGTTGTGCCAAAATAACGAATACCACCCACGAAATGGCTTATTAGTTTAACTTCTTGGGCGGTGGTCCTCCAACATCTGTTGATAACTGGCCTCATGCCTGATAAAGAGTTAAGTATTTTAAACGGAAGAATCATACATGCCAGCTGGACTCAACAGGGTGTCATATTAGGCATTAGGCTACTGTCAACTTGTATTCCTTTATCCACTATTATTAACGCCCCTTAAAATTAGGAGGTTTGGCCACAATTTTGGACTTTTGCCACTCTTTATGTTGGAAGAAGAATCGAATTTAAAATGAGAGTGCCGAATACCATCAGCGGGGTCCATCAGTACCAATTTAAGCTCATTTCGGACCCTGGGTGCAGAAAATCTACAGGACCTCTTAGCACTGGCGGATCGAAATTTATAACCAGAAAATCTGGTAAGTCCATTTTATCTAGGCCCCTGAGTACCCGCCTTAAGAGCTTAATGGATAAACTGGCTCTGATTTTCGCATAACCCCTTCTCAGCAAAAGAAAATTGCTTGCCAAATTTAAAGTCTGCAGTCAAATAGTTCAAAAAGGGGAGTTTTTGCCAATAACACCACCTCCTCTTACAATTTGAAGTTGATTTTCTAAAAACGTGATCTAAGTGAATCTCTGCTCAACGCAAGGAACATGCCTACCAAATTTCAAGTCTGTAGGTCTGTGAGAGGTTGCCACCTCTCTCTTGGGCACCTAGATATGTGGGAGGTAGGGAAGAAACACTTGACATGATCCAATCAATCTATTTATCACACATGAAAAGACACAAATCCAATTAATAATAATCAGAGAATGCCTCGATGCTAACCGTGAAAGTGGAACAACAACGGTAATACCCGAAGGATTAGGAGACTATCAAACTTGATCCTTACTTTGTAAAGGATCTAACCTATCACCCGGTTTAATCTAATATCAATTTAATCTCAGTGAACTATCGTCACTATAAAAGTTCCTCCTAATAAATCTCTTAATCACAATAATTCACATATGATACCTTCAATAACAGTCTCACCTGTGTGTTTTCTAGTTTATTTCCTCTCCTACTCTATATTCAAGCTAGAAAACTTCACCTATATATAGTAAGTTAATTTGAATATCACGATTTTCTTCTTCCGAAGGATTAGTTGTGAATAATGCGGATTGATAGCCCAAAGATTTCCCAAGAGGATTAGTTGAAGGATTCCGGATAGATCCGTCTCAGGTCTAATATAGTTCCAGAGATCTCGTGATGAGTGAGTCGCTTTTCTCATTAAAGTGCGAAAAATGAAGAATCCGAAAACAATGTGCAGCAAAAGGTTAACTTTGATTAGAATAAGTCATACATCTGATTATGCAGTTAAAAATCATTTACTGTAATAACATCTACTGATATGTCGTGTTCATTGTTGAGAAAGTTTTTTTTTCCTGTTACTGTTTTTGTAATAAAAATAAGAATCAGACTAAAATTAGTTTTTTTCCGAGAGAGAATGAATAAACAACGAGAAAGCAAACGAGAGACGAGATTGATCAATTTTTAGCTGTATTACATATGGGATTTTTCTTTCTGTTTTTATTATTATCTGTAAAACTGTGCAAAATATAAATATGATTTAATGTAGTTGTTTAGTAGTTAAATATCGCTGTGTTTTAACAGCTGTGTCGACTTGTATCATATCTCCTGAGACTTGTATCCATAGCAAAGTGTGGAAGTAACAGCGATGATTTGAAAAGGAGAGAGAGCAGAGAGAATAAGCTAAATTCATGACGATCACATGACCAATGCAATCACGTGTTCTCCAATGAATTCAAAACAAAGACATTAAACTTATACTTATTATTCTGCTTGTAAAATTTAGATAAAATTTCAAATTTAATAATTGAGCAAAGATAATCAAGCCTTTAGATTTTTCGAAAGGTTTATCAAAATTAAAAACAATAAATTCTTATACTATACTTGTTCTATTAAATGGAGCTCGTTTTCTTTCATTATTATTCTTGGTGACTTTGTAGTTGAATAAATTATAGTTTAAAAAAAACCAAAAAACACGCTTGTATAGCTTTTTTTTCAATCGAACTAAAAAAGTAAAAATATAATTCTTAATAAAGAGTGTTTTTTTTCCGTGTATAGAAGTTTAAGTTGGCATTACTTACCAACATGGCGACTGATTTAACAGCTGTCAAGTGATTTATTCTCAGTTTTTGGTTTGGCAATCATCAAAACGATCATCAAGCAAGGCGTAGATTCGTCGAATGGGCCCAAAACGAGATTGCCGTTGTTCCCGATTTTCATAAGCGAATTTTGTTTAGCGATGAAGCGCACTTCTGGTTGAATGGCTACGTCAACAAACAAAACTGCCGCATTTGGAGTGAAGCTAATCCACAAGTGTATGTCGAAACACCGTTACATCCAGAAAAACTGACTGTTTGGCGCGCTTTATGGGCTGATGAAATCATTGGTCCATACTTCTTCAAAAACGATGAAGGGCACAACGTTACAGTCAATAGTGATCGGTATAGAGCCATGATTACTGACTTTGTCATTCCTGAATTGAACAATCATGATGTCCAGGAGCTGTGGTTCCAACAAGACGGCGCAACATGTCACACAGCTCATGCCACAATCGATTTATTGAAAGACACGTTTGGTGACCGCCTAATTTCACGTTTTGGACCTTGAATTGGCCTCCAAGATCTTGTGATTTAACACCGCTAGACTATTTTCTGTGGGACTATGTAAAGTCATTGGTCTATGCGGATAAGCCACAAACGCTTGACCATTTGGAAGACAACATTCGCCGTGTTATTGCCGATATACGGCCACAAATGTTGGAAAAAGTCATCGAAAATTGGACGTCCCGATTGGACTACATCCGAGCCAGCCGTGGCAGACCTATGCCAGAAATCATATTTAAAATGTAATGCCTCAAGATTATCTTTCGAATAAAAAAAACTCATGTCAATCGAATAATACATCGTTGTTTTATTGCAATTAAAATTCTATACCTCTAAAAAAACACCCTGTATAAGAATAAAATAACTAACGAGAAAAAATTAATGTCATTGTGGTCAAAGCATGGGGTGCTTTGTACTACATTTTTACTCTAACTCTACATTTCGAAAAAGAACTAGTAAGAAATTATAACAATTGATATCGAGCACCCCACGCTTTTACCACAATGACATTAATTTTCTCGTTAATCATTTTACTCTTATATAAGAATTATTTTTTTACTCCTTAGTTCGATTCACACACTATAAAAGCGTGTTTTTTTTAGTTTTTTTAAAACTATAATTTATTTCATCATAATTTCTGCACAAGTTTCATCATTCGATTTTGTATGACGGCAAACAAATATTTCTAATCCGGAAATCGCATTTGTACGTTTCATTTCATTTTTTCAATACATGAAGTGAAATGATGTTATCAGCACTCTTTGTTTGTCTATCTTCTCGTGGGAAACAATAAATGTGCAAAATAAAAAATATATATATCCTTGACAATAAACGATAATTTGTTGATTCCACAATTTTTGATATACACGTGTTTCTGATTATCAGATATTTACATTGATAAGTTAACCCAGAAATCACACAATTCATTCAATTTATTTATTTAAAATAATTTTAGACCTAAAAATGTGCGTGTTTTTTGTAAGTTTTCAATCATGTAAAAAATAATTTTTTTGCTTTCATTTTTTCCCCCTCGTCATTACGAATCGTTAAATGTATTTCCCAGAAGGGAAATGAGCAATCCTCCGTCTCCTTTAGAGAATATTTATGAATACCAACATTTCATTTTCACTTTTCCCAATGGAGTTGCAGAAAAACTTGCTGTGATTTGATAATTAAAAGTGCGATCACAATGACTGTCTCTTTTAGAAATGAGTCACGGTGTTTTGTGTCTCAGGTTCAGAGCAGGTGGATTTCAATTCGAGATCCTGTCTCCACCAAAGCTCTTTTGCAGAATGAAAATTTTTCGCATAAATACCTTAATTAAATCCCGGAATCTTTTAAGAAATGTGGGGTGCTGATATTGGCAGGGGAGCATGTACATTAATCTCCTCTTAGATAAATTTCGAGTCTATTTAACTTGATTTTAATTTATACACGGTACTCTAAAGACAACATGAGGGCCATTGGCGACGTGGACCTCGTTATTTTAAACCCCGGTCAAGTGACCAGAACGACACCTGAGGTGCTTTCCCTCTCCAAACTTTCATTCTACACCGACAGGAGGACCTTGAGCCGCGACAGATTTAACGTGCATCAATCCGGATTTTCAATAGGATCATGACTCCAATCCGTGACATGACAATGCCGGCCATGAATGCGTGACCTTGTCTATCATGACCTCAGGAAAAATTACAAGATCTGCCACAAGAAAACCTCAAAACCAAAAGCTCTCAACTGAACCAAATCAACCAAATTTATTAAAAATTTTTTTTACTGTATTTAAACAATTATATAACTCTCCTTAAATACATTTATAATGAAAGAAATATAAACTAGGAAAAATGCGAGAGAATTACTGAAAACCTTCATTATATTAAAAAATATTCATGAAGGTATTTCCTTCATTGAAATTTTGAAATATGGTAGCATACACATATTCAGCATTTATTTACTTTACTGTTCTCACTAATTAACTCTACTAGAGATGTTTTGATTGTTTTTAAACACTTAATTCTCCTTAAATACATTTAAAAGAACTATAAGCTAGAAAAGTATGCGAGAATTAATGAAAACCTTCATTATGTTAGAAAATATTCATGAAGGTATTTTTTTCATTGAAATTTTTGAAATATGATAGCATACATATTAAGAATTTATTTCACTGTTATTTATCAATTACTTGTTATTAAATTTGAGTTGAACTGTACAGGTTTTTAATATCGTTAGAAACTGTCAAGGTAACCAATATTTACAACGGTACCTTGAACCATTTTTCACTCAGAATGTTTGAAAAATATATTAATCCCACAAGTCAAAAATTTGATTGTTTATAAATTAAGTTATACAATCCCATTAAGATTACAGAAAAATGTAAAGTAAATTATAAATGGCGTCCAAGGTTACATTCACAGTTTAAAAAGACTGGAGAGACCTCTTTCAGTTCCTGGTTGTGTGTTGTTCGTTGCGACTATGGTTTTCGCAACTAAGATTTTCAGACGTGTCTCGTACACACGTAATGATTCCACGTGCTTCTAAAAGAAAAGTCCCGTGATATTTCTTTGTGTTTTTTCTTTCTTTCTTTCTTCTTTTTTCACTGTTGAAAGCTCAACTTCGAAATTTAACTTTACGGAATTTTTTTTATTCTGAAGTGAATGCGTTTTCAAGTTCCAGAGAGATTGTATTGTAGATACTCCTAATTTTCTTATTTTTTTTAAACAGTTTAAGACCCTCCTGTGCATTTTATTTTAGTAGTGATTTGTTCATAAGACATATTTGTATAAATACTGCAGTACAATATTTATACTTTTAGTACAATAGTTAAAATTAATTATTTAGTTATGAAATGCATCAATTTATTTAACATCACTACTGATTAATAAAATAAAATTGTTTTAAGTTCCCACAATCGACTGATTACAATTTTTTAAAATATTTTAGTGATACCCCCAAAAAGTCGAAAAATATCGAACTTTCGAGAGGAAGTATTGATATATAGCAAGAGGGATTAGAATAGATCATGGTTTTTCAATAATTCAGTCACATGTATTCAGGAAAATTTATTATTCAGGAAAATTACTACACCTATCACAAAGGAAAATATCAAAAAATGGTGTTGTATCTAAAATAAATAGCTGATGCTCTGGGACTAAAGTTCTTCTGTGTATAGTAATTTTTTATACTCTTTAGCAAATCTAAAATAATTTCTTTACCATTTAACTTTGAATCAATGAATAACAAATATAATAGCATAAATTGTACGGTGTAATAAGGAAGTGTATATTTCACCGAATTCAGATAATACGGTAATAACAAAGTTAATATGGATTTGTAGAATTTAATACAGATTTTAGAATAAAGAAATAGATGCTGTAGTACGTATAAAAATTGCAAACAGAGGACTGCTTATTGGAAAAGTGGGATTTAACTAGTTTTCTAGCTAACTTTTCTTCTTTTGTTAATAATACTGAGCGAAATCCTAAGGAACAGAATGGATAGAAGTACCAAATTCTTTATTAATAAAAAAGTATTAAAAAATACCTAGAAACCTAAAAAATCTTTCGAAGATGCCAGATTCAGTGATTTCTTGAAAAACAAAGGCTGATTAGTAGTAAAACGAATAATTATAAATTTTATTAATAATGGATTTAGAATTGAATAGTTTTTTTTTAGCTTTGTAACACACAAATACATGTATACAGTTATAACAAGGAACATCTTGCTTTTTCCTCAATTATTTTTAAATTTGTTCTATGCTTCTAAAAAATATTTTTAAAATTAATTTTGTAAATGTTTTACACTGTAAAATATTTAGTTCTAATTAAATTTCTTTTCTTTTCTTCTGAATTAATTTTTAATAGGCTAGCTAAATTATATATACAGTATTTATAGATGTTGTTTATAGGTTGAAAACTCTCTTCCATATTAATATCATCTGCTTTAATTCATCATGTAGCTCTAGTTTATCTGAATATTTCATTTATTTGCTCATGTATAATCGTCTGTTGTTAAAGTTATGCTGCTTATGTTGCCATTTTCTATAATTATTCTAAATATGTTTTTACAGTTGGAGAAAAGAACTGTAACGAGACAGAGAGAGAGAGAGAATAGTATCGACGCTAGCTGAACTTAATATGTAGTAGTATTTGTATATTTTCGAAATATCATTCATCTGGAGATTTTTTGACCATTTGAGTGGTTATAAGAATGAAAGACGTCCATGAAATATAAACTTTGGCAACGACTATTCACAGCAAATATAAAATTCTAAATGTCATTTAAATTTGTGTTCCATAAAATTAATGTTTTATGAGAATTTTGAGAATTTTTTCCGGTACAAAGCATACCATACTATCGTTTTGTAACAATAATCATTGAATGGAATTTTTATGACAGCAAACTTGACAAAATGTAAGAAAAATGATAATAACTGAAATACTCATTTCTTCTCGAGAGTTCTTAAAACAAGGATTTACACACGGGAAAACAAGAAAACTTTTGTGCAAGTAACAACAGCATTCTCTGCATTCTTTTACGAAGAGTGTAACCTAAGAAATGTTTTTGTAGGACTCCTGTAAAAGTAGGTAAGTGTTCCATTTATAGATCACTTTTGAATTTCCTCTTGAAACAGTTTTCGATCATTCCTTGTGAATCTATTCCTAATGAGAAAAACCTACAATTATCTTTTGTACTTAAAAAGAAATAAGATTCTACCTCATTGCATCGAAATTTACACAGTTATAGAGAAAAATTCAAAATAGATGTAAAGCTAAGATATACAAATAAGTGATTGTTTTAAAATTTTATTCTTTATTTTCTTTTTCTTATTAATTATGTGTGTTTTACAGTAAAAATGATTAGCAACTTCAGGATCCTTATTTTTACAACTGAAAAACAGATCCAATTATGGAATTACTTCAGAAAATTCTAGAAAAGCTCATAATTGGAATTTACATGCATACATAGATCTATGATTTCTATATCATCTGCTTATAATATGAATATATGATTTTCCATCCCATGAAACCTTTACATTAAAATTAAGAAGAAACCCAGTTTAAATCTGAATAATATCTAATATAGTATAAATACAGGTAAGCATTTTTTTATTTCAACATATTTTCCTGTTTCTGTTTTGTTATTAGAAGTTATTTTATACTAGCATATCCATCCGTTCTATCAAAAATATAATCATATTTGTTTGATATGAACTATTCAACTTTATGATATTTGAACAAGCTCTTGCATCGACATTTACGGTCAACATAGCTTTTTTCTACGTCAGACTTACTTAGAAATGTTATCTTTCCCCCTTCCATCTTTAAAAATATTTAAATTTTAAGAAAATGATGTGTTAAATGATATTTTAACGGAAAAATAAATTTCGAATGAAAATATTTAAAATTACTCTCGAAACTTGATTTTTCTACTTAAGAACTATATTTCTTTAAAGAACTCCAAGAAATAGTTGAAGTACAAATTAAATAAAGAGAAACAAAATACCTAGTTGCAATATTTTTACTAATTTTCTGATAAAATGAAAAAAAAAAGATCTGTTTAACTTTCGAATTTACATCCTAAAATATTCTTCAGTCTATGTTAAAATAAAACTTTTAAAGTAGATTTATGTACAATACCACAAAATGCCTCGTAATCAAATGACTCAAGATATTGATATTATTTACTGCAGAACTGTATTATTATACTTAAATGGAATTTTGTTTTAAATTACAGACACAACACACTATACAGTTCTTAAAAAAATAACGAAGAGAACTACTGACAATGATTATTAATTGCTCTGTATGATTTCAAAATTCAACAGATTTCTTCTTTTGACACTTCTTTACATTTTTAGGAAACAAAGATTGGTTTCTGAGAATATTTCTGTTCAATTATTTATTAAAACAATGACAATAGTAACAATGCTCAAAAATAAATTCTAATACATCTATC
Organism: Trichonephila clavipes; assembly: GCA_019973935.1. Lineage (NCBI taxonomy): Eukaryota > Metazoa > Arthropoda > Arachnida > Araneae > Nephilidae > Trichonephila > Trichonephila clavipes. The sequence goes on along the minus strand of BMAU01017522.1, from coordinate 566,572 downwards.
TAGCAAACGGCTTCCAGTTTTAACAATTAAACAGAAAAATATCGTCGGATTTAACATCAATATAAAAAGTGACATTCATGTACATTTCGTGACGATAACTTTCGAATTCATTCAATAACCAGGAAACGATTATAAAACCATCAAAATATTTGAGAGAGAGAGAGAGAGAGAGAAAGGAGACATTAAACTCTAATAATTTATTTTCTCTTTTATGTCTCTGTTTTTCTACCTTGTAATAGCACGAGATGTTTACTCTTTCTTATTTCCATAGGTCGTTAAATCAGCTGTATTGGATATTTTACAAAGGCATGCACTAAGACATAGAGTTCTATAACTTCAAATTATGAAATTAAACAGAACGGGTAATTATTGTATGAATATCCTGAAAACCACAAAATTCGTTGAACTATATTTCGTCACATGTACTTAATAAATTTAATTTATTGAATAAATTACTTTCGAAAAATTCACAGTTTCTTCAAAATTTTGAGGTTTACTGTTGTTAAAACTTTTTAGAGCTTAAAGAAAGTCTGCAAATAAATTAAATAAAAAGAAAACACTTTTAATTTTTAATATCCTTTTCGTAAGTGTAACTATTGTGAACTCTGGGTTCTTTTAAATAATCTGTATAATTTGGGAAGAGACACCGTGTTATAGCAACACAAACTGTCTGTGGCGTACACGGTCAACTTTTATGGGAGGGTTTACATTACATTATTAAAAACACGTAGATGAAAGCAACCGAATGTAGTCTGTATGCTAAAAAATAAAAATCTGTTGTGGTCTATAACAGTGGTGTCCAACTCCCGGGCCGCGGTCCGGTACCAGTCTGTGGATCAAATAGTACCGAGCCACTGAAAGGAACATTAAAGTATTTCTATTTTATTTACTGTGGTATATTTCTCTCGAGTTTGAGAAACTTTTTTACGGAAATCTCTTTATATTCAATGTTAAATCACTTTATGTTCATTTTTTGGGGGTAACTATTTCTAAACGCATGTTTAAATACAAAAATAAATCAATTAAAATTATTAAATGAAAACATTCTAAAATATCAGCAATCAACGTACCTCCCCCACTCCCCTCGGTGGACCGCTATGAAATTACCAAATTTTAACTGATCAGCAGCGATAAAAAAGGCTTGGAAAAGGGATATTTTAGGAGGAATTTGAACCCCGAGACCCCACCCTTGTGTACGCCACTACATATCATAATAATTATCAATTTTTATATTTATCGTCTCGTATATTTCCGAATATCAGCCGATTCGTGTATAAGCCGAGAGTACGTTTTTTCTGGGCCGTGGGTAGCCTAGTAGTTAGAGCATCAGACTCCAGACCGGAAGGCCTGGGTTCGATGCCCGAAGCCACCAAATACCCTCCGAGTACATACGGAGTACGTGCTCGTTAAATCAGTGCGTCCGAAGTCTTGTGGGTTGAGTCACGAGCGCAGGAGACTGGAGAATATTTCCCTCTCCTTCAGTTCCATGCAGAAATTGTGGAGGTGGAGATTGGTGGTGTCGCTATCTATCGGCCCTTCGGGGAATATCGCCGAATTAAGTCGTACTGTCGCCTGTATGGTGCTCAAGTCCAAGGCCAACGACAGGTGTACTTTTAGCCCTTTGCCACGATGAATTTCGTAGGCCTCGATCTGACTACGTCAGACAGTTGGCATTAGAAACAACAACAACGTTTTTTTTTTCAGAAAATTACCCAGATTTCCAATTCCGCACATAAACTGAATTGGAAAAAAAGAAAATCTGTAATTTCCAAATATGCTGCAAAGTGGGTAAAATGGGTGGAATATATATTTTCCAATAAAACTGTTGCGAAGTAAGATGCCAACGACAATAGCTTTTTTTTTCTGGTACCTCTCTTCAAAACACATTTTTTCCATTTATCTATTACTTGCACATTATCTGTCCCAATCTTTCCTTCTGAGGGAGCTACTTTTTTTATTTGGTAAATGAGAGGGAAGAAAAATTCGTATACGGCAAGTGATCATCAACCAATGTTTCTTACCCTGGAGGAAAAACTCAGCGCATGATGAACATATGCATTCAGACATCCCAATGAGTGAATGTAAATTTTAAGAACTATTTGAAAATTCGGATTCTGATACTAACTTTGGATAATTTATGTGGCCTTCTTCCCGTTTTGAGTAAAAGCTCCATTCAAAATACCCCAAAACGTTTTTCATAGATAATGCTTTTTGTTTCGAGATTAGTGAATCCGTATATATAAGCCGATCTCCTTACATTAAATTTAAAAAATGTTCCGAAAATTCTCGGCTTATATATGTGATACACAGATAAGGTATGTCTAAAGATACATCCAGACCTTTCAATGATATTTATGAAAAATAATAATTCTTAACTACTCCAATAACCAAACATGGCAACTTTCACTAGCAGTTACCAATAAATGTAACGTTCACACGACACTAATATTTATACCGGTCGTTAGCCGAGAGCAGCAAATTGTGAAAAAGAGCTTAAAACGGCAGACATGCCCAAGACGATTTAATGACCCAGTGTCGTGACTGGACAGTCCGCTGAGTAATCTGGTTGTTGTGATTTTTAGCAAGCTGCAGGGGCTTCATCCACTGTTGAACAAGTGAAACAAAGCATCCGGAATGCAGCTGTGCAAATTAAACGTGAAAACACGATTATAGGTAAACGACGCTATGATCCCCTTTATATTTAGCATGCACAGAAATGAGTTCACATCGAAAAGGATTTTTTGTATAATTCGACTTCCTGTTGTGTATTCATCACCAGACGGCAGTTAGATAAAAGTTTTGTATTTTTAAATGTTGTGTGCATAATTTTAGCAGATAAGACTGAGAAAAGCTGAGAATGGAATAAAGCTCGCGTGTGTCACGCGTGCTTATTTAATAAATGCTACAACTCCATTCTATCAATATCATTTCATAATTCTCATTTTTCTTTCTATAGTATAAATGGATTGATAACTGATATTCCCAAATTTTGATAAATTAACAAACTTTTCCAGTCAAACAAGTATTTTTAAAGCTATTTTACCCCCAGACACAAGAGGAGTCGCTGGGACCCCGCCCCACAGCGATTGATTTTTTTCCCGATTGATTATAATCCTATGTTTATAGTACGTAAAATTTAATTAAGTAGTTGTTATTAATAATTAATTATATATTTATTAATCTAATTATTTATTCAATATTTTATTTTTATTGTTTTTTGTTCCCAACAATCGACAAAATCAAAAGAATACATTGAGCGGCGTATTGTGGTCTGATACGAGAATGGTGGACTTTCGACCCTGGCACCCCCCCCCTCCCCTTGAAAGATTCCTGTGTGTGCCACTGCCCCCAGATATAATTTTTAGGTCTCTCGTACAAGAATTACATATAAGATACATTAACTTTTTTGTATTTTAAGACATTTTAAATACTTATACTCCGGAACGCGCGCGTATTAAGGTATGGTCCCAAACTAAAGGTATCGGGGAAAGGGAAGAAGGCTCTTCTCGTTCTCAACTCGGTCTCTGTAAGATTCCGAATAATTTTAATCGTCAATGGTTATTACCGGACATATTCTCGGAAAAATTGAGAAATTACGTGACTCAATCGCGTTTGAATAATACAGGATGTCCGGGCCAAAAGTATCCAAAAGTAATGGAACTACCCATCAGAATGTAAGAAACTGTTAATCCTTGGATTGTAAAACTCTCCGAGATTTTTTAGGTCTAGTCCGATCGGCCGCACATGTGTGCATTATTCGGATAAACTTTTTACACTGACTTCATTAGTACAGATGTGGACGCCACAGCTAAAAGTGCAGTGCGTATTTTGGTTAACGGAATTTAAATCAGTCACTCGTGTACAGCGACGTGTTCGAACAGAATGGAAGTTCGACCCTCCGAATCAAAATCTATCCACCAATGGGAAAGTACTTTAAAGGAGACGGGAACTTTGGTATATAAAACAGGCAAGTATCCTTAAGTTTTATAGAAGACACTGTTGGTCGTGTGCGTGATTCGTTTTGTAGGAGGCCTGATAAATCTAATAGGCAAGCCAGTAACGACATACCATTCTGTTCGAGCACGTCGCTGTACATGTGTGACTGATTTAAATTCCGTTAACCGAAGTACGCACTGTACCTTTTTGCTGTGGTGTCCACGTCTTTAATAATGAAGTCAGTGTAACAAGTTTATCGTCTGCGATTGCCGAATAATGCACACACGTTCGGCTGATCGGCTTAGACCCAAAAAATCTCGGAGTTTTCTAATCAATGGATGAACAGTTTATTACATTCTGATGGGTAGTTCCATTACTTTTGGATACTTTTAGCCCGGACACCCTGTATTTAAGCTTGATGAGTATTAAAAGAAAATACTGTTAAGAGTTAATTGCGGTGACATAACCAGAGTGATTTTGGAAATTTAAAACGTGAGAAATGTATTTTTTAATAAAACTTCATTTCATTACTGATTACTTTTGTTGAACGCCACATGTATGTCCATAAGATTCGATAAAAGGGTTGTAAGTGGGCGTACTTTGGCGCAAGAATCAGGACTCCAAGATGTCTTAAGACTTTAATGATTAACACTCTCAATGCAACTCCTTTTTTTCATAAAAATATTTACATTTTCAGATACAATAATTTTATAAAAACTCTACATAACTCAATGACTTGGAAGGGGAGATTTTTTAAAAGTCGAATTACATCAGAAGGTTTTAGCATAAAAAAACGCCCCCTAACAGCAATCCTTTCTAAGTATTCTGAACTGTAATTGTAAAATTAAAAATGCATACTGGATAACATAAAAATATTTACTGAAAATTATTTTTAAGGTATCCGACTACGTTCGGAACTGTGATTTTAAAACAGCGCATAAATGGACAATTTTCGTGATATTTAGTGTCACTTAGATTAGAATACATTTATAAAATTGTTTTAAGGACATTATGACAAAAAAAAATTACTTAAATACAATATTTTGGCAAAAAATTAACTTAGAATAACCTTTTTACAAAATGTTCTCCTTTTCTAGAAAATGCTTCTATTATAATAATACTTTGCCAGTATATAGCTGAGACCTCTGTACAGAGGCTCAACTATGATTTTTGAAAAATTCACATTATTTTCAGAGTTACAACCAATTAAAATAATTATCGGCGTTTTCTTCGTAAAATTTCTCCCTCTATTGCAGTACAATATGGATAGATCCACTTCTAAGTCATATATTTCGAAAATTCTAGTTGAGCCTCTGTACAAAGGTCTGAGCTATATACAGGCAAAATATTTTTATAACAGACGCATTTTCCATGAAAGGAAAACGTTTTGAAAATGGTTTATTTTATGTTCATTTTTTGTCAAAATATTGTACTTAAATAATTTTTTACTGTAATAATATTCTTAAAACAATTTTATATACGTTTTCTAATCTAAGTAACCATAAATATCATAAATATTAACCATTTATACGCTTTTGCAAAATCACGGTTCCGAAAGTAGTCGGATACCTTAATTAGCAATATATTATAACAAGTTTCAGAATTTTGAGTCCCTCAATATATGAATGACGTTAGAGGTATCAGTTACACACATGAAATTCGGCTAACAAAAAACTAGGTTCTAAAAATAATGCTTTGGGTTTAAAAAAGGAAATTATAGAGAAAAAAAACAATCTTGAGTATATTACAAATTTTTAATGATCTTCTATTTTAAGGAGGCATAAAACAAAATAGGAATTCAGAAAAACAATAAAAATAAAAACTTTAAAAGGAATTACCAATATTTCTATTTATCAAATTTCTGTCAATATGAACAATGGAATGGATTTTCTTGACCTAGTGATAAATTATTTATATTCAAACTATGAGATAAAACCGGTTAGTTTTATTTTATTAAAATGCTGATAATGTATAAAAACATCTCGTTTACCACAATCATAAAAACATTCGGGAAAATTTCCCATACCTTGATGGAAAAAGACAATATACCAGTCATTCTCTACGTCAATTCGCTGATTGTTCGAATTTTTTTTTTATTTATATGAACAATTCTTGAATTGAATAGTCCTTTAAAATACTTTAAAAAAAGCCTTGAACATCAATACTTTTTTTTTCGCGACTGAAATCCTTCTTCTTTAAAGAGTTCTAAAAATATAGTGTGTTCGAAAAGTACGACTACGCTCTTCCAAAAATAAATTAAAAATAAATAAATAAAGATTTCCACTTACGGCTTTTAATACGTTCCATATGGTATCCCCCTACGTTCGGAACCGTGATTTGCAAAAGCGCATAAATGGACAATTTTCATGATATTTAGTGTCACTTAGATTAGAATATATGCATAAAATTGTTTTAAGGACATTATAACAAAAAAAAAAAAAAAAAAAACGTATTTAAATATAATATTTTGGCAAAAAATTAACTCAGAATAATCTTTTTTCCAAATGTTCTCCTTTTGTGTAAAATGCTTCTATTATAATAATACTTTGCCTGTATATAGCTCAGACTTCTCTACAGAGGCTCAACTAGAATTTTTGAAATATATAACTTAGAAGTGGGTTTATCTATGTTTTACGACAACAGAGGGGTGAAATTTTAAGAAAAAAGCGCCAATAATTATTTCAATTGGTGGTAACTCTGAAAATAATGTGAATTTTTCAAAAATTCTAGTTGAGCCTCTGTAAAGAGGTCTGAGCTATATACAGGCAAAATATTATTATAATAGAACCATTTTTCACAAAAGGAGAACATTTGGAAAAAAGATTATTCTAAGTTAATTTTTTGCCAAAATATTATATTATAATTAATTTTTTTTGTCAAAATGTTCTTAAAACAATTTTATGCATGTATTCTAATCTGAGTAACACTAAATATCATGAAAATTATCCATTTATGCGCTTTTTTAAAATCACAGTTCCGAACTTAGTCGGGTAATTTAAAGAAAAGATTAAAATATTTGTTTAATGATGTACAAACAAGACAGTGCAATGTCCTAGTTTTGTTTCATTTGTTACGAGGGCCTTACCTTCGGTAGGGGCTTTGTTTCGTTCTCGACTCTGCCTAAATAAGATCATGATCCACAGATAATTTTTATGGTCAAATATTATTCAAGTACATATTCTTCGAAAAACAGGGAATTTCAAACTGCATGCCAACTGGTAAAAGTGGTAAGACTGCATTATTATGTGATGACTATTGTCAGTGGCGCACACGAGAATTTTTCAAGCGGGGAGGGGGGGGGTGCAGGGTCGTAAATCAACATTCTCGTAACATGCTCCAGCACGCCACCCTGCATATTCTTTTGAGTTTGTCGATTTTCAGGAGCAAGAAGCAGTAAAAAATTAATTATTGAATAAATAATTAGCATTAAAATTAATAAAAATAATTATTAATAACAAATACTTAATTAAATTTTACGTACTACATACATAGGATTATAATCAATCCAAAAAAAGAATCAAGGTCTTTGAGGGTTGTCCGGACCCGAGGACTCTTCTTGTGTGCGCCACTGGTCGAGCACATTTATTTATTTCAAATTACCGTTTGAACGTATTTGACAATGTATGCTATGTACTGTCTACTTTTAAAGATATCAGGTAAGGCCTACTTTTGCATAAGGGCCCAGGGCCTCAAAAATCTTAAGATTTCTCTGGGCACAAGGCCTCAAAGAGTCTTAAGATGTCCCTGTTCTTAACATCTTTGGACTTTCTTCAATGCCGGTTTATCCATTGTGCATTTGGGGCGGGCGCTCAGGGGCCCGGATAAGTTAGACGTAAACAGATTTTATGGTTATAAATTTCGATCACTGGTGCCAAGGGAGCCCGTAGATCTTTTGTGGCCAGGGCTTGTTATGAGCTTAAACCGGCCCTGACCTTCTTGTAAGGATAAGTGAAAAACATTGTTTACTAATCTCCAATCCCAATTCTCAAATTGTTTACCAATAACACTGTTAAACTAAAAAGGCAAATTACAATTCAGGATGTTGATTTGCAGTGTTTCACGGAATGTCACCAGAAATGTCGAATAGATTCGATGTTTTCCGCGCAACTGTTGGTGCGCACATAGAAATCTCGTTCAATAAAACATTGTAGAAAACTTTGGTCTTTTCTTGATGGAACAACGACAAAAAAAAAAACGTGAATGAATATCTCGTTGCTTGTTTATTTGAAATAAATATTTTTAAAAAAATAGTCAAACGTTTCGAACATCCGGCATATTAGTGACCTAGCCAGCAATTATATGTTAGAAAATAAAATACTATCAATATCCACTGAAAAAATCATGCATTTCCTATTATTGAGAGGGAGTAATAATTAGTGAATTTTCCTCTTCAGGCTTGTCAGATTCAAATAGCAGCCTTATGTACCAACTACTAATAAATTTTAAGCTGTTACATCACGTCAGAAGAAAAAGTATAAGTATTATTGTAACATTGCATTTCAATGTCTTCCTAATGACGGAAACCAATACAGCAAATGAATTCCTTGCCCTTGAACGTATGAATGGACTGAGTGTTTTAATTCTTCTTATTAAAAACGCCCATTTCTTTTACGTTAATTCAGCGTTTTCACTAACACTAAAAAAAAACCCTTCTTTTTTCCCTTTTGCTTAATTCTTCGTAGCTGTATTCTAAGATTATTATCAAGGAATTCTGATTTTGTACTTCCGTATTATCCTCCCAAGAAAGAGAGAAAGATTATGTCGAGGAAGATCTTGGCTGTGGAGTATTTTTGTCTGGCGAGGTGACATTTTTATAACGAAACCAGTTCATTAACATCTTCGATTACAATCAATGATAAGAAGTAGGAAGTTAACCTCTTTTCCTTTTTGTTTTTTTAATTGAAAAGTCAGACGTATTCTCACGGGATTTTTTTTTTCGCCTTCTTCGTTTTAATATCGAAAATGAAATCAGTTTTAGGTATTTCTCTCACAACAGTAACAAACGAAAGAGAAATTAATGAAATTTACTTTTATTTTTTAATAAAAAAGAATTTTTTAAAGAATTGTTCTATTGTTTTTAAATTAAACTTTTCATTAAAAAAAATTTGTATATGAAATAAACGAATGCAAATCGAAGACAGTTTTCGAGAGTTTGATGAAAAAGTGTAAAAGAGATGAAAATAAATTTGTTTTGTGCTCGCCTAAAGTTTCGATAAACAAATTTTAAAAGGTCGAGATAGAGAAAAAATAATGTTTGGTGAAAAAGCAGAAGGAAAATTAACGCGCGCGCGCACATGTTTTATATAATACTAGCTGGTATACCCGTTCTTCGCACGGGTGAACTGAAAAATTAAACAACACAGATTGAAGGATAAAGAAGTTTTTAATGAGGTAATTTTACGTGAATTGCAAATTAAACAAAAAAAGCTTTCTGCATATCTCAGCTAAACAAAAAAAAAGAAAGAAAAAAAACATCTTTGTTAAATTTTAAGTATGTAGATCTAATAGCTGATAAAAAGGATTTTTTTTATTTATAATTGAGGTTCGATTTTTGAAAATACCTCTCTAAGATGATCTCTTCTCAGCGAAAGTAACACATTGTTAAAAGTTTTGCGTAATGAACGTTTAAAATAGTTTCTGTTGTATTTATTTTATGTTAAAATTGTAATATTCGCAAGCAACGCCGTTTCTTAAATTATAATGGCTATAATGGCGATTCAATGAAAAACACAGCGAAATGATAACGATAGAGTCCAGTTGGCAAATGTCTAGCTACTTTCATAGCTCGAGCTTTATTAGAGCTTTGTAAGACCCGCCGTGTAGGGGCGCGATGCACGTTAATGCTTTATCCACCACATTATGATCTACTGCATTTTTTTTTATGCAATATTTTTTTTGGATCATTATATTGAAAATTAAGGGATATACATAAACGAAATATACTTCACTTTGGGAAATTTAATCCTTTAGAGGTAATATATTAATTAAAGATATTCCACTGTAAAATTAACTATATACACCGTTCACTTAAGATAAATAGTCAAATCGTTTTCTTAAATCTTCATTAACATACAAAGACATAAGACACTTAAATTTTGACATAAACTATTTTTTCGGGACAAAAATAATAATCGTTGCTATCCGCTGAAAACGCATATCTGCTGCAAAACTGTTCGCCTTCCCCGCTAAAATACTCATTATAGAACCCGTGCTGCCATATATCTTGGAATAGTGGATTTCAAAGAATATTCCTGCTAAATATTGGTAGAATATTCCTTCTAAGTTGGTGTGGTGTGGTAGTTAGGAGAAGAGGGTGCCAGCTCAGGTGTCGTCCACGCCACTTGACCATGGTTCAAAATTACGTGCTCCGTTGCCAAAAGCCCTCATGAAGCTGAACAATGCGACGTTAATATTCACTCGTTCCAAAAGATACAGGTGGCCGCGGTAGCCGAGTGGTATAGGCATCGGATCGTGGCTGGCTTTGTCACGAGTTCGAGCCCAGTACCAATAAAGACCTGCGGTGTATGGGAGCGATGCACGTTATATTTGTCGAGAGCTCAAACGTCCTCACATTGGTGTGGTGTGGTAGTTAGGAGAAGGGGTGCAAGCTCAGGTGTCGTCCACGTCACTTGACCATGGTTCAAAATTACGTGGTCCGTCGCCAAAAGCCCTCGTGCAGCTGAACAGTGCGACGTTAATCATCACTCACTCACTCACTCCAAAAGATACAGTACAGTAGTTTTAATTTTTTTTATACTTAAAAATGCAATATCTGCCTATTCAATTAAAATTATAGTGTTATAATTAACTACTTATCCTTAACATTACCCTTAAGTTATGGACATGAGTGTATAATAAAAATTAAAAAAGTATTGCAAAATAAAGTTATGTTGAAATAAAATTTTCAGTTTCTTAATGACAGGAATGAGCTTAAAATTCTTGTGAGGATACAAACTTCATAGAGAATGTGAATCCACACATTTTGCATACATTTTTTCCGATTTATTTATTTTGACTCGTGGAACCCTTGGGCTTGTATCGTGGAACCTCTGGGCTTGTATCGTGGAACTCCAGGATTCTGTGGAACACAGTTTGAAGACCACTGTGGTGGAGTGTATACTTTCTTAGTGGGTGAAAAATCCGGAATTGTCATTTGATGTTTAACGTTGCTCTACAAAGCAACAAGAGGGCTATATATATTGATCACAAACCTCGTAATTTTGAACCTCGGTTGAGTGACGAGGAGGACACTTGAGCTGGCACCCCTCTTTCCTAACTACCACATCAGCGGGAGGAATGGCCTCATGTACACAGCATGTCTTTAGTGGCAACAGCACTCGAGCCCACGACACTCCAGCCACAAGCTTGTGACCATAACTACTAAGCTACTGCAACCACCAGGAATAACAAAAACTCTAGTGAAAAGGTTAAGGGAGTTAGAATTAGATTTGAATTTTCGGTACATGGCAAAAGGGTAGCAATATGAAACAGAAATATAAAGGTGTAAGATCTAGAATAATTGCTCTAAACCTATCACCTTGCCAATCATCTCTTAATTTTTTAGTTTGTGATCTCATTTCCAGTAGTATGTACTATAAAAATTGGCACTGGATATTTCAATACTGCATCTAGAAAGATGGGAAATTCTACTAAACTATTACTCTAAGACAATCTTGCGATGCCCGTTGGGAAGCTAAAATAGATTCGGTTAAGGCAGTGTATATACAGTTTGATCAAACTCGTAATAACCTGGAAGAATTCATTAATTAAAAATTTATTGGATTCAATACAAGAAATGCCAATTGTTTTTAATAGTATGGTTAGCAATATTGTCCAAAATTGACACTATCAATGCTATTTCAAGCAAAAACATTTGTTCTCGATATTTGTCCAAAAACTTAGGGAAAAAAATTAACATGCATTCAGACGAAGTAAAAATGCAAGAATATAATTTCTATATTTAAGAATATTTTTTCCTATTGAAAATGGTCATTTAAAGCATTTCATCGCAAATACTTGTAATCTCAGTTTATTATACCTAATTTTCGTTTTTGTGACTGAAAGACCGGCATTTTCATTATTATAGATAAGTTCGATCCAACTTTAGGCAAATTCACTTTTTTTTTATTCCTTTGGCTTTCACTACTAGTCATATAGCTGTTGTAAAGATGTAGAGTTTCTGTTATTAACTTCACCTTAAGTAGAAGTAAATTTATTACAGCATCACGAAAAACTTTTTTGTTTTTATAAAAAGAGATATTTGTGAGAATAATCGGTTCTTTCAAGGGAATGGCTATTAACTCATACTTTTACTACTGAATCCTGTTAGAAAAATTATTTTTATGGGAGCAAAGCAATTTTATTTATTTTTTGTTATCCCAAACAATCAGTTTCGGATATTTTAAATATATTTAATTCCAATAATTTGAATTTATTTATATAAGAGTTACGATGTTAAATATCTTTTTCACTGACCACACAATTATTACAAATTTTGTACAATTATTAATAACATAAAAATACAACTTTTAATAAGGGTTGAGTGAGTGAATATTAACGTCGCACTTTTTTGTTAATCGAGGACTTTTGGCAACCGATCTCCTAATTATGAACCATAATCAAGCGACAAGAATGATACCTGAGCTAGCCTCCCCTCTACTATGTTCCACACCACACCAACGGGAGGAGGTTTGAACATAGACATGTGGCAGCGGTAGCCAAGTGGTTAAGGTATCGGATCGTGGCTGGCCTTGCCACGAGTTTGAGCCCAGTACCAATAAAGACCTGCGGTGTATGGGAGCGATGCACGTTATATTTGTCGAGAGCTCAAACGTCCTCACATTGGTGTGGTGTGGTAGTTAGGAGAAGGGGGTGCAAGCTCAGGTGTCGTCCACGTCACTTGACCATGGCTCAAAATTACGTGATTCGTTACCAAAAGCCCTCGTGTAGCTGAACAATGCGACGTTAATATTCACTCCAAAAAATACAGTACAGTAGTTATAATTATTTTTATACTTAAAAATGCAATATCCGCCTATTCAATTAAAATGATAGCGTTATAATTAACTACTAACCACAAACAAACTATGCAAATATGTCCAAATGATATAGTGTGAAAGACAAAGTTTATCTACTGTAAGCCCCAGAAGCAATAAAAGTATTTATTTTGAAAAAAGATCAATTTCTTACTACCAAATGTGCATAATAAAATCATTAAAAAACATTAAAATAAAGAGAGATTTATAACAACCTCTCCCTTCAAAACTTAGTTTTACTCTGAAATAAAAAAAAATTAGGGATTATGTTGATCACAGGAATTAATTAGAAGCGAGCGCCTTGCGTAGCCAAAACAAAAAAGGGTTCTTTCACAAACAAAAGATAGATATATGCTGACGTGGGCTTTTTTGCAGCGCACGCCAGAATTGCTTGCAGATGGCATAATTTTTTCCTACTTACTTGACAAATATCGTTATATTTTGGACACTTCTCACAATATCTTTATAAATTATAGCCTATGCTATAAATAATAGCCTATGTGTCATTATGATGTATAAACTATATTACTGTAAAGTTTCATTAAAATCCATTCAGTTGTTTTTGCGTGAAAGACGCCCAAACATCCTCACAAACTTTCGCATTTGTAATATATATCTAGATTGGTGTATATGAATACAGAATTATATATATACACTGATGTCCATAAATTAAGGATAATTCAGAATCACACAGAAATTGAACTCTAAAATAAAAATTTCACCTGTAGAATTATCACACACATCTTGAAGAAGAATATGCAAATTACAGGAAACCACCAGATGACGCGGATAGTACGTCACAATGACGAGAGTGTAAGAGAGGGGTATATAAGGAATGGTGGCAAAGAAGTAAAATTGTTCACAAGCGCTTTAAAAGCCTTTCAGTGCAATAACCGCATAGTTATGGCACAAAGGAAAGCATTTGGATGATTTTTTACGTGGTGGAATTATTGGACGAGTGGAATGTGGACGTACCCAGCTGGAAGTATCCGAGGAACTTGGAATCGCCCAGAGTGTCATCTCCAGGCTTTGGCAACGATTCCAAGATGAGGGTAATGTGAGTAGATGTTACAGCACAGGTCGCCCCCGAGTTACAACGCTGAATGAGGACCGGTATATTTGGTAGTTACTGCCAAAAGAAACAGATGGAGCACAGCATCAGATTTGTCTCGTCAGCTCTAGCTCTTTTCAGCTACCGGTACGACAGTTTCAAGGCAGACCGTGTACAGACGCTTAGGGCACATTGGTCTATATGCTCGTAGGCCTGTCAGATGCGTTCCACTTATCGCAACTCACTGTGTCGCCTGCGATTAACCTGGAGTAGAGAGCATGCATTGTGAACACCACAACAGTGGTCTTGTGCTATGTTTTCCGACGAGTCCAGGTTTAGTTTGCAGTCTGATTCTCACCGGACTTTAATATGGAGAGCGCCAGGTACCCGTTACCACCAAGAGAACACCATTGAACGACACCGTTACGGTGGAGCAGGATGGCTCGTTTGGGGAGGAATTATTCTTGGTTCCAGAACTGACCTGCATGTTCAGAATGTAACGACGACAGGCCACATCTATCGGGATGTCATTCTGGAACAACATGTACGTTTGTTTCGGGGCGCCATGGGTGCTGAATTTCTGTTTATGGATGACAACTCCCGTACTCACCTTGTAAACACTGTAGACGAATTCCTTAAATCGGAGGATATCACCCGTATGGATTGGCCAGCATACTCACCGGACTTGAATCCAATAGAGCATGTGTGGGATATGCTTGGCCGACGAATTGCAGCTCGTCAATCCCCTCCTACCTGTCTACCGGAACTTCGGAGGGCATTGCTTGATGAGTGGTGTAATATTCCCCAAGATCAGATTGATATTTTGATACTCAGCATGCCTAGGCGTTGTAAGGCTTGTATTGCATCGTCCGAGAGACATACTCCGTATTAACCATCATACTAACCATGTTATACTGTTTTTTGTAAATAGGTTCTTTTTTGAAATTTGCTCCAGGGAGTAAAAATCGCAATTTTTATTAATTATGTCAAACATATAGCATCTTTTTTGCTCTTTTGTTTAATAAATAGACTTTAAAAATAAGTCAAATTTGTTTTGCTTCTGTCTCTTTCTTTGCCTGAACTTCATTATCCTTAATTTATGGACATGAGTGTATATATATATATATATATATATATATTAACTTTGTCATATACAAGTAAATAGGATTACAAATACAGTGAAATAAGTTTAGCGCGAAAACACATTTACACGAAGTAATACAGCGGCCCTGACAAACTACTCTGTATTTTCATCCTTTTTTTTCTCTGAATACGAAATGAAAATTATTTAGCACGAAAAGATTTCCCTTCTGGGAATGAACAATATACGGAGAAACCAGCTCAGGCTAGATTTAAGAGGGGTGTGAGATAAAGGTGAGGTCGTTTCACATGTTTTGTAGAGAAGAGGCTAACTTAACTTTGCAATACCCACGGAATAGCCTGTGATACGAGCCAATTTTGTTTATCTAAGCTACTTTCATCCTCCATCCGTACATCTCATCTCTCAGCATCTGTGTTTGAAATTCGGTGACGAGTACATTGCAGTGTGAATAAAAATCAGTGAGTTTAATTCGCATTATTTTTTCTATTTTTGTCGAATTTTTTTTGCAAACACAATAGCAAAAGACTCCGGGGTAAAGCAAATTGCTTTTTCTCTTAAAATGAAGATGAAACTTCTTAATGCTGTTGATCGAAAACGGAAATCTGTAAGGATTTTGGTGTTGCTAACTCAACTTTATCAACAATAAAAAAAAAGAGAGAAAATTACGTAAATGTTTGAACGGGTTTTTTTTGTAATACATGCATATCAATGTAAAAAATGTACTCTAATAAGCTTAATTTTCTTGAATACATGTTGCTGGGGTGTTCTTTTGTTGGGTGAGGGGTTACAATATCCCTTAACTCGAAATTTTTTTAGCACGAA
Organism: Trichonephila clavipes; assembly: GCA_019973935.1. Taxonomy (NCBI): domain Eukaryota; kingdom Metazoa; phylum Arthropoda; class Arachnida; order Araneae; family Nephilidae; genus Trichonephila; species Trichonephila clavipes. The sequence goes on along the minus strand of BMAU01017522.1, from coordinate 550,626 downwards.
AGAAATATTTCAGTCCCCTGCTTCATGTTAAACGATTTTCACTGTAGTTAATCAAACCGGACACATGGTATGGCTGTGATAGCCAAGTGATCACGGTTATGGGTTCGTGCTGGCATTGTCGAGATGCGGATTCGAGTCCTAGTGCCACTGAAGACCCGCCGTGTGGAGGAGCTGATGTACGTTAAACCTGACGAGGTTCAAAATGGTGTGAAAGTTCGGAGAGGAAGTGCCGTCATGGTTAGTCGACTATGGTTCAAAATTACGAGGCCCGTCGGTAATAGTCCTCATGTTGTATTACAGTGAAACGTTGATGAGCATTATGTCTAAGTTTTTAAAAATACTTAATTTCTTTAAATCCATATAGAAATTTCCTTCGAAAAATGTCAGACATTTTTCACTAAAAGAAATGTTAATCGTCTTCCAAAAGTTCCCCACCCCTCCCTAGCTTCTACATATTTCCGGATCGATGCCAAAATTTCGAAGTGCACATTCTAAATAAATTCTCAATAAAATGAGTCTAGTGTCCACGATTTCTCTGTGTGTGTGTGTGTGTGTGTGGCATTCCTAAACTTCAATCTATACCATTTATTATGATATCTTTATGCAGTAGCTATGCCCAATGAAAATGATTTTATAACTGTGTTCTGAAGAGAAATACAATTCTCACACACACACACAATAAATCTTATTTCAAAAATGGCCTTTATACCTCAGATGATTTATTTTAGATTTTGATCTTTTACGTCGATCGTTACGTTTTTTTTAAGTCGATCGCCAATACATTTTGGGGTCACCGTTTTTAATAAGACCTAAAACACGCATACTAAAAGAAACATTTGGGGGAACATCGACACTAGCTAGACTGCAGGCTTTTCACAATCGATGGGACAGTGTTTAGGCAAATCTTTCGATAAATATGTGTACACGACACATTTATCGAAGTTGGAAGTGACGCTTAACACGTTTATTGTTACTGTAGGGCAGGGGTGGCGAACCTTTATGCATCAACGTGCCATGTTTTCTATAGAAGTGTTTAATGAGATATAAATGTGCCGTCGAATAATTTTGATTTGTAATTATTGCGAAAATAATAAAACTAAATACTAAAAACTAAAAACTCTTTATTTACAACGAAATGATACCTTTTGTACAGTATAGTTGTAAATGTTTTAGTTATACTTGTAATTCAAATTAAGGTAAAATTAGTGTGATTTCTGTTGATGCAGATTGGAAGACAAATAACTTATATTAGGATTGTGCAAGATGTTACTTTTAGTAGAATTCACGCTGAATTGGAGTCATCTGCCAAAAGGTTTCTAAGCAATTAATTAATTTTGCTGTGGTTCACTTTTTTGTCAAGTGGATTTGTGCTTTGTTTCAAAATGACGTTTTACAGACGATGTTCTGCATATACCACTGTTTCAGAACGCTTATACTTATTATCTTGCCCTTTTTGTTTTTTTGCTGAACTAGTCGTTTTAAATAACAGTTATAAATCGTAAATCTAACACAAACAAACTTTAAAATACAATTCTGTCAACCAAACTGACTATGATATGATTAGACAAATTTTGCTTCATAAGCAACCGTAGTCTACGACGTAACTAAGGCAAGAAAATAACAAACGAGTATGCTCCCCGCCGCCCCGCGACCGATCACTCGTGTTTGTTTGTAATACTTCATAGTGAACGTAGTAATTTTGAAATAAAATGCAAACCATTTTGATGGTTGGCGTGCCCAAAATATTTCGTCACATGCCATTGATGGAACGCGTGCCACTGGTTCGCCACCCCTGCTGTAGGGGAAAAAAGCGATCACTGAGATTCCAGCCTTATACATGATTTTTCCCCCACACTCCGACTGAAGGGGGAAATAAATGTTGATGATCAGCCATTCCTTCGATAGCGCGGGATTGGCTATTGAGACATCATCTCCCACAACCCACACCCGTTCACGGCATTGCGATGAAACGTCTTATGTTAGATAGCTCATGTCGTCCACGTCACTGGCCATGGTTCAAAATTACGTGGTCCGTCGCCAGCCCTCGTGTAGCTGAACAGTGCGACGTTAATATTAAATCAATCAATCAACCCACAACCCACACTTTCACGGGATTGCATTCTTATGTTAATATCATGTCCCAGCAATGGCGCGGGCCTCGGCAGCGAACAGATTAAGTACATGCTTCGCTTTTCGATTCATCGGATCTGGTATGTTCTTTGCTCGCTGCAATAAATACGTCCACAGTCTAGCAGTCGCACTCTCTCTCATAGTACTTCAAGCACATTCAAATTGACAATTTTATGGAACTTGTATTTTTGTAGTAAAAAAAAAATCTTTCATATTTTTTTTAATTTAAAAAAATTCATTCATTATTTCATTTAAAAAAGGGGTACAATGTCAAAAAAAAGCGTTAAAAAGAGAAAACAAAGTTTTAATACAGGATAGCCATACCTACGCCACTAGGTGGACTACAACACCTTAAAAATATTTGAAGAAGCACGTGCCCTAGAAAGGTTTGCTCACTCCTGTTTTACACAGTGGCGTACACAGACCTTTCTCATGAGGTAGGGGGAACATTTTAAAAAATGCGTTGACTAAAGTGCCAAGGAGTAATCTCTGTGGTAAAAATTAAAAATTTTTGGTCTATGGTGCGTTCAACCTCTCCCCTCTAGTGTACAATCTTTTATAACATTACATTTCATTTTTAAAAAAAGGGAGGGGGGAGGATAAGCAATGATTTCTTTGGCGTGAAAAAAAAAACATATATCAAGATGAGCTGAATATTACACTTTTTTTTTAATAATGAAGGCCCCTTAGCACCTTACCCTACATTGTTTCCAACGTTGCATTCGAAATATCTGATCATTTATCTTTTCAAAATCAGGAACTCCGGTGTTTTTTGAAAGAGATCAGGCATTTTTAAGAAGTATTCAGTTATTAATTATAATACGTATTTTTATGAGTACTCTTGCAGAAAATGTTAACCTTTCTCATTTTATTATCTTCCTTCTCTTTTAAATAATTTCCTCCAATGATGCAGTATAATAAATTACCTCAAAATCCCACCACTAATTGTTTAATTACGTAACTGAGGCAAAACGAAATATATAGATAAAAAAAACCAGTAAAAAAACTATCGAAAATCTCCATTGTAGTGATGGGTGTACAAACATTGTACACATTGTGTAAAAAAATCAACACTTTCATTCACCCATCCTGCATGATCCAATGTAAACCAAAGGATTAGTCAGTCCCGACATCAAAAATGAGGTAATTCCGGGAAAACTTCGTCGGGCGTGCAGCCTGCAACAAACATCCTAAACGCCACCACGCCTGCCATTACGAGGCAAGAGCTGGCACGCTCCCCAACGATTGGCAAAGCCCGCCAAGGTCGTCGTTTGAGTAAATCAACACATCAAAAGGGCACTCACTCGCTTTTATCAACCCTTTTTCACGGTTCTTATTGAAAAAGAAAGAATATAATTCATCCAATGAGGCCATCTTCAAAAGACCGATGAAAGTTTTTTTAGAATCGTGCAGCTGTTTCTGTGTTATTTTACAACCTTTTGAACAGTTGTAGAAAGAGACGGCTTTGAAAAAGAGTGTTCGTGTACTGGGATTACAAAATAAATCGCTTTGTTTTGTCTGTCTTGGCGATTTCATGCGACATTGAATCAACAGCTTTTGTGAAATTCAAAGTATTCTGTAATCGATTCCGATGTTGGACCTGCTATCATTCATTGTTGTATTGATGCATGTGTACTTTTTCTTTTCTTTTCTTTTTTTACATTTTGCTTCTATATCTTTGAAATTGTTCTTCAATTCAAGTAATTTTTAAAGTTCAATTACTTCTTAACAAGCGATAAATGGAGGGAAATAATTCCGGATGTATAATTTTACCTAAAGAAAATTATTTTTCTGAGTTGTATATGAGTTCCTTAGTAGAAACTCTTGTATCATACTTCCCCTAATATATTATTGCTGATTTAAATTATTAGGTTTTTGTGCGTATGAAATGTCAAATTTTTAAGTAATCATTTTATTAAAAGGATTGCTTAGTCCGTTAGAGTTCAAATTCTGTTCCTTGTGCATCCGTTCTCTGCGAAAGTTTCAACCCGTCTTATATATCTGCCCTCAATAGGGTCTCAGGATGGTAGCGGTCGGCCTCTTTATTTTTCGAGTTACATCAGGTTCGTCGGGGTTCTCACGGTAACAAAGGTTGTCGGGGTGATAACCAAAGACAAGACCTCTCAATATTTTAAGGGTACAAGTTGTCATAGAAACGTGGTTATCCTGTCCATAAAAAGAAGCTGATTTTCAGTAGAGTGGCGGGAAAAGTCACACCATCAAAACTTTCGGAGCATCATTTTCAAAAATGTTTTAGGTTTTCCACGCGTTTCATTTTGAAGGGAAAAATCACCAGGTCGAAATTTTTCAAATCAACGCTGCACTTTTCGTCCGTTTACAGCATTCTTCCCAAATGCTTTTATTGCGTGCAGCTTTTGCAGCCTTAATATCTTGTTTTTAAACTAAACTCAGTGGTGCAACAGCCCATGAGGGACAAGGCCTACTATGCCCATCTCAATATACGTGACCTTTGGGTGCTGAGGTGCATGAGCAGATGTCCCGATCAGGTGGTCAGTCTGGCCTGAAGCAAAAACCCTAAGTGCTTAGTCTCCAAACGAGCTTGGTACTCATTTATCTACTCACTGAAGGGATGTATGGCTGTCGACCTTGTCAAGCCCGAGGATAGAACCCCGTACCAGTGGTGTGGAAACGTGATACACTACCACTCGGCCATTTAGCCTCACCTTCTTTTTACTCATATAAAAAATTGCATGATTATCTCGGTTGATTTCGTATCCTTATGAATTTCAAAACAAATAAGAAAATGGAGCACTTTTGATAAAATCTTCCTCATTGAAATGTGATTCTGACTATGGACAATATGACTATAAACGAAGTTTTGCCAGAACAAAAACAGAGAGACAAACATTCACATGTAAAGAAAATTAGACATTTCACATAAGCGCCAACCTAATACATATATAAAACACAGGACTCTAACTTTGTGAAAGTAGATATCGAAATAAAATGTCCAAGAAATTTTTTATGGTGAGCATTTTTATTGCTGTTACACTTAATATACAAACTCAAAGCCCTCTTAACTGGGATAAAATCTTCTCCTAGATAACACAAATTCCCGTTAAACCAAATTATACGCTACACACATATTGAAGTAAAATAATCGTGCAGAAATAACCAAATCAATAGCAATTTTCTCACACCCACAAGACAAATATGTCGTGATAAGTATCATATGTGAGTAACCACTCTAACATAGCGGCCGGTTTAACCATAGGTCACTTCAACTGATACCAGTTATGGAACTGTCTATCGAGATTACATCGCTGGTTAGTTCATGGATCAATAATGATTCACGCTCCGATACTGGGGATGTCAGAAATACAGGCAGGACACAGTAACCTGAAGAAAAAAACTGATGAACTATGGCTAGCAGCTCACGAATTTTTAATTTTAAAAATGGTTGTGAGGAATAATAAAGCCTAGTGTTAAACATAACTAGGTTTTTCGTTGTTCTATATAAAAAATTTCGAAAATTGAAGCTTCGTTAGATGGATCTCCTTCTTCCTAGATCAGTGACGGTAAATCTATGACCGGCGGATCAGAAATTGACCCACGAAGGCTTTTTAAATGACCTATGAGTTGATTTTTATAAACTTGTTTTTATCGTCACAAAAGAAAGAGAAGCACATTAGAAAATATCAAAAACTTAATATCAATAAATAAATATCTTAATACCCGAACTTACGCGGTAGATGGGACTGAGGGAAAACCGCATAAGTTGAAATCGCTAAGTCAGAGGGTATAATTTCACATATAAATACGTATAAATTATTTTTAGTTGGGGCCGGAGCTAAAAGAAGACAATTTGGATAAAAAAATGTTTAATAAATCTTAGATAACACACATGCAAAATTGCAAACCGAAGTTATTTTGATGTAAAAGGCTTCATAAAATCTAACAAGCAGTCTGCCACGGCTCAAAGATTTTTTTTTCTCCCGCAAAAGTTCCTCGTAGTATGCTAATATTTTTTTTATTCCTTGCTTTGCTGAAAAAATACTCTCTTAGTTGGAGTATGTATTTTCCGAAATTTGTGTAACCCTGTAAGAATCCCCCTGGATTCCACCTTGGACACCAAGATTGATTTGAGGCAAAGAACGACCAGAAGACATTTTTACAATAACAAATTGAATTTATTCACTTGAATCAATTATCAACCTTCTAATTACAAAGATTAATCGATATGTCTACTTCTCAATATGATTGAACCTTACTATTAAATTAAATCAAGAAATATGATACTAATCAACTATTAACTAAATATCGAACGGGATTACCGGAATAAGAAGATCGAGAGATACACGCAATTTGACTTATTAGCATTCGTTAAATTACCACTAACTTTATTATGTATTTACTCTTATAAGCCAATAATCTAGATTTAAATCTCACCTTCCTTTTTATATCTTACTTTCCAATTGCAGGACACTGCCAAATCATCAGCGAGCCGTTAACCGCACAAATAACTTGAATCTCCTTCGAACACTTTCAACCTATCTCTTGGCTTAATAGCCGCCTGTTAACTTACAACATTCTCTTTAAATACTTTACCTAATTTCAGTGGTGCACACAGGAATTTTTCAAGGGGGCGGGGTTCCGGGGTCGAAAGTTCACCATTCTTGTATCATGCTCCTTTTGATTTTGTCGATTTTCGGGAACAAAACACAGTAAAAAACTAATTATTGAATAAATAATTAGCATTAATTAATAAAATTAATCATTAATAGCAAATACTTAATTAAATTTTACGTACTATGTACTTAGAATTATAATCAATCGGAAAAAAATCAAGGGCTTTGGGGGGTCTGGACCCCCAGGTGTGCGCCACTGCCTAGTTTGCATATCCCGGTTTCTTCTTTTTTAGAGCTGGTTGGAAATATACGTGAATTTATAATCCCCAAAGACGCCTAAGAGTATTAGTGATAAAGTGCCGTACAGATTCGTCACAATCCTTGTTCAATTAAACTGAGGCCTTCTGTCAAATTACTAACCGTCATTCGTTCGTCTGATTGAACTGGGTCTTAAGACTCAAGTTCTTCTGTGCCTTGCTCTTTCGCATACATTTCTATGAGCTCATCAATTGCCGACTCCTGATATAAGGGAATCCAGCATTTCTTGAACGTCATCACTATCAACTTCTAAATTTATTTGCATGCGACAACTTTTCTATAATCAAATTACCAATTTCATTAGGCTTTGGCACTGATTCCTCCTGAATTTCAGGGATGGAAGAAAAGATAAAAAGGAATCGACGAGATTTGAAAATCACGTAACTCCGAATACGCGTAAGTCGAGGTATTACTTAATCACAAAATATTAATAATTAAAAACTTAATTAATATTTAATAGCGATAAAATTTATGAAAGAAAATGTCAAAAGTGAACGATGGCTAACTGATCTTCTATCGTATGACTAAACCTCAGTTATAAAACTTGGCGCGCATATTTGTTGCTTCGTAGAATGGAGATGTACTATTTCACATAGTCAAACTAATTGGCAATCTGGGCATATGCTGTTAGAAATGCTTAATAACTCAACATTATTATTATTTTTCTCATTTTTAAATTTTCTCCTCTCATATCAAGAACTCCAATAGGAAATTACTCCTAAAATTCTAAACACAAATAATTTTTAGATCGATATTTTGTCAGGGATTAAAAAAATAATTACAATGGATACAAGTTACAGGCCATGTAAAACAGTAAAACGTGTTAAATATGGTGTGATTAAGAAGAAAAAAACCATTGCGTGTGAAATTTCTAACGAAAAAGTCCTTTCACACACACGTACATAAAATGTAGTAAGAGATTTTGAAAAGTAGCATTTAAATCTCGATTTTTAACAGAAGAAGAAAGAAGAGAATGCTTTTCACAAAAGAAGAAAAAAAGAAATAAATTTAATCACACACAAGCCAGTGTTTAAAAAAAAATTTTTTTTTATTCCAAAAATAGCATTACAGAGCTAGCTGTTAATTTTCAAGTAGTCCTTTGCACTGCTTGCCAGGGTAAAACTTTCAGGAGAGTTCGTAAAACAAACGTTTTTAGAATATAGTGCTACTTCGTGTTTGCTTATTAAAATATACATATATACTTTATCATAAAAGTATAAATGAGTAACCAATAAGTTGCAATACAATTAAAGATCGAGTCGTAGAAATATTTTTTCGTATAATATATAACGACTTAAAGTGTGCAGGAATAAATTCCATTGCTTCGGATGAGAGTAATGATGTAAATGGTTACGCACAACTAGCAGTTTTTGCTCAATATAAATCACGCTATAAAATGAAGGAACTAATGAAAGAGAAGTTCACCGATCCAAATAGTTTTAAAGAATTGGATAATATCTATTGAAATAAATGGATACACTGACCAATAGAAAGTTGTTTCTACCACAACAGAGGATGCACCCAATATCGTGGGAAAAAATAAGCTTTATTCAGTAGCTTTTTATAAACGAAACATCAGACATACATTGACTGAATATCATTGTATAACGCATCAGCAAGTTCCGGGTGAGAAGCAAGGTTTCAAAATATTTTCCAATCAAAAAATGCATTTGTAATAAAAGCCATTAATTTTATAAACACAAGAGGTTTTAATAAAAGAGAATTTACACAACTATTAGAGAAAGTTTTCTGGAATTTTTACGTGCAGCAATGTTCAATGGTTCATTTGCAACCATAACCTTAACTGGTTTATTAATATTTTAGAAGAAATAAAATCTCTTTTTGAATGGAAAAGCAACAGCTGTGACAAATTTTCAAACATTGATAAGTTAAACGGTTTATTGTTCTTATTTGATATCATTCAGTATTTCAAAGGATAAAAGACTTCGCTTTGTATTGAAAGAAAACCTTTGGAAATATTAAAATATTCGTGACGAAAAACTTGGCATCTTTTCCGAAGATTTGAAAATATAAACCATGAAATGTGTTTCCTTCAATTACAAAAACACAATAATTTTTTAAAATACTCTTGAAATTCAAGGAAACGCAATTGAAAAGCATTTAAGTATTATATAGGAAATAAAACAAGGCTTTCAAGATTTTCAATTCATTTCGCTTCATTTTATATCCATTTAAAACGGAATTCGGAACAATGGAATTAACCGATTTTATGAGACTAGATATTCATTATTTAGAAACAGAATTAATTGAATTTCAAAGCAGCATAAAATGGAAAAATATATTTGAAAACTTGATTTCCGAAGTACAGACGGAAGAGTTTACGAAAGTAGAGTAGATAATAATGATCTCACTAAAAAATTGAACGCATATGTTAATTATTAGGATCGTTTACCAAATAATTTTTTATCAGAAAAGGAATTTACAAATACTCGTATAATATTCAGGTCCATATATTCATGTCAAATATTGCTTTCCTCAATAAATTTTGTAAAATCTACCAAAACAAAAATAAACATGGAAATGCATTGATTACGATGTGCGTTAAACTAATGAATACAGGATACATATTAAGTAATTATCAGAAAAAAAGGAGCAACAAATTTCACCATTAATACACTTTTATCAACTATATTATCTATACACTTGCTTGTAACTATGTTAAATAATGAAGAATATTTCATAATATACACAAGAGTGCGTTTCTTCACTCCTTATTCACTCAAACACTCAGTGCAGAGGCACCACCGGGCGCGGTGTCACTGGGCAGGCCGCCCAAAGAACATTAAACTATTGCCATTTTATTTAAAGTGGTGCATTTCTCTCGGATTTGCGCAACTTTCCATGGAAATCACTTTATATTCCACGTTAAATCACTTTTATTCATTTTTGGTGAAACTATATTTTATTCTGAAGGCATATTTAAATGTAACTAAATTAAAATTGTTAAACTAAAACAATCTAAAACGTCTCCCACCCTCGGCGGGCCACGGTAAAATTATCAAACGTTGACAGGTCCGCAGCGATAAAAAGGTTGCGGAGCACTGATCTAACTGATATCAATTTTTTGTCGTTCACCTTTGCTTTTGCTTTTCACTTGCAAAAGTCAAAGTTGTATAGGAAACGAAAACTTCTTTAGAGTGAGAACAGCAAAAATGTCAATTGTCAAGCTTTTCAGTTCTCAAATCCTAAGTGTTTTTAAAATATTGATACCCTTTTTACTACACCCTCCCTTACTCCTTTCCAAGTGAAATTACTGTCTTAGAGATCCATGACTTAGAATTAAAAACATGAGCAGAATTTGATCTACTTTTCAACTAGATTCACCTTCACTATTAGAAGAGAAAGACTCCTCAAAAAGGAGGACCTTCATGAGGTCCACTGCTAACCGTTCGTTTTACAGCGACGATTGTTAAGTGCATTAAATCTAAATTAAATATTATATAACAAATTACATTAATTCTATGACATTTGATCCATTATATATTTAAATGCTTTTATAATTATTTGCAAATTGACTTTTACCAAGTTCAAAACAACAACACCGTCCATGGCGCAGTAGCTCAGAATGGGCCAAAGCTTTCTGAACCAGACATTTGCAACCACCTCTACCGGCAGAAAAGATTTAAGGCATGGGCCAGTTGGGCCTGAGCCCATGGCCTCGGCTTCAGTGGAGGCCTCGTCTCGTTCTCGACTCAGTCTTAAGAAGATCATGATTTCATAACGGACAAATGCTATTTCCGGTTCTATTCTCCGAAAAACTCCGTATTTTGAACTACACCTCAACTGGCAACAGTGGCAAGACTGTGTTATTATATGAGGACCATCGTCCATGTGTAATCCTAGGTCTACCACCATACACCATCATTACTCATTAGGTCTAAGAGCGGCAGTCGATCTAACCGATTTGAGTGATTGTAAGTCATGCACATTTGTTTGTTTCGGGTTACCGCTTGTACGAGTATTTGATAACGTAAGCCATATACTTTCCACTTTTAAAGGTCAAAGGTGGGGCTTACATTTGTGCAAGGGCTTACATTTACCCTGGAGGGTTGAAAGTTTCCAAGGTTCCAAAGGTTCCCAGGTTTTCCAAGATCATTGATTGTAAAAGTAATAAGACTATACTTGGCAAATTTTCTTGTTCTTTGCATGCATTACCATCGAAACACATTTCTTTAAATAATATAGTTCTAAACAAAATTCTGTGAAAGTGATATTATCTGCTTAAGGTATCCGACTACGTTCGGAAATCTGATTTTGCAAAAGCGCATAAATGGATAATTTTCATGATATTAAGTGCCACTTACATCAGAATATATGAATAAAATTGTTTTAAGGACATTTTGATAAAAAAAATTTATTTAAATACAATATTTTGGCAAAAAATTAACTTAGAATAATCTTTTTTCCAACTGTTATCCTTTTGTGAAAAATGGTTCTATTAGAATAATATTTTGCCTGTACATATCTCAGACCTCTCTACAGAGGCTCAAATAGAATTTTTAAAATATATAACTTAGAAGTGGGTTTATTCTTATTTTACGACAACAGAGGGGAGTAATTTTAAGAAAAAAACGCCAATAATTATTTCAATTGGTGGTAACTCTGAAAATTATGTGAATTTTTCAAAAATTCTAGTTGAGCCTCTGTAGAGAGGTCTGAGCTATATACAGGCAAAATATTATTATAATAGAACCATTTTTCACAAAAAGAGAACAATTGGAAAGAATATTCTAAGTAAATTTTTTGCCAAAATATTGTATTTAAATAAAATTTTTTTGTCAAAATGCCCTTAAAACAATTTTATGCATATATTCTAATCTAAGTGACACTAAATATCACGAAAATTATCCATTTATGCGCTTTTGAAAATCACGGTTCCGAACCTAGTCGGACACCTTAAAAACAACTACAACAATTTTTGAAAACGCATGCGACAATTTTGAAACGACAATTTTAGCGTGTTTTTTTCCCCTCTGAGATTCCCATTGTGTTTTAATTGTCTTCGCATGATAAAATCCGCTAAAATTAAAGCATAAGAAAAAATCATTTGATTGCTTTTGTAGTCCATTTATTTTAAAAGAAAAGCACGTGCCGGAGTGAACACGCGGTCGTCTTTATTCAATTATGTGCTTAATTTATGGTGCTGTAATCGTTTTAAAACCATTAATCTTCCATTCAAAATGGCCGCTGCATGAAGACCTTCATAACGCACGTCATTTTTTTTAAAGTCATTTCGTAATAACTAGCATTTAAGATCTCAAATTCCTGTAATTGATCAAACGGTCGAGTAAACGGTGCAGTTAAATGATTAAAATGGAAAGATTTCGAGCAAAAAAAAAGTAGTAATAATTAAGGCAACATGAGATTTCTTGCTATGATAAGGAACCATTATTTTAACTTCCGCATTTCCAACCAATTATTATTTTTTTTTAAACCAATATCATCTTTTCGTAATAGGTCAGAGAAAATTGATACCTATTAACACATGACGTTGGTTCAAGTCTTTTGCGTTAGTGCAGAGTTTTATTTAAAAAGGCCCCCGAAAGAGCTCTATACTAATGTATTAGTTAGAGTTAATTTTTTTTTGTACGTCTGTAAAAACCTGCGCATCAATTTTAAAATTAGCTACTATCATTCTCTAGACTATTTCATTAATTTATTTCATTTAGTTTTCAGAAGTTTTAAAATTTAACTTGTATTTGCTGCAATCATTTAATGGTAAGAAAGCTTGAATAATGATAGTATTTTAACTTTCTTCAGAATTATAAAGTTGCGAAGGGTCCTTTAAGTAAAATTGCTCTAATTACATTTAAGTATTGTATTATGTAACACATTCTCGTTGTATACTCCTATATTAAATTCTCACACGCTACAACAAATACTAATAGATCCAGAGTTCTGCTGAATTACCTTTTTTATTTCCTGCCTTTTTAATTTCACATCGCCACGGTAGCCTAACGGTCAAGGTAACGGACTCGTGGCTGGTCTGTCATGAGTTCGAGTCTAGTACCGCTGAAGACTCGCCGTGGTGAGGGGGCCGATGCACGTTAATATGTCGAGGCTCAAATGTCCTCTCTTTGGTGCCGACGTTAGAAGAAAGGGTACTCAGGCGTCGTACTCGTCATTTGATCATGGTTTAAAATTAAGAGTTTTGTCACCAATGACCCTCGTGCAGCTTCTCACTAAATTTTTAATTCCCTATTGTTGTGATACTATTTATTAAACTTCAAATTTTTAACAACTTCAAATTCTTCGATTTCTTAAAATTTTTTTAAAGCATATTTTAGTGTCATCTTGGAACTCCACCAATATTTTTTTTATCAGCTCAAATACCTCATCAAAACTTTTTTTGTCACTTTTCGGCCTGTTTTGCTACTTTCGGATTAGCTGATCTTGCCTTGCCCACTGTCCTGATCTTTTGATTTCATCTTTTTTTAAAAAAAGCGCTTTATAATTAAATTTTAATAGAAAAATTCAAAACAAATATCTTTTTAAGTTTTAAAAGCTTACAAAATTAATAAAATTGATTTTCATTAATTCTGGAGAATTCTTCATAGCCATTTTTAACGTAATGAGGAGTTGTTACAGCTCTACGGGGCTAATTTCTCCAAAAAACTATCCCCGACGCACTCGTTGATACTATGTGACATGCTAGTTATTTTGATATAGCAATATGGTAACATTATTTGTCATTTTCCTTCATATTATATTAATACAGATCGCATATCCTCAAAAAAATCGCTCGAAGTGGAATCCATTTAATATGATTCGTTATTCTCAAATTTTAATCGTGATTAGATTCTAGACTGCCAAAACTTAATTTAAAATTTCCGTACAAAAAGTCGGTTAAAATACATTGTATGAAAATATCTCGTTAAGGGAATAAAAATTAAAATTGTATCACACGCGCGTTTATTAGGTTGTAAAAACGCAGAAAAAAAATTCCCCAATGAAATACATGATCTATATATTTTTAAAATGGCTGCTTTAGTCCAATGAAAATTTCAATGTAAAACTTGTCCTTTGAAAGAACCCTATTAAAGAAAACTTGTCCTTGGTGGGTCATGTTTTTAGATGGCAATAATTTAATTTAACACATTAAAAAAGGTTCAGTCTCAGATTCAGTAGCGCACACAGGAATTTTTCAGAGGGGGGGTCCGGGGTCGAAAGTTCACCATTCTTGTATAATGCTTCTTTTGATTTTGTCGATTTTCGGGAACAAAACACAGTAAAAAAACTAATTTTTTAATAAATAATTAGCATTAATTAATAAAATTAATCATAAATAAAAAGTAATTAATTAAATTTTGCGTATTATATACTTAGAATTATAATCAATCGGAAAAAAAATCAAGGGCTTTGGGGGGGGTCCGGACTCCCCCCCCCGTGTGCGCCACTGGTCAGATTTGTTGACAAATTTGATACAAATCAAAGTAAATAGTATAAGTACTATCGCAAGTAATTTCGTAAATATACACAACTTGTTAACAATCTTTCTTCTTATACATCAGTTTAGGACATGTATAATTACAATAAGAAACAAAATTAACACACACACCTATAGAAAAAAAACCAATGAATACCACAAGCGATAAAATAGATATTTAATTTTTTCTGGAAACAAATGTAATATTAAATATATATGTATAACAACTTTATAAATTATAAATATTTCAGTAGTAAATATAAGGGATTTTAAGTGAGCTCAGTACCTTTCTTATGGGGGGTTACGTTCTAAAAAACACGAAGAAGGCGCCGAGAGGTAATCTCTATACTAAAAGTCTCGGCCTATGAGGGAGAGAGAGTTGAGCCCCATCCTCACTTGTGTACACCACTGCGTGGAGCAGAATCTTGCTCTTATTGTACGACATTTTAAAGAGAATTAAAATAAGGAAATAAAAGATGAACAAAAAATTCATTGGATTGGGAATTCAAATTTAATTGAAAATTCAAATTTATTCAATTAAATCTGAATCCATTCATAAGGTCACAATCAATGTATGAGGAATTTTATATAGTATTGAAAGGCACACACACACACACACACCCCTGGGTCTACTTTCCTAAACGGGATTTTAGCTGAGAAAAAAAGAAAAGAAAAATGCGAAAGCTTTTATTTTTACCAATCTCTTCACTCAAAATATATTTGGTTTGATTTCTATTTTTTCCCTAACAAAAGCACTAAAAATTTTATCAACACATTTTCCACCGCGCGTGACAGTTTACTTAAACTAGGCCACGATATAAAACTGCACAGTTTATTTTTCTGAGAAATGTTTTGTAAGCAGAATCTCATGTTACGTTTTATATGATACTAAAATTACACAAGAATGCTAGTTTACGCACTATATTTTCCTGTATATGTGGACAAAAACCAATCATGAATTAGATATCGACCTAGATCTGTTGACAACAAGGAAGAAAAAAAAACTCTTTGCTAATTTCCTTGTATACTTAGTCGTAAAACATTTAGTAAGTATCACTGGAAGAATTTTTCGACTAAATGTTTACCGCTGATCAAAAACACTAACCTTCTGAACTAGACACTTCAACCGTGAATAAGTACTTAACATACATCCTGTGTATGTCAAAGGGTTTGAACCTGGGGTTACTTGACATTGAGAGCTGATAGGCAGGACTTGAAGGGGATTGGGAAATTTTTTCTAACAGGGTTGTTTTTTAGGTGACTCCAAATGACAAACATCATTCAACCAACAAATTCTTCAAGGCAGTCAGCGAGCAATGAATAGATTCTCTACAGATATATCTATCCAGAACCGAACCTTCATAATTGGGAACTTGAGACTTAAAAATAAGACTGACGCCAGCAAGTAAAGACCTGTCACAATACGACATCGATCATCTATCAGCTTCCCCAAAAGTTGAAGACAGTTCTAGTCTGAGAGGCGAAATTAAAGGAATTATTGTGCAAATAAAACATAACGGTCAAGCGGTAATTAAGTTAAAATTACATCATGACTTGGATTGTATGCTTCAATCGCGAAATTTTTACGTGTTGTTATTTTCATTATTCGATCTCATGATCTTTTATTTTTTGAATATATCTGTGGATTTTTTGTGTTAAAATGCACAACTTAATATAGTGACGGGCTCACGCGTCTTTTCATTAACATTTCCTTTTGGGTTCTTTGGGGACAGAATTAATGGTAACTCTTTTCCAACCAAACCAAGAAGCGAAGCGTGAAGGAAAGATGCAAATTAGGAAGCTTTTAAATAACAGAAGTTTAGAGTAAGCGAGATGGCATCTGGTGAATGCAGTGGCGTAACGTACACCCCCACCACCCTTGCACCGCGGGGGCTAGGACTCTAGGGGCTCCAAAGCCTGAGCGATGCCGATTGCGTAAGATCCGGCAACGGCTCAAAATCTGATTTTGCAGGGGCGCCCGAAAATTCTCTGCTAGGCCACTGGGAAAATGATATGATAGTCTGTGATTCAAGTGTGAAGAGTTTTTGGAGAGGTTAAGTGACAGCCAACAGAAGTTATCCGTGACAGAGAGCCTTTAGGTCAAGGTGCATACCATTGCATCCCAGTGAACCGCAACTTCAACTAGGATCAGATTGATCGCTACTTCATTCGACATTAAGGTAGGAGTGACTATTTAATATTAGGATCTGTGACAGCATTGGAAATAAGCTTAGGCGAGTTAGTTATTGATAGTGGTCAGGGTTACGTTATTTCGGTATTATATATATTGTGTGTTTAGCAAACGTATCATATTATTATCTATTCTGTTAGAGCTTTAAGTTTAAGATCTTAATAAAGTCATATTAAGATCATGACAGCTTCTAGTTCTTCATTTATTCCTACACCTCTAGCTCACGCTGATAATCAAGGAGAAGGGCACCCGAGGGGGGGAGCGCCCTTACAATATTCGATTAATTTTTTATTTATGAATGTGCTTTCTTTTTTTAGTTAAATTTGGAAAGCGTTACAATAAAGCTCGTGGTCTTTATTAGTAAATTAGAAAGTTATCTGCAAAATTTCCATGGTTATAATTATGCTTTCGACCGTGAATTAATTTTAAACGTGCGTTTCTTTTAAATGAATTTTCATTATCCGGACAGTATGCCTCAAATTTTATTTACATGTGAACTGTTTTTTTGTTGTTGTTTCGAATGCATTTTTTATTTTTTTTAATCGTTTAAGATCTTACAGAATTATTAATTTGACAACGAATTTATTACTAATTATGCATCAATCAACCAATCAATGGCATCATTCAGAATTATAATCCAAATCCTCTCTGGAACCATCAATGAAAATTTTCTTTCATAGAATACTAGATTTGCATACACATGCTCAATAAATCCTTTCCTGATTTTCTTAATTAATTCAAAAAAGAAAGAAACGGAGAGAAATAAGTACCCCCATTTTTCATTCGTATTCAAAAACACTTTATTTTACTTTTATTTAAATATCTGTAAAAATTTCAGCAAGTTGGAATATCATTCAACAAGTACATTAAAACAAATTATTGATAAGTACTATCTTTATTTTACTATGGATTTCCTCTTGATAGATATACAAGGTCTCTTCAAAAAGTATCCGAGACCTTGAATTTTCCCGCGCACAGTAGAGATTCTAAAACGACACCATTGTGCACAGTGGAAGGTGACAGCTTATTGCATATGCTTGAATTTCCCTTTCGTTCCAGTGTACCAGACGTTTCCAGCAAGCAGTCGAGTGAGGTGCTGTTACATGTGTTCGTCAGATTTTTGCATTTCTAAAGGTGACTGAATGACTTGAGCAGAGGTACTGCATCAAATTTTTTGTCAAAAGCTTGGGGATTTTCTAAGTGATGGAGACGATGCTATGGGGGGGCACACAAGTTAACGAGATTTTTAATAGATTCAAAAGTGTGTGGCTGCACGTCGGTAGAAAATCACCAGCGTTCTGGGAGGTTACAAACCGCTGTTGTTGAAAAGGTGGAAAATCTGATAATGTAAGATCATCGTTTAACCGTACGAGAGACTACTGAACAAATTGAGATCAGTACAAGTCCTGCACATGCAATTTTGTGTGATCATGCCCAGAGTAGCAGTGAAATTTGTTCCTGGGCTTCTGTCGGTGGAACGGAAAAACTCCATCTTGCAGTTGCACAGGACCTACTGGACACAATCGACGTTGAACCTAGCTTCTTGCAACTGTGATACCCCCCTTCCTGAAGATACCATCTCTTCATCTACGCAACCTAGATTTGTGGGAGGCAAGAATTGATCACCCAAGTTAGCCATAATAAATCCAATATATTATTATCCAAATATATTGACAAAACAAGTCTTACTATAGGAAGGCAATCAGGAGTGATGTAACGTATTCCTAAATTCTAAGTAAATAGGCGCCTGGAATCCTAACCACCTATCTTTAAGCAAAGTTATCCTATGAATCTTTATCTTCCTTAATTTCTTTAACTCGCTAACGCCCGTTTTATAATTACGCTTCTAAGTTTAATGTCTTAGCATCAGCTTCCTTTTTCCTTCTTCGCGATTACAAAACCTTCACTATATAACTACTAACTAATCTGAATATCACCGTTTCTTCTTGAGAGGATTGGCTGTGAATTAACTCAGTGCTGGTCCCAAAGATTCCCCAAGAGGATTAATAGGAAAAACGCGGTAAAGCCCCATCACACGACTACTGACTGTTCCCGAAAATGTAAATGCCATTGAAAGAATCCCGTTTTCAGAATAGAGATGAAATTAGACGGAACACACAACCGTGGAGTTGAACAACTTTCCAAAAGAATCCTTCCAGAAGTGTTTTCGGTAGTGGATAAAATGCTGGGCTAAGTGTGTGAAGGCGCAAGGGGCCTACTTTGAATTTTATAAGGATCCTGATCCCGAAAAGTAACTAATATATTTTTTATGGTCAAAGGTCGGATACTTTTTGAACAGACCTTGTATTAATAGAATAATTTAAACTAATGTAAAAATAAAATTTGAATAAAAAAATTTTTAAATAAAAATTTGAGAAAAATTTCTCTGTATAGATAGAAAGTTCTGCACACAGCAAAAATAAAAATAATAAAAATCATAGGTTCCATAAAATTATTAATCATAGATTACAATGGTTTTCCTGTTCTATTTTTAAATGTGTATTTTATATAGTTAAAAACATTTCCATTTAAATGTTTGTAAAGAAATACAAAGTAGGTATTCATAATGCAATCGCTATTGATAGAAACGAGTATTATCTTTCATTTCGCCATTTTGCTGATTTAGAAATGCTTTGACGCGTTTAGTGGGCGCCACGAGATTACGTTTTAGTGACAGATACTAAACTGTTTAATTTGTCGATATATTTGATAACATTATTTTTAGCTACATTTTTATCTGTGTTGTCAATCAGTTTTACTGACAACCATTGATATAACGTTTGTCTTACGTATTATTTAATTACAAATGATTTTGAAACATTTATTAATGTATATCCAGTTAACAAATTTTTCTGTTAACTATTTTGTACCCCAGTATTAACAAATGTATGTAACAAACCAACAAAACAGAGAAAGCTTATCTTCACGAGGCTGTTATATAAAATTCCAATCAATAGGAAATCAATGAATTTTACAACTTCTGTAAGAAATGCCAGCATTGTTTTCTTCCTCATAAATGTTTACTGCAGTTAACAAGTTATAGATTTTTTAATAAATCTATTTTTCTCACAATCAAAAAGTAATGCACAAAAAAAAAGGTAAATAAAATAGGTGTATGAGAAGAGAGTACATAAAAATAAATATATATTTAAACAGTTAAGAATATGCAAAAGGGGAAATATAGGAAGCATAAATCAACCCTTTTCCCCAAAAAATGAATTTATTCTTTTTCGTTTATATAGGGAGAACGAGGTGTCCGTAATATATGAGTGGTCATGGTCGCGAACTAGTGGCCAGTGTTGTCCAGTCGAAAGTCCGATTCCTAGTGCCATTGGAGAGTAAAATGCCAGATCAGGTGTTTCTGTGGTTAGCCGAGGTTCAAAACTAAGAGACCCGTCGCCAATATCCTCCGTGTAACTTAAAGCACGACGTTAATAAAAAAACTGATCAATATAGAGAAAGTAAGATCCTTTAAAATGTCTTCTTTTTACAACTTAAAGGGGGTTTTTTCCCCGTAAAATTTGAAAAAATTGCACCTTTTTCAAAATTAAAATATTATACACGTCAGAAAATTTTTCCATTGAAATTCACGAATAATTTCATTTAAATTAGATCGAGTGTTTATTAACATTGTAACGACCCTGAGGACGTTAGTGTTTGGGGGTTTGAGCAAAGATCAACAGTTTTATTATTACTTTTACTTAATCACACAATGCAATTAAAGGGAGAGAGAATGCACCTAACATAAAACCCGGAAGAGCAATCGATTAGGTTTAACTTAACTATCATATAAATCAGGGGTGTCCAGTCCAAATGACCTTGTGGGCTACTTCAGAAAAACATTATAATCTCGCGGGCCGCACAAAATATGTACCTTTGTATCAGATTTGGAAATAAAAAAACATTAATTGGAATGAAAATTTAAAACAGAATGAACTATTATTATTGTTTTCATTATTTTTCATGTATATAGACATAGATAATATAATAATGTTTAGATAATATAATAATGCAATGATCAAATAAAGTTTGAAATATTACGGTGTGTTGTCATATTTTCTTTAAAATTACGGTGTTCCTTTTGAATTGATCTTTCGTTACTCATTGTTGAAATTTGATTGTGCTGTCATTCGCAAACGATTATAAGTACACATTACCCTTTATCTTAACCGTCCTGAATATTTTTTTAAACTTTAAAAATATCTCTGACTGCCTCTTGCTCTTGGGGCACTCTAAACAGAAAAGGTGGAGGCGAAATGAAAATCGCACACACAGAGAATCATGTACTATCCATAGAGTAAAGGATATGCATAATGCCATTCGGAATTTATTAAAAAAGTAATTTATTATAGTAAAAAATGTAACTGTTTGATAAAATATAAATCTATTTTAAGCTAAAGGACATTTGTATTATCAAAAAGGATTCATTTTAAAACAAGAACAGGTAACAGGAAAATATAGTGTAGATTTATATAAATATATATAAATTTCATCTGAAATCAATTTAAAAATGAAAAAACTTTATAAACCTGATTTTTTAAAAAAAATTTTTTTTTAAAGAGTCAGCGGGCCGCAACTTACGTACTGGCGGGCCGCGTGTTGGACACCCCTAATATAAATAAATGCACTTACCTGAAAATGGGAGCGCAATTGACCTCCTCGCTACTATTCTCTTTAGATAATTTGCTTAACTCTACGACCTCTGGTCGTAATCTAATTCACGCTTCAATCCTCACTATCAACTATCCCCCATCGACCATCTTCACGAACATTAATGCCAACGCTTAAATAGAAGTACTCATTTGCTGAAATCTCGTCTTCTTCACCGAGAAAGGTTTTCAACTGAATTCACAGTTTACCCAAGAGGATTAGTGGAAGAATCGCGGATAGACCCGTTACAACGTGGCACTGCGAAGCATCCAGATGGCTATTGGCAACGAGCCTCGTCATTTTGAACCATGATCAAGTAACAAAGACAACACTTGAGGTGACATCTCCTCTCTAAACTTCCACACCACATCAACGAGAACATTTTGAGCCTCGACTGATTTAGCAATCACATCAGCTCCTATACAGTGGCCTTTGAGCTCGAGCTCATGACACGTCGTTCACAAGTCCTTGATCATAACTTCTAGGCTACCACGGTCACTTAGAGGGATGGAATTATCTGAAGTAAATAAATGACTAGAGAGTAGTATTGAAGCGAATTCGTAGATTATAAGAGAGGAAAAGAAAGAAAAAATGCATTTTTAATAATCAAGGGAAAAAATTATTGAGATAACGTGTATCTCAAAGAAAAAGTGAGTTGTTGGATATGTTATATAAATGTTTACATTTTTTTTAATGTGTGACAAGAGAGAGAGCAGTGGCACACAGAAGGGTGGGTTCCATGGTCCAGACCCCCCCCAAAGCTCTTGATTTTTTTCAGTTGCTTATAATGCTATTAATATAATACGTAAAATTTAATTAAATATTTGTAATTAATAATTAACTTTATTAATTGATGTTAATTATTTATTCCATAATTAAATTTTTACTGTATTTTGTTCCCGAAAATCGACAAAATCAAAAGAATATGTTGGGAGGCGTATTGGAGCATGATACCAAAATGGTAGACTTCCGATCCTGAACCCACCCTCTTTTTTTTTTTTTTTTGAAAAATTCCTGTGTGCGCCACTGGTGATAAGTATTTACTTCCATTTACCGTACAATCCCGAGAATAACGCAAATTTTTAACACAAAAAATAAAATTGAAATTTAGGAGTGCGCGTTGTACGCAGGGTATAAAAATCAAAGCTTAAAAAAAAATGACATACCTAATGGACTTAAAGGGTTGTAGTTCTAGAAATACACTATTTTTTCAAGATCCTGGGATAATATCTCGAATAAATTATTTCGAAACATAAGAGCATTGTGCATGTACATTTCAGGTCTTTTTTAAAAAAGGTGGTACGTGTTATACGGCAAATAGACCTAAAAAAACAGCTTGAAAGAGTACAGGTGCGTTTTACACCGGATTTTACGGTAATTTTAATCTATAACAGTGGCGTACACAAAAAGGATGTCCTCGGGTCCTGACACCCCCCATATCCCTTGATTTCTTTTAGATTGATTAGATTCCTATGTACATAGTTCGTAAAATTTAATTAAGTATTTGCTGTTAATAATTAAATTTTATTAATTAATGCTAATTATTTGTTCAAAAATAATTTTTTTACTGTTTTTTGTTCCCGCAAATCGACAAAAGCAAAGACATATGTTAGATGGCGTATTGGAGTATGCGTATTGGCGTATATACGAGAATGATAGACTTTCGAACCTGCACCCACCCTCCTTTGAAAATTCCTGTGTGCGCCACTGATCAATAGTAAATATTCATTTGCACAAATATGCATTTTTTCAATGTACGAGTTCCTGTGGTTCCTTCTAGATTTTCCCATCAGATCGGGATTTTTTTTCTCTACTGGAATGTCGTACCAATACACTGGTACGCAAATGTATTCTCAAAGTAATTTGACTTCCAACATTGTCGATGCCTTGTCATTTTAATTGGCAACCCTATTAGCCGATATCGTACTCGATATCATTCCAGCGCCGTCCAGTCTGAGATTGCGTAACGGGGGGAGTATTAATTCATTCATGTAATGGAGTCTCGCGATTTTCGAGCTCGATAGAGAGACGGAACAGTAACCCTTTTGTACGTCCCCTCTAGAAGCAACACCTACACGTTCTCAAGAAATCGTGTTTATTTACTCGTCTCATGTTAGAGGCGGAAATCTGGAGTCCACGCCATCATCAACAGACGCGTGCAGCTAAGGGTAGTGACAGAGTAGGAAAACTTTTTTTCCCTTTTTGTTTCTTTTTCCCCCCCTTCTACCATGCCTCGCTTTTTACTAAATTTAGGCTATCGGAGAGAGCAACTTTGTAGAAAACGGCTGTTTTTTGTGGATACTTTTTTTTGTTCTTATTAAAACAAATTCGAAATGCTTATCTGTTTATTTTGGTTTAGAGGTGAAGAAGGCTTGATGTAGGCTTCTTCTTTCTTCATGTATGGGCTTGCATGTAATTAGATCTATCTATCGATCTATGCCTATTAGTTAGTTCTTATATAAGGAATTTTTTTTTAGGAAGCTCGCATTAGAGTTATGTAATATCAACAGGAGATCAATTGCCATTTTCTAGTGAGACAAAACCAAATTAAACGCGTTTGCTTTTTCAGTTCCTACTATTAGTTCATATTCTCCCTATACATATAAACAGGACCCCCAAAGCGCTTGATTTTTTTTCGATTGATTATAATCCTATGTATATAGTACGTGAAATTTAATTACCGTAAAATCCGGCGTATAACGTGCACTTTTAACCCAAAAATTAAAGTCTTATGAACGGGTGCGCGTTATACGCCGGGTATAAAAATGAGAGCTAATGAGAAAAAGACTAATAAACTCTAATGACTCACGTAAGATACAATGACAATAAAAATCCATCAGGAATATATAACTTACCTGAAAATAAAAGAAAATACGATTAATTTGAATATATATGTTATATAATATAAGATCAAACATAACAATCGCATTTTTTAAGAAAAACGTAAAACAATCTTTTAAGTATTGTAAAATTACGTATGAAATATGTATTTAAATATCTTGGAACACACACACACATTATATATAAATACCGTAAAATCCAGCGTATAACGCGCACTTTCAATACAAAAAATTAGATCGAAATATTCGGGTGCGTGTTATACGCCAGGTATAAAAACGATAGCTTTAAAATTAAAAAAAATATATATGACAGAAAAAAATTAGGCTATCTAAAGGGTGTTTTTTTTAGAGGTATAGAACTTTAAATTGCAATAAAACAACGATGTATTATTCGATTGACATGAATTTTTTTTATTAGAAAGATAATCTTGTGGCATTACATTTTAAATATGATTTCTGGCACAGGACTGCCACGGCTGGCTCGGATGTAGTCCAATCTGGACGTCCAATTTTCGATGACTTTTTCCAACATTTGTGGCCGTATATCGGCAATAACACGGCGAATGTTGTTTTCCAAATGGTCAAGCGTTTGTGGCTTATCCGCATAGACCAATGACTTTACATAGCCCCACAGAAAATAGTCTAGCGGTGTGAAATCACAAGATCTTGGAGGCCAATTCACAGGTCCAAAACGGGAAATTAGGCGGTCACCCAACGTGTCTTTCAATAAATCGATTGTGGCACGAGCTGTGCGACATGTTGCGCCGTCTTGTTGGAACCACAGCTCCTGGACATCATGATTGTTCAATTCAGGAATGAAAAAGTTAGTAATCATGGCTCTATACCGATCACCATTGACTGTAACGTTGTGACTTTCATCGTTTTTGAAAAAGGATTCCACCAGCCCATAAAGCGCACCAAACAGTCAGTTTTTCTGGATGTAACGGTGTTTCGACATACACTTGTGGATTAGCTTCACTCCAAATGCGGCAGTTTTGTTTGTTGACGTAACCATTCAACCAGAAGTGCGCTTCATCGCTAAACAAAATTCCCTTATGGAAATCGGGAACAACGGCAATCTCGTTTTGGGCCCATTTGACGAATCTACGCCTTGCTTGATGATCATTTTGAAGAATTGCCAAACTAAACTGAGAATAAATCACTTGACAGCTGTTAAATCGGTCGCCATCTTGAAAAGTAATGCCAACTTAAACTTCTATACCTGGAAAAAAAACACTCTTTACATATATTGAAATACTGTTTACTTAAAAAAAATGACATTTCTCATTAACTCAAAGGGTTGTAGTTCTAGAAGTATGCTATTTTTTTCCGAAATTTGAAATAATACCCCGAATAAATGATTTCAAAACATTAGAGCATTGCGCATATACATTTCAGGTTTCTTCGTAAAAAAGGGGGGTGCACGTAATTCGGCGATTATACCTAAAAATTAAAAGTTGCAGCTTGAAAGTATAGGTGCGCGTTTACGTCGGATTTTACGGTAAGTATTTGTTATTAATAATTAACTTTATTAATTAATGCTAATTATTCATTCAATAATTAATTTTGTACTGTCTTTTGTTCCTGAAAATCGAAAGAATATGTTGGACAGCCTATTGGAGTATGATACGAGAATGGTGGAACTTTCGCGACCTTGGACTCTCCCTCCCCTTTGAAAAATTCCTGTGTGCACCACTGATCAATGCGATAGTCCAGTTCCTGCCACACTATTCAATTGCGGTACTATCGGAGTTAATGGCAGCACGTGCTATCCTTTTCGTGTTATTCGAAAACGTGATCTTTTACAGAGGACCAAATTTTCGTATCCCCTTTACTGCGTGATGCAGCAGATCTCCATGAAATGATAATACGTGCAGTCAATATAGTTGATGGCACCATGTTAAGTAAAGTGTAGCACGAAGTGGACTATTGCATTTGTGTATACCGCATGTAACCTTGTAAAGTATGTAAATAAAACTTGAATTACTTCTGTATTTTTCCAAATGTTCTTTTTTGCTGTATACGACTCAGCTTTTTTACTATAGCGATTGGAAACCTTGGATAAAATTATGAATAACCCTCTATCAGTGGCGCACACAAGAGGGGGGTCCGCATCCCCCCTCCAAAACCCCTGATTTTTCTTTCGAATGATTGTAATTCTTATTGCTTAAGAGTGTGACTTAAATTAAAACCAAAATGTATGATAAAGGGAGAAGGGAAAGTGCGATTATAAATGCGAAGGATCAAAAATGAAGGAAGATCGCTTGGATATTTCAAAGGTGCATATTCATGTTTACCATTTGCATTAAATCTCTTGAGAGAAAAAAATCACTGGGGAGCCTCGGACGTTAAATCCGTTTTTGTGTAGTCCTGGAAGCTAAAATTAAGCACTTTTATAAGGTAATCAAGAGAGATGTCTTAAACGGCATAACTATATAACAGTGGCACACACAAGGGGGAAGGGGGTCCCGGATCGGGATCTCCTCATAGCCCTTGATTTTTTTCCGATAGAATATAACCCTATGTATATAGTACGTGAAATTTAATTAAGTATTTGTTATTAATAATTAATTTTATTAATTAATGCTAATTATTTATTCAAAAATTAGTTTTTTACCATTTTTTGTTTCCGAAAATCGACAAAATCAAAAGAATATGTTGGGCGGCATATTGGAACATGATACGAGAATGGTGGACTTCCGACCCTGGATCCCCCCCGCCCTTGAGAAATTCCGGTGAGCGCCACTGCCCTCTCTATATATAAAGATGATAAAGAAAAGGCAAGCTCTGGTTGACAAAGAGGAGGGTCGAAAGGAGAGCAAATTTGTTGCGGTATCCTGGGTATGCCACCCATTATTTCCATTATTAAACCCCGTGTAAGATAGGAAACCATAGGGGATCTCGGGTTATATATCCCTTATTTATCTATGAGAAAGCAAGCTCCCCCGAGAGGATTGGGGGAAATATTTTAAGATTTTTTATGTGATATCCAAGATAAAGTTCTGCGTGTAAGCATTTAATATAGTCGTAGAATATGATTTTAACAGGAAGTTAGAATGCAGTGCGGATTTATGCAGAAAAAAATAGTGTACAAAAAGAATCCTGGAAATTTGGTGAAAAAGAATTCTAATTTATTTCTAAAAAATACAGAAAGAACTCTAATATTATTTTCTTTTGGAAATTCATAATTAAGAAACATGAATATTTACGATCTTTTTGTGTGCACTCACTGCAACGAATGTTTGAGTCGCCGACAGATTTATGAATTTTTTGCAAGCATTTATTTGTACGTGATACGTACATATGAAATCGCTTGTATGAAGTAATATTTTCCTTCCGTTGTACATATAGAAATGCAGCATATTTCGTATACGAACAATATTTTACAAGGAAAGGATACCTGGATCTATTTTCATGGACTCTTCTCATTGTGAATTTATCTGTTTACTCATTTATCTGTTAAACTCATCATAATAACTTTTCTTCAAGATAAGAAGTTATTCTAAATCCCTGCTATATCATTTAAATATTTCGTACTTTTAAACTTCTTTACATAATTTCGCAAAAGCGTAAATGTTAGTTCCTTTTTTATTTCATTTTCTAGATGCAGACTTGTAAAATATTACGCACAATCGGAATTTAAACCCAGGGCTTCGAAACGGCTGTTAGACATGAGACAGGTGCAAAATGTAAGAACTATTCCAGCTGAAGAAACACTTCTTTTTATTATAAGCTTCTGTCTGAAACTAAATATTATTTTGCTCCTATCATTAGGTTTTGGAATAGAATGAGACAAAGACTTAATAATGAAACCACCCTTAAAAGCAAACACCACAAGTCAGGAATTTAGAGCGTTTGACTGTCAGTGTCAAGGTAACACCCAAGTTGCGAAATCAGCTCAACCCTCGTGGCCTTCATCCTAAAATTACATAGAAGGGGATTTGCCAGAAATTAATTTGCATAACAGCTGCTATAAAAACTCATTCTTGATGAATTCCTACTCATTGAAACACTCTGTTTAAAATGTGCCCATTTTAATTTTAGGACTGAAAATAAACTGATGTGCTGTGACTTATTCACTGGCGTAGCTAGTCCTGAGTGAGCCCTGCGTCAGAATTCTTTGAAGGCCCTTTTGGGGCGGCCCTTAACATTTAAGGAAAATTTCTAACAGATTTTGGGGCCCCTGCAGTGCCGATTTAAACTCATTTCGGGACCTGAGCCTAGAAGATCTACAGGCCCCTTGTAACTGGCGGATCAAAAATTTTGACCAGAAAATTTGGCTAAGTCCAGCTTGGGCGGGTGCCCTAGCGCCCAATGGATAAACCGGCACTGAGCGGTAGCTATGTACCCCTGTATATATTACTACACGATTCAGGCGATGGCTAGATTAAGTTCCCGAGAAAGACCAAAACTTTTTTTAAATGAAATATAGTAATTAAGTTTTCTCTCTCTAACCTCATATAATTTAAAAGATGGTCGAGGTGACTTGTGCAGAATTATAAATGATACAGTCAGAGATGTTTTAAGGTATGGGCCAACTCGGCCTGGGCCCAGGGCCTCGTCTTGTTCTCAACTCAACCTTAATAAGGGAATGATTCGAACCATTTCAACAGTCAAATGTTTTTTTCGGTTTTACTTGCAGAATACTGGGAATTTAGGACGATGTGTCAACTGGCCACATGTGATGACCGTCGTCTATGTATTGTACCACCATACACCATCATTACTCATTCAGACAAAAGGGGGCAGTTGGTCGAGCCGGTTTATGCGATTGCAAGTCATGCCTATTTATTTGTTTCGAGTTATTATTTGTAAGAGTATTTGACGAAGCGTATGCTATGTACTGTCTACTTTTAAGGGTCATATGTGGTGCCTACATTTGTGTAAGAGTCCAGTGCCTACTTTCGCGTAGGGCCCCAAGAAATCTTAAGACGTTCATGGGTGCAGTTTAGAAATGTCTTCCGTCCTTGTCAAAAGTAAAATTCTTAATGTTTCCACAAACAAGTCTACATGGGTGGTTTGGATGCCTTTATCAATCTCCCTTGATGGTAAATCACCACTAGGAGCTTGCCTGTTATACCATGAGTCAAGAATAATGAATGCTTAAGACTGTTCTAATTGGGATCCCGATTTTGGCCCACCATTGCCTCCAATACTGATAACAATTTATAGTCCAGTAAATTTAAATCCGGACTGCTGGGTAATTAATCTTTGTATTCTATGAAGTCTGGTGCATTCTCTTTCAACAATTGCTGGGTCGACTTTGCCTTATGAGCAGCAGCAGATTCCTGTTGTTAAGTGCATTCAATTCCATTGAACATTCTTACGTTCAGAGGCTTCACTATTGATTCTAAAATAGAGTCTTGATAAACTGTTGCCGTGGTTGTACCCCTTTCTCGCAACTGAGACGCCATCATAGCTGACAATCCACCAAACCATTACAGAAACCGGATGTGATAATTTCTACAAGAAATAAGTGGGTACTCTAGATTCAGACGAATAACGTGCACTTTGAACCCAAAAATTAAGTTTGAAAGATTAAGATTTGGGTGCACGTTATACACCGGGGATAAAAATCAGAGCTTTAAAAAAAAAAAAAAGAGTGTAGAAAATTTAAACTATATATATATATATATATATATATATATATATATATATCGAAATGCTGTTTATTTAAAATAAATGATATTCCTTTTGGACTTAAAGAATTGTAATTGTAGAAATATATTATTTTTTACTAAAAAAGCTTGAAATAAATCTTCGGATAAACAAGCAATATAAAAAAAAAATTTAAGTCAATTCCTACTTAGATTAACAAAGAAAAATTTTATTTTAGCTACTTTTTATTAAATAGTTTCAATTAATATAAATATGTATATACATATGATAGAATCACAAAATTAAGTGGTAATTAATTTTTATTAATTATCATTAAAGTATCGAATTGTTATCCAAAACAATCGTGTGTGTAAAATTTCAGTTCAACTGAATGCTTTAAAACGTGAACCTTTTCAAGTTTCGACACAAGTCGCCAAAAATTATGCCAACGGGTCTGTATTTGTAATTCTGTAAATAATTAGTTTTAATCAATTAGTTTTTATAAATTATAATTAAATTATTGTATTGTCATCCAAAACAGTCAAGTTTATTAAATTTCAGCTCAATTGAGCGCTTTAAAATGTATTTTATTAACAATTGAAAATTCCAACAAGATTAATAAATAAATAGAGAGTGTGAGTTAATAGTAGGAATTGAAAATGACCTCAAAACACAAGAGCATTGCACATGTACATTTAAGATTCCATGGTAAAAAAAGGGTGCGCGTTATACGGCGAATATATACCTAAAAATTAAAAATTGAATAAGTATTTAAATTTTATAAAGTATAGAGGCACATTATACGGCGGATTTTACGGTAAATAAAAGATAAATCCCTATTTTAACATCGAAGAATAATTTTAATCAAAATGTTCTTTGAACATTTTGATAATCAAGATAAGGGGAAAGATTATATGATAGTATGTTAGTAGTTTTACCCTTATTCATGAATATAATTATTACACAGCTTTTAAAGTTATTTTTCATCACTAAAATCCCACATAGTATACTTCAATACTTTTACATTTTATGTGTTATAAATCACATAAATGAATATTTAGGAAAAAACAATAAAAACTAACAAACTCTGATCCAATTCTGTTTTTCATTTTATAATAACAATTTCATTTATCTTATTTTCTTCAGCTCTCAAAAAGCATTTAACTCCATTTCATTAACGGAAAATGCATTTCTTGATTATACTGTAATCTTACTTTTAACATAATTGTTGAATAAGAATCATTTATATAATATTAAGTGTTTTTTCCTTAACATAATAGAAAATCACTGTTTGCCCTTTTTTTGCCTTCTATGAAATTATTTTTTCTGTTCTCATTTCTTTAAAGAAAAAATACTAGTAAAAGGTAGCACTTTCATTATCCTTTCGCCCACTAAGTGTTTTAATAAGTGAATCATTTTCTAAAATATTTGCCATCCAATTCAAGAAGACAATCACCGATATGAACGCCTACTTACTCGATTGCGTATATAAATGTGTTTCAAAAACACTTTATGTTTTATTTTGATTATAACTTTTTTCCCCTGTTTTGTAAGGTAATAGAAATGAATATATCGAATAAATTTGACAAGAATACGATTATATTTTACTTTTGCTTTATAAGAACTTATTACAGAATGGTTCCATTAAAATGAATTAAACCCATAGTAATTACAAGTGGAATAGGGAGAATTGTCAAAAAAAGCCAGTTATAAAAGCCTTTCTGCGTTATTTATTGTAAATTCATTCATTAATTTTAACCCTTTATCTACCGCATTATGATTTACTGTAGTTTTTTTTCATGCAATATATTTTTTTGAATCACTACGTTGCAAATTAAGGGATATAAACAAAATACTCAACTTTGGGAAACTTAATCCGTTAGAGCTAATTAATTAATAAAAGATATTCAACTGTAAAATTAATTAAATACACTGTTCACTTAAAAATAAATAGCCAAAACGTTTTCTAAACTCTTCATTAACATACAAAAAAAAATAAGACACTTAAATTTTGACGTTAACTATTTATTCGTAATCCGCTGAAAACGCCGTCAGCTCAAAATGCAATTTCTGCTATAAAACTATTCGTCTTCTCCGCTAAAATCTCATAATAGAACCCGTGCTGCCATATATCTTAGAAGAGTGGATTTCAAAGAATATTCCTGCTAAGTATCGTCAGAATATTCATAAAAATGGTTATTCTAAGTAATTTTAAAGTGAGTACCGTCGGTAGATAAGGGTTAATTCAATTCTAAAAATACTTTCTCATTAATTAGAAATATAAGATTTAGTTTTTAAATTAATTTTATTTTTATTTATTATTTTAACTGAAATTTAGAAAAAAAAATTGCTTCTAAATATTTTTTATTCGAATAACAAATTTTCTGGGAGGACAATTTATGTTATTCTCAATTACAAATGACAGCTTCTTAAATTTTAAGTTTAAAGTTCTGTTTAAAGCGGCTTTCATCTCGTTGTAAAGAAAGATAACCAAACTGCGAACACATTTTCAGACGGAAAATATATCCCAATTTTCCCTCAAGGTTACGATTTCGTGATACGTACGCATGTTAATAAAACTGCATCCTTAAAATTTAGAAATATTTAAGTAATTCACTTTTTAACACGTATAGTTCTAAATCCATGTAGCATTACAGTATAGAAGATAAAGCATGGAATCAGAAATATAATAAAATATGCTGATTGCCATACGATAGCGAAGTCAGAATGAAATATTAATGTTGTTGCCACTGGCGTAGCTACCGCCTTATCAGCCGTATCAATACGGGGCACCACTGGCGTAGCTAGCTCTGAGGGGGCCCTGTATCAAAATTCCTTCGGAGCCCTTTTTTAAATAGGGGACCCTTGTTAATGGGCCTGTAGTTACACATGTTGGAGCCCCTGCAGCTTGGGGGCCCGTCAGAGGCGTAGCTACCGCCATATCAATGATACGGGGCCTCCAAGATACAGGGGCCCCAACATTTGTAACTACAGGCCCATTAACAAGGGTCCCCTATTTAAAAAAGAGCCCCGAAGGAATTTTGACACAGGGCCTCCTCAGAGCTACGAGTAGATACGCTAGTGATAGTTGCAACAGTCTATCTCAAAAAATGTTCCAATTTCAGATCGTATTCTTTAACATAATACAAAGACTGTCTTTAAATAAACTATTTCCTAGTAAAGAAAAAGGAAAGAAAGTGATACGTGAACATATCCATGGTGTAACCATTTTGCTCGTGAGGGTATAAAAAAAAATTTCTTGTTAACACAAACCTATGAGTCTAACGTAGGCCAAATGAACGTGACTTTATGTGGGTCGGAAGAGAAAATCCATTTCTTAGAAACCTATTTTTATTTTTAAAAGAACAGCATAAAAGAAGAAGAATTTTACTTATGATTAGATCGACTATTGTAATCGCTCATTGACGAACTTTCTGGTTTGTAATTATGTAATAATATTATTAAGAATTATAATTAGCGTGTGTTTGGCTACAGTTAATCTCAGGATTCGTTGGTCAATGAAAGCTACTTTATTGTAGGAAATAAAGAAAGTCTAATTTACTAATACATGTGCTTAATTTATTATTAATCAAAAATAATTCTTTTTTTATTCTCATCTTAAATTATTCATTTCGTCTTTAATTCATCAAAGTTTTAATTATATATGAACGCGCAGAATTAAGAGATAGATCAAAACCAGAATACTAACTACGAAGAGAACCATTCAGTTCTAAGATTGTGGTAGCTTTCAGCTGAAATATTTGTAAGTATTTTCAAATGATTATTGTCATTTTTGCATTAATGTAAAAGTCTAATTATGGTGTTTTTTAATTTCTGAGAAATATTTTAATTTTTTGGATGGAATCCTATTTCAGCTCATATATTTCGCAAAGAAAAAAACAAATTGCGCCTTCAGCTTATTTATGCATTGGACTCTTCTATCCAATATGGGGGTAATGATTCTTCAAGTTGGCGATACATAAAGGTGTAAGCCTCCGTTTCTCAAACTGAAGGAGGGGGAAGGGGCGCAAGCATATTGAAAAGTCGAAAATAAAACATTATTTAAAAATATTATTAATTTACTGCGAGGAAACAAAGCAAAAAATGCATTCTGACATAATAAAAATAAATAAAATATGCATTTACTCTGGTATATATACTTATAAATGTATCAGTACTGCACAATGTGTGTGAACCCCCCTGGGTTCCACCCTGGACACTAAGATTAATTTGAGGCAAAGAATGACAGGACGCCATTTGTATAATAATAACTTATATTTATTCACTTGGTTCAAATATCAAACTTCTAATGACAAATACTTAATTATATGTCTACGTCAAAAAGGGATTTACCTTTACTATTAAATTAAATTACGAAATATGAAATTAATCAATAACTACTCTCAATATCAAAAGGGTTTACCGGAATAGGAGGTCTGAGAAATACACGCAACTTGAATTATTAGCATTCATTAAACTTGAACTAATTTTATTAAACTAACGCTTGTGGTAAGCGGTATGAAGCTAGAATATATCACCTGTGATACTTATGATCTCTTCAGGTATATTAACCTCCTAAGGCTCCTTCGCTGAATACTAACAGCAATGCTCCGATATCGTAATCCAAGTGAATCCTATAAAACTTGTCACTACTGCTGCTGTCTCAATCGCCTTCTTCCCGCTAACTTACAACGCTCTCCTTAAATACCTTATCTACTTTACATATCACATCTTTTTCTTTTTTAGAGGTGATTGGAAATATACGCGAATTTTTACAATCCCCAAAGACATCTAAGAATATTAGTGGAAAGGTTCCGTAAAGATTCGTCACAAATGTATATTTAATAATTAATTCAACAGTTAAGAACAAGTTTAATAATTACCAGGGACCCCATGGGCTTTAGTCATATATAAAATTATATAAAAAATTTAATACTTACCTAGATAATGAATACGGTTTATAATTAAAATCGTAATATAGCTTTAGCGTCAAAGTACATTATTATTGAATTCAATACATTGTTATTGTATGGGGGGTGAGAAAATAAGGACAAAAAATTGGGTCGCAAATATTGAAAGTTTGAGAAGCACTGGTGTAGGCTGAACAGTGACGTAACGGAGAATATTAGGGACTCCTTGCGAGTGAGTGAGTAAGAGCTGTATTAATGTCGCACTGTTCAGCTACACGAGAGCTTTTGGCGACGGACGACGTAATTTTGAACTATGGTCAAGTGACGTGCACGACACCTGAGCTGGCACCCCCTCTCCTAACTATCACACCACACCAACAGGATGACGTTTGAGCTGTCGACAGATTTAACGTGCATCGCTGCCCTACAAGGCGGGTCTTTAGTGGTACGGGGCTCGAACTCGTGACAAAGCCAGCCACGATCCGATACCTTGACCACTGGGCTACCGCAGCCCTTGGGACTCCTTGCAAAGCCAGGTTGTGTGCCCCAAGCAGGATCTTACAAAGGATTGCAAAACAATAACGCCAAGGCCAAGTTTTGCTCCCCCGATGCGTGGGTGTACTTTACGCGAGAGGCCAAAATAGGACTCAATGATTTTTGTTTCAATCTACTAAATTACAACTTTGCTTGTCTTTATCACTTTTATATAATAAAACTAATTGCTTTCAAAACTATACAAAGCAGTGGCGCACACAAGGGGGGTTCTAGAGCTCCGGACCCCCAAAGCCCTTGATTTTTTTCCTCCGATTGATTATAATTATAAGTAAATAGTACGTAAAATTTAATTAAGTATTTGTTATTAATGATTAATTTTATTAATTAATGCTAATTATTTATTCAATAATTAGTTTTTTACTGTGTTTTGTTCCCGAAAATCGACAAAATCAAAAGGAGCATGATACAAGAATGGTGAACTTTCGACCCCGGACACCCCCTTGAAAAAAAATTCCTGTGTGTGCTACTGATAAAAAGATATATAAATCAATACAATGGCCTGCCGAGAGAAAAGAATTAAGTTTAATTAAAATTTTTTGGGGTACTGTAAGTACTCTTATCATAATAACTGTAACCGACTATACGAAGTAACAGAAGCACCCTCTAGAGTAGAGGTCGCCAAAGTGGTGATCTGCTGACCACTAGTGGTCCACGAGAAAACTTTGCTGGTCCTCAAAAAAATGTGTGTGGAATATATTTACTCATCATGTAAATTATTTTTTAAGATGCATTGAAACATAATTCAATTCATTAGAATATCTAAAAAGTAATAAAAACGCTACTTCATAGAATAACGCCATTTCATAGGAATGTATAAGCCTATACTTAAGCCAATTTTTAAATTGACTTATTTTTACAGTTTTTGTTTGTTTTATTATGGTTTATTAATAAGCTGTCACATAATTTGGTTACAATTAATAGTTTCATTTTATTAACTAGGTACATTTTATGCGTTTTGAGATCACAATTTTTTTTTAATAAATATATGTAATACTTAAAAAATCCTTTTCGTGGTCCGCGGGATTTAAATTATGAATTTACTGGTCCGTGAGGTCAAAAAGTTTGGTGACCGCTGCTCTAGAGGCTACATATCTTCCGTAGAGGCCAGGTGAGGAGACAACGTGATCATTATGAAAAACCGTCATGTTCCTTACCCATTATTTTTGTTATAACGATAGTGTTATCTTTGTATAACCTAACTTAAAATTAATAAATAATTGTTATACTAACGGAGACTTCATTGAGCCCACCTCCGAATTTACCACCCTTAGTTTAATTTTTAAATGGCCAATGCTTTACACCAGTGTGTGCCAACCTTTTTATCGCTACAAAACCTGTCAACGTTTGATAATTTTACCAGGGCCTTACCATTAAAACAGAAATAGTGCTCCTTGGGAACCATTTGATTCATGGACCGGTCCGTGGCCCACTGTCTTACAGTAAGTATTATTTTTAATTATTCATTCTAGATTTATTAAAGTAATTGAAATAAACTTTGTTTTCAATTTATGAAAATTAAATTAATTTATTAAATATCGAAATGCTCTAGGAGGAAGAGTGTATCCTCCTTCCTAAAAATATATTGTTATTTCCTAGTCTCATAGCATTTATCTTTGGGTAAATTACAGAAAACATTAAGGTTAAAAACCTCTACAGTAGATGCTATCGCACCTTCCAGAAGTGTATCAATACGCAAATATTTTTAATGCCACTTATCTTAGCGAGAAGCGTCTTGTATCACGTTTTTCCGTGGCAGAAGGCATATTTATACCAGATCATATCTAACTGATAAATGTTTATTATCACAGCTGTTTCGACAATCCCCATCACTTTCTTCTGAAGCTTCAATCAAAGCGAAAAAGAAATGGTTATAATGCTGTATTTCCGATTTGGAAAGAACCCTTTTACCCTCAATTCTTTCTTACATGTGGGTTTCCATGGCTCAGAATGATATTAATGATGCATTGAATCTGACTAAAGGGCGGTAGACTTCAGGGAGTATCCTCGACATTGGGTGTAGGGGAAAGGACGGACTGACAGATTACGGTGTGCAGCTCCAGGGTGGCCGATCCCAGACGTAGAACGTCTTTTTTATATATATTTCCTCCCTTTTCGAATCTTTATATTCCCTTTACTGCTGGAGGCCACCGACGATGTATTATAGCGTATAAGAGGGTGGGCCAGAGAAAAAAAATGTGACAAGTTTCTCGGGTAAGCACATGTTCGAATAGAATATTTTCGAGTGGGGTGAGGGAGGGGGTTGTTTATTTTGCCTTCTGGTGACGTTAAATTCTAAGAAACTGCTGCAACATTTACGGAGTGATGGAGAAAGATCAATGGAATACCGGTTCTGATTCGGGCTTCTTTGAAATCTTGATTTGTAATACTCTGTTGTAATCTATGTTCCTTTTATGGAAATCTTCCATCATCGTCTGGGATTTTTCTATTTCCTGTTTTTTCCTAGGCGGGGATTTTTTCAAAAAGGGTGAGGGAGGAGGAGTGGAACACACAAAGCGGAGGTATGTTTCGGAATTTATTTTTTGGGGACAACTTGTTCTCTCACTCACATAAACAAATTTTCACAAACAAATTAATATATTTGCTTGTTATCAGACGTTTAGTGAACAGATTTACATGTAGAATAAAATTTTTCGGTGGTTTTGTTTTTTCACGTTGATGTTAATTTGAATAACTACGACAACACATATTACTCTTTAAGATTAAATAATTAATTTACATTTAATTCGTTTTCTAAAATAATCTGGTGTACCTTGATATGAATCACAAAGGCAATATTAATTTTTTGCATTGTTTGAAAAATACACAATCGTTATATTTTATCTTATCTAATTAACACAATGAGATTTATTTTAATTTAACAGTGCACTATTTGCACATTATCAGTGAAAATATAATGTAAAATTTATAGAAGATGAATATAAAGCCTTAAAAGTTACAATTCTCAAAAAAAAGTTCCCAAGTTCCCATTCAAAGCAGGTACATTTCTTGACTGGAATTTGTTAAATTCATTTTTATGTAAAATTCAACAAATTGCAATGCTCAACACACACACACACACACACCTTTCTCTTTATTACAACAACAACAAAAAGAAAGAACGTATTAATTTTCAATGCACCTTTGACTTCTTGTGTTTGAGAGCTTTCCTTATCCTTTATAGACGAATTATGTTAGAAAACATTCAAAATAAATAAAATAAAATTGTTATAAGTCTGAAATAATTATGTTTTTTTAAAAACGCTTTAGAGCTTAACCAGCCTTATGGATAGCAAGGGTATGCCAGCGACAACTGTAATACAGTGTGTAATGGAAGTCGCTTCCTCATTATCTTGTCTACCTAAAGCTGTGGGAGAGAACGATTCATGACCAAGACTCTCCATGATAAATCTAATTTATTATTATCAATTATAATATTCCACAGCAGAACAATCTATAAAAGGAAGCCCTATGACTGATATAAAGAAAGCAACTACCTTAAGTGAATAAGCGCACACAATCAGATTAGTTTAGCTTTAATCAATCCTATCCTATTAATTCTGAATTCACTGATTTAGTCTAGTAGCCAAAATCCATCCTTTAGTCAAAATGCGTAAATTCTAATTCTTACCATAGTAACACTCAGTAGAGCACACAGGAATTTTTCAAGGGGGGTCCGGGGTCGGAAGTTTACCATTCTTGTATCATGCTCCTTGTGATTTTGTCGATTTTCGGGAACAAAACACAGTAAAAAACTAATTATTGAATAAATAATTAGCATTAATTAATAAAATTAATCATTAATAACAAATACTTAATTAAATTTTACGTACTATATATTTAGAATTATAGTCAATCGGAAAAAAAATCAAGGGTTTGGGGGTCCGGACCCCAGGACCCCCTTGTGAGCGCCACTGGTAACACTGCAGCATTCAGATGCTCCGCTCCTTTTGACCTACGATTATTAAACTCTAACATTATATACTCTAACTAATTTGCATCTCGGGGTTTCTTCTTGAAAGGGATGGCTGTGAAATAAACGCGAATGCTAGCCCAAAGATTCCCCAAGAGGATTAGTTAGTGAAGGTCGCGTAAAGACCCGTCACAAGTGGCGCACACAGAAATTTTTCAAAGGGGGTTCAGGGTCGAAAGTCCACCATTCTCGTATCATGCTCTAATATAGGGATGTCCAACCCAAATGACCTTGAGGGGCAGCTTCGGAAAAACATTATAATCTCGCGTTCCGAACATAAAAATATGTACCTTTATATCAGACTTAGAAACAAAAAAACATTTATTGGAGTGAAAATTTAAAACAGAATGAATTGTTATTATTGTTTTCATTATTCTTCATGTATACAGACATAGATAATATAATAATGTTTATAGAATATAATAATGCAATGATCAAATAATGTTTAAAATATTCCCGTTGCCATTTTCTTGAAAATTACGGTGTTCTTATTGAATTGATCTCTCGTTACTGTTTTTTGAAATTTGATAGTGCTTTCATTCGCAAACGATTAAATATATACGTTGTCCTTTATCTTAACCATCCTGAATATTTTTTTAAACTTTATAAAACATCTCTGAGACTGCCTCTTGTTTTTTTGGGCACTCTAAACAGAAAAGGAGGAGGAGAAATGAAAGTCGCACACACAGAGAATCATGTACCATCCATAGTAAAAGATATGCATAATTGCAATTCGGAATTTATTTTAAATAGTAATTTACTATAGTAAAATCAAATGTAACTGTTTAATAAAATATAAATCTATTTTAAGCTAAAGGACATTTCTATTATCAAAAAAGATTTATTTTAAAACAAGAGCAAGGAACAGGCAAATACATTGTAGATTTATACATATATATATATTTTCTAAATTTCCCCTCAAATAAAATTCAAAATGAAAAAATTTAAAAATCTGATATTTAAAATTTTTTTTTAAAGAGTCGGTGGGCCGCAACTTTCGTACTGGCGGGTCACGTGTTTGGACACCCTTGTTCTAATACACCGCCCAAATATTTTTTTGATTTTGTCGGTTTTCGGGGGAAAAAACAGTAACAAATTATTTATTGAACAAATAATTAGGAAAAAACAAATACTTTTTTTAAAAAATTTTACGTACTATATACATAGGATTATAATCAATCGAAAAAAAATCCAGGGCTATGGGTGGGGGAGGGAGGACCCATGCCCCCTTCCTTGTGTGCACCACTGGTAAAGCATAATGTCTTATTATAGCATACAATTCATTAAAAATTATTTAAAGAAATGTAAGTTAAAAATTAAATATAATTTTTTTCTTTTTCCTTGCAAAAAAATTTTAGACTGTTGATAATCCAATATAAATTAGTAATTGCAAGAAATGTAGACATTTATTAGTGGTACTTATGGAATTATTTCTATGATATAATGATCTACTAATAACGGTTTTAGTGATGTCCTTAGAAAGCGTATTGTGCAAAAAGCCTCTGGCAGGTAGTAAAACCACGCTTCAAAGTTTATATCCTGTAGTATAAACCTCACAGTATCGATTTTTGCTTTCTTTTGTGTGTGTGTGATGTTTTATTTCGAAAACTTAAAAGACTTATTCTTTTTCTTACCATAAATCAAAAACCATTTTTGTCTCAAACACACCGCCACGTCCGAACTGGTTTTCGCATTTCTCAATACCAACTCCATCATTTCGGGGCAGAAAAGGGAAAAATCATACGCACTTACATTACAGGGAGGGTAAAAAAGACAAAGAAGGGAAATCTAAAAAAATGGATCTCTTTTTCTAAAGTTTCGTAAAAGAACCGTTGGTGCATCAGGTTTCATGGCGGTTCCATTATGCAAGCCATTCTCGCTTAGACAGAGTTAAGTCAAATAGGTGAAAACGAATCTTTTTAAGTGCGAAACGGAATTCTGACTTTCTGGACGATATATCCCTCCGCGTATAATGGAACATGGCAGAAGAAGGAAGTTGAAGTGTATAAGAAAAAAAAATCGATAAATAAAAAAAGAACTTTTTATTTTTTTCCTTCTAACTTTCGAATACGTAAAAGGGTTTCGAGTTTGTATCGACACTGATCCTCGCGGGCTATCCACTCGCCTACTGTGAGAAAATCGCTTTCAGAGGGGCGACGAGGACCATTGAAGTTGGTATCCGGTTCCGCGCTCACTTTTCCTTTATTTATTTCGTTGGCATGCAGGCAGGAAATGCCTTTGCTGTGTGAGATCCTAAACTCTTCTGTCGGGTCTTTTAAGAATTTCAAGTCAACCAAAAACGGATAACTGTTGTGTCTCTCCTGTAGCGATTGAGTTTTATTCAAAAGACGCAACCGCATTCTCACACCTGCGGCGATTTCGTTTTGTGTTTGCCAACTCATTTCACGGTATTGCTAAATATTTGCTGACGCATCTTCCGCTTTCGTTGAAATTCGAGGAATTTCCCGAAGCAATGTGCTAAGGTCCGAATGAAATTAAATATTGAGGTGAAAGGATCGAGACCATATTCGTTTTGACCAGTGGCGCACACAAGGGGGTAGCCTAGGGGTCGGGACACCCCCATAACGCTTGATTTTTTTCCATTAGTTATAATCCTATGTATATATTACGTAAAATTTAATTATGTATTTGTTGCTATTAATAGTTAATTATATTAATTATAATGCTAAATATTTATTCAATAATAATTTTGTATTGTTTTTGTTCTTACTGAAAATCGACAAAATCAAAAGAATATGTTGCGTGGTGTATTGGAGCATGATACTAAAATGGTGGACATGCGAGACCCTGCCCCCCTCCTTGAAAAATTTTTGTGTGCGCTACTGGTCTTGACTGAACAATAAACTCAGTGAAATCGGATCTGATTATAAAATATGATCGAAAATTCTATAACTATTGCATTTTTAAAAATTAATTGTAAAACAACTACTTCAAATTAATTGGTTAAATATACATTTTATAATTAATAGATTTAGTTGACTGAAAAAAATATTCAATATCACTATAAAGAAGTGACGCCCACAAGAGGGGACAGGTGAGGGGTCTCGGGTTCGGATCCCCCATAGCCCTTGATTTTTTTTTCCTATTGCTTTTAATCATATGCATATAGTAAGTAAAATTTAATAAAGTATTTGTTATTAATAAAATTCATTTTATTAAGGTATCCGACTACGTTCGAAATCGTGATTTTAAAAAAGCGTATAAATGGATAATTTTCGTGATATTTAGTCTCACTTAGATTAGAATACATGTATAAAATTGTTTTAAGGACATTTTGACAAAAAAAAATTATTTAAATACAATATTTTGGCAAAATATTAAAAAGAAAAAATAATGAGAAAAAATTCACACTATATTTTCAATATTAAGAAAATAATTTTATACTAAAATTAATGAATTTTAAGGACATTTTATAATTAAAAGCATGCAAGTAACATTAAACATGCATTATTTTGTAATTAGAACACGGGGACACGGGACAACTCTACGGAGGCTGGCACAGGATTTCGAAGATGTTTCTAGTGAACTTGGTAATGGGAATTAAAGGTTGCACTTCTTGGATGAAACGTCCAGAATTCTATTGCTGTCGGTGAGTCGGGATCTAATAAAACCAGTTCAAGATTTATGGCCACCATAAAATGTATTAAAGACAGAATAACTTGAAATTTTTTCAGAAATACTTTAAAAAATGAAGAACAAAAATTAAATCACAAAAGAAAAAATTCGTTACATAGAAAATGCACTTCGCTATAGAGAGGTTATTTTACGAAGAAAATCGTAAAATGTTCAAGGTTCCAGGAAAAAGTTCGCTATATAGAAAAATTCGCAATATAGAGATTCGTTATATAGAGGTTTGATTGTATAACAATGCCTTTTAATATGATGACTAGTTTGCTTTCTACATTTAAATTGCACTGAGAAAGTCAGCAAAGAAGCCTCATAATATCAATAGTTGAATGAAATAAAGAGAAACAAGCGAAAATATTAAGTAAGTAAAATTTTCAGTGAAAAAATAAAACCTTAATTTTTCTATTTATATGTAATTAGAGATCTGTGGCCTCTTTATTTTTAACTTGGAAAAGCGACAATAAATAATATATTTTATTAATAAAAATTGCTTCAAAATTTTATTTTT
This sequence comes from Trichonephila clavipes, assembly GCA_019973935.1. NCBI lineage: Eukaryota > Metazoa > Arthropoda > Arachnida > Araneae > Nephilidae > Trichonephila > Trichonephila clavipes. The sequence goes on along the minus strand of BMAU01017522.1, from coordinate 507,272 downwards.
TTATATCGTCAACAGACATCAAACTCTGTATTCAGAACCAAAACTATTTTGCATGTTGCTACAATCTGAATACAAAATACCTTATGGGTAGGATTAAATTAATATTGATACAGTGCGATTGCAAAACGTTACAAATAAATATTATACCGCAATAAAAACAACAATAAAATAGAAATAATGTTTAAATATACACTCAGGAACATTGAAAATAGCGACCCAAGAAGAAAGCATCGGATTGAAATGAAATTTAATACACATAATGACATAGATGAGAGATTCACTTGATCTAAAAAACAAGACAATTAAACGAATACAGGATGTGCAACGACACAAATACTGGGCAACTTCAATAGCGCGTTGGACCACCTCCAGCTGCAATACATGCCGCCACACGGTCCGGCATTGAGTTGATTAGACACTTTAAGTTGTCCTGAGAAAGATGGGCCCACAAATCTTGAACAGCCAACTCTAAATCATGTACAGAGTGACACGATGTCATCTGCCGTTTTGGCTGATCCCCCACGGGCTCTACAGGGGACAAATCGGGGGAGTAGGCCGGCCATGAAAGAGTCTGAAAATGACGTAGGAAGTCTTGAGCAACTCTTGCTGTATGCGGACGAGCATTATCTTGCTGGAAAATTGCCCCTGGGAGACCCTTTAAGAAAAGTCCTACATGGGGTCGAAGAATATCATCAACGTAACGTTGGCCCATTAAGGTTCCACGCATCACAATTAAAGTGGACCGGCTATCATAGGCTATGGCCCCCCAGACCATTACACCAGCTGTGCGGGCAGTGTGACGTAGAACAGTGTGGGGGGAATTGTACCGCTCACCAGGGCGTCTTTACACCCGAACACGGTTATCATCTGTACTCAAAACAAACCGGGATTCATCATTAAACACAACCTTTTGCCAATCTGTGACATTCCACATTGATCTGGCTTGGCACCACTGTAGACGCAGTTGCCGATGTTCCGGTGTTAGAGGGCGTGCACGGAAAGGGCGCTTGGATTTAAGATTTGCTTCTGCAAGGTGTCTGGAAATTGTTTGTGGAACAATTGCTACGCCTACGTCTGCTCGTATCGTTGAACGAGTCACTGTGGGGTCCACAAGCGCTTGCCGCTCGATCCTTCGATCCTCTCTCCTCGTGGTCTTCCTGGTCGCTCCAGACCCGGTTTTTCGCGCGTGGGTACCTTCTCGTGTCCACTGCTCCCAACAATTTCTAACGGCACACTCCGAACGATCCACCTGGCCAGTAACACGGCGCGTCTACCAGCCTGCAGTTTTCATTCCGATGATCAGGCCTCTCTCAAACTCGCTTAACTCTGAGAAATGTCTTCTAGCACGTTTACCTGGCATGTTTCGCTTACCAAAGTCTTCCTACAATCGGCGGGTAATCGTCACGTTTATGAATCTTCGAATTTGCGCTGGCTTATATAGCTCCCTCTTCCTGATTGTAGCGCCACCTTGGCGTGTATGAGCATACATATTGGCACAAAACTTGGATCATTTGCATATCACATTACGCTGTACTTATTTGCAAAGTTTCGCGATTGTACTTAGCTTCCTTCTTAGGTCGCTATTTTCAATGTTTCTGAGTGTATTTAGAACGTTAAATAGTTCAAAAAATATATTTTTTGAAGTTAAGTTTAATGTTCTATAGATGAGTCACTCTCACATTCTACAGATGAATAAAGCCATATAATTTTTTTTCCAAAAATACCTTCGTTACGAAATATGAACCAACGTTTTAAAATGCTCATTCGTGCGCGTGGTAACTTTAAACATATTTATAAATTTGAAAATATTTTCAATTATATATTTCAAAACTGCACATAGCTTACACAGTTGTTTCCTATTCAGATAAAACAATTATCTTCAGACAGGAATAGAAAATGCTGAAAAAGCAATCGGAAATTTTCCCGAGTATTTTTGCACCCTTTATCAATGTATATTTTTACCCAACGCCCACAATATTTATTACAGTCTCTCTTACGCAACGTTCTCAACTAAATTATGCTGTTTGTTTACCTATATTTTTAAACACGGAAAAGGGTGTTTTGATAAATCTGCATACTCAGATTCGGAATATCCCTTCCCATTTAGATAATAAAAAATGAATGCAGTTGTATAGTTAACCGAAAAAAGCATATCAGCCAACTGTTCCGAATTCAATTGATAAAGATCGTGTATCACGTTTCACGTACCTGATAATTATATTGTAAGACAGGATTTACATGATATTGGACTGGGTGTGACAAGGACGAAGAGAGAGAAGATTTAAAAAATATTGAATCGTGTAAACAAAGTGTCTATATTTGTATGAATAATATGTAATTTATTTATTATTTTGAGATCCATTATGTGAATTCTGATATAAAATGAGTGAATTATAAATATAGTTTTCAAAAATACAGTCGGACCTCTATATAACGAAGTCGCTACATCGCGAAAAAAAAGTTCGCTATATGGAAAATTCGTTATATAGAGGTTCATCTTTCAATATACTTTGTAAACCACGTAAACAAAATTTTAGATTCATAAACACAATATATTAAAAAAATTATTCACACTATTTTTAAAATTAATATATGTTTATTTTATATATCTTACCCATCAAAAAAAGAAAGAAAGATAGAAAAACCGCAAGGAAAGCAAGAAAAAAGAATGTCGAATACGCTGTATTTTCAATATTAAGAACACAATTTTATATTAAAATTAAGGAATTTTAAGGACATTTTCTATAATTGAAAGCATACAACTAATATTAAACATGCATTATTTTATAACTAGAACACATGGACCCGGGACAACTCCACTGAGTGTGAAAGGAGGTATCGAAGATGTTTCTAGTGAATTGGACAATAGGGGGTAATGGTTGCACTTCTTGGATGAAATGCTCAGAACTCTATTGCTCTCGGAGAGTTAGGCACTTAATAAAACCAGTTCAAGATTTATGACCACCATAAAATGTGATAAAGAGAGAATAACTTGAAATGTTCAGAAATACTTTAAAAATAGGGAGAAAAAAAATTGAATCACAAAAGAAAAAGTTCGTTGTATAGAAAATGCACTTCGCTATAGAGATATTATTTTACGAAGGAAATCGTGAAATGTTCTTGGTTCCAGGAAAAAGTTCGTTATATAGAAAAATTCGCAATTTTGAGGTTCGTTATATTGAGGTTCGACTGTATTTAAAAAAGATCCTGAAATAAATTAACAAAAACTATTTGTTCTCTGTCGCTTCTATTGTATCGCACATCCACAATTGACAACACTTTAAGGGCACTGATATATCTTATTTCTATCTTTGATTTGTACACAATTTTAATTCTTATAGTGAGATTATTAGTGTTAGTGTTTTCAAGAGATGAACTTTGCCCGTAGTACTGAAATACTTCTCATTCGGGATTTTCTTTGTGGTGAAGGTGGGGATTTTTCATTGAAGGCACAGGAATTTAGATTCTTGAAAATATTCGATAAGGAACAGGGATTGACGAGGCAATGTGTAATCTGTGGCTTGAGGAGAAATGAAAATGGAAAGATAATCCAAAAAAGCTGATATTATCTATGTCTCCTTTGTAATGTACGACTCAGTATTACACCATTGTGCGTGCATTTATAATATATGTAGAAACACACAAAATCCTCAACCGTTCGAAAAAGCAATACGAACATAAATTTTTTTTGTATAAGTATGAAAGAAATTTTTTTACGTAAGCATATACTGTTTTTTGTGTTCCATAATTATAAAATAAAAAAAAAAATGGTGTGAAAACTTTAAAATTGAAAATTAAAATAAAATTCTTCTATTTTCGCACTCTGTCAAGTATTATGCTTAGTTATATGCAATAAAAAAAATGTGTCCTTTTTTCTAACATTTTGGGCAAAAAAATTGACCTCTTAAAGGGTTAAAAATCGTTGTAAGTTTGAACAAATTTTGGTTACAGGTTAAAATATAGCTTTTGATCAACATGGTGCATTCATTATTTGAATGATATTTTCCTATTATTTGTAGCGATTAAGAATTAGAAGAGGGGAAAAGGCTAGCAAAAAAAATTTATACACTACAAAAAGTATTGGGAGATGTGAGGAATACAAAAAAGTGTACGTGAGATCAACAAAATTCAATATTTAGAAAGTGTAAGTTTTCACTTGCAACAAAATGGTAAGGTTATCGCTTTCTGAGCGATTTTGGGCAATGTAAAAGTTGACTTACCAACTTTTCAGTGGTAACGCACACACAATCATTTTTTCTTTTAGATTTTTATGACAACGGTTAACAGCAAGCTTCGCAAGAACTTCCATGATGTTGAAAGACCATATATTGCTTATATAAGTGATTGATATCTTAAGTCCTAAGATTCTATAGTACTGAAACACATTCTTACAGTCATTGCCTTTTGATTTAGAAAGGATAAGACTTTAATTTCTAAGACATAAATATGTTTATTTTTCGCACATCCGTAACCCCACCTCGATTTCTGCCACCCTTTTTTAGCTGTTCTTTCTCAGCAAAAGAAATATGCTTGTCAAGTTTCAAGTCTGTAGGTTGAATAGCTCAAAAACGAGAAATTTTTAAATCTATAATGCCTCCGTAACTGCACGCAACCACCTGGAAGTCAATTTCCGCTTTAACCTGTTCTTAGAGGAGCTCTACTCAACAAAAGAAATATGTTTGCCAAATTTCAAGTCTGTCCGACAAATAGTTCCGGAGATCTCGTGCTGAGTGAGGAAGCGATTTGCTTATCTCTTATTTAAATATAGATAATTTCCGCCAAAGGAATAATGCTGGTTAGCCGCTGTGCACAGATGTAACGAATGAGTGCTACGAATTTGTTTTATAATTATATGTACTTATTATTTAATTAAAAATATTCTACTGATTTTTGAACGTTTCTGAGATAAGATCGATCCTGTAAATTAGATTATAATAAGAACTACTCATATTACTCAACCAATAATAATTCAAGCTTTTAACCTTTTGTAAAAGAACACTACTGTGTTTCCAGTGGCGTAACGTGCACCCCCGCAACCCCCGCATCGCGGGGGCCCAAGGTTCTAAAGGGGCCCAAAGCCTGACTGACGCAAGTGCCTACCCTTTATAAAATTCAACATGGGGGCCCCAAACCTGACTTTGCAGGGGGCCCAAAAAGTTCTCCGTTACGCCACTGTGTGTTTCTATATTTTTCCATTGTGAGATTTTGAGAGATAATAGATTTTTAAATACACTAAACGTGTCACTCTTTAGATTAACAACCAGAAAAAAGGTGAAAATTTTATGCGAGGTAAAAAAAGTAAAAAGATTATCTGGCAATCTGATGTGAGCTGTAAATTAAAAAAGATACTTCAAGTACATTTCAGGAACTAAGAGCAACCAACTATTACCCCAATGATATCTTGTTTTGTATAAATGGTTCTTCTTGATAACAGATTTTTTCCCCTTACCTTTGCATCTTAGGTACTAAGTACTTATTATTTCTCTCTGAAACCTCATTTCGCTGTTGATAACTGTGTTTGCAGCGTAAAGATGCAAAAACTCTTATCTAGATTCTTGGCTGAGTTTCAAGTATAACTTACTTCACTCAGTCCTTTATCATTTCCTCAAAGATTTCCTCAAAGCGGTATCTTTGCTGCGTTAGTGTTAAAAGAAACACATTTGCATAATTCTACAGTTTGAAACAGGGGACTTGTGCTGCAATCTCTTTGTTTCTATCGCATTTAAGCTCCTATCTTGTAAATCTGTTTCAAAATTAATTTGTTGTATGTCTCAGTTTCAACTATTGCAACACTGGCAATTAAGACTTTACTTTCGAATACGTTCGGCAATCAAGAAGTATTCGAAGCATTGATAAAAAAGATAAAACAGCTAATTTAGCTGATCCACATCAAGAGTAGCCCTTGAGGTCAAGGATACGTTACGTCAGCGCCCATTCGATATCGCCATCTTTTGAGATAACATCCCGCCGGAAGTATCAGTCTATTTTAGGACTCCTCAACTCTTCATTCCTGTATATCATCCATTTAAAAGAGGGTGAGGGCGAAAGGAAAAAAAGAGTAAAGTAAAATCTACAGCAAACGGGTCCATTATCCCCGTAGAGCGGATGTATCGGTGATGCGTTGAAATGCAGTTACTCTTTTGGACGTAAAAACAAACATCCTCTCTAATTCAGTTGGCTATCTCGAATGCGTGGGTTAAAACGAATCTGTGTCTGGTAACGGACAATTGATTCCACACGGAGTTCATTAGAAATGCAAATAGCTCTGAAACAATATTTCAGTCAAAAGTCCTAAAATAATTACTTTGGACTAAAAGTCCTAAGTAATTATTCCCACACAAGCTAAGTTTAACATTATTATAAGAATAAAGATGTCATTTACTATTTGTAAATCGCAAATATTTTCGGCACTAGTTAGAAACATAATTTAATCTAGGGACAAAGGGAATTTTTATTTTTATCGGAAGGTAACATGAACCAAACTATAGTATTCATTAGGGCAGTAATCCGCAACCCCCAGTCCGCGAACCGGTCCGTGGATAAAATAGTGCCGGGCCGCCTAAAGAACCTTAAACTCTCTCTCTCTCTCTCTTGCCATTTTATATAAATATATTAAACCTTCCACAGAAATCACTTTATATTTCACGTTAAATCACTTTTATTCATTTTTGGTGTAACTATATTTGTTCTGAAGGCATATTTAAATGTAACTAAATTAAAATTATTAAATCAAAACAATCTAAAATATAAACAATCAACGTATCCCATCCTCAGCGGGTCGCTATAAAATTATCAAACGTTGACCGGGCCGCAACGATAAAAAGGTTGCGGAGTACTGCGTTAGGGTATTAAACTGCAATCTATGGTAAAAGCGTACACAGACAGACCCCTCTTATGGAAAGGGGATTACATACTAAGAAACACAAAGGGGGTATGGGGTAATCTCCAAGAGGTAATCTTATTTGTAAAAATTAAAAAATCTGCTGGTCTATAGGGATTTAACATTCTAACCCTACGTGTATACGTCACTCCTAGTACGTAATGTATATATTCCATGAAACTTGAATACAAAGCTTTAAAGGGATCCTGAGTACCTACAATGCCCTACACAGGAGAGGGGGTGAACCCAGAAGTGTAACGAACACCCCTGCAACCTATTCTAGGGCTACACCCCTGATTCTAAGGGCCCCAAAGCCTGACTGACGCCAAGATGCAATTCTTTGTAACTCAAAACCTGACTTTGCAAGAGGGCCTTAATATTCTTCTTTCACCACTGGGTGACCTCCCCCCCTACCCCATAAATCAAAATACTTTTAATTTGTTAGCGTAGAGATTACTCCTCAACGCAGTCGACTAAGTGTGTTTCCAAATATAAGCCCCTCCCCCATGAAAAAGGTCTGTGCGCGCCACTGAATGCCTAAAGGTTTCCTAAATTAGATATGTCATTGTGCACAAACATACCTCTTATCACATATAAGATGGTATTAATCCTTCAAAGATAATATATGCGAGGTATCTTAAAAAATCATTCAATTGTTTGTATTCCAAAATATCCCTTCTTCTTGATTTACGAGTCAGCTATAAACGAGTGGTCATGGTCGCGAACTCGTGGCTGGCGCTTTGGGGTCATGTGGGCGAATCTTTGTGCTAGAATTCTAGAAGTTAGGGGGGTACCAGCTCAGGCGTCGCCTTCGTCACCTGACCATGGATTAAAATTAAAAGATCCGTTGCCCCAATAGCCCTCGGGTTGCTTCACAGTGCACCGTAAATTAATATCGAATCAAATCTTCTCAATTTGCAACTATCCACATTTAAAGACAGCAAAAAATTAAAAGCATTAAATAAAGATAACTACATTGGCAGGGTCAAAAAGTTCCCGGAACTGATGGAGTATGTAAAGTGGCTCAGACAAGGGGGGCTCCTCGGGTCCAGACCCCCCAAAGCCCTTGATTTTTTTTCGATTGATTATAATTCTATGTAAATAGTACGCAAGATTTAATTAAGTATTTGTTATTAATATAATTAATTTTATTAATTAATTCTAATTATTCCTTCAATAATTAATTTTTTACTGTTTTTCGTTCCCGAAAATCGACAGAATCAAAAGAATATGTTGGGTGGCGTACTGGAGCATGATACGAGAACAGTGGACTTTCGATCCTGGACCCCCCTTGAAAAATTCTTGTGTGCGATACTGAATATGTACAACCCCTGTGATAGCCCACAGGCTGTGGGTATCATCTCTTCAACATCAACGCGACCTTAGTTTGAGCGGACAAAAGATTGACTACTAATAGCTTCCATAATAAATAACTAGTTTATTATTATCTCAATTTATATTAAACAAATCAACACAAGTCTAGAAGGCTAATGATCAGGAGTGATATGACATAAACTACGATTCCAACAAATAGAGCATTAAACCACCGAATCTATATTCATAGATGATTCCTTAACTTACTACAATCCGCTCTAGTATTAAAGTTTAACATTATCTATCTTACCGCTATTCCACGGCGAACAGCTACCAGCCTTATATCGTGGATATAATACTGTATCCAACTTGATCCGGCAAATGGACAATCTTCTGGCTTCGAGCCCACTTAGAACTTAACTTAGAACTCACTTAACATTTATAGAACTCCCCCTAGCACTTCACGCAAATACTAAAGCTCCAATATGTACACATTCCTAATCTGCATAATCGCGTTCTCTTCTTGAGTTGGTTGGAAAGAATCACCATTCTGGCCCAAAGATTTCCCAAGAGGGTTTTAGTAGAAGGCGCGATACCCCTCTTGACGAACATCCAAAATTTTCAGAAATTTTTCAGCAAATAAACTTTAGGGGGAAAATTAGCACTCATAAAAATAAAATCAAGGTCAACTACCTCTTTTAAAAGGATAGGATTTCAAGGTTTTGAGAGTAGCGATAGCTTAGTGTTTATGATCACGAACACATGACCAGCTTGTCATGATTTCGAGGCCAAAGCCACTTAAGACCGCCGTGTTGAGTGTCTGATACGCGTTTAATCCGTCGGGGTTCAAAGTACTCACGCTGGCGTGGTGTGGAAGTTCCAAGAAAGGGAACAGTTTAGGTGTCATCTTCGTCTCTTGACCATGATTCAAAATTGCGAGACCCGTCGCCAATAGCCTTCGTATTGCTTAAAAGGGCGACGTTAACAAATACTCCTTTTATGTGTGCAGAAAATACTCACAATTCAAAATGACATGAAATGGGCTCAATTCGTGTGACGTCATAGTCACATGATAGTGAAAGCCACATGATAGTGATAGTCTAGCCAATTAATTCAAAAATTCATGCGACGTCATAGTCGCACGATAAGAGCTATCTAGTTTTTTCGTGTGTTTATTACTGGGATACATACGAAAGTAAGATGAACAGAAACATATAACACAGCCACAGAAGAATACAGATTTTATTACAAACGATGGTCCCAGCATATAACAAGAAGTGCGCTGCTGTTCCTTTCGAGATGGGAATCCATTTCAAGCGAAAGACCGACTTCTTTCCCGAAGAAGATACAACCAAGTCTTACTCGGGATTCAAACCCGAACCCATTCGGTTACAAGCCGAAGGTCATAGCCACCATACTGGCTGGGCGACAGCTAACTAGTGTTTCGAGCAAATCAGTTCACGCGCTCCGGTGTTGCCTAGTTTTGTTCCTTGCAGAAACTTTCCCTTAAAAAGTACATATGCATTTTATTTAAAAGTATAAACATAAAATATGATTGTTTTTTAATTTTAAAAAAATCTTTTTGAAGAAATTTTTTTTCCCTAACATTTTTAAACATCTTTACCCAAATATGAAATTTTATCGGAGTTTTACAAATAGAAACAACAAGTACAATTAGTCTGATGTTTGTTTTGAATTCAATGGAAAACACGTGTTTGTTTTTATCATGTGACTTCGTGAATTGAGCCCATTGAAATCGTTATATTCTTTACCTAATTCGTGATAAATACAAACAATAACGATAATCAGCGATAAATTTTTAACGAATTACACAAAAAAACCGAAATAATTTATTTTTATAAAAAAGTTATTTTTCTTTCTTTCTTTGGAATGTGCGGATCCTAGGAAATCTATATTCGCGCGTGCAACAACTGATTTATGAATAGCATGAACGTGGAAATGACTAATCGGTAAAAAACACACTTGATTTTAAAAAAGATTTCGATTAAATAATCGATGAAATTCTTTAAAAGCGGCAACTACAAAGCTCTTCGAAAATGACCCTCGTTACTCTCTTCTAAAGAGTGTTTTCTTTCCAGGTATAGAAGTTTAAGTTGGCATTACTTTCCAAGATGGCGACCGATTTAACAGCTGTCAAGTGATTTATTCTCTCAGTTTGGCAATTCATCAAAAGGATCATCAAGCAAGGCGTAGATTCGTCGAATGGGCCCAAAACGAGATTGCCGTTGTTCCCGATTTTCATAAGGGAATTTTGTTTAGCGATGAAGCGCACTTCTGGTTGAATGGTTACGTCAACAAACAAAACTGCCGCATTTGGAGTGAAACTAATCCACAAGTGTATGTCGAAACACCGTTACATCCAGAAAAACTGACTGTTTGGTGCGCTTTATGGGCTGGTGGAATCCTTCTTCAAAAACGATGAAAGCCACAACGTTACAGTCAATGGTGATCGGTATAGAGCCACGATTACTAACTTTTTCATTCCTGAATTGAACAATCATGATGTCCAGGAGCTGTGGTTCCAACAAGACGGCGCAACATGTCACACAGCTCGTGCCACAATCGATTTATTGAAAGACACGTTGGGTGACCGCCTAATTTCACGTTTTAGACCTGTGAATTGGCCTCCAAGATCTTGTGATTTAACACCGCTAGACTATTTTCTGTGGGGCTATGTTAAGTCATTGGTCTATGCGGATAAGCCACAAACGCTTGACCATTTGGAAGACAACATTCGCCGTGTTATTGCCGACATACGGCCACAAATGTTGGAAAAAGTCATCGAAAAAGTGGACGTCCAGATTGGACTACATCCGAGCCAGCCGTGGCAGTCCTATGCCAGAAATCATATTTAAAATGTAATGCCACAAGATTATCTTCCGAATAAAAAAAATGTATGTCAATCGAATAATACATCGTTGTTTTATTGCAATTTAAAGTTCTATACCTCTAAAAAAAAACACCCTATTATTTAAAACTGAAATATATCACTTCCTGAAACAACATTTTGAAATAAACTGTTAACTCACATCCGATAGAGAAAAACGATATTTGTAAACTTATTGAGGGCATAAAAATCTCTCGTTATTACAATTTTCTTTCTTATTTGCTTCAAAAACTTATTGTTAAGTTACTGATAGAATTTTTTTCCTTTCAAGTAGTGTTTATTTCTTCAAATGTACAGAGAACATTTACTTTTTTTCAAATAAGGAACTGATGATTTGAATTTGAATGGTATATTGTAATATATATTTTTATATGAAATTGATAAAGAAAAATTAGAGGTAACTTGATTTCTTCAAAATAATAATGCTTCCTTTGATCGTCAATTACAAGTACCTTAACCTTACCTTTAACCTTGTAGGTATAATATGGTATGAATAAGTACCTTTTTTGCAAACTAAACAATCTATAGATACACATAGAAATGTTAAAAACAGAGATTGTGAATAATGATAAATATATAAAATCTATAATATATATATATATATATACTTAGAATTAAAATAACAAATTTACTATATATGTATATAAATTTCAATTTCCTGTATTTTATAATATTTATTTTTATTTGATGAAATCCTGTTATATACCTCTATGATTAAATGTTATTATCTCTACCGTAACCGTATCATTTATTGATGCAAAGTATACCGTTTTATTGTCACTCAAGAATAAAATATTTTGCACGAAACTAATTAAGTTTTGGAATGTTCTCGTACACATGATAATTAGCTCATTATATTGGTGACGAATTATACGGCGACATCCCCAACGAAGACTATGATAGACAATGTGAACAACATAAAAGAAATATTGTAGTTGCTGTAACTGTCTGATTGCCAAAAAAAATAACAACTGTAACTTGTACTTTTGTCGGTATTAGTGTGCAAAATCTCTAACGTAGGAATAACTTATTAATTACTTACTTCCTGTGTGTGATCCCCTTTTAAAGTTTCAATTAAATAGTTTTTTTTATTTTAACTTTCGACTATCGACTTTTAAATTACGGTAAAATGGGTAATTAAGGAAATTAATATCAATATTTAAGGGTACCAGGACATGCTCGAAAGAGTAAAATGCCAAAAATAAGACTCCTTGTTTGTATGGGACATATATCTTTAAAATTTCCAACAGAGCTTAGATTTTTTTGTTATCTTAATAAAAATATTTGAATCATTCTGTAGAAATACAAAAATAATTTTTTTAAATAAAAAAAAATTTTCTGTTTAATTTAATTTTGACATAATTTTTGAAATCTCATAATACATGCTTATGTTTAGGTACCATTTTTTAAAAAAGTTTTTCTGAAATATGTAAAATATTTTTTGCACATATAAAAACAATAATCAAATATAGTGAATCTATATTTCAATAAAATATTAAGATAGTTTTTTTAAAAAATTATAAAAATTTGTAATTTTGAAATTTTTTACTTTTGCCCCCTTTTTCACACATAAATCTATTTTTTTAAAAAAACACTATGCGCGACTTCGACTATGAAAAAACAGGTTCACTATAGTTTCTTGTATAGAAGTATAAAAAATTGGAACCACAGACACACACATACAGTTTTTTTAAGTGTACCTAAAAACAACAAATTATGTTTTGAAGAAAAAGTGAAAAAACTAAACATTTTTACATGTGTTTACTTACATTTTTGTGATTTATCTTTTTCATATTTTAACGTTATTTTATCAACGAACCTATGAGGGCAAAACATTTTTAGATTCAGAAAAATACGCCCTACTTTTTAATACTAAAATTGAAGAATTGATTTTTTGAATGTGTATGTGTGATGTCCTGGTTCTCTTAAGATAAACAGTGCTCTAGGAAAAAATCCATAATTTTTTTTTTTTTGCTTAAATATATTCAATAACTTTATCTACAACTCATTGCAGAGCCTCGTGGAACCATTCATTTCAGAGTGTCTTTACTTAATCGATTTTTAAGATTTATTATTTACTTTTGCCCCCCAGCTAGTAGGGGGGATAAGACACTCGACTTGTAATGCAGTGGGCTCGGGTTCGAATCCCGAATAAGGCATGGAAATATCTTCTGGAAAAGAAGTCGGATTTTCGCCTGAAATGGATTCCTGTCTCGAATGGAAAGCAGCGCACCCCTTCTGTTCTATGCTGAGGTCATCGTTTGGAATAAAATCTGTATTCTTCTGTGATTGCATTGTATGTTTCTGTTCATCTGTCTCTCACCTCTTTCGTATGTATCCCAGGATAAAATGCACGACAGCAACAACTTTATTTACTTTTTGTTGTAAAACAAAAACTGTAAATCCGCGTAATTTAATAGACAATTTTGCTTTATATTTCAGCTACAAAATGCTCCTAAGTATTTAGAAAAATTGTTGTTGTTGTCGTTAATGCCACTTGTCTGACGGAGTCAGATCGAAGTCCACGAAATTCATCATGACAAATGGTTAGATTAGCGATCCTCTACCTGCCGCCCCCCCCCCTCAGCCTTTTTAAGTGGCCCGGTCATGATCCATTGCTCTGAGAAATTTACTTATTTATGAACATTGTATTAAAAATTTGGTGGGAAATCCATTGTCAAGAAATCAAATATATCGATTTTGCTTTTTGCTGTCAGTGTCGAACGGGCACGAATTGATATTCTTTTTCTATTTAGAACGGTTACGATTAGTAATAACAGACAACAACGGAGTAGTGACAATTGAGTAATTTTTAACAATCTTTCATATCTTGCAAGCGAAAAAAATTCAAAGGTAACATATCGTTTCAAGACGATTGGGAAGTTGACTATTTTGTAGTGAAAAACAAACATGGATGAGTAATTGTTGGATTTGTCACGAAAGTGCTGTATTTAAAAAATACCAATAAACAGGAATCATTTAATGACCTCTTTTCCTCAAAAATCTTTTTCAAGTGGTGATAAATATAGGCTTTCTTGAATAATCTTTGCAACAGCAACAAAGTGTTTTGTCAGTGGTAATATCTCAGCGGTAACGAAGACATTCTATGAAGATTGTTATATTATTGGTAATCATATGGAATCGTTTACTGATGCAGAATTTGGGAAGTGTTGCACAAATGCTTCTAATTTAGTGTTAGTAAAAAAAATAATAATTAAAAAAAACCAAAACAGGAGTTATAATATTTTGATGAATTTTCCACATATTAAATTTCCAATGTTATCTTGGTCTTGCAACATTCCTCCCCCTCTCCCCCATTTATCCTTTTGTTGCGGCCCGCGTGAAATAGCTGACATATGTATGCGGTTCAGAAGAAAAAAAGGTTGAGTACCCCTGGGTTACATTTTACGCCGGTCGGTAGTCGTATCATCAAACGTGTGACAGTATGATTTGGCTCGCCCCCCAAATTTGAGGCAAAACACCCTGGGAGATGAGGAGCCTTCCACCTCTCTTCCTATTCCACCAACCTCATGAGAGGACTTGCGGCTCGATGGCTGTTCAGAGTACCCCCATGTCGCGAAGGCACTATTCATTTACAAGAATCCATGCCTTCTCCGGGATTCGAACCCAGGCTCGACGGCACAATAATCAGCGTCACTAACCACTATACTGGATGGGGTGGCATTAAGAAAAATTAAAGATGGATTTTAATTTGATTTCATCGTTTATTAACGCCACACTTTAATGCTGAACGAGCTCTGTTGAAGAAGGACCTCTCACTTTTGAGCCTTCGTCAAATAACGAGATTGACACCTGAGATGGCAACTCATTCTCTAAATATCTACACCACCCCTACATAAGGACCGTAAGCCTCGATTTAATGGGTATCGGCCCCTCTTCACGAATTACTTATAGCAGTACTTTTTAGTGTCACAAGGGTTCAACCTTCCGAAATCGATAACGTAAGCCATGCCCATTTGGATATCATGGTCTTAGGGATAATATTTAAATGCAAGAGTGTGTGTACAAATTCGGAAAAATTATCGATTATATCTTACACAAGTTCTCTTCCTCATACAACCAAAGCCATGTTAACCTAGGGCAGGGATGGCGAACCAGTGGCACGCGTGCCATTGATGGCACGCGACACAATATTTTGGGCATGCCACCGATCAAAACGGTTTGCATTTTAATTCAAAACAACAAAGTTCAATATGAAGTATTACGAGAAACGTGAGCGATGGGTCGCAGTTTTCAGCGACATTTTCTCAATTCAAAGAATTATCGGAAACGCTCAAATTTTTTTATGTACTTCGATGTGACTTCATTTAATAAACTGAATTTGTTCCAATCCTATTTGTTGTAAATTGAAAATTTTGAAATGCAACTGTGATTGATTTCCAGTTTAGTTCAATATGGATTCAAAAAGTTTTGTTGAAAAAAGGAGAAAGTTGGAATTGATTAAAACAGTAAGATTAACAAGCAATACAAGTAAAAATGCTAGTAATGAAATTTTGGAAACATGGAATTAAATTGCAGATACATTTAGCTGTTTGGAAAAACTCGCTCATACTATTTTAACCATATTTTCATCTATCTATGCCTGCGAATCATTATTTAAGAGCTAACTGCAGGGTCTAAGTTAATAACATTAACTTGGGAAGATGACTCCAATTCAGTTCGAATTCTGGTAAAAGTAACATTTTACAATCCTAACAAAAGTTATTTGTCATCTAATCTACCACAACAGAATTCACACTAATGTTCAATTTGAATTACACATATAAATAAAAGAATTACTACTATACTGTGCAAAATGTATTTTTCGTTGTAATAAAAGAGTTTTGAGTTGTTAGTATTTTTAGTTGTATTATTTTCTCAATAATCACTAGTCAAAATTATTTGACGGCACACGTCTGAAGGAAGGAAGGTTCGTTCTAGGTACCTTCCGTTCCGAACGAAAGCGAGTACTTTACCGATCACGCCAAGACGATCGTCTTCGCGTTGAATAGGCGTTTCTTTTTGGGCATCTGGACTGTTAAAACAGTCCTCAATCCCATATCATGACAAGTCTTTGATGCGAGGCATGGCGAGAGTGGTGTTTTCCTTTCTGCTGAGTGGCATGACGGCGATTGGTTGGACGATGGAATCCGGGAGGCATGGCTATGGTGCTTCTTCTGGGTGGAAAATTTTCAGTTTTTTGGCATGACTGAGAGCTTAGAGGCTGCTCTCTGATTGGATGCTGGGTACAGTGAACATTGACTCCAATTGGCTGCCCTGGGGGCTGGGAGCATCCACCGTTATTACAGACAAGGTTAATTTCTTAGTTCGGGGCACATGGATTCGAACCTTCGACACCACGTTTGCAGTTCAATGATCGTCTTCGCGTGATGTTGGTACTAGTTTATATAGATATCACACTGCCACATACTCCCCTGCCAGTGTTTCGGCGAACAGGTGAACGAACGATACCATATTCGGGGCGAGCATGTAAGCAGTTGCGTCACTTGGTGGGTTGCGTCATTCGTGCGTGACGGCTTCAGAAATGCGGCATTTGTTTGACGGTTTTAATTGCGTCATTTGTGTAAGACGACTTTGAGAAGTAACTGCTTATTTGCGTCAATGTTTGGCGGTTTGGGTTGCTTTTGCGGTGGATAGATGGCGCCACGACTGCGTTGCACGAAGATTGCGTGTTTATATCACGGCCAGGGTCACCAATGAAGGAGGGAAGGTTCGTTCTGGGTACCTTCCATTTCGAACGAATGCCGTTGTTACTCGCGGGGTGTAGAGAACACCCCAAACTTTTAACACGTGTATTTAATTATGAAAATAAAATTAAGTCATTATGATACATATTTATAAAGTACAAGATGTTTTTTGTATTATACAAATAAAATTACTAAACTTATTGCACACAAATGAGACTAACATTAATTTGAACTAAACACATATAACATTTTAATTTTAAAACCAATAATTTTATATTTTTTCGTAAACCAGTAAAACGTACATACCAGTGGTAAATATACTTTATAATTAATGAGATAATGATAGTAGAAAGTAGAAAAATAATATTTTAATCATTTTCCAAACATTCAGAGCAGACTGCATACAAATGCTCAACTTCTCGCGGTAGTTCTCAGCCCCCCAGATAAACTTTTGAAGGTCATTACAAGTCAATAGTTCGAGAAAGAGGGATTGCATCAGGCCATGAAGGTTCAATGACCTAAAATGAGCAGTTACAGAAAAAGTCGTGGTTCTGCGCATTCTTTTTAGAATCCTGGGATGATTTTCTTGTTGCTGGGGTGTACAGAACACCCCGCGCGAGTGATCGCGGGTTAAAAAAATGTGGAAAAGTATGATAGGGTACATTTGTCTCATTTAACTGATTCTAAACTTAAATGTTCTTGCAGCTGTACATGTGAAACTAGCACAATAAATAAATTGAATATAACTGTCACTATTTTATTTAACAATTTATTAATTTTTTATGGTAAAATGCAGGAACGTAGGTACCACCGTATCAATGATACGTGGTCCCAACATGTGTAACCACAGTCCTATTAACAGGGCTCCCATATCTAAAAAAGGGCCCCGAAGGAATTTTGATACAGGGCCCCCTCAGAACTAGCTACGCCAGTGGTAAAATGTATACCCTTTCTGAGAAGTAAAGTTAACTATTGAATGCAGTGGGGCACACAGGAATTTGTCAAGGGAAGGGGGAGGGGGTCCAGGGTTGAAAGTCCACCATTCTTGTATCTTTCTCCAATACGTCGCCCAACATATTCTTTTGATTCGTCGATTTTCGGGAACAAAAAACAGTTAATTAATTATTGAATAAATAATTAGCATTAATGCATAGGATTAATTATTAATAACAAATAGTTAAGTTTTATGTACTATATACAGTGGATTATAATCACTTGAAAAAAAATAAAGAACGATGGGTGAATCCAGACCTAAAGACCCACCCCTTGTGTGCGCCACCGAATGGACGCGATCATTTTAAAAAGCTGCGGTCCTCAGATATCCATCACTTCCACAATGTGGTCCTCGAGGCAAAACAATTGCCCACCCCTTTCTTAGTACATGTGTGTAAGTATTTAAATTTATTTAAGAAATATATGAATGTGTTATCAATGTACACTATTGCTAAAAATATTTTTTGACCAGCTTTCGCTCACTTTTGCCTAACTCTACAGAACCAATCCCATTCATTGCTGGTGGAACGCACTTCTCTAAGAAACAGATAAAAAGAAACGTTCCAATGATTATCTGACAACACGCACGTACACATGTACATTACAGCGTAACATCCGTTAACAAGTTTAACTAGTAAAATAACTGATGCAAAGCTTTACGCCAAGTTGAACACGGAAATAAAAAATGTATTAAAAAATTGACAAAAATACACAGAAATCCAAAAGCTTTGGCGCCATCTCCGTCTGCCATTTCCTAAACAAGCTTCGATTTGGCACGTTTTACTTTTTTTGGCTGTTACTTTTCGGTCACGAGTGCTGAAAATCGCCGTAATTCGTACAATCTGATCGTCGGAGCGGAGCCTTAAGTTCTCGCCTTGTTTACAAACACTTCAAAAATCCCTACCCTGTATATATATGTGTGTGTGTTCACGTTTTTTTATATATATATTTTTATTGAAACCATCGGATGATATGGTCTTGTGAAAAGAACTGTTTAATTTTTTTTTCGCACTCTCTCTGTCCTTTTCTTTCCCCTCCAAACACACTTTTTTTCCTTCTGTGATCGTTTTTTAACCATCCTATTCTGAAGCACGTTGTTCCCCTTCTTTCGCCATCAATCATTCGATCGCTGTGTATAATTTGGCGCCTCGACCAAGTGTTGATTTTTGTCGTAAAGTTCTTTTTTAAAAAAAAAAACATGAATGATTTGTGTGTGTATATATTCGTCTGTCTCACTTCAGTGAATATCGTTCCCATTTTACGAAAAAAGAAAAGGAAAATAGGTATCAACCAATCCAATTATTTCTGTTTCTGTGTTAAAACGGTTACAGCGAAAATGACATCAGTCGGTCAAAGCTTGAGTGATTATTCTTACTTCGAAAATCTGAATGTATTGCTGATGGCCTTGACCTTGTTACAGGGGCGTAACGTACACCCCCGCAACCCCTTCATTGCGGGGGGGGGGCAAAGCCTGACGTAAGATCCAGATTGGGGCCCGAAACCTGACTTTGCAAGGGGGTATTAATATTTTCCGTTACGCTACTGGGCGTAACGTACACCCCTGCGACCCCCGTATCGCTGGAGAGGGGGTAAGATTCTGGGGAGCATGATTTTACAATCCTTTGTAAAATCCGGTTTGGAGCTCGAAACCTGACTTTCCAGGGGAGGGGGTGAATATTCTCTGATACGCCACTGCCTTTATATATCACAAATCCAGGTATCGAAACGACATTAAATTAAAACTTAGGCGCCAGTCTATAATCGGGGAAGGTTTCTAGAATATTTCGGGGGCGTCGGGCACAAATATGAAGAGGACCCCCAAGCACCGTAAAATCTGGCGTACACAGTGCGTCAGATAACTTTTAAGACTGGGTCTGTAAACAGAAATGGAAACTAAAAATTAAGTCCTGTTTTGGTTTTTTTATTCAAAATAGAGAGAGAGAGGATACACCTTCTTCAATATAATTACAACGATTTATTAATAAATCGAACACTTGTTGTCTGCCAAGCACGAGTCGAAGCTGCTTGCATGGGCGAAATATCCTCATAATAACACCTTTTTAATTTCATTTTAAATTTTAGTAAAAAGGAGTAGTCACAGGGTGCTAGATCAAGTGGTTACGGTGGAGGTTTCAACTGATAGACATTATATTTTGCCAAAAATTTACGAACAATAAGGGAGTTGTAATTGGGTGCATGTCATGCAACGAACACCAACTGTTTTCAGTCCGATATTCTGGACGACTGCGACGAGTTCTGGCCATTAAACGTTATAAAACAGCTAAGTAGTACTGACCTGTAATTGTTTCAGTGGCGTAACGTACATCCCTGCATTGCGGGGGGCAGTACTGTAGCGGAGCCCAAAGTCTGACTGACGTCAAGTACTAATTAGCTGTAGTACCCTTTGTAAGCTCCGGCTTGGGGCACAAAACCTGACTTTGCAGGGGGGTGCTAACATTCTTCGTTACGCAACTGAATCGTTCGTCCAGTTGGAATAAATTCTTTGTGGATACCTTACTATTGAAGAATGCAACGAGCATTGTTTTGATTTTTAATGGAAATTTCTTTGTTTTTTTTGGCTTGCGGTGAATTTGTGACTTCCATTTCGCACTTTGTTACAGGATCATATTGGAAACACTACGTGGTAACAATGGACTTCAAGAAGTTTGGATCGCTTTCAGCGGCTGAAATTATATCTCTGCAATGTGCACTTCTCATTGCTTTTTGTTCAGGGGTTAAAATGTGTGGAATAAATTTAGCACACACTTTAGTATTGCACAAATCTTCATGTTTATACAATACAATAATGCAATGGTCAAATAATGTTTAAAATATTACAGTGTTGCCATTTTCTTGAAAAGTACGGTGTTCCTTTTGAATTGATCTTTCGCTACTCATTGTCGAAATTTGATTGTGCTGTCATTCACAAACGATTAAGTATACATTGCCCTTTACCTTAACCATCCTGAAAATTTTTTTTGAACTTTATAAAACATCTCTGAGTGTCTCTAGCTTTTTGGGCACTCCAAACAGAAAAGGAGGAGAAATGAAAGTCGCACACACAACCATCCATAGTAAAGGATATGCATAATGCAATTCGGAATTTATTAAAAAAGTAATTTATTATAGTAAAATGAAATGTAACTGTTTGATAAAATGTAAATCTATTTTAATCTAAAGGACATTTCTATTATCAAAAAAGATTTATTTTAAAACAAGAACAGGTAAAAGGCAAATACGTTATAGATTTATATGTATGTATAAATTTCCCCTCAAATAAATATCAAAATGAAAAAAACTTTAAAAACCTGATACTTAAATTTTTTTTAGAAGAGTCGGTTAGCCGCATCTTACGTATTGGCGGGCCACATGCAGCCCGCGTGTCAGAAACTCCTAGTGTAGAGAATACTTTTCATTGCTCTGTACGCTAGCGTTTCAAAGGAAGTGCACTCGCGAGATTTTGGAATTTGAAGGAGCGTGTTTTGAAATATCTGAAAGAAAACAATGAAATGTCTCGATTGCTACTGAAAAATGAAGATTCACCGATATTATGGGACACTTCAATGATTTAAATTTAAGATTACAGGAAAAAGATTGTGTGACGGGCTCACACGTCTTTTCATTAACATATCTTTTTGGGTTCTTTGGGGCCAGAATGAATGGCAACTCTTTTCCAATCAACCCAAGAAGTAAAGCGTGAAGGAAAGATGCAAATTAGGAAGCTCTTAAATATCAGAAGTTTAGAGTAAGCCGTGTGGCATTTGGGGAATGTTATGATAGTCCGTATTTCAAGTGTGTGGAGGTTTTGAGAAGTTAAGTGACAGCCAATAGAAGTTAACCGTGACAAAGAGCCCTTAGGTCAAGGTGCATACCATTGCACGCCAGAGAACCGCAACTTCAACTAGAATTAAATAGATTGATACTTCATTGGACGATAAAGGTAGGAGTGACTATTTAAATATTCGGATATGTGATCGCATAGGAATTAAGCTTAGGCGAGTTAGTTATTGATAGTGGTCCGAGTTACGTTGTTTCGGTATTATATATCGTGTGTTTAGCCACCGTAGATTCTCTCACATATCATATTATTATCCAATCTGTTAAAGGTTTAAGTTAAGCTCTTAATAAAGTAATATTAAAAGATTATGGCAGCTTCTAGTTCTTCATTTATTCCTACGCCTCTAGCTCACGCTGATACTCTAGGAGAAGACACCCGGGGGGGGGCGTCCTTATAATTGTATATTTCTCCTACTTTGCTTAGATTTGCCCAACAAATTTTCTATTTACGTAAAAATACTCATTAATAAGCGTACAAATAAAATTTTTTCACCTTTTCATATTTTTGTTGGAAAATTTGAAAGTGTCACGCATAATTTTTTTTAATCAGATGGGGTGGCGCTCTCCCCTGATTTAGACTATTGGCGACGGAGCTCTTAACTTTGAATGTTGGTTAAGCGACAACACCTGAGCTGGCACTGTCCTCCTCTCCTAACTCACACACCACACCAACGGGAAAACGTTTAAGTCTCAAGAGATTTAACATGCATCGGTCTCCTCTACACGGTGGGTCTTTAGTGGCACTAGGCTCAAACACATGACGTTCCTGCCACGAATCCGTCACCTTGACCGCTAGGCTACCACAGCTACTGTACATAATATTCACGTATTACCTAATTCATCATCTGTTTGTGATTTAATATTGATTAATTAGAAAAGGAGAGACACATCTTCTCAGTATATACGTTTATTTTATACACATTCCACATTTATTAAGTGCAACTGTAATTTTATCTCTCATTGAATAGATTTTACTGATATTCATCAGATATCTTTATCGAAAATACGTTTAATAGTATAGCAGTGTAGAGACAAAATATATATGATAATAAAAATAATTAAATTTTTAATTATTCTGAAAAATAATTAAAAAAATATTATGCAAACATTTAAGACCATTAAGTCATTTAAAGTAAACGTGAGAAAACTAGAATGTTAAAAAAACGTTTGGAAAAGAATGTGAAAAAATATATGAGAAGCAAATGTGTTACAAAAAAAAAAGAATCCATACTCTGATACTCTGTATTTTTAAGTTGAAGCATTACAAATTGTTTTTTTAAATTAAGTATCCGTCTTTGTGCAACAAAATAGAATGTCAATATGAATCTCTTTTAAAACTTCATCTATATCATAGGTTCTCAACGGGGCGATAACGCCCCCTTGAGGGCGTTTGAGGCTTTCAGGGGGGCAGACTCAGAGTAAATTAGGGAGGGTTGAGATCGTATGGAGGGACATGGGCAGATTAACCAAATATAGTCTAAAAAAAGACTAAAAAAGCACGCGGGTTATGTACTAACAAAAGTAAACTTTAATGCTGGTTACCTTATGTTGATTGTATGCATTTAAAATTTAAATACATACAATGCCATAAGGTAGGTTCAACCCAGTTAGAAGAACTAATAGAAATGACGACAAATGAGGTACTGAAAATTAAATTCAAGGATGGCTACCAAGAATTTTGGCTGTAGAAGTTAATTTCGCAACTGTACCCAGGATTATGGTTGAACGTTCAACATTTCTGATAGCATTCCCATCTTCATATTTTGCAGAATGGGGATTTTTAGTGCTGTAACAACATTAGTAACCAAAAAGATAAATCGGCTCCAAGTTACTGATCGTAGCAACTTACGAATGTTAATAAGTAAAATCGAGCCTAATATCAACAAACTCCTTAAATTGCATCAAATTCAACCTTCTCAATAGTTAAGTTAAGAGTTTGATGTCTGTATAAATGTCAACAAAAATACTTTTCAAGTGGTCTGGAAGCAGTAGGAAAATATTTCGTCCACTGCATTTCATTTCATGTATTATCCAAGAAATATAATTAAAAAAATGTTAAACAGTACTTAACGTGCGATTCTTTAAAAGCTCAAACTGTCAATTCAGAAACCAATAGTTTATTCTTCGCATCATCAAAACCCCTGCCAGTCCTTGTAACAGGTACAGAACGTAGCTACCGCCGTATCAATGATACGGGCCCCCAAAATTTATTAGAAAAAAAATCGAAAAATTTTGAGAGCTCACCAAAAAGGACCCCCTAAGGAATTTTGATACAGGGCCCACTTGGGACTAGCTACGCCAGTGAACAGGTAAGCTAAAACTTTTATTCCACTATTTTGAATAAAAAAGAAATTCAGTAGCGTTTCAAGTCCAACAATATCCAATCTACGACTGAAATATATAACATTAAAACATTTAAATATATTCTTGGCAATAGCTATTTCAGATTTGTAAGTAAAAAAAAAAAATTGAGGGCTGTAGAAAAAAAATTTAATTAGAAAATATATTCTATTAGTTGTGGAATATTTTTTAAACTTAATTCTTATTTTCCCCATGTATTATGTAACTCTCTTATTTCTCTAGA
Organism: Trichonephila clavipes; assembly: GCA_019973935.1. Taxonomy (NCBI): domain Eukaryota; kingdom Metazoa; phylum Arthropoda; class Arachnida; order Araneae; family Nephilidae; genus Trichonephila; species Trichonephila clavipes. Next base: position 483,048 of record BMAU01017522.1, on the reverse strand, counting down.
GTGGGAAGGGGGTGGTATCGAAATATTCATTGGAAAAGGGGACGCCAGTTCAAAAAAGGTTGGAAACCTATGATTTATATGAACGTTTTCATCATATCACGTGCACTGCTGGCCACCGTAAATGCAACACCCTGAAGGAAGCATGCAAATAACATGAAATTTACATCATGCATTAGAGGAGGTGAGATATGTGTGTGTGCAAATGATTAGAATTTCAGCACAGACACACATCACGCGCGCCTGTGGTGCCACCTCAAAGCGCTATTTAAGGCTTGGAGATTTCGACGATTTCGAGATTGGCAATTGTGTTGAAAACAGCGATCAGCTTTTGATCAAGTATTCGAGTTCGATAGAGGAAGAATAGTGGCCTACCGAGGTTGTGGATTATCTTTCAGATAAATCGGTAGTCGTGTTGGACGAAACCAAACAACTGTAATGCAGATATGTGACCGTTGGATGTAGGAGGGTACGACGGACCGACGTGTTCAATTGCATCCACCCCAGTGCACCACTTCACGTGAGGACAGGCAAATTGTGCGCACGGTAGAGACGGATCGCTCAGTCACATCACGAACCGTAGCACAGCACATTGAGTCTGTAACGCATCATTCAGTATCTGCGCGTACCATTCGACGCCGTTTACAGCAGAGTGGTATGTCCGCAAGACGTCCATTGTTTGGTCTACCCTTGACGCAGAACCACAGACGTCTCCGCCGCCAATGGTGCGATGAAAGAAGGATGTGGGTGGGAGAATGGAATGAAGTTGTCTTTACTGACGAGTCACGCACCTGTCTGCAACACCACGATGGTCGAATTCGCGTCTGCAGACACCGTGGAGAGAGAGGATGCTGAACAGCTGCGTTATGCACCGCCACACTGGTCTTGCACCGGGTACTATGGTATGGGGCGGTATTGGATACCACTCTCGCACTCCTCTAGTACGCATTGCCGGTACTTTAAGCAGCCAGCGCTACATCTCCGAGTTGTTGGAGCCAGTTGTCCTTCCTTACCTTCAGGGCTTGGCCACTGCCATATTTCAACAGGATAATGCGCGACCACACGTGGCACGCAATGTCCAAATGTTCTTCGTCAATCACCAGATTGAATTGCTTCCCTGGCCGGCTCTCTCTCGGAATCTTTCGCCGATAGAAAACATGTGGTCCATGGTTGCTCAACGATTGACCCAGATTACAACCCCAGCTGCCACACCAGATCAACTTTGGTAACGTGCTTGGTCTGCTGTACCCCAAGAACACATCCAAAGTCTCTTTGAATCAATGCCGAGACGTATGGCAGCGGTGATCTCTAACAATGGCGGCTACTCTGGCAGGAATCACACTTCACAGAAGTCTCTAAATTTAATCATTTGATACTTGGTCAACATGTTATCTACAAAATAAATTTTGTTGTCCTTTTTGTTGAGTTTCTTGTCTTTCTTGGTGTTGCATTTACGGTGCCCAGCAGTGTATTTTCAAAAGTAACAAACACAGCTCAGTGAAATTCTCTCTGTATTTTATTTTTGTACAGTCTCTTTTTTTAAAGGAAAAAAAATTCTAAATCTGGCATATATAAATATAAAATTTATTCGTCTTCTTTTAACTGACACTGAAGATGCAATAATTAATCCATTTTTGAGAGTTTCTTGAGAGGACATCGAGACTTTTTCTTTCTCAAGTACATCTTGTCTCTTTAACATTGAAAAGTAACTGCGCCATGAAAATATAATAGGTTCTTTGAAAACCACATTCGCCTCAAGAACGTTTTCATCTCTTGAGCGCATTTTTTACAATTTTAAGCATTCCTAAGGAAGTTTTCTAAAGAGCTATTAATCCATCTTTTGCAGTATTCTGAATAAAAAAAAAAAAATTAGCCACTCAATAAAGAAGTTATTTATTCAATTGGATTGAAATTATATTCAGCAAGTGGTGGGGAAATAAATCTATATTAATTTACATAAAAGAAAAAACGCTACTATAAGGAAATACGTTATTTCATAGGAATATATATAGATAGAGTCTTTCAAAACATTATTCTCTCACCACGATAGAACGATTTTATTTTCCTGAAAATTAGAATTATAAATCCTTTCTCGTACACAGGGATGTCTTGAAGCCCTGGGCCTGTAAGGAGTTGGCCTAATCTATGACCCTTTTTCAAGACCCTTTCTACCACACTCTGGCGTAGCTAGTCCTGAGTGGGCTCCGTATCAAATTTTCTTGCACTATTCTTGGGTGCCTCTTAATATATTAACAGTTTTCTTCCTCACATATGTTGGGGCCCCTTTAGCTTGAGGGTCCCGTATCATTGATACGGCTGATACAGCGGTAGCTACGCCTCTGCTAATCGGTAACCCTTAAAAAATAAATGTGTGTGACTCACAATCTCACAAACCTAGGCATAAATTGACTGACGCCTTTCACCTAAATGATGGTGTATGGTGGTAGGCCTCGGCGTAGACATGCATGACAGACGTGACGTAATAATGCAGTTTTGCCACTGTTGTCAGTTGGCACATAGTAAGAAATTCTTTAGGTCTTATCACACGTACATGTTTCGAGCAGTTTTCCAACCAATTTCGAACAATTTCTACCTAGTTGCCATAACAACGGCTCCGAACAACTTTTTCCAAGTGAGCTGAAAAAGTTAAGATAAAAGTTGCTTGAAATTCCAGCCAATGGGTTTCTTTGGCGTCCTACGTCATAAACAAGATAGGGGCTTTGGTCTCGTCAAACGCATCAGATATGGTGTATAATATTTTAATGGTAAATAATATTTTATCGGCGTATAATATTTCAAACAGAATGGCGCTCTATTTCTGTTTACGCACACCAACAAAAGCGTGAGCGAAATAAAAGAAATAATTTTGGATGTTCGTTTTCCGAAGCAGAAAAATCGACGAGTAATTTTTCAATGTGGAGATAGAGCACGGCTGACGTCAGAGCATGACCTTTTGCTTACAGAAACCCTTAACCCTCAGATTGGACGAAAAATTGGACAAAAAAAGTTGCACCAAAAATGTACGTGTGATACAGTTTTTAGTGTGACAGAGAATATGTCCAATAATAACATTTGACGGTTAATATTAGTAGGATCATGATCTCACTGAAACCGATTCGAGAAAGAAACGAGGTACCCCTGAGGCCGAGGATCTGGGTCCAGGCTCAGTTGGCCCATGCCTTATAACGTCCCTGTTAATGGGGACGTCTTAAGACTTCTTGAAGCTCTGGGCTTCTACATAAAAGTAGACCCTGTGCCCCTGCACAAATGTAGGCTCTACCTATGATTCTTAAAAGTAGACAGTGCATAACATACGTTGTCAAAAACTCGACAATAACTCGAAACAAATAAATGTGCAGGACTTGCGGTCGCACAAAACCTACTGGACCGACTACCACCTTTTGATTGAATCAGTACTTATTATGTATGGTGATAGGCCTAGGCCTATGCACGGACAACGGTCATCACATGTAACCAGTTAACATACCGTCCGAAATTCCCAGTTTTTTGAAGAAAACAACCGAAAATAACACTTGACCACTGAAATTATTTGAATTCGTGATCGCATTAAGACTGAGTTGAGAAGGAGACGAGGCCCCTATTGGGCCCGAGGCCCTGTGCCTTAAGATGTCCCTGCCTGTTTAGTAACCGAGTAGAGTTGATGATACAAACGCTTACGGTGTCTGTCATTTTCGTTACGCTAAAAAAGAATATGTATATGATATCCCTGTACCAAATAACATCACAATGGACCAGATCTTGTTATTGTTTATTTAGCAGGAAATAAGAATAAATTATCTGCGTCAATATTGTTTTTAGAATCCCATAATACAAAAAGATGAAGTTAATAACCGACTTGAAAATTGCTTAATGACAAGGAAATTGATCACACTTGAAAATTGCTTAATGGCAAGGAAATTGATCACCCAAACCATAAAGAATTTTTTTGGAGGGGGAGGGACAAAGCAATGGATAAAAATAGTTAAATAATAAATGAATCCATTCATCAGCATTTTTTTTCCCAGAATCAATTGTTGAAATTGCTTGACCGAGAAAGGGTTGTAACTGAATTCAACTTATGGCGTGTTTTGATTTCCCTAAATAAGACTCACCTTATGATTAAAAACAAATCAGTGATATTCATATTACAAAAAATTGGCCTCAAAACATACTATTCGCAATCATGAATAGATTAAACTCGAACCGTTGCGGATTATGAAGAAGATTTTTGAATAATGAAGAGAGATCAACCTTAACTTTTTTAAAAATAAAATTATAATGAACATAATATATATTTTTTAAAAAACCGTATCAACAAATTCTAGCTATTATTAATCATTATTATTTTTTATTATTATTCCTTTATACTTCTAGAATGGAGATGTAAATTTCATTCTCAGAAAAATGCTCAAGCAAAAATAGAACCGTCGGCGAATCCGTGATGGAAAGTCAGAATAATCAACTGTATACGGGTTTAAGAATGAGTTTAAAATTAGATTCTTGTTCATTTTGTGGGTTATAGTTTCTTTTTTTGAAAAATAAACACTTTTTTTTTGCTTACTACAATAAAACAATATACAGTCGAACCTCCATATTACGAACCTCTATATTGCGAATTTTTCTATATAGCGGACTTTTTCCTGGAACCAAGAACATTTCACGATTTTCTCTGTAAAATAACCTCCCAATAGCGAAGTGCATTTTCTTTATAACGAACTTTTTCTTTTGTGATTCAATTTTTTTCTCCCTGTTTTTGAAGTATTTCTGACTATTTCAAGTTGATCTGTCTTTTCACATTTCATGGTGGTCATTAATCTTGTACTGGTTTTATTAAGTCCCTAACTCTCCGAGAGCAATAGAATTCTGGACGTTTCAGCCAAGAAGTGCAACCTTTAATCCCCATTGCCAAGTTCACTAGAAACATCTTCGATATTCACCTTCACCTTTAGTGAAGTTGTCTCGTGTCCCCGTGTCTTTGAACCAATCTCCATGCATTTGTAGTGTTGATCCGTCGTTCTGGTAACTTCGTTTCTTGTAGCTCAAAAATGTCAAAACGTAATAGCTTGAGCATCAAAGAAAAAAATTTAATTCTTCAGGAAGTGGATAGAGGCGTCAAAAAACTTTTCTTGCAATTTTTCTCTTTTCTTCTTTTTTTATAGGTAGGATATATAAAATAAATATATATATATTAATTTACAAAAAGGTGTGAATAATTACTTATTTTTATTATAGTGTTTATAAATTTAAAATTTGTTCTATCGGGTTTATAAAGAAAATGGAAATGTAACGAATTTTCCATACAACGAACTTTTTTCGGGTTTTAGCTACTTCGTTACATAGATAGATCTCAAACAGTTGTCTGAATCTATAACAATGAATGCGCATTATCGATTAAATTATATGCAGTTTCTAGCCACTGATTCTCGGATTGTTTTCTGTTATTCGAGTAAAAAGTATAAAGTTTGCGAATGATTACACATTGATATTTGATATATTGATTGTGTTTGCTGATTTACACACACATTCTATATTTGGTACACATATTTCAAAGCCAGAGGCGTAGCTACCGTCATATGAACCGTATCAATGATACGGGGCCCCCAAGCTACAGGGGCGCCAACACGTGTAACTACAGTCCCACTAACAGAGCTCTCATACGTGAAATGGGGCCCAAAAGGAATTTTGATACAGGGCCCACTCAGAACTAGCTACGCCAGTGTTCAAAGCATAGTCGTAGTACGTATTTGTGGAATAAAAAAATATATATTTCACGTAAAAAAAAAAAATCACGGACTTTCATAGAGATACAAAAAACTTTCAAAATATTATTTACGATATTGCCACCAGATAACAGAAATTTACAATTTCAAAATTTGCTTTTGACCAGGGATGGGCAATTATTTTGACTCGATGGCCACGTTGTGGAAGCGGAGGGTAGCGGAGGATACCTTTTTAAAATGATTGCATTTATTAGTTAACTTTGCATCTCAAAAAAGGTATACATTGCACCACATAAGAATCAATAAATACAAGCTAAATAAAATTAAGTAGTGGAAGTTTTTATTCAATTTATTTGTTATATTTATTGTACTAATTTCAATTAATCTACAACTTCATACAATGGCGTTAAGTAGAATTTTAAAGCTTCCCTATGTCAGTCAGGTATGGGGAGCCAAGCTGGATCATACAAAGGGAACATACTTTATGTCAGTTAAACTTTGGGCCTAGTGGCGTAACGTACACTCCCGCATTGCGAGTGGGGGGCAGAGACTCTAAGGCAGTGGTCTCCAAACACTGGTCCGTGGATCAAATACTATCGGTCCGCACAAGAAATATTAAATTATTTCCCTTTTATTTACTGTGGTATATTTTTCTTGGGATTGGGCTACTTTTTATGAAAATCACTTTATATTCCTTGTTAAATCACTTTACATTCATTTTTTGGTGTGTTGCTATATTTTAATCTGAAGTCACGTTTAAATACAATTAAATTAAATTAAAATAGTCTAAAATATAAACAATCAACATCCTTCCCCTCAGCGGGCCGCGGTAAAATTTACAAACGTTGACCGGTCCGCGGCGATGAAAAGGTTGGGGAACACTGCTCTTAGGGGCCCAAAGCTTAACTGACGCTTAGTACGTGTTTGGGCTTGGGGCTCTAAGCTTGAGTTTGCAGGGGGGGCCTAATAATCCTCCGTTACGCCACTGTTTGGGCCCCCTAGAATCCTACCCCCCCTCCCGAATCGGGGGTATGCATTACATCACTGGCTTCATGCACATCTTATGTTAGAATCAGTTGTAAATGTACCTATCACACTTATCTATATTTTTTTTGGAATGAGGTGTTCTTGAAATTCTCATCACAGCTTGCATCTATATTAATTCTTGTTGGTCTTCAAGCAAGAAAAACTTTGCTCACAATTATATATTGACTCAAATATTGAAAACATTTTTTATCTATTTTCTTTTCTGACTGTCGTGGTGGGCCGCCATTGCCCTGCCCCTGCTTCAAACCATTAATTGTTAAAAGAGATTTCACAAATAATTCAAATCCTATACATAAAAAAACTTCTTTTTTCAGTTCTAATAATGAATTCTTCTAAGATTTATTTATTCATCGTAAGTCTTTAAATTGCAGAATTCTTAATTTAGAATCCGTCAAATAAGTTTTAAGACTCGTACCAAATTGTACATTCGAGCATATAAGCGGAAATTATCATTTTTCCTCCTCCCATAAGTTTAAAAGCAAATATATTCAATGAGAGATATTCTGACTCCTTATATCAAATGATTGAAGATTCTGACAAATCACTTAGACTCAATTTATTCGATCTTCCACGATTTCTTTTCGTTTTGCGAATCTGACTTTCAAATATCAATTACACATATAATTATGTAAATACTCAGTGAATGAATCACGGTCCCAAGTCCTTATGTGAATCAGAAAGTACTAGATCTTGAGGTTGATAACCTTACTTGTAATATCATTCATTGCTGCTATTTCTTCTTGAGTGTTCCCGTAGGCTCTCTTAAAGAGAATGCAGTTATTCACGCCTTGTTTTTTCAGTGCCAGTTAAATATAAATGATAATGATGATAGAATGATATGATGAGAATGATAGGAATGAAAGCTTTTGTTTTTCAAATAAATCTTGATTGTTCCATTTAAAAGGGGGATCAACAAATTTTTAAAAAATTACTCAGTATAACAAAATGGATATTGCCAAATCTGGAATTTTTATTTTACCTACCCTTATCTTACTCTTTTGCTTACTTCTCGTTCGTTTACATTTGTTCAGAATAGTGGTTCCCAAAGTAGTTCCTACGGACCCCCAGGGGTCCCTGATATTTTTCAGCGAGGGCCGCAGAAAATTAAAATTGGTTTGGTGTTCCCTGAAGAATGGCAGGGGTCCACGCAAGGTTTAATAAAAAAAATAAATTTGGATCCATTATTATTTTCATGGATATTTAAATAAATGACAATAATTCACTTGGATATTCTTGACTGGGTGTTGAACCCTTTTGCGCGTGGACTAACACAAGATGAATCCATTCTAATACAGGAGCATCTTATAGAAATATCCTCAAATGAGGGACTTAAACCAATGTTCGAACAAGGATACCACACATTCTGGTCACAATAACTGATTCCAATTTTATATCCTGCATTATGAGTTATCGTAAAAGTTGTTGATTACTTTCCCGTCTTCCAGTTTGGTAGAACGTGGATTCAGTGCCGGAAAAAACCTCATCACACAAAAAAAAGAAATCGACTAAAAACTAGTGCTCGTGGGGATTTGTCGTTGCTACTCACAGACATTGAGACGGACATAAATACACTCATAACATCTCAAGTTCATCCAAGTCATTAATTTTTTTTTAAATTTTATTTTAAACAAAAGTTATAATTTTAATAAATAATTCTTCAACAAAATGTTTTTTTTAAATTTGTAATTTTTATGCTAAGCATTTATGTAGCTTTTTCACACGGGGGGAGGGACCGTATGCAAGTTTTGATTTTAAAAAGGGGTCCGCTTGCAAGTTTTGACTATAAAAAGGAGTACATGGCTTAATAAAGTTTGGGAACCAATGGTTTACACCAGAGATCCCAAACTTTTTTGTCTCATAGACCTCTTGCCATGTTTTTCGGTTTCGGGTAGCCCCTGCATACCTAATATCGAATTTTTGAAAATTTATCAACTTATATATGTTTTTGATAGCTAGTATACTCCTACTTACTTTAAAAGAAATAAATTTCTAACTGTAATGAAGTATAGCATTTAAAACTTAAGAAACACGATTTAATGAATTAAATTAAAAGTTATTTAATACATAAAACAACTGTTACATAAAATATCGGTATCACAAATGTTTTTAATGAGAGAGATGAAACTGGTGGTTCAGTAACAAATTTTCAATGTTTGATATCAATCTAGTCAGCTTTAACCTTAAATCTCCTTTGTTAGTAACTGTCCAGTCCCTCCTCTTCTGTTTTTGTTTTTGAGATTAGGAAACTCACTGAAACTCCCTCTCACTAGGAAAAGCAATTTAAAACTTTCTCACAATATTCCATAATTCGCGACAAATAACAGGTATGTCTTTTTAAAGCCAAAATTGCTGACATCCATTTCACACACACAAAACTTTATTTTTAAGATTGTTAGGACCTATTCTGATCAGTTCCTATTGTAATATGACATTTTCTTTCCGTGTAACTATATGAATTCATTGTCTACTGTGGTATTACTATAAAAAAGCAATCTCAAACCTAGTTTGAAAATCCGAGCAAAGGGCATTTAAATGTTTAAAGTAGATTAAAATGCTCTGACATTGTGTGTGACAAATTGAGAAAATTCATGATGACCGATATTAGACTTCTTTAATTTAATTCTAGAAAGAAATGCTGAAATGCTCCTTGTCTTAGTAAAATTAACGTTTTCCAGTAACCACAGATTAACCTCACTAAATTTAGAAAATCTGACTAATTGGTAAAATCTGGCTTCCACTAGATCAAATTTTTTTTAAAGATTAAAGCCATGATCTGGTTTAATGAGAGTCACATTTATAGACCCCCTCATGGACCCCCCCAAGTTATTTTTTTCACTGGCGTGGATCCCTTGCAGGTCTTCATAGACCCCTGGGGGTCTATATAGGTAAGGTGACCTTTTTTTTACAATCAAAAGGAGGACGAAAAACTCAAGAAAAGATTACAACTTAAATGTATGAAACTTTCTAGTAATTCAAACAAAAATACGCTATAATTACGTTTACATTCTTTTTAATTATTATCTTAAAAGAGTATTTTTTCCATTGAATGAGTTTTTTTTGTCAACATATCATTTTCTAATATATCGGAAAGTTCGGGCAAAAAATATCCTTCATACTGAATTTTACGGTAAGCACTGTAGCTAAAATATTAACATTCAATTTTGTGTGATTTCTCACTAGTCACTTCACAAAAATCATTACCAACTGAAAAAAACTATTTCAACTGCTACATTAGTTCCAGGGCAGCACAACGTAGAATCAAAAAGAATAACTAAAATTTTATATGAAATGTGTTCATTTTTGAAATGGTTAAGTATTTCCATCCATCTTTTATCAATTTCAGCACATGTTCCAATTGTTTATTATAATTTAAATGTACATTCAGTCTTCCAATTTAGTCAAACAAACCATTGTCAACCATTTTAATATCAAGCATTTCTTTTGATAAAAAATCAACACAGTTTTCTATATTTGCCCAATTTACTTGTGATGAAGTCAAGAAACACAATTGAAAACTGTCCTGTGATACTTATTTCAGACAATTCTTCGACATTTTTGAAACATGTTTGGTTTATCTCTGAATACAGAGATTAACAGATCAATTTTAAAATATTGAAAAGGAGGGCAAAAAGGTGGACACTTTTCGAGGAAGGACAGAACCTATAAAAGGAGGTCGTTTGGTCACCTTGATATATAGAGAGAGACTGTAGAACGTCAGTTCTATAAATGCATCGCTAGCTACGCTAATAAAAATTCGTTGTCTATTAAAAAATAGAAAATAATTTTAGCTGATATATATTTCATATATTTTATTAAAACTGACTCAAAAAAATTATGTTCCACTGATAAAGAAAAATCACCTAATTCAATTTCGAATACATAAATTGTGAGCCTTTATGAATTTGACTCAGAGCAACAAAAACCCAAGACAAACGAAACAAAAATGCAATTGCCATCGCGAACAGAAACAAACGTATTTAACCCAAAGAGATTTAATAATAGAACAACCCTTCTAAATCGGAATAATAGAACTTTGATGTCTCCCGTCGATATATATCCATCTTTATTAATAACCACTACAACAAAGCCTCTTGAGACTTGCCAACCTAGAAAAACAAAGAGAAAGTCCTTTCATGGGCAAAATGGGAATTCTGAGAGGCATGTCCAAGTGCTCCCACAAGAGTTGTGTGTTGTGCGAGAGTGTAAGAAACGACAGCAACTTTTTAAAAATAATTTCGCTCTTGTAAAGCCACTTGTGAGGTCTGTCAGAGTTCAAGGAGCCATGGCGAGAGCAATGGAAATAAATAAGTAAATAACGAAAACCTCGCGCCTCAGATATGTGGGTGTGACTTTCGAGAAACGTAGCGGTATGGGCTAGGAATTCGCCAAAATGGTCACTGGATCGCTTTTTGTTGCAGCGTGTAAAGTGTCACTGGTTGGCGACTTCAAATTGCTTTATTGGCGATGGTTAAATTCGGGCTTTTTTTTTTTTTTGGATAAAAAGCCGTGAAAATAATATCTAATTATCAAAAGTATAATTTCTGATCCATGTAGTTTTGGATTATTTTTCTTTGACAGCATTAAAATTTTATTGCTGGGTCTCAGGGGTGTTAAATTTCTCTTGAGGTCTAAAAATATAAACAATTTTCAAACAGGTGTATTCTTTTAAATTTAAATTAAATAATTCAAATCATTTACACATTATTTATAAAGGAATGGGGCTTCAGAAAAGTATAAAATGTTTAAAATATAATCATGATTTTAAAAATTATAAACATATGAAAATAAGAAACTTTTCTATAAGAAATATTTATTAAGTTTTACGTCGCGCATGCTATTTTCTAAAATAGTAGCTTTAATTACTAGCTATAAGTTGATTTATAAAGTTAAATGTATATTCTTATTACACTGCAGCTATTTTTATATAAATAGAATAATAACGTACATATTTTAATAAATAAAAAAATACATTTTTAAAAATTATTTAAAAAATTGCAATATTTTACATATATATGTTTTGAAATACAAAAGATATATAATACTAAAATTAGGTAGGGTTTAAAAAGTATGATGCATTTTATAATTCTGTGAAGTTTTATACATCAGAGGCTACTATTTTAGAAAATAGCGTGCGCAACGCAAAAAATAGTTAATATTTATTATAGAATTTTCATATGATTATGATTTTTAAAATTATTATTATATTTTAATCATTTAATACTTTTCTGAAGCCCCATTCTTTTATAAATAATGTGTAAAAGATTCTAATCATTTAATTTAAATTTAAAAGAATTATACCTGTTTGAAAATTGTGTATATTTTCAGACCTCTAGAGAAATTAAACACCCCTGAGACCTCTTAAGGCTAGAAAAGACCAAGAATGGAGAATTCAGAGCAGATCCGGAGTGGAACTATTAAAAAGATTTCTAATAAATTTTTTAAAAAAATAATAGTTTAGGAAGAAACGTCAAATTGATACAAGAGGAGAATTTGTATGTTTTTATTTTTGTGATAACATTTTAGCAACAAGTGTTTTTAAAAGAAATTCATGAAATTTTACGATATAATGGTTTGTTCAGATTATATGATAATTATCTGGAATATTATGGTTTGTTCAGATTATGTTTTTATATAAACAAATAATTCTTGAAGAAATTAAACTTTAAAATCTAATTTTTTAGATAAATTAGTTTTTAAGAGATATCTAATATTTAACCTACATCCAAAGTACTCCGAAGTTCTCTCAATCAAATTGAACTGACCTCTGAAATTTTTTTTTTTGTAGAACATTCTATAATTTTTTGACATCAAAATTCGACCCTATTTGAATGCTACCCTAGTTTGATCTAGCTCAATTTTTATTTTTTAAAAAAACGTACGAAAACCAAGTTAGTCTTAGTTCGGAATGTTATAGTATTTTTTTAAAAAAAAAAACGATAAAATAGTTAAGATCAACTTTTTTCAAAAAAAATCTATATAATATTAATGAATTAATTTAAAGGACACTTGTCACTTCTTGAAAGAATCACAATATATTAAATTATTTTAAATGTTTTTAAAAAATAAATTATTAAAGTTACACTCTGATACAAAATGAAGGCTATTGAAGACAGCCCTCGTGATGGCAATCTCATCAAGTGACGAGGACGACACCTGACCTCAGGGAGGTTTTAAAGCATTAGCCAATTAGGTCCTGGATCTCAGCCTCGAAGGAGGGGGGGGGGAGCTCTCGCTTTCGACTTGGCCTCAATAAGATCATGATCCGAATACATTTAATCGTGAAATGTTATTCTCGGCAATATGCTTCGAAAAACTGGGAATTTCGAACTATATACCAACTGGCAACAATGGCACTGCATTATTATGTCACGGCCGTCGTCAGTGTCTAGGCCTAGGCCTACCCCCTACATAGTCATTCATTTAGTCAAAAGGCGGTAGTTGGTCGAGTCGGCGTGTGCCTAGGTTTGTGTAATTTAAGTTATGTACATTTATTTGTTATGGATTGCCGTTTGTATAAGTACTTGACAACCAGTGGCGTAACGGAGAACTTTTGGACCCCCCTGCAAAGTCAGGTTTGAGGCCCCCATGTTGAATTTTACAAAGGGTAGGCACTTGCATCAGTCAGGCTTTGGGCCCCTTTAGAACCCTGGACCCCCCCCTCCGCGATGCGGGGGTGCACGTTACGCCACTGTTGACAACATAAGCTGTATGTTGTCTACTTAAGAAAGTCGCAGGTGGAACCTTCTTTTGGAAAACCTTTATGGATCAACGTGCCTTTTTTTCTAAAGAAATGGTTAATGAGGTATAGACGTGCCATCAAATAATTTTGACTTGTGATTATTGGAAAAATAATAAAACTAAATACTAACAACTCTCTCTCTCAAAACTATTTACTATGAAAAAATACATTTTGCACTGTTGTCCTTGTTTTAGTAATACGTGTAATTCAAATTAAAGTAACATTAGTGTGACTTAGATTGTTGCAGATTAGATGATAGATAACATATTAGGATTGTAAGATGCTACTTACAGCAGAAAGCTTGCTGAATTGGAATCATCTACCAAACGGTTTCTAAACGAATCTTTAAGGTATCCGAACACGTTCGGAGCACTTTTTTTAACAAAATAACATATTTAAACATTATAAAGGCTTTTTTATAGGACTCAATGCCAATAAATACTAATATTTAACTAACAATATTTAAAATAAATTGCCTAAATTTCACAGAAATCTCACAATTATAAGTGAAATTTTAGCAACATTTTTGTAAAACTTCAAAGCAATCAAAGAAAAAAAGTAATAAACTTATATTAGTAAAAGTATTACCAAAACAATCTGGAAGCATTTATCTAGAGAATGTACTAAAATTTTAATGTTTTATTAAAATTTGAAAATTTTAAAGTTGATTGAGTAAACATTATAAGGAAAATCACATTCTTTTTATGAGACCATTATTTAAATAACAAGCCCTAACTCAAAAAATATTCATACAATAAGCAATATTTTAGTACATTCTCTAGAAAATAGCATAAATATCAGGTTCAAACAGTTTTATTGAAACACATTTGTAATATTTTGAGTGATCAGACTTGCCATGATAAATTTCGAGTAATTTAAATGCCCACTTCTGGTAGATCAAAGAGCCACTTCCGGTTTTTCTAACTTAATAAAATTGATTGTAGCTTGGCCCCTAGGTAGAGTAGAAACAAAACAAAATATGTTTTGTGAAGCCAGAAGATGGCTCTATTCAATAAAAGAGAAAACAAAAATATCTGTCTTGACCGAATTTCGTCATTTTCAACGTGTTCGGATACCTTAATGTTATTCATCTCTGAAAATAATGACTCTCAAGCATAGGTAAATGAAAATATGGCTAAAATAGCACGAGCCAGATTTTTCAAACAATTAAATGTGTCTGGAATCCGTTTTACAGACGATGTTCTGCATGCAATTGCTCTAGAACATAAAATACACCACTTTTTGTCACCTTTATTAATCATGCCATATCCCTCGGTCCTCCAAGTTTGAAATTCTCTGTAATACTAACAAACTTGCACTTATTGTTTTTTTAATGAGCTAGCCATGTTAAATAACGGTTAGAAATCGTAAATATAACACACACAAATAAACTTTAAAATACAGTAGTGTCATCGAAATTTACTGCGATATGCGTAAACAAGCTTCGCATCATTTTAGGATTTGCAGTCCACGACGTAACTAAGTCAAGACAATAACAAACGAATGTGCTGTCCAACACACCAAGAACCAATCACTGGCGTTTAAACGTAATACTTCACATTGTGAACTTTGTTATTTTGAACTAAAATGCAAACCATTTTGATCGGTGGAGTGCCCAAAATATTGTGTACCGTGCCATCAGTGGAACGCGTGTGATTGGTTCGCCATCCCTGGTCTAGGAACTCAAGAAGTCTTTAGACTTCCTTTCCTGGGCTGACACCCCACTCTCCATACCTCCACACCACGCCAACGTGAGGATTTTGAGTCTATTTAGATTTAACGTATAACAGCCCCTTCAGAAGGTGGGTGTTTAGTTCCACCAGGACTTGAACTTGTACAGCATGACAGAAACAGTGTTCGTGATAATGACCACTCAACAACCGTTATCTCTAAAGACTTTTAATTTTAAGTAAAAGCTGAAAAAAAAATCTTTATTTGAATCTAGTTAAAAATCGCAATCGACGAAAAAAAGTGATAAAGTGATGTCGACTTAAATATTTTTAAAATCTTGTTCATGAATATCTTTATTTTTTTCTGAACCTTTATGTGCTTACATTCTGTTGATTGATTGGTTGATTAACGGTTTCATGTGGTATGGAGCAGCAAAGGTTATTGTCCCCATTACTTTCTATATTGCGAGGTGTAAAATTAAAAATAAGATACTGTGATAACTTCTCATTTATTTTCTATACTACTCAAATCAATCAATACAAGCATAATTATCTTGATTAAACACAGTTATCTTGATTAAACACAAATTATCTTGATTAATCACAATTAGCCTGATTAAACATACATTTTCTTATTAAACACAATTATCTTTGTGACGAATATATACGGCACTTTATCACTAATACTCTTAAGCATCTTTGGGGATTGTAAATTCGTGTATATTTCCAACTAGCTCTAAAAAGAAGAAACCGGGATATGCAAATCAGTAAAAGTATTTAAGAACAGTGTTGTAAGTTAGCAGAGAGGTTAGACCATTGAACCAAGAGATCGATTGACGGAGTTTTAAGAAGATTCGAGTTGATTGTGTGATTAGCGTCTTGCTGATTATTAGGCAGTGATCTACAATTGGAAGGATTGATCCAACGGGAGAGTGACGAATTAAAAGTCAGGTGATATTTAAATTTAGATTATCGGATCATAAAAGTAAATTTATAATAAAGTTATTTATAATAAAGTTAGTGTAAAGTTAATGAAAGCTAGTAATTCAAATTGCGTATATCTCTCGGTCCTCATATTCCAGTAAACCCGTTCGATATTGAGTTTAACAGTTGATTAGTATCATATTTCGTGATTTAGTCTATACATATAAATAAAAATGAAGTGTCTGTTTGTAATTTGAAATTAACAGCTTTTTACTAAATGCATTTAAAAGTATATACGGTACTTACATGAAAAAATCAATTTTTAAAATTTTTGTCTGTCTGTCTATCTGCCTTTCTGTCTGTCTGTTTGTTCCGGCTAATCTCTGAAACGGCTGGACCAATTTTGACGAAACTTTCTTTGGCAGATAGCTAATGTTATAAGGAATAACTTAGGTTACTTTTATTTTACAGAAAAAATTAGGATTCCGAGAAAATAAAATTAAAACCAATGAAATAGTGAGCAATATCCGATTCAAATAGGCATTATTTATTTCAATGGGGATTATTTTTATTCAATAGGGATTATTTTTATTTTTTTTGGAATTATTTTATTTCACGAGCCTTCTGTCTCAACGATTGCTAGCAGTTCTATCAAACTTTTTTTTGAATAGGTTGCTGCCATTCGCGACATTTCCCGTTCATGTCTTGATCCTAATGATTTTACTGTCCTTAACTGCATTGTCAAAGGTCATGCGTCCCTTTCACCCCCTTCCTTGCGGCTTCGTTTGTGCTCGCGTTTCACCCTACTTGCTACTTAGACCTAATTTGATCCTAAAGATTTTAATCATCACCCCATCGACAGGTCATGCGTCCCTTTCACCCCTTGCTCAACAATAAGCAAAGAAAAAATAAAACAAAAAAGAAACATAGATTCACAAAGTAGAAGAAAAGTTTTCATAAACTCTGTGAAGTGAATAAACACTTTTTTGTTGAATTCCACGTGGACGAAGTCGCGAGAGTAACATCTATTTAACATAAAATAAATGCATCAGAAAGTAATATTAACGTATTACACATCCAGATAAAATTTATTTACACTATTTTTAGCATTTATTACACAAAATTTGTAACAATGTTTTACTTTTGCTGAGCAGGTAAGTGTTTTCAAAAATCGACCCACAAGAAAGCTACGGGGCGTCATAAATAATAATAACAATAATAAAAAAATCAGCAATTATACCTAAAGACTTAAAATTTAGCAAGCATATGTTTTTTTTGTTCAGCTGGTTATGTAAATACCTTTTTTTGTTTAATTTATACAATTCACGTAAAATTAACGCATTAAAAACTTCTTTATCCTTCAGTCTGTATTTTTTAATTTTTAAATTCACCCGTGCGAAGAACGGGTATACCAGCTAGTTTAATAATAAAAGTCAATACCATTGACGTAGACATATTGAGCAATCTTTGTAATTAGATGGTTTATAATTGATTCAAGTAAATAAATATAATTTATTATTGTAAGAATGTCATCTGGTAATTCTTTGCCTCAATTCAATCTTGATATCCAGGGGGGTTCTCACATCTTGATTAAACACAAATTATCTTGATTAAACACAAATTATCTTGATTAAACACAAATTATCTTCATTAAACACAATTATCTTCATTAAACACAATTATCTTCATTAAACACAATTATCTTCATTAAACACAATTATCTATATTAAACACAATTATCTAATAAACACAGTGATCCGTGTTAAAACAGCCCCAAGAGACTATCTCTTCTTTTTACGGTGCGTCGATCTCTAGCCGAAGGAATTCAATTTCCTTCTCCCCAAAACAGTTCAGAGCCTCACGCTTCCAAAACAAGGGACTTTCTCTCTTCCCTGACCGTACTCTCCGGGGTTAAAAAACCCTCTCCCTTCAAAA
Source organism: Trichonephila clavipes (assembly GCA_019973935.1). NCBI lineage: Eukaryota > Metazoa > Arthropoda > Arachnida > Araneae > Nephilidae > Trichonephila > Trichonephila clavipes. Next base: position 465,016 of record BMAU01017522.1, on the reverse strand, counting down.
CACAGCAACCCCTCCAAAACTGCGCCGATTCACACCAACACTCCTTAATCCTCCGCCAACAGTAGTCTCAGACACTACAGATACTTTTTGATACACATGTGTGAGAGAGAGAGAGTTTCCCCTATTTTTTAATATATAACCAAGACTTTTCACCTGAAAAGGCACCGTTGAGATCATAGATGAAAGATTGAGAATTTTGGTTGACAGCTCATAAAGTTAGCTCAGATATGACAGACAGACTATTAAATTTTGTAATGTTGTAAAATCAAACCGAAACTTTAATTTCGAGGGAGTAAATAAGGAGTGGTGAGAAAAATTGACAGACATTTGTAGATTATTGACAGTTCGTTGTATTAAGCTTGGTTCAAAGGGCATCTCTTTACATGTCTTTTTCACACTTGACTCCAGATTGGTTTGCCATTATACTTCGATTGCTTTAATTCGGCTTTCTTTTGAAGGAGAACAGAAAGGAAAAAGATAACTTTACACAGCACAATGCCGTTTTATCTTTATACTTTTATATATATATATATTCAAAATAATCTTTTCTGTAAAAATTTCATTACCTTATGTCGCCGGAAAATGATGAAATTATCAAATCCCTGAGGGAGATGACCACTTGATGGTAGATGGTAAAATAACGTCTCTTCAAGGTCATTTCCCTGATAAAAGTAAGGGATTTGAACGAATCCCTGAGCTGTTTCAGTGAAATGATGAAATAATATTGTCAAGAGTTTTAAAGTGTTTATTTTACAAATATAATAAAAAATAAATTTTAATGCACGTTTTAAATGCATTATTAAACGTAAGTAATACAAGGACAGTCAATGAAATACAAATTATTTATTCGAAACTAATTAACAAATAATTAGAAAATTAGGCTGGTATTTTTTTATGTGTAGCATCTTTCCTCTCGGTTGCTTACGCTCTAAAATATCAATCCCTATGTTAATCCTATGGTGCCATTTTTTTTAAGATATGGGGTTAATATTTAGGGGATCGACAGTACTACCTGTATGGTCAGGAAGTACAAGGACTCGACCCCTCAGGTGTCTCCCCCCCACCACCACTGTACAGCATTTTGCCTATACAAATCCTGACTAGTTCATTTCATCATTTCACTGAAACAGCTCAGGGGTTTGATAAAATCACTGACTTTCATCAGGGAAATGACCTTGAAGAGTCGTTATTTTAACATCTCCCGTCAATGGATCATATCTCTTAGTGATTTAATGAAATTCCTAATTTCGCCATTTCCCTATGACATATATAAAGAAGAAAAGCGTCTGATTCACTTATTCACTCGATCGCACTGCCTGAGAGATATCAGGAACTCTTACATATACAGACTTGAAACTTGCCAGGCATGTTCCTTTTGTTCAGAACAGATGCACTAAGAAAGGGTTTTTAGAAAATCATCTCTCAACGAGAGTTGTGGGGGCATTTTAGATTTTTGAAAAAAAATTCCTTTTTATAGCTATCAGAACTTCAGACTCGAAATTTGGTAAGCACACTTATTTTGCTTAGGAATCTGCTAAGAACGGGTTGTGTAGAAATTGAATTCCATGAGGGGTTACGAGAGGCTTCGAAAGCGTTTTAAACAAAACCAAAAAAAAAAAAAAAAAAAAAAGAGTGTGTGTGTGCTTATGACCACACGATAGGAGTGATAACTTCAAATTTTGTAATTTTATTTCAGGGATTAGTTAGGTGAATAAAAAACAAGGGGATATTATAAGTATTGCCAAATAAAATTATTTATTCATATGTCTGTACTCATAAAGTAATATTTTATTCGAAATATACAATCATATGTGTGAATTAACTGTATTCTAAGAAGGAAACAATAAGTTTATGGTAGCTTAAATAGGTTATAAATATACTTTAGATTCGAAATTATTTTAAATATTAAAAAAAAAAACCCTCCGTCAAGCGTTGTTCCATACTTTGTCGTGCTTTCATTTGGATCATCTGACATAATTAAGCAGAATTTTGATTTTAAAAAATCTACTAAGGGCTTTGATTTGTCTTTTGAAAAATCTCCATTAAAATCCTCACTTAAAATAATAGGCAATTTGTTCAGAAGATTTGATCCGGCTTCAGTGTAGGCAATTAAATTTTTGTGAATTTATTCGATAATTTTCTCTACACTTTGATTGGGTGAAATATAATAGCAACACCATTAGAATTATTTGTCTATTTTCTGCTCTACATTTCGCTGCTAAAATTTCTCCGATACATGACTCAGTAAACCCAAATGATTCAGTAGTATTGTTACCATTCAGTAGTATTGTTACCAAAGTTACGAGCATTACAAACCCGAACGTAACAATGCTTGGTTTTTTAAAACGCCTCATTCAAGTTCATTCTCACGCAAAACGCGCATAAAGTAGTTATCACTTTAATAATTATTGTTTTTGAATGATTAGATAAATACAGACTTAAAATTTGATAAGCATGCTTCTTTTGTTGAATAGTAAGGTGACCATTTTTTACAATGAAAAGGAGAACGAAAAACTTAAGAAAAAATTACAACTTAAATATATGAAACGTTTTATTAATTCAAACAAAAATACGCTAATTACGCTTACATTCTTTTTAATTATCATCATAAACGAGAATGTGGTAGACTGTGTCAGTCTCAGTATAGAGGGCGCTGCTTGTAAAAACATGCTTTGTTTACACCAGAGATCTGTACGTGACCGAGTGCAGACGCACTCCATATTCCATTAAACTTATTATTTAATCTTACACTTGTATTCGATGATTTACTGAATTTAATTGAGTCTAATGATTGTGATGATATGAGCGTTGATTGATATAAAAGCATTCTACCACTGATTAACTGAACCACTGATGATCGTAACAGAATGAATGAATTTTTTTTATCAACATATCATTTTCTAATATATCGGAAAGTTCGGGCAAAAAATATCCTTCGTACTGAATTTTACGGTAAGCACTGTAGCTGAAATATTAACTTTCAATTTTGATTCCTCACTAGTCACTAAGACTAAAATTTTTTAAAAAAGGAAATCTTGCGACATCATGAAATCACCAGCGAAGCGGCAGGGTAACGGTTAGTATGATTCTGTTACTACTGTACAAAATCTAGGTTCAAAAAAAAAATTGCTCATTTTAGCCAACTGTGAAGGCCAAACTGCTGTTCATTGTTTATAAGTCAAAGAAAAAAAGCATTTGAGAGCGGGAAAATAATTTGCTCCACCAAAGAACGAGTAGACACCTTTCTTTTTTAAATCAGTTTGGGAACGGTTCGTTTCTTCAGATGAAATTGTTTTCGAATGTTGAATGAGGTGAGAAAAAAAAAAAACAAGGAAAAAATGAAAAAAGGTTGAGTGAACTAGAGAAAGTAAATAAAAACGTGATTACGTGATTTTTTTTTTAGACGAGATTCTGCATCAGAAATTAAGATGTGAACTTTTTGAAGATGACCTAAAGGTGATGCAGATAAGAAGCAGAAAAAGAAGTAGTTGCAATAGAGAAGTGTGTCAAAAGTGTCAAAAAGCAAAATCTAGGCTTCTTAAATCCCTTTGTTACAACATAATGATTTTTTCTCACACATATGTAATACAAATTACTTAGTAATTTTTATTACATATCGTTACATAAACTAGATTTCAGTAATAAGTCAGTTTCTTCAGTAATTTGAATCGCATAAATATACATTCAAAGGTTAAATAACTCTACCAAAAACGGAAACATTTCATCATCCTCTAAATCAGGGATATTCTCAGAGATCTTGCGGTACACTTTTAACAATTTCAAAATTTGGCGGCACACCAACAATAAGATTAAAAGAATTTTACTTATAAGTAATACACAATGTAAAATAGTTAATAATAATAATTCTCAAAGTTAAATAAAATAATATATATATGTACGACAACTAAGCTAAGCACTGGAATACATTTAATGCGAAATTTAAGATTGATGATTGTTCATAATTTCTTATAGTTTTTGTCGAAAAAATGATAAAGTCAATCTCATTTCGTCATCCACATTTGAAAGTCTCGATCTTTTTTTCCTTTTTATATTTTTTAATGCTTAGAATTCACACGAATAAAATGTATAAATTTGTAACAATATTTTTAAAGCCTTTTTGGCTATTTTGAGATAATTGCCTCTAGTTATAATCCAAAATAAATTAATTGAGTCTTCTGAATGTTTTGAAATTGAATCTCAGCTGTTACAGAGCGAAATTAGTTCTTCCTTTTCATTCAAAGCTAATTCATTTACTGATAGATACGTTAGCACAAATGAATTACGTACCCAATCAATTTTTTTATATTCATCTATCCATGGAAGGATAAGTTTAAAAAACTACGTACACTCTTAGTTTATTTCTATAAAATGTCCGAATGATTCAGTTCCGGATTTTATTTTATTTTTTTATCTCAGAGTACAAATTAATAATTTTTAAAAAAATTTGGCCTCACACGCGGCACAGTGGTTGATAATCATTGCTCTAAATGTTAAAACACACTGAATTTACTTAATCACATCTAATGACATATATCGTGGCTTTCTTTCTCCTTTGACATAATAAATTTAAGCTACTGAATTATAAAGTTTAAAGCAAGAGAAAAATACTCCAAAAAATTATAAGCATTATAATAATTACCAAATTTCCAACATATAAGAAATGAAGTTTTCCTCTAGGTTATAAAGGGTGTTTTTTTAGAGGTATAGAACTTTAAATTGCAATAAAACAACGATGTGTTATTCGATTGACATGAATTTTTTTTTATTCGAAAAAGATAATCTTTTGTGGCATTACATTTTAAATATGATTTCTGGCATAGGACTGCCACGCCGTCTCGGATGTAGTCCAATCTGGACGTCCAATTTTCGATGACTTTTTCCAACATTTGTGGCCGTATATCGGCAATAACACGGCGAATGTTGTCTTCCAAATGGTCAAGCGTTTGTGGCTTATCCGCATAGACCAATGACTTTACATAGCTCCACAGAAAATACTCTAGCCGTGTTAAATCACAAGATCTTGGAGGCCAATTCACAGGTCCAAAACGTGAAATTAGGCGGTCACCCAACGTGTCTTTCAATAAATCGATTGTGGCACGAGCTGTGTGACATGTTGCGCCGTCTTGTTGGAACCACAGCTCCTGGACATCATGATTGTTCAATTCAGGAATGAAAAAGTTTGTAATCATGGCTCTATACCGATCACCATTGACTGTAACGTTGTGGCCTTCATCGTTTTTAAAGAAGGATTCCACCAGCCCACAAAGCGCACCAAATAGTCAGTTTTTCTGGATGTAACGGTGTTTCGACGTACACTTGTGGATTAGCTTCACTCTAAATGCGGCATTTTTGTTTGTTGACGTAGCCATTCAACCAGAAGTGCGCTTCATCGCTAAACAAAATTCGCTTATGAAAATCGACCATTATTTTCGAAATAAAATTGCACAATTTGAAACCGTTGTTCAGGCGTGAGTCTATTCATGATGAATTGCCAAACCAAACTGAGAATAAATCACTTGACAGCTGTTAAATCGGTCGCCATCTTGGAAAGTAATGCCATCTTAAACTTCTATACCTGGAAAAAAAACACTCTTTATATATGTTACCGTTAAAGTGTAAAAACGAAATTTCATAGAATAACTAGGTATTTCATGAAATAACTAGACAAGTCAGTTTAAGTATATAAAATTATTGAATTCTATACTTTAACTAGGTATTGCATAGAATAACGATTACTTGATCGTGTTAAAGTATGAAATATGGAACTCGCAAGTTCTTTAAACCGGTTCTAGCTGTTTTAGGAAGGATTTTTCCGATTATGAACTAGATATGGCCGAATAAAAAACAATTGTACTCCAGATATCAGTTCAGTATATGTCAGAGAGAATTAATTTCCATTGAAGATGCTCCAAATATTGACACAACGCTTCGATCTGTTGCAACAGTTCAAAGTTGCGGAACTGGACAAGGTTTTAAAAGTGCTCGGGTAAAAAAAATGTGTAATAGTAAAAGGTATACTTGTTTCAAAAATAATAAACAGTGCATTCCAAACTGTCATATCAGCAGTCCTTGTTCTAATAAATAATGAAAAGTATAATAAAGGTATCTCATAAAATTTAAATAAATATTCTCTTACATTTTTGTTTTAAAAAGTTTACACATTGTTTTTATGAAGCAACAGTTTTTCTTCCCAGCATGTATTTTTGTTTATAATATTTAAATATAATCTATTTTTGTAACACACACACATTTTTTACACCCTTTCTGTTTAACTAATATTAGCAATAATAAGTTATATCATCCGCATAAGGGATAAAATGTAGTTTTCGAGAGATTTTATATATTTATCATCAATTAACTCATATAATATCTTTAAATTGTTTTTTTTTCACTTTAACAGTCCATCCTTAGTTATTTCTTAAAATACCTAGTTATTCATAGAATAACTAAGTATGAAATTTTTCATCTATTATATACTATAACGGACTTGTATAGTTATTTCATGAAATACCTAGTTATTCTATGAAATAACTGAATTATACACTTTAACTGTAACATATATACACACATTAAATAAATTAATGTTAACTTAAAATTGTTAATTTAAGTTTTGGATGTACAAAAGATGAAAGCTATTGTATCTATAAACATTCTAGACTAAGGACTGCTTTTTCTAAATTTCCCTGTTCTGTTTATATTAATGAGTGAAATCCTATGGACTATAATGGGCATAAATTCTCAATCCATATTATTAATTAAAAAAAACATTCAAAAATACTTCGATTACAGCTGGAATCAAAAGGCACAATAAATCGGTTTATATATACGCACAATATACATATGTACAGAGTGGTTCCGAATTCATGAGCAAACTTTAAGAGTAGATACAGGACATTGTAACAACCATTTATTGCTCAGGAATGTATGAACGCAAGTGACGTGGTGAGGTGCTAACAGGGGAAACAAAATAAAAGAGAAATGGGGTCATCGGTTGGTTGCATTGCCGGTAAGGGGCAGTAGATGTCTAATCACCGTTCAACATGATGCATCTCAGTAGGGTAAAGCGTCATTCGCAATTGTGCTGCCGAAGACTTTACGTACACCAAAAAATTCAGACATGCATTACATGTATGGCCGTGTATATGGTGACGGCAGAGCTGCGCTACGACTGTGTCACGCGCAGTTTCCTGATCAACGAATGCCGGGTCACGGAATTTTTAAGCGGTTACATCATCAACTTCGTGAAACACGTTTGTTCCACGTCACCAGACATGATGCTGGTCAACGAAGAGCTGTACGCAGTTCAAGCCTAGAAGAAAGTACCTTGAACGCTGTGGCTGATAGACCAGAGTCAAGTACAAGAGCTGTTGCTCATCACTTAAGTGTGGGGCATCAGATTATTTGTAGAGAGTTAAAGGAAAATCGCTTACATCTCTTCCATTTACAGCGAGCACAAGCTTTGAATAAGGCATGGTACAGTGGACGGTACAGCAAAGTGCGCTGCTGCTGGACTTCATAGCTCATGGGCTAAACAGTTATAAACAGGGACTTCTTGAGGCCCTGGACCCTGACATAAAAGTAGGCCCTGGACCTCAACACAAAAGTAGGCCATGGGTCTCTACACAAAAATAGGCCTTGAGCCCCTAGACAAATGTAGGCCCCACCTATGGCTATTATAGTGTAGACAGTACATAAGTAGTATACGTCAAATACTCGTACAAACAATAACTCGGAACAAGTAAGTGCGCATGACTCACAATTGCACAAACCGATTCGAACGACTGCTGCCTTTCGATTGAAAGAGTAATGATGGTGTATAGCGGTAGGCCTAGGACTGTAAGTGGATGACGATCATCACCTGTAGTCAGTTGACATATCGTCCGAAATTCCCAGTTTTTCAGATAATGTAGATGGAAATAACATTTGACCATTGAAATTATTCAAATTATGATCTTATTAAGGCTGAGTCGAAAGCGAGGCGAGGTTCCCATTGCAGCCAAGGCCCTGGACCTGGGGTCAGTTCGACCATGCCTTAAAACGTCTCTGGTTATGAACAGTTATTGTAAACATTACCCTTGTCAACGACGCTTTCAATGAACACTTTGTCTTTCCTTTCGTGTCTTAATTTTTATGTTTGTGCATCACGGTGTCACTTGAGCCCATACATTTCAATACAACAAATGATTGTTACAATGTTATGCATCTACCCATAAAGTTTGTACTATGAATACGTGACCATCCTGTATATATATAAAAAAACAACCGTTTTAGAAATTCCTGTTCTTTTTAAATCAAAGGGCGCAGTGCAGATTTAAGCTCATTTCAGGCCCTCGGTGCAAAAATTAACAAACCTTTTGTCACTGGAGGATCGAAATTTAAAACCATAAAATCTGGTTAAGTCCAGATCCGGGCCCCTGGGCGCCGGACCCAAGCCCAATGGATAAACCGGCACTGAAAGGGCGAAGGCTATAAGAAAGTTTTTCTACACAATCGAAACCTTAATGTCGGGTTAGCCCCAGGTTCTTTAAATTATGCAAATAATAACTGAGATTTGCTTTTTGGGAAAAGAGTAAATAAAATAACAATTCAATTCAAGAGTATTTTAAAAAATGAAGTATGTCCTATAACACAACAAACCAATAATAGTTTGGGTAAATATTTTTTAAAAACTTAATTATGGATGGTTCTACGTAACATTTGCTATAAAATTACAGATCCCAAGAAATTTTTTTTTTGTCAAACTATAATCAACACAAATAAAACGATCAATCGATACTAAGTTAATCGTAAGCTAAGTTATTTTGAAAATCGCAGAAAATATATATTTGATTTATTGAGGGAAAAATTGATGCTTTTCACTTCCTCTTCTAATCAATAATCGTTTCAATTCACTCCAGTATCTAACTATATTTATCAATATGCAGATTATCGGATTTTATTTCGAAAAAATAAACAATATTTTTTTAATAAAAATTACGTTAAAAAACGAATCAATGTGTAACAAAATCAATGGGGAAAAAAATCAGTGCAGTTATTTTTTTAGCCTTTTAAAATCAAGGAAATTAAATTTGATTCCCAGAGATTAAATTTATTTTATATTTAAGAAATAAAGTTTTTTCTATGAATTTTTCTTGTGAAAAGAACACGAGAAAATAGATATGTACATCTAAAAACAAAACTCATCTTCTAAGAAAGTACCTTCATATTTCCTAATGCTTTTGTTACAACTGATAATTCAGCATAGTAACCATAGTTTGTAAGCGTGATTGATATTATTAAGCGAGTTAAGAAGAATGGACAAAGATTCAAAGGTATAAGAATTTTAGGTACTTACGTACTAATGCAACAATGCCAACGTTGAAGATAAATCGCCAAGTTGACACCCCCTATTTCTCATAATTCGTAAGCGCTGAACTGGCAACCATGTCCTTCGTTTCATACAATGTCGTCAATATGGTTGCGATAATATGTAAGTAGCGAATTTTAAGTACATTTCACATCTTAGAAAAAAAATTGGAATAATCAAGCTAGTAACTATAGACACATACAGAAGTTCTGATCAATAAAATGCCATCTAAAAATCTGCAGTTAATTTATTTATATTTTTTATTTAAACAAATAGTTCTCCGTTGTATCCGAATGGTAGAATACCGTTGAAACAGCAAAAATTTCATTTTAACCTGATCTAAATACAAAGTACAAAAATAAATCTTGGAATACTTTTGTATTACAATTAAGTCAATCGCCTCACTTATTGACAGCAACATACAAGACTAAAGAACAAATGCAAAAAAATTACAAAATTGTTAATAACAACTCACACAGATTTGAAATTTACCGAATTCCTCAGAATTCATCCGGAGCGCAAGGCATTAACCAGATTTCTCAATTCTTTGTGGAAAAAAAACATACAAACTGAATTGAAATGTTAAGCTTGGTAGATTTGGCAACAAAGTAAGATACTCTTAACTGTTCGAATTTAGTTCTTAAATTAAGCTATGTTGAATTTTAAATTACTCTGATATGTTTTGAACAGTATTTTAAACAACCATTTTACTATTGCTTATGTTATAACTCTTGTCTTCACATTCCAAAAATATTTTAGTATACTTTTCCCTTTCGCCAGGGCAAATCTGGTCAAGAAGACTTTATTGGCGACAACACGCAATATATATATAAGAAAATGAAAATAAATATGTATTCTCATTGATTTTTTTCATCCATTTTTGATGTATTATTAAAAAGACGTTCCAAATTAGAAAAGACCAAGACTTCTTTTGAAAATATGGTGGTAAAAAGATTACCACCATATATTTTCGTTGGTTGGCGCCGGTTGTATAATTTTTATCGGCTTAATTACCTGCGCAGGCGCAACGGAGAAGTACGTGCAGTTAGATGGCTTTTAACTGTTAATGTCATAAAACAAATTATGTATTCTATAATTTGTTTTTCAGTTCCTACTATTAGCTCACACTCTCTATATATTTATTTATCTTGGTCGAATTTTCAATCATTAATAAAATACATTTTAAAGCGCTCAATTGAGCTGAAATTTTATATATTTACATGATTATTTTGGATGACAATACAGTAATTTAATTAATTATAAGTACTAAAAATTAATTAATTAAAACTGATTATTTAAAGAATTACAAATACAGCCACGTTGGCATCATTTTTGGTGACTTGTGTCAAAACTTAAAAAGGTTTTTTTTTTTCCCTCACATTTTAAATCATTCATTTGAACTGAAATTTTATATACACGATTGTTTTAAATGACAAGACTATACCTTAATGATAATTAATAAAAATTAATTACCACTTAATGTTGTGATTCTGTCATCTGTTTATACATATTTATATTAATTGAAACTATTTAATAAAAAGTAGCTAAAATAAAATTTTTCTTTTTTGATCTAAGTAGGAATTAACTTAAATTTTTTTTTATATTACTTGTGTGTGTGTGTGTTAAATTTTACAAATTTATTTGTAAGTTGACAAACCTATATACATTTTACATTGAAATAATGTCCAGAATTGTTTTTAGGACAATATCCAAGATTATATATTTCGGTTTTTTAATACAACATTTTTAAAATTATTTCTTTTTCAAAATTCCTTTGAATAATTATTTTTATATTATTTTTAACTATTCCCAGCAGAATGTGGATACCACATTAAATTATATTTCATTATTTCCTAACCTACATCTGGACCCATGCTGACTTGTGCATCAAGATTCACCTAGGAAAAGTATGTGTGATAATAATAATTATAATAATAACACTAAACTTTTTTTATGTGCTAGCACTATTTCATAATAATAGGAGAATAGTTTTTGAATCCTGATTGCATGAAAGATATAAAAAATAAGCCGGGATAATGATCTTTGCTCCTGGATCATGTTCTTCAAGTAAATACCTCGTCAGAGAAAAATCTATTTCACTCATGATTTTTTCGCCAAAAAAAGTGAAAATAGATTGTGTATGATATTTATATTCTACCCACGATGTGGTCCTCAGAAGCTCGTTTCATTTTTTTAAAAGCGTGACCCAAAGAATTAGAATAGTCGTTTCACCACCACGATCGAACCAAGATAAATCATACCATCGACTCAAAATATCAAAGAGGTCATTAAATTATATAGGAATTCGGAAGTTCATTGAATAACCTTTGTTCAAGAAATTGTGGCAACAATCTCTGAATTTTCACTCGCATATCTTCTTCATTTCACTTATTTTTGATGTTGCGTGTCACGAAAGTCGTGAGATGCCAGATAAAGTTATGAATGGCGGCTGAAGCCAACTGACTTCATCTAAACTCGAATTGGAATATGATACTCACTAAAAATCATGATTAATAGAATGTTTTTGCTCTTGAGAGAGCAGATAGGTTACAATTGGACAGAAAAAGGTAAATAACTGCTTCGTTGGGAAGTCACTCAAGCAGCTGATTGCTTAGTTCTTTCTTTTCTATATAAGTAAATTTAAAAAACGACAAGAAGGAAGATGTGGGAAAAAGTTTACTCAACTCTGAAGAAAAGTTAAAAAGTTACTTCAACTCTAAAGAATGTTTTCTATTTGTAATTTTAAGCGAAATGAAAAGGGATGCTCGAAGTGTTTTTAAAAATACTTTGCGGTTTGGGAAGTATCTTAATTTTGTTTTGGAAATATAATGTCTCTGTTCGTATATCCTCTCAGCTTTAATTTAATTCATATCAAAAGGTTTAAAATCAGTGTATAAAAATGTCTAGAATTAAATAACTTGGAAGCATTTCAAGTAAATCAAAGAACATTGATTATACGTTTCAATTATATTAAAATGAGTAGTTTTTGGAGAATCGTATTAATCATAAATATTATTGAATAAAAATTTAAATACCTTGTGTGTGTGTGCAACTCTTTAAATGTTCTGTCTTGACTTTTTTCAAAAGTCTCGTGTTCATTTATTCTAAGACTTTTGAGTACTAATGGAAAAAATATATATTTGTAAAATTGTTTGGAAATTATATCTTTACACGAATTAAGAGCATGGGTACACTGGAATGCAAAAGTTAAGAAACTTTTTCACGAATTTTTCAAAAAGTGCAAAAGCGTATTTAATTAAAAAAAAAAGAAATGAGCCTTACAGTAGTCGTATATGATGTGTAACATCTGACATGTTATCATAGTAAATACGCAATAGTAACTTAAATCCTGAAAAAAATGAATTGGGTATGATTGGAAATAATTTTCTATCGAATAATTATATCTTTAATGAAATTTTTTTTTAATTAACACAAGGAGTAATACAATTTTTTTATCAAAAATAATTATTCTTGATCAATTTGGGGAAGAGCGGAGACAATAGACTTATGATAACTAAAATATGACACGTATACTTGTGATTTCAAAGTATTTAAAAACATTTCAAAAGTATTAAACAAAGTATTGGAAACATTTTGATTTGTGTTCATTTCGAGCTTGAATTCATCATTCAAAAAAGCTATGAGCGGCTCAGATTTTGGCAAACTGAAATTAAAGTAAAATCGCCCCTCAAAATTATGGGAAGCGAGTGATAGTTTTCTTTAAAAGAGCAGTACCACCTTCGGTATATGGTAAAAGTACAAAATGCAGGAAATCTAATTTTTTTGTACCGTTTGATTTTAAGAAATGTATGCGACCACCGAAATCACTGTTTGTCCGTTTTCAAATAAGCATTCTGCCGCACATATGTCCCCCAATATCGTTACTAACCACACCCAGTCCACTTGTTTGACAATAAGCAATGTTCATATGGGGAGTCACATGTGAGTTTTTCTGTTTGCGATAGATCGGGACACCAACTGCTCTGCGGCCCGGTCGTTTAAACTGTGTACACAGCAATCGAAGTTAGGTATCGAAACACGTTCGTCACTATCTAACCACGTCTCTGACAACATGAGTAGCGAACATTTTTATGAAATAACGTAGTCGAAATCTGTTTGGTGAGCCCTTTGACAATTGAGCGTAAGGATCGCAAGTTTATCCTGGGTGAAGTCTAAGACTTGCTGGTATGTGCGAAGTGGATTTAGAGTATCATTCGGTGGATGAGACCAGAGTATCTAGTTCTTCCGAGCTATAACCTCTTAACTTTAGGATTTTGAGTGACTGTGACGAATTCACTCTTGCCCTTTGTTAATAAAAAAAATACTTAAAAAGTAAAATATACTTATATGAGAGTAAAAAATTACAATTTAAAACTACTAAAATGCTTTAAGTGCTAGAAAAATATCTTCAAAAGCGGTGCAAGCACTGAGAATGAAAACAAATTTAGATCAGTGGGTGAGTGAGGTGAGGCCTGACCAATGGGAATGCAGCTTAGAACTCAGTCGTTGTAGAAATGAGCGAAACATTGAATGATTTGAAATCAGAAAAACAGCTTTTTAAAAGCTAATAAAAAATAAAATACATTTTGAAAAAATAGGAAAGAACGTATAAATTTAAATTTGATCTGGATAAATAATTTTCCAGGGAAACTTAAAGTGATTTTAAAGTAAATTTCAAAATAGCGAGTTCCTAAGAATCGAACCTGGGGCGATTCAATTCAAGTCAGCTACTATAACCATCAGGCTACGAAGGCTCGGGGAAGGAGTTAAAGTAAGCATTTAAGTTGGGTGAGAAGAGTGAAATGAATTTAATTCAGAATTTTAATTGAAGAGAGGATCCGAAAGAATATATATATATATATATATATATATATATATATATATTATATATATATATATTATTGGGTCTGTTAAAATTAGGACCAGGGATATATTTTTTAATATCCAAGATCGAAAGATTATTAGAGTTATCAATTTTTTGAAAGAAGTTAGTTACTAATTTTTTGATAAATTGTCATCATTTTGCTCGCGGATCTGAGGTCCTTATTCCTCATGAACCATCGAGCTTTTAATATTTGTCAGAGAATTATGCTTTGAGAAACTTCAATTTGATTAATATGAATTTTAGCTGCATGTGCCCAGATTGGCGCGGCATACTGGTTAAAACTGGTCTTAGGATTAGTGTGTAGTTAGGCAATTTATTTTCTCTGCTCTAATAATTTATAAAGATTCTTGCAATTAAGGGGTAGATTTTACAGACCGATTGTGAATTTAGAGTCAAGCGCTCGAGTGCTTGATGTCTACACTAGAGCTGTACCCCGATGCGCTGTACACCACCACACGCTCTCATTGGTCAAATCAAATAGCGCACGCTTACGTCACTTCCTGTTGCACACATTCGTCCCTTTTCACGAAATCACTCCAACAAATATCCAGCAAGCGAGAGGAGAGATGTTACACATCAAAAACTGGGAAATGTTACGAATTAAATACTCTTTTCTTAATTATTCAACCACTTTCAAAGATCATCGGTGTTCATCTTCTATGGTTCTTGAGGTGAGGCTGCCTCTGCAAAACTGATATGGAAGATTGAAGAGATCGAGAAGGTCCTCGTCAATTTGCGAGCTGACTCTTTAAACCCCCTGAGTGGGTTCCTTTCATGCCCCCAATCACCTCTGATTGGCGAGCGAAGCAGATCTGCACACAGACCTCTTTGCTTTCATCCCAACTTCATTGCTGCTTGGAGACAATAGACTGGCCCGTCTGAAACCAACTTCGGCACCGTACCTAGTTTTCAATCTGAAGAACTATAAATCGCCCTGTCACTTTGACACTGAGGCTTGTTTTTATCACTATAGGCCGACATTTCTTTTCATTCAAATAGTACGCAGCCCACATGTGCGAGGGTAATCCAACAAAGGATGCTATTCACAGGAGCACTCTTTCTATAAATACCTGAGACTAAGATCGTCTGGGTGTCGGAGAAAGAAAAGGTGTGGAAACATCAAATTTGTTTTCAGAATTGACTCATCTATTTTCCCCAGGCATGAGAGAAAAATACCTGTTCTTTTTGGAAGATATTCTGTTCCATCTGGGGATCCCGGTCTCACCCTGTTCATCAAACTTGATAAGTATCGTCGGGGAGTGTTCGACCAATGAACCTGTGACGAATCTGTACGGAACCTTTCCACTAATATTCTTAGGCGTCCTTTGGGGGTTGTAAATTCGCGTATATTACGAACCAACTCCAAAAAGATGAACGGGATATGCAAAGTAGATAAGGTATTTAAGTCGAGCGTTGTAAGCTAGCAGGCATGATGAGGAAGGCTATTGAGCCAGCAACAGTAACCTCAAATTTAGAGGATTCCAGGATATTAAGATATTGAAGACGTAGTGCTGCTATTCTACTGAAGAACGAGAAAGCTGATATAACCAGCGGTAAGTATAATTTATGTACGATTAAATTAAGCGTTAGTTTAGTCAAATTAGTTAAAGTTAATGAAAGTTGATAATTCGAGTACGTGTAATTCTCGGATCTCCTATTTCGGTAGACATTACTTGATCTTGAGCATAATTATTAATTAATTGCATAATTCGTAATTTAATTTAATATAAAAGGTAAATCCCTTTATTTGACGTAACATGGAAATATTACATGTTATTAGAGTTTTTTTTGAGACTTGAAATAATAAATAATAATTATTATTATACAAAATGGCTCTTGGTGATTCTTTGCCTCAAATTAATCTTGGTGCACCAGGGTGAGACCCAGGGGGGTCTCGACAGTGGCGCCCAACGAGTAAATCCCGAGTTTAGAGTCGGATCTAATTTTCGAATCATCCCTGAGCAGTATTTTTCGGGGGTGGAGAACGTGGCAGAGTTCTTGGAAAATATTGATAATAACTTAACATATTACGAGATACCCACACAACTGGTTTGTGCATATTTAAAGGGTCATCTCACAGGACGGGCACTATATTAGTTTGAGGTTCTAGGTTATAGGGTTGTAGAAGACAAGGCGACGGATTACGCGCATTTAAAGCAAGCTTTGACAGAACAGTTCCCCGTGGTTAGGAATAGGTCGGAACTAGAAACTCGTTTCTTCGCATCATCTCAAAATCATAATCAGAAACCTTCCGATTTTGTGTATAACTTGTTAAAGATCCACAAAATTTTAAAACTCGAAATGACGGAGGAAAAATTGACATTTCCCGAAAGATATAGATTTCTATTGGTAATAACTGGCCACTTCACTAAGTGGAGTGAGCTTATTCCTTTACGAAAAGCTTCGGCCCAGGCCATAGCTAACGCCCTTTTTGAAAATATTTCACGTTACGAAGCTCCGATTTATTTGATTAGTGACATTGGCCCCTAATTTATATCCGAGGTATTTGAACACCTAAGTCACAGGTTGGACATAAAACATATGAAAACGCTAACATATCGGCCGCAGGCGAATTTAACGGAAAGATTTAATCGCAATTTAGTCCAGATGATAGCTTGTTTTGTAGAAGAAAATCATGAAAACTGGGACCGATTTCTTCATGAGTTCGCTTTCGCGCTGCGCACTTCAGTGAATGAGACGACAATTGAAGCTCCGGCTGAGTTATTCTTAGGTAGAAAGATTATAATACCTTTTAGTAAATTAATAAATGTCACAGAGGGTGCTGAATACGTAGGAAGAAATATTGAGAAATTATTCGTTGAGGCAAGGCAGAATATGCGGAAACAACATAAAACTTGGGAAAAATATTATAATCGGAAAAGGAGAGAGGGTAACATCAAAGTAAATGATTTGGTGTTGGTACAAACTCATTTTATGAGTACTGCGGGTAGCAGAGTGGTCGGAAAGTTTATGCCTAAGTTTGAAGGGCCATATAGAGTGTTGGAGGTTCGGAATAACAATTTGATCAATTGGAAGGGAAAAAGGGTCACAGTTAATATCGACCAGGTGCGAGTGTACCATTCAAGACAATCCGACACGATTAGTTCGGATAGTCATCTTGAGACACTATATGAAGGACACAGGTCTAGTAATGGGTCAAGTAGATCAAACCCAGGAAAATCCAAAAGATCTAGGAAAACCGAGTGAGGAGAGTAAGGGTCGTAAATCAAATAAGGGAAATGCCGGATGGGAGGATCCGAGATTGAAACGTAAAGGAGGATCAAATGGGTCAGTGGACAGGATGGATAAAAAGCGGTTCAAAATATGCAGAAAAGATCTCTGCAGGGGTCCGAACATAGGGACAAGAAAAGACCAACCCCTGAACCAACACAGGGGATAAAGAGAACAATTCCGTCCTCGGTATCATCTTGAAAATATAAATATAGAAGACCTAATAACCCTTCCCAGGGATCACAGTCCATTGCAGGTCCTTCACATCAAATAGATACCAGGCAGGGCAAGCCACCTACAGAAGGGAGCAGGCAAGGAACGAGTGAACAATATGACAGGACCCGGGAGACCAGGACAACTACGAGCGGAACCAACAGGGCAGCTGAGAGGAGACCAGTCCGGTCTAAACAAGCGACAGCAGTGAGACCTTGTCCGTATTACCTATGTAGCCGAGTAAAACAGTCCGAAGGAATACCAGAGGAGCGGAGGAGCAATGGAATCGACAGTATTCCGCAGAACAACATCAGGAGAAGGAGCCTCAGCATGGAAGCCTTAGACGGAGATCCGGTGGGTAGGAGCGAATAGAGGACAAAGAAAAAAATCAGGTTGTATCGTTTCTTTTTTTTCTCCTTTCGAACAAGTGGTCGGAAGAATTATTGCAATGAAGCAAGTCACGGGCGGATTTTTAAAATTTAAGAAGCCAAGCAAAAGTGGACACTACAATGAGTGTGTTTTTCTTGATGAGAAAAATCAGCTTTTGTCTTAATTTTTTTTGTATAAATATGGAGAAAAGATTTGTAAGAATGCATTTGTTTACTTCTATGTATGACTTCGTTAAGATGCGACAATTCCTTTGGTTATTTGTTTTAATGGTTTATTGAAAAATGCTTGAAATTGTATGTAGTATATGTATGTGTATATTTTTTCTCACATCTGGTGACTCGGGACGCGGCGTAGTTAAGTAGGGCTAACATTTAATACTAACAAGCGCAGCATGCATGGAAAGGGAATGTAAAGGAGCCAGATGCTTTAATTAATGTATATGAAAATTTTATGTAAAATTTAATTGAATTTGTACATACAATAGTTGTTTGTTTCTTCACACTACTTAAAGAGGTTTTCATTTCAGGGTAGTTGATTGTATAGCGAGCGACGAGTCAAGTGTAATCCAGAATATGTGTGTATAGTTTTTCCATAAGTAGTTAAGTAAATCCCACAGGCAGGTTTTTTACCACTTCGGTGGTTTTTCCCTCGCCTCTTTGCGAATTGGGTGTGATGTAGGGAAATCTAATCCTGTAAATGTTACGTCATGTAAAAGGAAGTTTTTGGTCGTAATGTTTTTTTTATTTCCCTTAAGGAAGGAGAATTTATAAAGTATCCTATTGTTAGATATATATTAAAGTCGTCGGGACTATAAATCAAATTTAGGAATTGGTTACGTAATTTATTTTCAGGCCATTTGTGACCTTCGAATAAATCCCGTTTTCTTTTTGGACGGGATTGTGACGAATCTGTTCGAAACCTTTTCACTAATATTCTTAGGCGTCCTTTTGGGGGTTATAAATTCGCGTATATTACCAACCAACTTTAAAAAGATGAACGGGATATGCAAAGTAGATAAGGTATTTAAGTCGAGCGTTGTAAGCTAGCAGGCTATTGAGCCAGCAACAGTAACCTCAAATTTAGAGGATTCCAGGATATTAAGATATTGAAGACGTAGTGCTGCTATTCTACTGAAGAACGAGAAAGCTGATATAACCAGCGGTAAGTATAATTTATGTACGATTAAATTAAGCGTTAGTTTAGTCAAATTAGTTAAAGTTAATGAAAGTTGATAATTCGAGTACGTGTAATTCTCGGATCTCCTATTTCGGTAGACATTACTTGATCTTGAGCATAATTATTAATTAATTGCATAATTCGTAATTTAATTTAATATAAAAGGTAAATCCCTTTATTTGACGTAACATAGAAATATTACATGTTATTAGAGTTTTTTTTTGAGACTTGAAATAATAAATAATAATTATTATTATACAAAATGGCTCTTGGTGATTCTTTGCCTCAAATTAATCTTGGTATCCAGGGTGAGACCCAGGGGGGTCTCCACAAATCGACGTCACAGTAACAACTCTACTCGCAAATGAGTTATCCGCTGTTTCTCAACAGAAATAGCAGAAGAAGCCCATTGGTTAAGTGGTAGCGTATCGCGCTTCTACGCCACAGGTCTACTGTTCAAGCCCCGAACTGGGCCAGGTCGACTCAAGGGGTCAGTAAAGGAATACCAAGCTTGTATGGTAACTTTTCACTGAGGGTTTCGCGTCAAACTGACCACCTAACCGGAGCATCTGTTCCTGCGTCTCAGTGCTCAAGTTCATGAAAACTGAGATGGGCACAGTAGACCTTGGCCCTCTATGAGTGTTGCACTAATGAGTTTTGTTGCAGACTTTTAAATATTTTACATAGAAAAAGCCATTTCGTTTTATTAAGAGCTTAAGTACAAATTTAGCATTACAACATAAGAAACGAAATTAGAACATTTTACACTGGAAACAAAGAATTAATTCTAATAGGAGAAACCGTATATTAAACATACCGCTATTTAAAAAGAATAGAGTATTATATTCTGTTCTTTAACATTTGAAAACAGCGATAATCCTTATCCAAAAAAAATGTGGTTAAAAATGGCGAACTACGTAAATTAACATTTCGGGGGAGGTTACTGTTGAAACTAACCAGATCCTTATAGAGGCAAATGGCTTGTGGGGAGAGATCACTCCCCTCTTTTAACTGTCAAACGAGCACCGATCTTTCTCATGAATGAGTAAAACGGGTGCTGCAAAAGGACAATAAACTACAAGAGGATGCGTAAGCGTTCCGAGATACGGATTCTATTTATAATTTGGCCAGGAAGTTTGCACTTTAAAGTAGCTGGAAAGGGTTGGGGGTGCTTTGTTTGGAAAACCGTGGATGGCTCATAAAAAGGGGAGAGGAAGAACAGAACCCTAATATTTTGCTTTTAGTAGAAAACTTTCTTTTTAATTATCATATTCTTTTTATGTTTTGAGGGAGAAAGCGTTGTAAATTTATTGTTGGAAGAGATACCACTATTTTTGAAGCGAAATTTTTTTTTCATGGTTTTTAAGTTTGTGTTTGTTGTCTTGGAGGCTGCTTCGGGCATGAAAGTGGTGAAAAGTAAACACAGGATGTTTTAGATGCAACCGGAAGGAGGAACCGGCTGAGGAAGATGCATTTTCTGTTGAGTCAAGGAGTTAGTGAATATTTACATCCAAGATAATTTTTAGGAAAGACTTTTGAAAAAAAAAAAACTTTTAAGGTTCTTCGTTAGGATACAAATAGGGGCAAATACGAAGAGATACCGTAATTATGTGATAACGCGTGTTTTTGAAAAGTTAAGAGGATTTGATTTAAAGATTTGGTACATTAAATAATTTATTGATCGTTTGATAGTTTAAGCAGGGGGAAAAAACCAAAAAGAGGTTTTTAAAAAATATTCATAGTACAAAAGTAATAAGTATATTTTATCCTAAAATTTAACTTAATGATTTATAGTGACATTATTTTTAATTCTATTTTTAAAAGACACGGGGCTTCTTTATTTTTTGAAGAATTATCATAAATTTAATAGGCAAAATCTAATATTTTTGCTACGTACATTTTTGTTAACTATCAACAAGCTTAAGTTTCTATAACTTTTTCATAAATTTTCCCCTAATTTCCCTAATAAATATCCAATATATTCCCAATGTTTTTCCTCTATCTTTCTCTTCGTCATATATTTAAATTGAGTGGTATTCTACATTTGATTTACACGAGTTAAAATTTAAAATAATGTTTTCAAAAATTTCTATTGAAATTTATGCATGAAGTAAAGAATTTGACTCATGGACTTTTAAACTATATTATTAATAGCGGGGGAAAAAAATCGTATTTTGACAATATAATTTTTTTTTGGAGAAGTTTTGGGAGAACGCTGGTAATCTTTTTTACATCTATGAAAATTTAAAAAGAAGATAAAAAAATAATCAGGAAATCTCACACACGTCTCATTTTTTAAAATTATATAGTATAAGAAAAACAGTTTTAAAATTTTGTGACTTTCAAGCAAAATTGTACAACTTGAATAAATTTTGTAATTAATGCTAAATAAATGCGCGTATGATAATTTCCAGTCAAAACATCATTTTCATAAAAATATTCTTTTCATCTCTCGTGGCGCTTTCAGATAAACCTTATCTATAAATTTGTGTCATTGAGAGGAAGTAACCGAATGTGGTCATGGTCGCGATATGTGATCAGTAGTGTTTTTGTCGAGTTCTTGTGTCACTAGACCCACTGTGTAGAGGGGCTGGTTCGCGTTAAATCCGACGAGGATCAAAGTCCTCTCGTTGACGAGAAAACATCCACGAAGTGTGGATGTTTTGGGAGTGGAGTTCTCGTCATTTGACCGTGGCTCAAAATTACGAGGTACGTCACCATTCGCCGTAGTGTTGCTTCACAATGCAATGTAAATTAAAATCTAATCAAGTCTATAAATCTGCTTTCAGATGAAGAAGTAACAGACTTTTACGTCTGTTAACAGAGATATTAACGTTGCTCTATAAAGCTGCATGATGGCTTTTGCCGACGGACCTCGTAATTTTGAACCATGGTAAAGTGACGAGGACGACACCTAGCAGGAAACCCCTCTTTCCTAACTCCCACACCACGCGGAAGGACGTTTGAGCAGTGGCGTGATGTTCACCCTTCCCCATCGTCGGAGGGCCCAGGACTATAGGGGGCCCAAAACCTGACTGATGCCAAGTACGTTTCCTTTGCAATATCCAGCTTGAGGCCCAAAATCTGACTTTACAGGTGGTCCCTAATATTCTCCGTTACGCCACTGCGTTTGATCTTCGACATATTCAACATGCATCGGCCTCCTCTGCACGGCGGGTCTTCATCGGTACTTGGCTCGAGCACATGATACGCCAACCACGAGCCTGTGACCTTGACCTCTAGGTTATTCTCCCTCCCCCTTTATGTACACTTAAAAAAAACTTTATATATTTTATTTAAAATTTAATCGTGAGGTGTTCTACAAATTTAAGTAAAATATGCTTGAATTAAAAAAATGTACCATTCCTTCCCCCCCCTTAAATAAGAATTTGTTCATGTTTTCTAATTTTCTGTAAATTGTAAATAGTTAATGAAATCTCCCTCCTTAATAGGTCTTCACAATTTGAAGTAACAATAAATAAATAATTTTTTCTCCCAAAAATTGTAATTCTAATTAAGATACCAGCTATAAGTTTCGATTACGTCCTGTTGTAAGTAAAAGTATAAATCCGTTGGCACAGTTAAAAGTTACAAACCTGTCTTTATAAATTTCATAATTTTTTTGCATTTTCTGGATGCATAATTAAAAGACATGCAGATTCTCGAGAATTTTAATTTTGAATAGCCTATTAATGATCATTTTTTTCCAATTCGTCTATGAAAAGCACCTGTCTCATAAAAAGAATATTTTTTTTTTCATCCTACAAGGATATTGGGAAAAAATACAGCTGCGATTAAATGAGATCTGTTTCAAAACAGGTGTTTCCTATCAATCAAACAACATTTCCTCATTACAATGTATCGGTAAAGTATATCCTGTTAGTAGACCATTAAGGAATCACTTCGTTGAATATCCATGCGGATAAAATATGTTGAAATTGGATAAATTTTATACCTATATGGGGGAAAAAATGCAAAAGAGATATTTAACAGTAAAGCTAAAAAAAATTCAGTGACAATAGAGAACTTGCAGTAAATACGACTAGCATAAGATTTCTATTCTACAACAGGCAAAAATTGGAAAGCATGTACCAATTTTATTATTTGCTGCATACGTTGATAATTGAAATCGCTCATGGCGATGTCTCATGGTCTTGCTTGTTTTACATTAATTTCTCTTTTTATAACGCAATGGCTTGGTTTGTAGTATTGCTTTTGGATACAATAGGGCAGGGGTGGCGAACCTTTATTACCGTGCTTAGTAAGGTATAGACGTGCCATAAAATTTTTTTGACTAGCGATTATTGGGAAAATAATAAAACTAAATACGAACAACTCAAAACTCTTTTTTTTTTCTGCGAAAAAGTACTTTTGGTACTGTATAGTTGTTAACGGTTTAGTTATATGAGTAAATCTAATTAAAGTAACATTAGTGTGACTTTTCTTGTTGCAGATTGTGTGTGGATGACAAATAACTTATTTTAGGATTGTAAGATGTTACGTTTAGTAGAATGCATGCTGAATTAGAATCTTCTGTCTAATAGTTTCTAAGCAATTAATTATTTTTACTGTGGTTCACTTTTTTGACAAGAGGATTTGTGATTTGTTTCAAAATGCCTTTTTACAGACTATATATGTACTGCATACCACTGTTCCAGAACATAAAACACGCACCGCTCTCTTTCATCTTTACTAATCTAGATATATATTATAAATGCGAAAGTTTGTGAGGATGACCGCTCTCTTTCATCTTGACTAATCTAGATATATATTATAAATGCGAAAGTTTGTGAGGATGACCGCTCTCTTTCATCTTTACTAATCTAGATATATATTATAAATGCGAAAGTTTGTGAGGATGACCGCTCTCTTTCATCTTTACTAATCTAGATATATATTATAAATGCGAAAGTTTGTGAGGATGTTTGGCCGTCTTTCACGCAAAAACAACTGAATGGATTTTAATGAAACTTAACAGTAATATAGCTTATACATCAGAATAACACATAGGCTATAATTTATAAAGATATTGTGTGAAGTGTCCAAAATATAACGATATTTGTCAAGTGAGTAGGAAAAAATTCTGCCATCTGCAAGCAATTCTGGCGTGCGCTGCAAAAAAGCACAGCATGTTTTGTAGCAGATATTGCGTTTTCAGCGGATTGCAAAGATTATTATTTTTGTCCCGAAAAAAAAATTGTCAAAACTTAAGTGTCTTACGTTTTTGTATGTTAATGAAGACCTTAGAAAACGATTTCACTATTTATTTTAACAGAGTATATAATTAATTTTACAGTTGTATATCTTTAATTAATTAATTAGCTCTAACGGATTAAATTTCCCAAAGTTGAGTATTTAGCTCCAGCTATGAAAGTAGCTAGACATTTGCCAACTAGACTCTATCGTTAACATTTCGCTATGTTTTTAATTGAATCTCCATTATAATTTAAGAAACGGCGTTGCTTGCGAATATTACAATTTTAACATAAAATAAATACAACAGAAAGTAATATTAATGTTTTACACTTTCAGATATAAATTATTTATACTATTTTAAGCGTTTATTACACAAAACCTTTAACAATGTGTTACTTTTGCTGAGCAGAGATCAGCTTAGGGAGGTAATCGACCCTCAGTAGTGTTACGGGAGTTATAAGTAAAAAAAGTCCTTTATCAGCTATTAGATCTACATACTTAAAATTTAACAAAGGTGGGTTTTTTTCTTTCTTTTTTTGTTTAGCTGAGACATGCAAAAAGCTTTTTTTTGTTTAATTAGCAATTCACATAAAATTAACTCATTAAAATCTTCTTTATCCTTCAATTTGTGTTATTTAATTTTTCAGTTCACCCGTGCGAAGAACGGGTATACCAGTTAGTAATGCCATATTTCTAGATTCACCAAGTTTGAAATTCTCTATTGCACTTACTATCCTGCACTTTTTGTTCTTTTTCTAAACTAGCGAAGTTAAATAACAGTTAAAAATCGCAAATATATTACAAATAAACTTTAATATACAGTTGTATCAACGAAATTGACTATGCTATGAGGAGATAAGCAACTGTAGTCCATGACGGAACTAAGGCAAGACAAATAACAAACGAGTGAGGTCCCCACTGCCCGTGATCAATCACTCGCGTTTGTTCGTAATACTTCATGGTAAACTTTGAAATTTTGAAATAAAATACAAACCATTTTGATCACTTGCATGCCCAAAATATTGTGTCACGTGCTATTGATGGCACGCGTGCCACTGTTTCGCCAACCCTGTAATAGGGCGACTTTTATACTTGTACCAGTGTAAATTTTTTTTCTTGGTCTTGGAACACATTCTAGACATGTTTATACTTTGATTCTTGGAAATTTTTTATTAATTTCTCTGTTTATTTATTTCAGTTTAATCTTTTATATACATATATGAGTAGAGTGACTCACGCACTCTCTCATTACAATATTTTTAGAACTATTAGACCTTCTTCTTCAATGACTCAACAACCCTGGATGGACCCTGGCTTTCTCCGGGCATCCTTACTTTAGGCAACTATTTTCTATTTTTGACCCTTAAAACATTAAGATATTTTTCGGAGCAATCAATCCATTTCAGCGAGGGTCTTCCCCGAGTTCTATTTCCCATTGGCTTTGCCAGAAAGATTTTCTTGCAGCAGCGATCTTCATTCATTCTAGCCAGATGACCAGCCCATTTAAGTCTCTGTAATCTGACGAATTTTACAACATCAGGTTGTGTTTGTAAATTTTATAGAGTTCTAAATTAGATATTCTTCTGCATGATCCATTCACTTGGATTCCACTAAGAATACAACGTAAAATCTTTCTCTCGAAAATTCTCAAAGCTTAGAGAGAAGTTTGAGTAGTTTACGGTATCTTTTAATTATAGATCAGAAATGACGGTATAAATCAAAGTTCTAAATCTTAGACTAGGTTAGAGACATTGTTCTCTTGACAAAGGAATCCACGGAAGCTATCTTTTTGTTTCTTGTCGTTATTCAAGGGAATATTGGCAGTTTGGGGTTTCTCCACTAACAATGTTAGCGAAGGAAACTCCCTCCCTCACACTATTGCATGAGAATTTTTTTATTTTTCTTTCTTTCAATTGGGGAACCTTTCTTGGGCTTTGGAAACTTGAGAAATTTTGTATTGCATGCGGAGAATGACCGTACTCCTGACAGTTAATACAAAAGGGGTTTTTTTTTGTCTAACCTTGATTTCGCAGTCTTTACCGCGATTGCGTTGAGTTATTCCTCTAACGAGGAATCCCTCTACTTTAACTTGCAAGTAACCAAGGTAAGTTAAATCGAAGATAGTTTTATTGCTTTCATTCCTCGGAAGAATTACTTGTAAAAAATTTGCTAAGAATGGGTTTTGTGGAAAGCGACACCCAAGGATGGGAGAGAGTGTTGGGGGGTACCATGTTTGAGGTAATTTTGATTTCCTTTCATCAATGATCCCAATCCCCTTGTTTGCATTCTATTGCCATAAAAATAAGGCTGCTAAGTACTTTGATTCTTTATTTTGACTAAGCCTTGCTTATTTTTATTTCAGATATTAATTTATGAAGTGCATAATGGTAGAAAAAGTTTTTATTGTGAATTCCAGACTGAAATCTATTTGTTTACTATTTGCACTATTCGTTTAAAATTAGTTCGGACTTACTTGTGCATTTTTGTTTCAAATTTATTCAAATACTTTTTGATCTTACTGAAAAAGATACGAACAAAGAGCTGAATTTATCATAGAGTACATTGGAAGCATTTAGGAACCGCTCTACCAATCTCTGTATCAGTGGCGTACACAAGAATTTTTCAAGGGGGGGGGGCAAGGTTGAAAGTTCACTATTCTCGTATCATGCTCCAATACGCCGCCCAACATATTCTTTTCATTTGTCTATTTTCGGGAACAAAAACAATAAAAAAGTCATTACTGAATAAATAATTGGCATTAATTAATAAAATTAATTATTAATAACAAATGCTTGGTTAAATTTTACCTACTATATACATAAGACATAATCAATCTAAAAAAATCGAGGGTTATGAGGGGGGGAGGTTCTGACCACGGAACCCCCCTTATGTGCGCCACTGCTCAGTATCTTCATATGTTTATCCTTAAAAATTTCATGTTTATCAATTTATATAATGTTTTATAAGAGGCTCTTGTTACCTCTACACTTTGTAACATTATCACTGACAAAATATTTTGTTGCTGTTGCAAAGACTTTTTTAAGAAGTACAATTTATCTAGTCTTGAAAGAGACCCTCAAGAAAAAGAGCCATTGAAAGATTTGTTCTTAGTGATATAGTCGTGAGCAAAATTATATTTTTAAGCATAACATTTTCACAAAAAATAAAACAATTTGTTGATCCGTGTTTATTTTTCTCTACGAAATAATCAAGATCCTAATTGTCTTGAAGCAACAAATATTTTTGTAGATATTTTTCGCTTGAAAGATGTGAGGGTTAATTAAAAAAATTAGTTTCACCCATAAAATGGTCAATACTTCATTGTTATTTGTTATCAGCAGTGGCGCACACAAGGGGGTCCGGACCTTCCCCCCCAAGCCCTTGATATGCTTTCCGATTGATTATAATTCTAAGAATATAATATGTAAAATTTAATTAAGTATTTGTTATTAATGATCAATTTTATTAATTAATGCTAATTATTTATTCAATAATTAGTTTTTTGCTGTGTTTTGTTCCCGAAAATCGACAAAATCAGAAAGAACATGATACAAGAATTGGGAACTTTCGACCCCGGACCCCCCTTTAAAAATTCCTGTGTGCGCTACTGGTTATCAGTATATATAACCGTTACAATTACAAAAAGAAAAAAAGTTACCTCGCAATTCGTACCAGTACGACATCGATAGCAAAATTGATCTATTTGATTGCTTGATTGATAGAATTTCTCGCTTAATTTTTAATGCAGTGTTCTTAAATAATTGGATTCGTTATTTCAAGGGCCATGGCCTGGCCACTCAGGAAGGCGCGGTGGGCTACATGCAACCAGCGGATTGCACTTTGAGCAGTGCCGGTTTATCCATTGGGAGCTTGGGGCGGGGGCCCGGATAAACTGAACTTAACCTGATTTTCTGTTATAAATTCTATCCTTCAACGCCAAGGGGGCCTGTAGATCTTCTGTGCCTAGGGTCCAAAATGAGCTTAAACCTGCACTGTGAGTATATCGCGCTGTATTAGACCTAAAGACTTCAAATTGGGAAAGTATGTTTCTTTTATTGAGAAGTGATCTGCTAAGAACAGATTTTGCGGAAATCGTCTTCCACAGTGGCGCAAAAGGTACAAGAAAAAATGTTCATTTGTTTTAGATAATATTTCTACATTGAATTATTTAGCAATATTAATTTCTTTTATTCCTGTTTTATTTGCTAAATCGCTGTGTTCTTGGAGTTTAATTTGGAAATGACTTAAAATTATTCAAAATATTTATTAAATTTTTATCTCATTATTCTTTTTATAATCTTTCTATCTCGATTGTTACAATTTTCAATCCATCCAAGAGAAGAACAAGTATACATGCTATAAGGGTATACCTCGTACGTATCTTATTTCTGGGTAAAATATTAATGATATAAAGGTTATTTGTCCTACAACGCCAATGATGGTTCAGCAATGGAAAGAAAAATAAAAATAATATTTCTTAAAAAATGTCTAACTGCTAAATAAATGTAAGATGTAAAAGTTAAATATATATACACACACACAGTGTTTTTTTCCAGGTATAGAAGTTTAAGTTGGCATTACTTTCCAAGATGGCGATCGATTTAACAGCTGTCAAGTGATTTATTCTCAGTTTGGTTTGGCAATTCATCATGAATAGCCTCACGCCTGAACAACGGTTTCAAATTGTGCAATTTTATTTCGAAAATAATGGTCCATTTTCATAAGCGAATTTTGTTTAGCGATGAAGTGCACTTCTGGTTGAATGGCTACGTCAACAAACAAAACTGCCGCATTTAGAGTGAAGCTAATCCACAAGTGTATGTCGAAACACCGTTACATCCAGAAAAACTGACTGTTTGGTGCGCTTTGTGGGCTGGTGGAATCCTTCTTCAAAAACGATGAAGGCCACAACGTTACAGTCAATGGTGATCGGTATAGAGCCATGATTACTAACTTTTTCATTCCCGAATTGAACAATCATGATGTCCAGGAGCTGTGGTTCCAACAAGACGGCGCAACATGTCACACAGCTCGTGCCACAATCAATTTATTGAAAGACACATTTGGTGACCGCCTAATTTCACATTTCGGACCTGTGAATTGGCCTCCAAGATCTTGTGATTTAACACCGCTAGACTATTTTCTGTGGGGCTATGTAAAGTCATTGGTCTATGCGGATAAGCCACAAACGCTTGACCATTTGGAAGACAACATTCGCCGTGTTATTGCCGATATACGGCCACAAATGTTGGAAAAAGTCATCGAAAATTGGACGTCCAGATTGGACTACATCCGAGCCAGCCGTGGCAGTCCTATGCCAGAAATCATATTTAAAATGTAATGCAAAAGATTATCTTTCGAATAAAAAAAATTCTTGTCAATCGAATAATACATCGTTGTTTTATTGCAAATTAAAGTTCTATACCTCTCAAAAAAACACCCTTTATATATATATTAGTTTATTTTTAGATTAATTTATACAAAAGGAAGATAATTTGGGATTCCTTAAGAAAAACGGTAATTCGTTTCGAATTTGCGAGGAAATTTTTAAAAAAATCATTCCATAAAAATAGTCATTACAGGAAAAAGTATCTTTGAAAATAAAACTTTGTTGAAAAAAGTGACTCAAAAATTGTACTGTTTTAAATTTTCCAAAAAAAAAATCACCTATTAGAAGTAATTTAATGAATCTTAATCGAATTGCTTTTAGTCGAATAATGACAATAACAAAGAAGTGTGTAACAATTTGCAAACTAAAAACCCCGATTTGTTAAAAAATAGTTGCTATCTCGACGACTCATTCATCCCGCCTAGGGAGACATACGAAAAGCAATTGAAAAATAAACAAACAAATGAGTTTTCGAAATAAAGAAAAATTTCCCTGATAATATATTTCAAACCAAAGAATGCAATTAAGAAGTAATAAACTACTCTCCGACTTTTCCCTCTACTGTTCCTTTCCTCACAAATTCATTATCTCTATTTTGTCCTTGTTTACGTAATTACATTTCAACAAAGAGGTGGTCTCGATTATGTTTTTAATAAACAAGATCTTTGTTTAAGAGAGCGTTCGAAAATAAACAGCCTATTTGTTGTGCACCGATTCCGCGAAGTTGGCTGTAAAAATTCTAATTGGAGCTGAAATTACGACCTGTAGACGTACGCCAACCTCACCCTTGTGCCATCTAACTTAAATTGAGTCGTAAAAATAATACCAGTCGGCCTAATTGCTCAAAAATGCCGACCCGCCCACAACAAGTAAGAATTTGGCTAATAGAGTCACGGACAGTAAGTTGAGGGTGGGTGATCTTTTTGCCCCCACAACCCTTGTCTTAATTGCTCCCCCACAGGTGAGCCGCAATCCCCTGTGTCTAGACAGGGTGGCGCTGCGGATATGAGAGTGAGTCGTCAAAAATTCAAAACCTGACTTGAATCCTTTAAATTAGAGACGTAAAAAAGTGTAAAGAAAAGTGTAAGAGAGCATTTTGTTTAGGAAAGAAATCAATAGAAGAGAGAGAACGAAAAGGAATGAGGTAATATAATTTTTTTTATTGAGATTTAGGAAATAAAAAAATGAGGTTTAATTGAAATGAAAGAGAGCGAAAAATGTAATCAGTCACTGGATTGGTGCTTGACTTCCCCAACTGAAATAGGAAAAAATTAGTCAGCCTATAGAAGCCAATTGATGGCTCTAATTGTTTTTTACGGGATAAAAGAATTCATGTTCACTTTTATGCTTCTACAAGTTTCATAGCTATTAAGGCAATCAGTAAACTAACTAAAAAGTCAGTCTTGAAGTCAGTCAGAACACAGAATACAAATGTTTAATTTTATTTATGGCTTTCTTCCACTCCATATTAAAACACAGAATCCACATTTTTCAAGAAGAAAAACGCGTTCGAACATTAATATAAATTATTCTTATACTTATACCAGTTTATATTTTATATCATTTTAAAAATTTATAAATGTTCTATAAATATACGAGGGGAAATATATAATATTCAAATACATATATTATATATTAAAAACACTCGAGATCAGGAGTGGGCGGACTTTTCCAGGATACGGGCTACTTCTAATATTTTAAGGTGTCCACCCAGTGGTATAGGTGTGGCGATTCTGCATTAAAATTGTATGTTTTATTTTCTTAACACTTGTTTTCGATTGTACTCTTCTCATTAAATATGACAGATTGCTATTTTCACTACAAAAACACAAGTAACACAAAATTATCAAGTTCAATACTTAAACAACTATGAGCGACTTCTAGACCGTGGAGCGTGAACTTATTCAATGCAGCGAGCAGGAAACATATGTGAACCGATGAACATATGATGAATGAAACCGAGGTGTGTACTTAATATGTTCCCTGCCCCGTGGAAGCACGGGTTGTGGGATGAGTTCCAGTTTAAGCTCATTCCGGGCCCTGGACGCAGAAGATCTTTGGGCTCTCTTGCACTGGCGGATTGAAATTTATAACCAGAAAATCTGCTTAAGTTCAGTTTACATGGGCCCCTGAAGTCTTTTCCAGGCCCTGGGCACCCACCCCAAGCGCCCGATGGATAAACCGGCACTGTGTGGGATGATGTCTCTATAGCCAAACCGGTGCTGTCGCGAGAAGAGCTGAGCACATCAAAGTTTATTCTCCCCTTCAGTCGGCGTGTGAGGAAAAATTCATTTATTCGTCTGGCATCGCGGCGATCGCTTTTTTAGGGTCTACAACAGCAGTAAACGTGTTAAGCGTCGGCGTGCGCTTCCACTGAAGGTACATGTGTCGTCTACACGTTTACGGAATCATTTGCTTAAATAAACACAGTCTCGTTAATTATGAAAAGCCAATTCTCCATTGTAGCTGGTATCGGTGTTCCATAAATATGTTTCTTTTAATATGCGCGTTTTAGGTCTTAGCAAAGATGGTCACCCCAAAATGTATTGGCTGTTCAGGGGTCGATTGCGATCGACTTAACACCCATTCCTGTCTAGATTATATTTGTATTTTATATTTCAGGACATTAAAGACAAATGCTACAGAGTGTCTATAAACATACAAGGTCTGTCATGAGATCGTGATACTCAGGCCTGAGTCATGACGTGCTAGAAAGATGATTGCCCAGTGGCGTAAGGTACACCCCCGCATTGCAGAAGGCTCAGAATTCTAGGAAGCTCAAAGCCTGACTGGCGCCAAGTACGAATTCGACTACCAAGTACCTGACTTTGCAGGAGGGGAGGGAAGGCTAATATTTTCAGAGTTACGCCTCTAGATGAACTGTATATTTCGGTACATAAGCCGAACATTTTTGGAGCGTTTTTAACGTTACAGTAAGGGGATCGGTTTATATACGGTTCTGCCAAAGGCGCACACAAGGGGGGAAGGGGGCCTGGGGGCCTGGACCCCCCCAAAAGCCCTTGATTTTGTTCCGATTGATTATAATTCTAAGTATATAGTATGTAAAATTTAATTAAGTATTTGCTATTAATGATTAATTTTATTAATTAATGCTAATTATTTATTCAATAATTAGTTTTTTACTGTGTTTTGTTCCCCAAAATCGACAAAATCAAAAGGAGCATGATACAAGAATGGTGAACTTTCGACCCCGGACCCACTCCTTGAAAAATCCCTGTGTGCGCTACTGGGTTCTGCTAATCTCGGGGAGTTGTTTAGTTGTAAGGTTTCCTTTTAACATATATTTTCCGTTAACCATGCGCAAGCGATTTTAATCTAACTATTTGGTGTCTTGAGAGAGAGAGAATTGAAAGATTTTAATTAAAAAATCTTTAAGAATATAGTACAAGAGCTAGCAACGTCAGAAAAACAAGAATTTTAGAAAAGCTGATTTTTTTAATATTTCTTTATCTATGCCCTTTCGAACATCGTGCGGGCTCTCTGGCTGCCGGTAAACGTTGCGTTTATTAATGCGCATCATACCTTTACAGGTAAAAATATTGATTTTTTAAATAATTTTAGAAAGAAAGATTTTGTTTTCACTTAATTTAAAATGTTATTAACAACATGAATTTATTAATGCCAGACATTTTTGTTGTTGAAAATAATGTGCCAGATGCCATTTTGTATGAAAAAAAAATCATTAATTTCAAACCATTTTAGAATGTCTGTAATTTTAATATTATTTTATTTATACATAAATAAGTGCAAATTTAAATTGCCAGACATTAATTCGGTTGCTTATTTAACATACAGGCCGATTTATACCGTGGTATTATGCCTGTCGTTAGAGCGAGACAGTCGCAAAGTAGGTAGACGGAAGAGTGACAGGAATACTTTCGAAACAATTTTTTTTAATTTTTATGTCTTCGAGGATGAATTTAATAAAAAATTAATATTTAAATACAAGTTAAAATAATATTAAATACTTGATTAAAGTATGTATAACAAAAGGGAAAATATTGTTTTTCAAATATCATATAAATTTAATTGTATATAACTGAATAAAAAGATTTTATAAAAGATGAAGGAAAAATTGTCATTGATACAATAAGAAAATTCTCACTTTTATTTATACATATTATGTTTATATGGTCAAAATCACTTTTCCATGAAATATGTATTTTCATTCCGTAAAAGTGTCACAAAAACCCGATGCATCTTCATAGTCGTCATCATTGTCACTGCTCCCATTATTATCAATATCATCATAATCATCATCTTGCTTTGTGTTTTGGTTTTCTAGTAGTGTTGGTTCATGAGCAAAAAAAATCATTATTAGGTTATCATGGTCTAAATAATAATTTACTCTTTCGATTTATCCTATTATAAATAATACTTTACTTTTATGACAATGTCAGCAGCTGATGACGGAAACTGCTCCCCAGCAAACCAAACGAAATCGTATTTGTCATCATTGACGATCCACCCGGAAGCTAACGGCGATAAAGATGATGGATTTTTTAAATGAGCATTTCTCCAAAACTTTGTCACATACCGCACTCTCAATAAATGCTGATATAATTCAGCTTTACAAGGTGGTAAACTCGATGAATCGAAACTTCGACATTTCTTTTCGAAATTATCATCGAGTTCCTTTGATTGATAAGTTTTGGAAAATAGATAGAAGCGAAGATCATTAACATTTGAAGAGTTAGGCACCCCATACATGTGACATATAAATTTTTCCAAAGTGGCAAATATACGTTCAAGTTCATCGTCATCATCAGTTATAATCTCTTGACATGCACACTGATACTCGACAGATTTTTCGAGCAGCTTGAAGGGCCTTAGTTTACCTTTTCGAAAAAATGCTGGGGTATAATCGCACCCTGTTATTGCGTGGAAACATGGTAGAGCTTTCGATAAAGAAATACAAAGATCTTGACATAAATCATTAATGCTTATTAGACGTTCATGGTTTCCTACACCCCATTGGATCCAAAGCTTCAAAGATGCATTCAGATGATCCAAATTGCCAAGAAATATAATCAGAATATCGGAATCTGAGCAGCGTACAACAACTTGAGCGTCAACGCTTATCTGGCAAATATGATATATAATTCGAGTATCAGCTTCATGCTCATCACATGATAATGATTCTTCAATACTTCTAATAACTTAGTTATTTACAACGCGATACGAATAACACTTATCGAAGCTTAGATAAATAGTTTTATTCCCAATAAAAGGATACATCGTTAGCCCAATGATCAATAAAAATTTTTACGAGAGCTTCCTTGAACTGAGTATTTTTCAGTTCACCAGCAAAATTATGATGCCGAATTTGATTAGGTCCGATGGAAACTGTACTGGTTGTTTCGTTGCGACGTAAGCGCTCACAATCTTTTATAGATGGTGTGAAATACTGATCAAATACAATATCAATGCGAGGTGATTTAAACTGTGAAATCATTTTAAGGAATTTTTTTGATATGGCATCGAAAGTTTGGGGCACTTCTTTCATGATGTGTAACATGAAGTAACCGTCTAAAATACTAATATCAAAATATAAGGATTGCTGATTGATTTTTCTAACTTTTTTTTCGAAAACTTTAATTAATTGTACTTTATCTGTTTTACAAATACTACCGTCTGTATGACACATCGATGTTGGTATCGACGTTAGTGGAAATCACAGTACTTTTTCAATATCGACTTTGTTGGTCATAGATATATCTAAGAGTCAACCAAACAGACCTCGTTGCATTCTTAGCTCAATAACTTTGTTAACAAGAGTTATTTTTTTCTTCTTTGGAGCACCAGCAAAATTAAGCACTTGTTTTTTTATTGGCATATCAAATCTATTCTAATCTTCAGCACATTCAATAATAAACTGTTTCCATAAATCTTCACCATTTTTCTCAATGTTCAACAAAAAGTTCGCTACATTTTCAGGTACAGGCTTGGCAGTTGCAATATTATATAAACTATCTTTGTCTACACTTTCATCAAATGGATTAATATATTATTTTCAAAATTTCATTGAAATCAGAGAGTTGTTTGCCACAGATTGTAATTCTATTTGGTTGCAAATCCGCAGACACGTCTTGTAATTGCTTCAATCCGCAAACATCGAGAACGTGAGAGATTATGTAGTAGCTCTAATATTGTGACTTTTGGTCCAGCGTTGACGGGCAGTTAAGGAATTAGTAAAATGTGCAATACCACTTAGGCATCTAGCCGCTTCTGAATTGATAGTCTCTCCAGTGTAAGATCAATTGGTATGCTCGAAAATGGTTTGTCGGTTCTTTTTATTCCAAAACATCCATTAATGAAATCATTTTTTAGTCCAGGATGTGTTTCATCTACTTTATTTAGATTGTCTAAATATTTAACACACCATCGAGCATAATTCGGTTGATTTACTGCAAAAAATAAATTGGTTATTTTTGGAATAACATATTTGAACATTTCGAAATCTCCCATACGTATGCCTCTTGACAGGGTTATATAATAGTTTACAAGCTGGATGTAAATCAAATAGAATTGAGCCGTTTTCCCATGCTCACCTTGTCTTGTTTCTTCTACGAATTTTTGATGTGCTCTCGATAATACATTATTGGTAATTCTACTGGCATAGACGAGTGAGAATCTATAACTTCTTGATAATGAAGGAGATCGTCGATAACTTGTTCCTTCAGGAAATTGTATTCAATATTGTCCAAAAAATTATCAAAATGTAACATTTTCAAACCAAGAGCCATCAACGGATGCAGACGTTTGCAACGATTAAAATGTTTACCTTCAACTAAACCGTTCGCTGAGCCAGAAGCAATAATATTACTCTTAATCATCATATGAGATATACCACACTCATTTATAAAAACTCCTATGGCTTTGAAGAAAACCATCATTAAATGGAATGAACCAAGATGGATGAAAAGATTATTGAATTGTGGCTTTGACGTTGATTGGATTTTATATGCTATTTTAGCTATTGCCAGGTCATAAGTAACTTGCACGTATGTTTCATTGCATTCCTTTCCAACAACTTGGGCCTGTTCCATTGTATGTGTAACTACCGCTACATTTGTCGGTGAAAAATTAATATGTGTAAGATAAGATACTTTTTGTTTGAGACTAGTATCTTTAATAATTTTAGAATTAAAACCTGTCCCCATTGGGGTATTTGGCACATGTAAGAAGTGTGAAAGTAAATATAACAGATCTATTGTTTCTATATATCAAAGGTAAATTTGCGGGAAAAGAGTTGGTTCATTCTCAACTGGTGTTTAATTTTCTAACATTTGCAATCGATGATTAAACGACGGTAGTTCTGGAATTTCCTCGTTAAAAGTCCGTCTTCTTTTGTTGGTGGTAGCGGTATGTCAATATTTCCACTTATACTACTTGAATTTAATTCAATATCGTAATCATGACTTACATTTTGGTAAATGATTCCTACGGTGTCATGTAAAGAGTCCTTTCCAGTGAAAGTATCGACGTATCTATCAAAATTATCGAATGCTACACCTGTGCTTAATGACGGACTTTGAATAATGTCAGGAGGGCAAATTTGAGAACGTTTTACAGATGAGATCGTAGCTTCAGCTTCTAGTTCTTCCAGCGTATTGTAGTTACAACAATGTCCAAGTCGATTTAAAATATTAATCATTTTTCTACTACTTGTAAGACTTTTCACGGTCATACCCAGTGTTATGTGCCTTGATGGCTTAACAGTACCATTACTTACACAATAAATAGCATCAGAAGCCAATGAATTGCTTAACCTATGACAATTGACTCCATCTCGGCGACGAATATCTTTACCTCCAATTAATGCTTTGAAAAAGCGATCTAGTTTTTCTGGAATAGTATACTCACCATTAATCAAATCTTCCATCTTCATTACAGCAGGTAATGTTGTTTTATCCATTTTTAAAATAGTACTTCGTAGAATGAATGCAACTTTATCAATGAGATCATTCTCTTCGAGTTTTTTTAGATCTTCTTGTTCCAATAAATTACTATTTTTATGCATAATAATTTTTCTTTTCTTTTTTATTACAATCTTAATTTGCTTGAATTCTTTTACTATTTTTTCTTCAAGTTGATGATTTGTCATTAAACTTACATCTGCTTCAGGTTGATTGATGTATTAACTCTTCTTGTAATTCTTTATTATACATGTCACAAAGGGAAGTTAATGACAAATAATTTCTTTTTTTAGCTATATCTTCTTCAATTACTGACACAATTTTATTAAAAATATCCTTATGAATTATCTCGTACACTGCCAGGAGGTGCGTACAGTATTTACAGTTCTTTTCTTGATGTCATTGAAATATCCCACTTCACAAGAATGGTGATAAAAAATTTGAGCATTTGAGGTTTTTAGATTATTAATTGTTTGTAATAATTCTTGATTTTAGAATTTGGTAACCCATTCTGTTATTTTGTCATACACTTTGGCAGCATTGGAAGAATGTAAACTTTGTTGTTTACCTTTAATTTGATTTCGATCTCAAATTATAATGTTCTATAATTTTATAACATTTTTGTTTGTTTATTGATTACTTTTCCAAAAATAATGTTCTATAATTTTATTATATTTTTCTTTGTTGTTTTGAATAATATTTGTCTCAACAAACGTAAACATATGACTTGGGACTGACGTCGTCATGCGCCGCTAACATGCCCTGCAGCAATTATCTTCTCCAGCAGCCAATGATTGATTAGTATGTAAAATAGTTAAACTATCGAGTTGGAGGGAAAGTTCTGTCGTATTTTAAATAGGCAGGTGATTTTTCTTGTAAATAAAAAAAAACATCTGGCTAGTCAGTCATTCGGATTTTTTTTTGTTTTTTAGCTGCTGTATAATGTAAAAGGAGTCCTTTTTTTACCGTTCATCATTTACTTGTAATATTTAAAGTGAAAAAAAATGTCAGTAGATAAAGCGTATTTACGACACTGCATTTTGTATGAATTTCAAAAAGGAAGCAACGCATCGGTCACTCTTCCGCCTACCTACTTTGTCACTGTCTCTCTCTAACGACAAGCATAATACCGCGGTATAAATCGGGCTGTATGTTAAGTAAGGAACAGAATTAATGTCTGGCAATTTAAATTTGCACTTATTTATGTATAAATAAAATAATATTAAAATTACAGACATTCTAAAATGGTTTCAAATTAATGATTTTTGGGTGAGGTCGATAGCTCTGATTTTAACCACAAATGGTGTGGTTATTCTAGAAATGTCTATAACGGATTATGAGCAGACTTTGAGTTATGTATAACTTGACTGCTCAAGCAAAAGGCGTGGACTGTATACTTTAAAAATTGTTTGTGTATTGAGGACGGTAGGTACGTCCGCTCCGAGGATGCATTACAAGCATACTGACGAAATGTAAACAAGGAGGACTACTAGCGCCCTCTGCACATGCGGGTCGTAACAGAGTCCCCGCCATTGAAATGAAATTTCAATACAAATACATAATGCAATTGACGATACTTACATACAAAATACACAATATTTGCAAAGCAAAAAGGCATGCACAATATTTACAGTACTTAAATGAAAAATACACAATATTTACAGTACTTAAATGAAAAATACACAATATTTACAGTACTTAAATGATTGAAGTTAATTTATACACATACAATAATTACTAATAACAAAATTCATACAGGTAATATACAAAGATTTCTGATTGTCCTTTTTAATATTTTTCCGTTTGGCATACGCAGGTTCACAACTCGCACTTTACCATCGGTGCCAGGAAAATTTCAGTTATTCTTCCGGTACTCCATTTCGTACTAGGAAGATTTGCATCTTTGATTAAAAACTAAGGTTCCTACAGAAACATTATTTTTGTTAAATTTCCACTTGTGACGTTCTTGTAAATTATTCAAATAATCGCGTTTCCAAAGCTTATATATATGTTGGGTAATTTTTTTTACTCTTTCCCATCTCGACAACTGATTCTCGTTTATATTAGTTATTTGAGGTTCAACTATGGATGTTAGGGGGTCTACCTACTAAGAAGTGTCCAGGGGTCAGTGTTTCGAAATCATCGAAATTTGACGTCAAAGGAGTGAGTGGTCGGGAATTTAGCACAGCCTCAATTTCACAAAGTATTGTGATGAACTCTTCGAGAGTTAAATGTGCGTTCCCACGACTCTTTTAAGTGGAATTTAAATGCCTTTACTCCTGCTTCCCATAGCCCTCCATGGTTTGGGGACCTGGGTGGGATAAAATTCCACTCTATCGATTCATTTGTCAAAAATTCTGCTAATGTGTGATCCGGTAATTTGATCATTTTGAACAATTTTTTAATTTCGGCATTTGCGCCAACAAATGTTTTAGCGTTGTCGGTGGTGATTTTTGCACACTTTCCTCTCCTACCAAAAAAACGTTTTAAACTTGCAATGAATGCTTGGGATGTGAGATCTGTCACAAAATCTAAATGAATTGCTTTGTACATAAACATACATAGACTACTACATAAATTTTATTTAATGCCCCTTTTCTTTGATTTTTAAACTTAATGAAGAATGGGCCTGCAAAATCAACGCCCGTGACATTAAAGGGATAATTCGGTGTTACACGATCTCTCGGTAGGTTAGCCATAATTTGATTCATAGGGATGGGCTTGTTCTTAAAGCAATTCACACATTCATGAATAATTCTACGACAGTTATTTCTGCCATTGAGTGGCCAGAATTTTGACGAACAAGATATAAAAGTGAGTGGGGTCCTGCATGCAAATATTTTTTATGATAATAGCTCAATATAATATCAGTTAAAACGTTTCTACTAGGTAAAATCATGGGAAATTTAGCTTTCTCATTTAAATTTGAATTTGCAAGTCTGCCTCCTACTCTAATGATGTTGCTCTCATCAAGAAAAACATTAAGTGGAGTTAATTTGCTTTTCATAGGAATAGGCTCACCTGCCAACAATTTGCGCATTTCTTCATAGAACTCCCTTTCATGCAATGAGTGGATCAGCCAGTTCTCAGCATGACTTACCTCCTGTGAAGTAAGGGGTCCCTTTATCTTTGTAATTCTGGTTCTGGAGTTGTGTATGAATCTGTAAAGAAAACTTACAACACGAATTAATTTTACATAGTTGTTTGAAATATCAATAATGTTTTCAAGGAAATTGTTTTTAGTCACTGTCAATGTCAAGGAAATGTCCTCTTTGGATTTGAGTTCTTTCTCATTTCCGTTAAATACACTCTTTCTGGGATCGCTTCATCTAGTCCTTTGGTCTGGAAGTCAATTTGACGTAAAAACGAGGATCCATTCCACCACTTGGAGTTGGTTGTAAGAGCGTCTACGCTGATTCCTCTCGTAAGTAGATCTGCTGGGTTGTCCTTGCCGGAACAGTGGAACCACGAGTTAGGATCGGTGAGGGATTGGATTTCGCGAACCCTGTTCGCAACAAAGGGTTTCCATCTATGGTTTGGACCTTTAATCCAATGTAAGGTGACCTGAGAGTCCGTCCAGAAAAAGGCTCTGGTTGAACACTTCTGATCTAGGATTTTCTTGACTTCCTTTGCTAAGCGTGCAGCAAGCAGAGCGCCCATCAGTTCCAATCTAGGCAGGGATAATCTTTTCAGAGGTGCAACACGGCTCTTGGATGTTACAAGATCAACGCTGACTCTGTCCTTGTGCTTGACTCTCAAGAAGGCGGCTGCTCCATATGCTTTTTGACTGGCATCGGAAAAGGTATGGATTTGGACTTCACTTGAATCTCCACTGGAATCGAGGATCTTTCGTGGAATCTTCAACTCTGATAAAAATGGAAGTTCTAACCACCATTGTGACCATACTGCATGAATATCTGGCGGTAGCTCGTCATCCCAGGATAACTTCCGTAGCCAAAGTTCTTGTAATAGGCATTTGAGCCTAATCGTGTAGGGTGACAAGAACCCAACTGGATCGTATATTTTCCCAGCTGATTGAAGCACAATTCTTTTGTGATGGGTTTTGACGTGTCCAATTGCAGAAGTCCTTTAACATCAATTGTAAAATAGTCGTGGACAACATCCCATGGTATCCCTAAAACCTTTGACGAAGGGATTTTGGAACTGTCGTCCGGGTGACGAGGATGTGTCTCAAGGCCTTCCCTTTCCCAAGTTCTCATCAATGTTTGATCATTTGAATTCCATTTGCGTAATTTCATGCTGGCATTCTTCATGATTGTTTCAGCATCCTTTGATACTTTTAAGGCTTGGGAGATGTCATCAGCACCACTGATTACGTCATCAACATAGAGACAAGTGTCAAGCATTTCAGTTGCTGCTGGATATTGCTCACGGTAATTCTCGATGTGATGCTTAATTGTTGCGGAGAGCAAGAAGGGGCTTACGTTGACTCCAAACATCACACGCTTAAATCTATACACTTGAAACTTGTAGGGATCTGTTTGATTTGATCTAATGTCTGGAAACAAAAATCTAACTGCATCTCTGTCCTCGTCACGTAATGAGATTTGCAAGAATGCACGTTCTATATCTGCGGTGATAGCAATCGTGTTCAAGCGAAAAGAAATTATTAGGTGGAATATGTTTGGGTTTAAATTCTCACCTGACCATATACAGTCATTAAGAGATGGTTGTCCATCTTCATGGGAACTTGCATCGAAAACAATGCGCATTTTTGTAGTTAGGCTTTCTTGGCGAAAGACCGCTTGGTGCGGTAAATAGAATACTGCTCTATCAGTTGGTTTTTCAGTTTCTAGAACCCTTTCAATTATTCCTTGAGATTCATATTCTTTCAAAATTTCGGAATATTGTATGTACAGAGTTGGATCACGAATGAATCTTCTTGTTAAGGATTTTACACGTTTTTCTGCTACGGAAAAATTGTCATTTAACTCTTGTGTATGGCTCTTCCAAGGAAACCCAACTTCATAACGACCACTATTGAAACGTACTGAAGATTTAAAATGTTGCATGGCTTGGTCGTCTGGGTCACAACTAGACTCTGCTTTAATTCCTATTGCTTCTAAATCCCAAAATTTTGTTAAATTTCTATCGACCTGATCTTGGATGAAATTGCAAAAATAATAGTTCAAAGGTTCGTTTTGAATGGAACCTGTTACAATGTAACCAAATACGGAGTCCTGCAATATTATTGAATTGTCATGTAATTTTATTTGTTTACTTTTTAATAATTCATAAAATATTTCACCTCCCAGGAGAATATCAATTCGTTTGGGAATATTAAATTCCGCATCTGCATATCTTATATTTTGAGGCAATTTTATTTTTGTTAAATCCAATGGCTGTGTAGGAACGCAACCAGTAATTTTAGGGACTATGAGAAAGTTAAGTTTTCTTTTAAATGAACTTCCGTTCGAAATTTCAGCGGAAATTCCTTTCCTCACTGAAATGCAAGCTCCATTCAAGCCTACAATAGTTGAATTCATAGAGTATTTTTCCAACCCGAGGAAATTTGACGCTTCCAAGCTACAAAGGCATTTCTGGCTCCCTGAATCGAGGATTGCGTTCATTATAAGCCAACCCCTGTCGCACTCTGAACTTTGACCTTCGCGGTCGAAAGCAAAATGGATTTCTCCCCACTCTCATTGTAAAGACACGTCGCGGTTTGAGGATTTATTACATTGGCTGGACTCGGGTCATAAATGACACCTGATGAACTCTGTGGAGAGGGTAGGTTTCTGTTTATCTGTCGGGGAACACTTGTTTTGCAAA
Organism: Trichonephila clavipes; assembly: GCA_019973935.1. NCBI lineage: Eukaryota > Metazoa > Arthropoda > Arachnida > Araneae > Nephilidae > Trichonephila > Trichonephila clavipes. The sequence goes on along the minus strand of BMAU01017522.1, from coordinate 421,457 downwards.
GAAGAGAATTGTGGTTCGCATTACAAACCCTACATTTCCTGTTCAGTTTTAAACAGTTCTTAATAAGGTGATGGCCTAGACAATTAAAGCATAGGTTTAAGGATCTCACTTTGTTGCTTCTTTCTTGAACAGACATCTCGTGAAACATTTTACACTTAAAAATTGGGTGTGTCTCTGAAGGACATAACGGACAGGTTTTTTCATTGCTTTTCACGACAAATGATCTGAATTTTGGAGAATATTCGTTCTTGTTTTTCAACGAAGAATTTCTTTGTACGTTTTCTAAGGCTTGGCTCCTTTTTATTAAAAAGTCTAAAAAATTATTCACTTAGGCAAATCATTAGAATGTAATTCCATTTCATATTGTTTACGCGATTCATCATCTAGACGTTGAGTTATAACAAAAATTAACATTGATTCACACAAAGCGTTAGGTTCTAATTCTAGTTGTTTTAAGGCTCTAAGATGACTCTGAATTGAATCTATTAAACTTCTGAGATGAAAAGCAGATTCAAATTTTATTTTGTTAGGATTTAAAAGTTCAGCAATATGACTATTTACAATTAATCTTTTATTTTCGTATCTACCTTCTAAAGCTTCAAATAAAGATGAGTAAGAATCGTTTACAGTTTGCAATTGTTTTGCATGGCCTTTCAGGGCAGATTGCAAATAATATAGTTTTTGCGAGTCTGATAAACAAGCGTTATCATGAATTAATGATACAAATTGGGATTTAAATTGCAACCAATCAATATATTGTCCCGAAAATTCCGGTAAATTAATGGGTGGCAGTTTCACATTGTAATTAGCGAAATCATTTTTCACAGATAATTCAGAGGTATCCACATTAGAAGATTCAATTAAGGTATTGAGACTCACCTCTAAATTATCTGCGTCCACTTCCATCGTGTCCAAACTGGTCTCGAAATCCATGAGCTCTTCATCTGAAAGAATCCTGTAGCTTTCGGTCCGAAGTTTGTCTATTTTTGCTTTCACTTCAGAAAGCGATGCGAGTTTAGTTCTTATTTCAACTTGATTCAATGGTGAATCCACATTTTCCAAGGAGTTTCTAATGCGTGTGATCTGACCGAGCAGATGTGCTTTCCTTCTGTTAAACACGGTGAGTTCTGATAGTTCCTTTGGAGCCATTTTGAATTTTGGCTCGGGCTCGACACCGACCACAAAACTGGGTGAGGTCGATAGCTCTGATTTTAACCACAAATGGTGTGGTTATTCTAGAAATGTCTATAACGGATTATGAGCAGACTTTGAGTTATGTATAACTTGACTGCTCAAGCAAAAGGCGTGGACTGTATACTTTAAAAATTGTTTGTTTATTGAGGACGGTAGGTACGTCCGCTCCGAGGATGCATTACAAGCATACTGACGAAATGTAAACAAGGAGGACTACTAGCGCCCTCTGCACATGCGGGTCGTAACAATTTTTTTTCATACAAAATGGCATATCTGGCACATTATTTTCAACAACAAAAATGTCTGGCATTAATAAATTCATGTTGTTAATAACATTTTAAATTTAGTGAAAACAAAACCTTTCTTTCTAAAATTATTTAAAAAATCGATATTTTTACCTGTAAAGGTATGATGCGCCTTAATAAACGCAACGTTTACTGGCAGCCAGATAGCCCGCACGATGTTCGAAAAGTCATAGAGAAAGAAATATTAAAGAATCAGCTTTTCTAAAATTCTTTCTCGAAAACGTTGCTAGCTCTTAGACTAATAAGTCAGGAATACTTTTATTCCAAATGGAAAAAAAAAAGGACACACAAATTTTTTTCAAGTCAGTGTCAAAATAGTTCCGAATTGTTCATAAAAATTATACTCACTCATTGGGTTGTCTAAGTGCACATAATCATCATGCAACAAGTTGTTGCATACAACCAAGTGTCGTCCTCGTCACTTGACCATGGTTCAAAATTACGAGGTCCGTCACCAAAAGCCCTCGTGTAAATGAACACAGTGCGACGTTAATATTCACTCACTCACTCGCCAGTGCAAGCGATAAAGTCGCCAAAATTGATGTAACAGAGGCCGAACGGAATAATAGCGCTCAATGGCGCACACAAGGTGTGTATCCTAGGGGTGCGAACCCCACCCCCATAGCCCTTGATTTTTTTTTCCGATTGGTTATAATCCTATGTATGTATTACGTAAAATTTAATTTTGTATTTGTTATTAAATAGTTAATTTTATGAATTAATTCTAATTATTTATCCAATAATTAATTTTGTATTGTTTTTGTCCCCGAAAATCGACAAAATCAAAAGAATATGTTGGGCGGTATATTGGAGCATGATACCAAAATGGTGGACTTTCGACCCTGGACCCTCTCCCACCCCCTGAAAAATTTTTGTATGCGCTACTGTTAGCGCTGGTAAGCTTTTACCACCACATTTTTAAAACAAGTAGGGGTCTTTTCTTATCAGTCAAGTCTTTTTCATAATGCATCAAAAATAGATAAAAAAACCCATTAAAAATTAATACACATTACATATTTTTATGTGTATATTGTGTGTTCTCGCCAATAAAGCCTGCTTGGCCAGATTTGCTCCGGCGAAATGGAAAAGTACCAAAATTACTGCGTTTTTAATGTATGTTAGACCCCTTGCTTTTAATCGTGTTATTCTTATGGATAACACGGTGCCTTTAACGATTATGCCACAATTTTCAATAATTCCCTTAGAATTTTTTTTAATCTATGTCTTCTGGTTTGTAGTAATACGCCTTCTGCAGCAGTTCTAAAAAAGATCCTTGTCATTTTCCGAAGCGATGAGATAAGACCTTGAAAGAAAATAATATACCATTTTTAATTTAAAGACTGTGACTTTCAATCGTAAAACGATGCAAAGCTGAGCACTTTTCTTTGTTTTACTTTGAAAAAAAGAAGTTTTGAAGCGGTTGAATCTTGCAAATTAGGCCTCACCCTCTCAAAATATCCACCTCTTGCCTCATAAGGTATCATTGAGAAGCAGAAGATAGAAATAAAATGTCGAGAACATTCCGGTGTGATGAGTACTGCTGTGATTTACCGGTGCACTCAGACAAAAGAAAGCTTCCGTCACTTTGACCCCAAATTGCAGAGGTCTTCGAAAAATAGCCATTAATTCCGAGGCGCCAGTCTGAAAGAAGAGAACGTGTCATTTTTCAAGATGTGAGATCAGTCTTTTTTCCTACCTTCAGTTACCATGGAAATTTGGAGTTTTTTTTTTTTAAAGATATTTAACTGGGGAAAGAATTATTTTTTTAACTATTCAGAAACTTCATATTTCACTTCATTTCGAATGTAATTTGAACTGGATGTTTTATTCGAGTTTTTATTTTTGAACTGCGTTCGAAGGACCGCGCCCGCTGTAGTGAATTCGAAATACATTTTCAGACAGAAAAATGTTCTAATATTATAGATGTAGTACCCTTCAAGCCTACTTCCAATTTTTAATAAAAGCACTGTTACTTAACTTAACTTATTTTGTTTGTTTTTTTCACTTCAACGAAGTTCTCACACATGAAAGTTCATGTATTTAAATTACCGTGGAATGATTTTTTTCAAACAGCGTTAATTTTCTTTCCCTTTGACGGCAGAAATCAGTGTAATTTCTTTTGCAATTCTTATTATTAGTTCACTCTCTCCCAATATATATATATATATATATATATACATATCTTGTTCAAATTTTCAATCGTTTATAAAATACTTTTTATTCATCCAATAAAGTTCAAATACAATTTTTAAACTTGTAGTGGATGACATTGATATTGATACAGTTTTTTCAAATATTACTTCATTAATTAAATTTTATTTTTTAATTTTAAATTTATTCTGCTTTATTTCCAATGAAGTTACGACTAGCACCAACAGATGGCGCCAGGAAGATTTTCTAACGAATTTTTTCTTGGCTTCAAATATATTTTTTTAAACTTGTAGCTGATGACGTTTAATGTTGATATAGTTTTTTTCAAATATAAATAAATTAATTAAATTTAATTACCGTAAAATCCGGCGTATAATGCGCCTTTTTAATACAAAAAATGAAGTCGAAATTTAGGGGTGCGTGTTATACGCCGGGTATAAGAAGATGATAGTTTCAAAAAAAAGAGAGAAATGTATAAGAAAAATTAGACTTCTACATAGATCGGACTATTGTTTATTTGAAAGGAACAACAATATCTAATGAAATTAAATGATTCTGATTCTAAAAATAAACTATTTTTCAAAATTCTGGAATAATACCTCGAATAAATGGCTTAAAAACTTACCAGCATTGTCACGCACATTTCTCGTTCTTTCGTAAAAATAGAAGTGCGCGTCTATACCTAAAAATTAAAAAATGCAACTTGAAAGTATGGGTGCGCTTTATATACCAGCACCTCCTAGATACAGATGTATCTAGGTACAAATGTGTATCCAAAATTACTTATTATTATTACTTTATTCATATATACCCTAGTGTTACTAAAGTTATGGTATAATTTTTAACTCTCTTATTAATTTTTATTTCCACTCTTTTTACACTTTTGTTAAGTGCTACACACACATTTCAGCTATTCACATGATTTAAATCTGCATTAGGGTCCAGAATCTAGCAATAACTTATTTATTGCACTCAGATTTAGCGCGGGCTCTGCATTCTTAAGTGCAATTTTTAGGTAAGTTACCTCTATCTTGTGATGGATTTAGATATTCCTATCCATTACTTTCAAAAGGTTTTTGCTCAGTATTATTTACATAAAGGGGGAAGGTTGGCTGGCCAAAAACCATATTCAACCCCACTTTTGTATAAATTATTTTATATATAAGCTGTCCTAAGTCAGCAATGTTTATAATACTGCAGCATCCATTTTATAATTTTTAATCTCGGTTGCTCATGTGTCCTTCATTGTGTGATTTTCCTACTGTATATGTGTTTTTCGAATGTAATTGTTTGATGTTATCTCTTGTTCGTAGAGAATAAGTCTCTCTCTCTCTCTCTCTCTATATATATATACAATGTATTTGCCTATTACCTGTTCTTGTTTTAAAATAAATCCTTTTTGATAATAGAAATGTCCTTTAGATTAAAACAGATTTATATTTTATCAAACAGTTACATTTGATTTTACTATAGTAAATTACTTTTTTAATAAATTTCGAATTGCATTATGCATATCCTTTACTATGGATGGTACAGGATTCTCTGTGTGTGCGACTTTCGTTTCTCCTCATCCTTTTCTGTTTGGAGTGACCAAAAAGCAAGAGACAGTCAGAGATGTTTTTTAAAGTTTAAAAAAAAATTCAGGCCGAGATTAAGATAAAGGGCAATGTATACTTAATCGTTTGCGAATGACAGCACAATCAAATTTGAGCAATGAGTAACGAAAGATCAATTCAAAAGGAACGCCGCAATTTTCAAGAAAATGGCACCTGTAATATTTTAAACATTTTTTGTGATCATTGCATTATTATATTATATAAACATTATTATACTATCTATGTCTGTATACATGAAAAATAATGAAAACAATAGTAATAATTCATTCTGTTTTAAATTTTCACTCCAATAAATGTTTTTTTGTTTTCAAATCTGATATAAAGGTACATATTTTTATGTGCGGCCTGCGAGATTATAATGTTTTTCCGAAGTGGCCTGCAAGGTCATTTGGATTGGACACACCTGTCCTAGATGATGAAAGGAGGTGCTGGTTATACGCTGGTGCGCGCTATACTCCGAATTTTACGGTAATTAAAATAAAATTTTCTTTGTTGACATAAGTAGGAATTGACTTTATTATTTTTTTAATTTTTATTTTTATTTATTTATTTTTTCAATTCCTACTATTAGATCACACTTTCTCTATACGTATTTATTTATTTATTTATCTTGGTGGAATTTTCAATCGTTAATAAAATAAATTTTAAAGCGCTCAATTGAGCTGAAATTTTATACACATGATTATTTTGGATGACATTACAGTAATTTAATTTTTATTAATAAAAATTAATTGATTAAAGCTAATTATTTAAAGAATTACAAATACAGCCTCATTGGCATCATTTTTGGCGACTTGTGTCGAAACTTGGAAAAGGTTTCTTTTCTCACGTTTTAAAGCATTCAGTTGAACTGAAATTTTGTATACACTACTGTTTTGCATGACAAGACGATACTTTAATGATAATTAATAGAAATTAATTACCACTTAATGCTGTGATGCTGTCCTATGTATATACAAAATTATATTAATTGTAACTATTTAATAAAAAGTAGCTAAAATAAAAAAAAATTTGGGGTCTAAGTAGGAATTGACTTAATTTTTTTTTATATTACTAGTTTATTACTTGTTCTTGTTGAGTTCACAAAAAAGGATGCACTATATATATAGAAAAGTACTGATTTGAGCCTAGAATGTTCTAAACATTTTTATCCCATATCTGTATAGTATATGAGAGAAAAGCACGACTCACTCACTCATCACGAAATCTCCGGAACTATAAGACCCCCAGACTTGAAACTTGCCAAGCTTCTTTTTTATTGAGTAGAGATCCGCAAAGAACGGGCTTTACAAAAATCGACTCCCAAGGGTGATTTTGGGAAGGTTACGTTAAGGTAGCGTTATAGGTATAAAAAATTCCAGTCTTTTAACAATTAGCTCTATAACTTTGGAATTCAACGGAGACCCGCTAAAAATGGTATTTGAGGAAATCAATTCTGAGGGGGGCTGCTATAAGTTGTGACTATTTAGGAAAATTTTTGAGTAGCATGAGACATAAGAAATTAAATTATTGGTTTATTTTACGTTTACAACTATTAATTACAATCTTTACCTTCAGATATGTTAATAAAACTACTGAGTATTTCAATACTACAGAATGGGTTAGTTGTGATGAAGGAGGCAAAACACACCCCGTCTCTTGTCGAGTGTTTTACACGGACTGTCCTCTCCACTCTCTTGGGGTGGGGGCTGTCCCTTCTTCCTCCTCGAATTTCACTCAAGTTTCCGGCTTGCAGGTGGAACTCATCCATTTAGGTTTCTCACAGCCATCAGTTGTTGAGGTAATGTCTGATGAAAGGACCCCACAATATTTTAGGGGTGCACGTGTGGATATGAACAGCAAAATGTTGTCTATTTAGGGTTCTAGGAGAAGAACATACAACAGTTGTATAATGTCCTGAAACACAAAGCGAAGCGTGCGAGTAACAGCTAGTTTTTCTATGTAGTAGGAATTATAAAGAGGTAAACTCGCCCTTAAAAATACTATTGTTTAAAAAAATATTTTGAACTTTTTAAAAATTTCTTTTACACTCTATGTCAGTGGACCCCAAACCCGGGCCGCAGTCCGATACCGGTCTGTTGTTCAAATTGAACCGGGTCGGTGAAGGAACATTAAATTATTTCCATTTTATTTACTGTGTGATGTACCTGTTTCTCTCGAGTTTGAGCGAGCTTCCATGTTAAGGTATCCGACTACGTTCGAAACCGTGATTTTAAAAAAGCGCATAAATGGATAATTTTCATGATATTTAGTGTCACTTAGATTAGAGAATACATGTAGAAAATTATTTTAAGGACATTTTGACAAAAAAAAAATATTTAAAAACAATATTTCGGCAAAAAATTAACTTAGAATAACCTTTTTTCAAAATGTTCTCCTTTTGTGAAAAATGCTTCTATTATAATAATATTTTGCCTGTATATAGCTCAAACCTCTGTACAGAGGCTCAACTATGATGTTTGAAAAATTCACATTACTTTCAGAGTTACAACCCATTGAAATAATGATCGGCGTTTTTTTTCTTAAAATTTCTCCCCTCTGTTGTCGTAAAACATGGATAAACCCACTTCTAAGTTATATATTTAAAAAATTCTAGTTTAGCCTCTGTACAGAGGTCTGAACTATAGACAGGTAAAATATTATTATAATAGAAGCATTTTTCACAAAAGGAGAATATCTTGAAAGTGGGTCATTCTATGTTCATTTTTTGTCAAAATATTGTACTTAAATAATTTTTTATTGTAATACTATTCTTAAAACAATTTTATATACATTTTCTAACCTAAGTGACACTAAATATAAATATTATCCATTTATACGCTTTTGCAAAATCGCGATTCCGAACGTAGTCGGATACCTTAAATCATTTTATATTCATTTTTTGGTGTAACTGTAAACAGTGGCGCACACAGGAATTTTTCAGGGGGGCCGGGGCCGAAAGTTCACCATTCTTGTATCTTGCTCCTTTTGATTTTGTCGATTTTCGGGAACAAAACACAGTAAAAAACTAATTATTGAATAAATAATTAGCATTAATTAATAAAATTAATCATTAATAACAAATACTTACTTAAATTTTACATACTATTTACTTAGAATTATAATCAATCGGAAAAAAATGAAAGGCTTTGAGGGGTCCGGACCCCCAGGACCCCCCCTTGTGTGTGCCACTGACTGTATACAATTAAATTAAAACTATTAAACAAAAGCAATCTAAAATATAGACAATCAATGTCCCATTCTCAGCATACTGCAGTAAAATTATCGAAGGTTAATTGGTCCACGGGGTGATTAAAATGTTGGAAAGCACTGCTCTATATGACTGCGGCAACTGAGCGTTCGTTCATAAGTGCGATCTCGTGACCATGGCGAGTCGTGGGTCATTCTTTGGATGGTACGGCATATCCGATCTTTTTGCAACAAGTCCTGCCCGAGCTTATCGACGCAGCACATGTCCCTCCGTCTTTACTCCTCTTCATGTGGTACCAGCATGATGGAGCTCCTCCACATTACGGAGGAAACGTTGAAGCCCACCGACACTTCAACGTTTCCTTTGGACAGCGGTTGGTAGGTAGTGGTGGCCCAGTCCATTGGCCTGGCAGATCACTGGATTTATCATGTATGGACTTCTACAAACTCTTCATGCAAAGAGTTTGGTGCCTTCAGCTGAAGGTATAGGCGCTCGAATATTTGTAGCTGCCAGGAGGATACGTGACATGCTAGGAATCTTCCAGAAAGTAAGGAATTCCATGCAGCACCACTGTCAGGCCTGCCAGATGACTTCTGGGTGTAATTTCGAACACCTGTTGTGGTACAACCTTTTAATAAAATGTTTTCGATCGCATTAATGCGCATCTGTTTCTGTTCTTTTTCTCTGCTTCTTTGCACCATAGCTCTCAACAACGGCATTTGCGATCTTGCATTCCCATGTGATTCCGAGTCGTCTCTGTACCCCTAGCTATTATAGCTATTACAACTCACCCCACACTATTATAACTAGCCAGTGGCGCACACAAGGGGGGTCCTGAGGATCCGGACCCCCCCCAAAGCCCTTGATTTTTTTCCGATTGATTATAATTCTAAGTATATAGCACGTAAAATTTAATTAATTACTTGATTTTATTGATTAATTTTATTAATTAATGCTAATTATTTATTCAAAAATTGGTTTTTTACTGTGTTTTGTTCCCGAAAATCGACAAAATCAAAAGGAGCAAGATACAAGAATGGTGAATTTTCAACCCCGGACCCCCCCTCCCCTTGAAAAATTCCTGTGTGCGCTACTGTAACTAGCTCATAACTAGTTATTATGGTGTTTCTTTTATAATGTATACCCGTATACCCGTATACGGGTATACATTATAAAAGAAACCCGTAAAGTATACCCGTTCTTCGCACGGGTGAACTGAAAAATTAAACAACACAGATTGAAGGATAAAGAAGTTTTTAATGAGTTAATTTTACGTGAATTGCAAATTAAATAAAAAAAAGCTTTTTGCATATCTCAGCTAAACAAAAAAAAAAAAAAAAAAACCTTTGTTAAATTTTAAGTCTGTAGATCTAATAGCTGATAAAAAGGATTTTTTTTTCATTTATAATTGAGGTTCGATTTTTGAAAATACCTCCCTAAGCTGATCTCTGCTCAGCAAAAGTAACACATTGTTAAAAGTTTTGTGTAATGAACTCTTAAAATAGTGTAAATAATTTATATCTGAAAGTATAATACATTAATATTACTTTCTGTAGTATTTATTTTATGTTAAAATTGTAATATTCGCAAGCAACGCCGTTTCTTAAATTATAATGGCGAATCAATGAAAAACATAGCGAAATGTTAACGATAGAGTCAAGTTGGCAAATGCCTAGCTACTTTCATAGCTCGAACTTTATTAGAGCTTTGTAAGACCCGCCGTGTAGGGGCGCGATGCACGTTAATGCTTTATCTACCACATTATGATATACTGCAGTTTTTTTCATGCAATATTTTTTTTTGGATCGCTACATTGAAAATGAAGGGATACACATAAACAAAATACTCCACTTTGGGAAATTTAATGCTTTAGAGATAATAAATTAATTAAAGATATTCCACTGTAAAATTAATTATATACACCGTTCACTTAAAATAAATAGTCAAATCGTTTTCTAAGGTCTCCATAAACATACAAAAACATAAGACACTTAAATTTTGACATGAACTATTTTTTCGGGACAAAAATAATAATCTTTGCAATCCGCTGAAAACGCCGTCAGCTGAAAACGCAATATCTGCTACAAATCTATTCGCCTTCCCCGCTAAACTATTCATCATAGAACCCGTGCTGCCATATATGTTGGAAGAGTGGATTTCAAAGAATATTCCTGCTTATTGGTAGAATATTCCTTCTAAGTTGGTGCGGTAGTTAGGAGAAGGAGGTGCCAGCTCAGGTGTCGTCCACGTCACTTGACCACGGTTTAAAATTACGTGATCCGTTGCCAAAAGCCCTCGTGTAGCTAAAAAGTGCGACATTAATATTCTCACACTCCAAAAAATACAGTACAGTAGTTATTGCGTTTTTAAGTATAAAAATAATTATATCTGCCTATTCAATTAAAATTATAGTGTTATAATTAACTACTAACCACAAACAAATTTTGAAAATTTGTCCAAATGATACAGTGTGAAAGAGAAAGTTTATTTACTTTAAGTATCAGAACTGATAAAAGCATTTATTTGGAAAAAAGATCAATTTCTTACTACCAAATGTGCATAATAAAATCATAAAAAAAAAAACCATTAAAATAAAGAGAGATTTATAGCAACCTCTCCCTTCAAAACTTAGTTTTATTCTGAAATAAAAAAAATGGGCATTATGCTGATCACAGGAATTAATTAGAAGCCAGCTCCTTGCGTAGCCAAAACAAAAAGGGGTTTTCACAAACAAAAGATAGATATATGCTGTGGTGGGATTTTTTGCAGCGCACGCCAGCCAGAATTGCTTGCAGATGGCCGAATTTTTCCTACTTACTTGACAAATATCGTTTTACTTTGGACACTTCATACAATATCTTTATAAATTATAACCTATGCTATAAATTATAGCATTGTGCTATTCTGATGTATAAGCTATATTACTGTAAAGTTTCATTAAAATCCATTCAGTTGTTTTTGCGTGAAAGACCCCCAAACATCCTCACAAACTTTTGCATTTATAATATATATTAGATGTTTTCTTATACATTTTTAAAATGATAGCCGATTAATGCATCATGGCAAAGTTAAAATTCGAACTGAAAGCATAAAATTCTATTAAATTACCAAAAAAAAAAAAATCGAATAACTTTATTTGAAAACAAAAACAAACAAAAAAACGTTTAGACCTTAGACATTTCATTTATTTGGAAAATTTCTCACTTTAAGTATTCAGTATCCGCTTTATGAAAAATCGAACTTTGTTCTGGATACCTTCCCTGTTCACTAAGTCTTACTCACAGGGGGAAAAAAAAGAAGAAAGGAAAAAAGAAAATGGAACGAAAAAAATACCGTTCTCATGAAGAGTGTGACTAAGTCTTACACTGCATTCTGTTCGGATAAGACATAAGTGGAAAAAAGAATGCGGTGGGAAAAGTTTTGTTTTTTCTTCTTATTTAGAAAAAAGAAGTCGAGAAATAAACTGTTTTCTTTGATTATTTAAAGAAATGCACATTGCAGAAGGGGGAAGAAATGAGAAAGAGTATGTAATTGGTATAATGTTTTTATGGCTCCTACTCAATTTATTTAAAAGGACATTTGAAATGTTTTTCTTATTGATGTACTTTGAAAAATAAAATAATACAAGTGAAATTTTGGAAAATTATCTTCTTTTTAAAACATTTATTTTCCCGCTGATAGAATTATTTTAAAACTTTTAGATGAATCTATCAACCACGTGTAGACGACAGTAGTTGACTGACTACGTTTGAATCCACGATTTTGAAAAAGCGTATAAATGAATATTTTTTTGATATTTAGCGTCAGTTGAATTAGAATATGTTTATAAAGTTGTCGTAAAAATATTATTACAAGAAAAAATTATTTAAATGAAAATTTTTGGCAAAAAATGAAGAATTACCTATTTTTAAAACATTCTCCTTTTATGAAAAATACTTCTGTATTAATAATATCTTGTCTCTATACATAGGACTTTTGAAAGGACCAATTAATTGAAATAATAACTGGTGTTTTTTTTGTTAAAATTTCTCTACTTTGATGTATTAAAATATGAATAAATTCTCTTCTAAATTATAGTTCAGACTGCACAGAAATGTTCGCTATATGTAGGCAAAATATAATTATTATAGAAGCATTTTTCATAAAAGGAGAATGTTTTTGAAAATATGCTGTTCTCTCTCTCTTTATTTTTTGCCGAAAAATCGCATTTAAATATTTTTTTCTTGTAATACTATTCTTAAAACAATTTTATATGTATATTCTAATTCAACTGTCACTTAATATCAAAAAATTATCCATTAATACGTTTTTTCATAGCCACGGTTCCGTACGTATAGTCAGTCGCCTTAAGTTGGTCTTTAAAAAAATAAGAGAGCATATATAAAGTTTTTTTTTAAATCATTAAATATTTATTGAGGCTTAAATTTTACATATTATTCAATTTATAACTCGGTAGAAGCCAAAATTATTCCTTCATATCAATGCAAGTTAAACATCAACAGCAAGAAAAAAAAAGATACAATAATAATCTTTAGAACAATAAAGCGTCGCAAAGCAACCAGTCTATGTTGCCTAGGGATTGCAATACTGGGATACCGAATACCGGTATTTTGAGCTATTTGTGTACAATTTTGTAATACCGGTATTCACTAGTTTAAATACTGATTTTTCAACTGTCTCCAAAATTGAAAACGTCTTACTGTATTTATATAATTATAATGATTTTAAAAATGAAAAGAAAAAAAAAGAGATTTGAATCAAGTTTTATTGTACAAAAGAATTTGATCAAGTTTATTGTACATTTTCTTAAAGTTTTTTCCCCACAAACCTATCCGTATTCAGAAGAATTCGGTACTGTTATCGAGGGGATGACACTATATCGATAGTGAAAAGGGATTGTCTCTAGAACAAAAATTAGAATTAGCGATAGCAAAATAAATTCAACAAACCAAAATGCAATACAGAAATATCAGCTATATCCAAAACCATCCGACGAGAAATCGATTTATTTGAAAAAATGAGGGCCTTAGAGTTAAATACTTGGAAAAAGTATACCGCACATTGCTAACAGTACCACCAACTAGCGCAGATTCCAAAAGTGAGTTTTCGACAGATGGTAATTTTTACATAAAATTATGTCCCAGGCTTAATAACAGTACAATGCAGTGGTCACACAAGGGGGGTCCCCCCTTGTGTGACCCCTTGTTGAAAATCAGGGGCCGCCCAAAGCCCCTGATTTTTTCCGATTGATTATAATTCTGAGTATATAGTACGTAAAATTTAGTTAATTACTTGTTATTAATGTGGCATGCAGCCAAAAGCAAAACACAAGTCTTCGCGCGCAGGCGCAGCTAAAACACGAACTGAAACTTGCGAAATAGTGGAAGAGAAACAAAAACTCTTGGACATTAGAGCAGAGAGAAAAGGAGAACGCGAGAGGTGCGCGAGCAGGCGTTACCTTCTGAATATCATCGTCAAACTTATCTGTAAAAACTTATCTACCTTTTTAATTAATTTTTGTTTAATGTTAAAATAAAATAGAAGATAGACCAACGTATTGGACCCCTTGTTGTCTCCCACATTAATGATTTATTTTATTAATTAATGCTAATTATTTATTAAAAAATTAGTTTTTTTACTGTGTTTTGTTCCCGAAAATCGTCAAAATCAAAAGGAGCATGATACAAGAATGGTGAACTTTCGATCCCGGACCCCCCTGAAAAACTCCTGTGTGCGCTACTGGTACAATTGATGCATTGTTTTTTACGATCGCATTTCAAAAATTTGTAATAGTACCACAGACTGAATAGTGATATTTACACTTTTTTGTGATTTAAATAAATAAGATGTTTCTGTACTTTTTTTTATATACTGTTATAATTTTTTGTTTTATTTTCCAGTTTTACTACAGTGTTCGTAACACAAAAAATAATTTGTATCTTATAAACTATAACAATATATAAAAAATCACAGTATATAGTTTATAAGATACAAATTATTTTTTATGTTACGAACACTGTAGTAAAACTGGAAAATAAAACAAAAAATTATAACAGTATATAAAAAAAAGTACAGGAACATCTTATTTATTTAAATCACAAAAAAGTGTAAATATCACTATTCAGTCTCAGGTACCATTATAAATTTTTGAAATGTGATCTTAAAAAACATATCTGTGTTTTCTTTCTTTTTCTAAAATTTCTACTACCGGTATTAAAACCGCTATCCCGGTATTACGATCCAAAAAATACCGAATACCGGTATTGAACTTTTGGTCCGATATTACGATCCCTAATGTTGCATTCACGACAAACAGACATCAAACCACTTCAGTTCTTTTTAAGTTGACTTGTGATTACAATGTTCAAACCAAAAATGAGAAATAATTGCAAAGTTCACGTCAATTTTTCCAATCAAAATTACTTTTGTCCAGTGTGGATTAAATTAATTATAACTTTATAAAAAGAAAAATATAATACATGTTTGCTAAGATTTAAGTTTGCCGTTTCAACCATTTTAATTTCATTCATTCAATTTTTTTCATACAGAGGCAGAGCCGTAACGGAGAATATTACGTCCCCCCATCAAACTCAGGTTTTGGGCCTTAAGTCTAAATGCGCACTTAGCGTCAGTAAAGCTTTGGACTTCCTAGAGTCCCTCCTGTCCCCCCCTCCCGCAACGCGGGGGTGTATGTTACGCCATTGCACAAAGGAATGATTATCAACTTAGTTAATTTTAAACCATCTTGAAAGGAAAAAAAATTAGAAGATTTTTCTTCCTTTGGAACAAACTTGTGCTGATAGAGCTTCCAGCGATAAAGAAGGATAACCTTTTTTTAAATTGAATAAAAATACCGAAAAATTAAAAATGAAGTAAAAATTATTGCAATACTTTAACTTGTACAAATAGCTATTTAAAGACAAATAACCAGAAGTATGCAATTTTTATCTGTCAAAAAATCGTACATCAAATACCTTAACAACACTGAAAAATATGAAACGCTGTGAACGAACAAAAATTGCTATTATTTTTAAAAGGGGTAAAAAATGTATTATTTCTAAGAATTTAAAGCGAAACATGTCAAGTTCACTTCGGAAATACGATCATCATAATGTCATTTGAAATAAAAACATTTTATGACTAAACGGAGATCATAAATTTCATCGCTGAAACTTATGCAAGTTCATCGATAATTTAAAAGCATTTCAAAGTTGCTTGGGGAGTTGCACAAGACAATAACAAATCAAACAGCTGTAGAGGGAATTTAAATCATTCGTGGATATTTTTTTTTAATCTCATCATGAATTAATCCCCAATTGGTATTCACATCACGTACATACATATGTAAAATTAAAATATGAAGGAGAAAAAATTGTAAATCTATTTATAATGTTGTGACCTTCATAAATTTTGCACATTTCATTCTGTCTTTTAATCTTTATATCGTTTGGAAATTTGTTTTTATTCGAAGAGAGCTTCTGGATTTTCGCTCTTTTAATTATATTTACGAACACACATTTGTTACCACCGCAAAATATGTATCACCCCTACTTCCTCTTTTTCAAAGAACAGTTAGAATTTTCTGTCATAGTTTCCGCATAGCACTACGTCAATGTGAAAGATTTATAAGGTACTTAAATCGGACACCACTGAGTACTTTTAGAAGCTTAATTAGCATTCTTTCAACGATTTGAACTCAGTAGTAAAAAGTCAGAGGAAGAAATGGAACGGTCTTGAAAATCGTGATGGAATTTTCGGCATCAAAAAAAGCATGAAATTCGACCTTCGATTACGCTTGTTGAAAGCAGCTGGACGTTTACAGCACGCTAACGAGTTATGAGAGAGCGGATGACAAGGTTTTCTCAAGTGTTCGTTTGCGGACTATAGTTTTGATATTCCAAACAACAAATTAGGCCTAGTTACTGATAACCCTTGCTGTGTTATTTGTTTTGCAATAGGGAAGCAGAAAAACGAAAACATCGCCGAATCCTCTTTGAAATAGAAGCAAAAGAACAATGGAAGATAATTTCTGGCGCCAAAACTTCTGTGACGAACGGGTTCGGAAAAGATAAACTACGTGCGTTCGGGATGTCGCAGGAATTAAAATCGCAAGTTTTGATCTGAAATCGTGTCACTAAGTCGTTTGTAAAGAGGACAAATAAGGTGTTATAAACGATTGATCCTTTTTTTTTTTTTTTGCTTCTGTGTTGCGAAATGGAGCTGAGGATTATTCCAGACGAGTTTTATTTTTTGTTAACAGAATTTTCAGGTGCACGTCGATTTATTTTTTAAGAAATAAGAATGGAGTAATGGAGTCAATCACCGAGTGAAAAAAAGTTTTAATCCGCAAAACACGTTTGCTAAAGTTTATTTTAAATAAATAATTGATATTTTTGAGAATTTTCTCCTGGGCAATATCTCTGAAACTTGATTGTTGCCATTTTCAAAGAGCAAAATATTCAAGAAAATTATTTATTGACAGACAGTGAACTACAAGATAGAAGAAACTCTCAAAAGGTTAATTATTATTAAATTGCTATGATTTATTAGTTGATTATTATTTGAATTAAAGAAATAAAGCAAAAAACCTGCTCAAACATATTTATTTTTTTAAAGTAAAAAGTTGCACATTATTACATTTTTATTTTGTCATAAATTAATTTTATTGTCGACAGCTTGTTCTTCACTTCTTGCTTTAATCTATCTATTATGAAATAATATTTTAGAGGAAACAATATATTCGTAAACTTATAATTTTTATGATCACATCAATGATGAAAAAACCATTGTAATTTCATCATTTAAAAATGAAATAAAAATTATTCACAGCACAATTAAATTCGGCACATTACACATGTTCAACATACTTATTATTGTCATTTAGATTATGGGAATTTATATGTATAAGAATGTTACTTAAATTAAAACTTGTGGAAAGAAATTGCCTTCTGTTAAATAGGCAGTTTTTTTTCGTAAATAAAGACTGGTAAGTTTAAAAACTAAGTGTTTCAGCAAGTAAATAAATTTTATAGCCATAAAAAATTAAGATATTTGACGCATAAGGCTTATGAAGGAAATCAAAATTAACTGTTTTCAGTGAAAAATACAACGCAAAAGTTAGAAGCAAAATCGAACGATGAGTCGAAGTAAATAAACAGATATCCAGTAATTGCCAGATTTGAAAACTTACTTTAAAAAGAGTAATAAGTGAGGCTTCTTTGTAGCATTTATAAATAAAATATTAAAATATACTTCACATAAACTGTTTAAAAATGGAAGGAAACCGAACGATTTATATAAGGCTTAGGATAAAAAATCTATTTTAATGTATAACAATATTTTATCCTAAAAAAACGTAATATGCATAATTTATAACATTATTAAAACTTTTTTTGAAAGTTTTCTTTTGACTTTCTAATCACTGCCCTTAATTAACTTATTGTAAAACACCCATTCCCATGTTGCTTTAAAAACTTAGTTTAATAAAAGCTAATTACAGTTTTTAAAATTCTTATACATATATATAAATCTACCAAACGATAATAAAAAAATACCTAAAAATACTATTCATGTCTTCATTTTTTAAGGCTTTTCAACAGTACATTTCTCAATATAAATATATAATGCAATAATCACATACACTCATTTAAGAGAATCCAGTAAAGCAGACGAGAAGCATCCTTATCTGAGCACCCCCTACTGAAAAGAATTCAATTACTTTCCAGAATGACACTTTTCTATGAAGTCAAGATAATTCAACAATGATTTATTCTGAAAGCTTCGAATACCGAAGAATTTTTTTCCCAACATTCCATTGTAATCTTTTCTGCTTAAACGGAAGAAATTAACCTGAGGGGGGTTGAAAATGTGGACTCTACTAAATCTTAAACAATACTTATAATTTATTATGAATAAATGAAAGCATATTTGTCAGTTGGAGGTAAAAAAATAACAGTTCTTTCAAAATCTTTCTGGATAAAAGCTAGAACAAATATGGGAGAAAATTTCAATATGTCATCTACTAATTTATTAATAATAAATGACATCCGGCGTTATCTGGACTTATATATCGCCTTCTGAAACATGATGGCTGTAAATTTTCCATTCCAGTGCTTTTAGTTCGGGGAAATTTGGTCTCCGTTGAGAATTTTTTGATGACGCGAGTAGCTCTTGTGACATATTTGGTCACAATTTTTTATAATAGCCCAGCCTGACCAATAGCTTTAAATATAGAGTGAAAAAATGTTGTGGAATTTTTCTTATAAAGTATTTTTACATATTAATTAAAATGAATTTAAAAATAATTTTAAGGAACTAAATCAAATTTTAGTTTAAGTATTTGACTTCAGTTAAAGGAAAATTAGATATTAAATCTTTCTTTCGAAGAATTTTTATGATAGCAGAAAAGCGATTCATAAATATTTTTTTTGTATGTTAAGAGGACACAGTGCACTGTAAACAATTTCTTTTATTTATATGTTTATATGAAAATGTTTACATGCACCCTATTTAAGCACACATGAATCACACAATTCAAAAGAAAAACGCCCTTTTTGAGCAACTATTATTTTAAATTTGTTTAAGTTTATAATTAAAATGATTATTATTTTACTTATATATAGCTAGCACTTTTATACAGAGCCTAAACTAGGATTTTTCAAAAATTAATTTTATTCTTAGAGTTATTATCAATTAAAATAATAATAACTGTTTTTTTGTTAAGAATTCTCCCCTGTGATACATTAAATTTGAATAAATCTACTTCTAAATTATATTTTTAAAAAATCCTAGGTCAGGCTTTATGTAGAAGTCTTAGCCATATATAAGAAAAATATTAGTATAATTATAGAAACCCACGTATTTAGAAACATCACACAATTAAAAAAGATAGTAAAAAAATTCGATATTTTGGACATTTTTGTGAACACAGTTACAAATACAGTGATGCATACAAGTCTGAAATTATTTTGATAAGACAAAGAAATTTTTTGGGGGGATTAAAATTACCATTGCCATTGTGTGTTTACATAAACTGAAACTATTTTGAATGGGCTAAATTCATTTGACGTCATAGTCACGTGATAACTGAAATCATACGTTTCCAGCCAATCAGTTCATTCACTTTGCATTTACCTACTTTTATTCTTTTTACAGAAACTTTATTTTGAAAAGTATATATTTGTCATCAGTAAAAATGCACATAGGTAAAAAAAAAGCATTTGATTTAAAACTATAATCTAATATAAGAATTTGGTACTTTTCCGTTTCGCTGGTGCAGGCCATAAAGTCGCCAAAAATGATACAACCGACGCCAAACGGAATATTCTGGCTGGTAACCTTTTACCACTACATTTTCAAAACAAGAGTTATTGACTTTTTCTTTTTATCACAATAACGTCTTTCTCATATACATCAAAAATAGACGAAAAACCTATAAGAACTAATATTTATAAATATTTTTTATGTATATTGTGTGTTGCCGCCATTAGCTCCAACTTGGCGAGATTTGAGCCGGCGAAACAGAAAAGTACCAAGAATCTTTTTTAACTTTTAAAAACTTTTCGAAGAATCTTAATATTTGAACATTTTTACCCAATGATCAAATCTGAAATTTTACTTAAATTTTACACAAGTAGAACTACAAGTATAAGTCTAATGTCAGCTTTGGAGAACACGTGATAGTATTTATCACATGCTCGTCATGAATTTAGCCCATTATTGAGAAAAAAACAAAAATAGGCTTAAGAAGTCACGTGTTCCTTTCACGATAATTTTATTAATTTTTCTTACCAATCACTTTTCCTGAATATTACAGCGCGAGGCTAACATCAACACAAAACTGTATAATCTTAAAGAATATAATACATGTCAAACTTGTTTAAAAAGTAACAATGTATCGCTTTCTTGACGGGCTATTTAATCAAAAGAAACTTTCGATCCAGATCTAGGTTGGAATGCATAATGAATCGTACGTAGAATTTCTCTTTCTTTGATGTCAAGTGAACTAACTAGTAAAACAGCTCTTATCGAATAATCGCTGGAAATGTAGCATCATGTCCTCATAGCCGAGTTAAGAGTAAAACGGTTTGAGGAATTTTAGATTGAAATGGAGATTAAAGTTTATTTTGCATTTGATTTTGAAAAATTCGAATGCTAATTATACGAGTGCTGTGAGGCTGCATATATAACAAAGTATGTAATTAATAAAAAGGAAAAATATAGGCGAGGAAAGAAAGTAATCTGTAGTTGGCAACTATAAACAGCATGGAATAATTTTCGTATATTATGCTAGTCTCATTTTTTTCAATAGACTAAATTCAGGAGTTAGTCTATTGAATGTGATGGCGCGTCCTTCTGATTAACAAATCCTCTTAGGAAATCTATAGTCCTTAAAAACTATTTTATTTGCACCGCACCCTCTGAAGAAGAGAACGTGATTATGTAAATTAGGTCTACAGTATATAGTCTAAGTTTTCAAGCTAGAGAGAAAGATAGGATAGTTTGTTAGTGGAACAGTGATTAATCAAATTTATAGTGTAACCCAGATATTTGCTACTTGATAATAGTAATAATTAAGATGACTCTATCTTCGCTATCTAATCTCTATCAGATTGAATAGAGATTAGATAGCTAAGGAGGCAGTGTATTCGAACCTGAAGTAAGTGTACTGGTATTTAAGGTATCCGACTATGTTCGGAACCGTTATTTTAAAAAAGCGCATAAATGGATAATTTTCAAGGTATTTAGTGTCACTTAGATTAGAATACATGTATAAAATTGTTTTAAGAAGATTATGATAAAAAAATTATTTAAATGCAATATTTTGGCAAAAAATTAACTTAGAATAACCTTTTTTCAAAATGTTCTCCTTTTATAAAAAAATGCTTCTATAATAATAATATTTCGCTCATGCAAAGTAAAGACTTCTCCAGAGTCTAGGATTTTTGAAAAATTCACATTATTTTCAGAGTTGCCACCAATTGAAATAATCATCGGCGTTTTTTCCTTAAAATTTCTCCCCTCTGTTGCAGTAAAATATGGATAAATCCACTTCTAAGTTATGCATTTCAAAAATCCTAGTTCAGGCTCTGTAGAGAGGTCTGAGCTATATAAAGGCAAAATATTATTATAATAGAAGCATTTTTCATAAAAGGAGAGTGTTTTGAAAATGGGTCATTCTATGTTCATTTTTGGTCAAAATATTGTACTTAAATAATTTTTAATCGTGATAATATTCTTAAAAAAATATTATATACGTTTTCTAATCTAAGTGACACTAAATATCATAAATATTATCCATTTATACGCTTTTCCAAAATCACGGTTCCGAACGTAGTCGGGATACCTTAGTCTTCTCATACTTCACGTACCTTTAATTGACTCCATATAGCTTTAATTGGGTGCATCTCTTAGTTTTGATTGATTGAACTTCTGTTTTTGATTGTGTTACAAATAAATTAAGTGATTTTGAACATGGGGCTAGTCTTCCTTCCCTTTCTTCCACATCTCTAGGCGTGAATCCGAGATCCTTTCAAATGTAATTACACATTCTTCATTGAATTCAAAACTGACATTACACTTGTACCTGTTGTTCTGCTTGTAAAATTTAGGTAAAATTTCAAATTTAATAAACGGTATAGATGTCCAAGTATTAAGATTCTTCAAAAAGTTTTTCAGAATGACAAACAAAAATCTCATATTATACGTGTACTTTAAAATAAAATGCATTTTGTTTACCTATGTGTGTTAATATTATTGGCAAATGTGTATTTTTTATTAGAAAGTTTCTGCAGAAAGCAAAAGTTGGCAACAGTGATACATACGAACTGATAGGATGGAAACAAGTGTGATTGCAGTTATCATGTAAATATGACATCACATGAATTTATGGATTGATTAGTAATCCTCGTTTGTACTTAATGTGCCTATGACGTCACATGAATTTAGTTTAAAAAGAAAAAGACTCTAATGGACTAGAATTATGATGGTCACATGATAACGGCAATCACGTGTTTCTCATTGATTAAAAATTTACGTACTAGTAATTCAACTAGAAAAGTTTAAATTTGACGACTGGATAAAGAGTTCACGTGTTAAAATTCTTCAAACAGTTTTCAAAATTTAAAAAAAAACTTTATATTATACGAATACTTTTAAATTAAGTACATTTTGTTCAGCTATGTGCATTGTTATATCACTGACAAATATTTACTTTTTATAAGGAAGTTTTTGCAAAAAGCAAAGGTTGGCAACAGTGAAGCACATGAACTAATTGGCTGGAAACACGTGATTACATTTATGATATAATTATGACGTCGAATTAATTTATGAACTGATTGGCTGAAAACACGTTATGTGATGTGACTATGACGTCACATGAATTTAGTCCATTCAGAAATAAATTGTACTTGATATTGGGAGATTTTATTCCTTGAAAGCTTAGTAAAAGTATTCTTACAGAGCTTTCCAATTTGAATCAACATTACGATAGTTTAAAATAAAACGTTTAATATTATTTGTTTTAACAAAGTACTACTTTGGGGGATTTTTATCAAGAAGTAAAGGAATTGTTGTTCTGAGCCGTGTGAAATAGTTTGTAAAATACAAACGGGACTACAATTGTCTGCGAATCTTCATAATCCTAGTTATAACGATGACAGTTTGTAGGTAATTGACAAATCTAGAAAGTTTTTTTATTTTCATAGATACAAGTTTTTTTCAGAAAACCGGAATTTTTGTGAGTTACATCTTATATTTAGTAGTAATGCTATTTTTTGTTACGAAAAAATCCCCCAAATAATATTTATTTCCATGCCTTTCCTTATGCATAATACAGTTTCAACAGATAAAATTCAAACGCCATATAAATTGATTGAGGAGAGACACTTTTTATATATAATTTTCTAAAAATCGAAAAGTGAGAAAAAAAAAGTTTTCTTAAATATATATATATATATATATATATATATATATATATATATTATTCTATATAGATAAAATATTTTACTCTTTCAATCTTTTACTATTTATTTATTTAAACAAACTGGGCAACACGACTTTTTTCCACAACAGCAAAGTCTCTAAAATTTAAGAGGGGTTGCATAATTAAAATATGTTTCTGAAAAGCTATTTGTAGAAAAGGTTGCTAATCAGTGGCGCACACAAGGGGGGGACCGGACCTCCTCCCCAAAGCTCTTGACTTTTTTTGATTGATTATAATCCTATGTATATGGCACTAATAATTTAATTATTTCATATTAATAATTAATTTTATTAGTTAACGCTAATTATTTATTCAATAATTAATTTTTTACTGTTTTTTGTTCCCGAAAATTGACTAAATCAAAAGAATATGTTGGGCGGCATATTGGAGCATGATACGATAATGGTGGACTTTCGACCTTGGACCCCCCTTTGAGAAATTCCTGCGCGCGCCACTGTTCTTAATGAATATAAAAAAAATTGACTATAAATCCACCCCTGAGTTAAACATTAAACGGTACATGGTAATTAATTAAACAACAACAAAAAACATGAAAGAAGGAATACTTCGAACAATTAAAGCAAAATTAATATTAGTTTGAAAAAGGACAAGGGGTTTATTACCCGAAGGGTCGGAGGGGGTGCACTGATAGAGATTTATAGTGATATTAATCTTAAGCATGGAAAACATGAAAATAATATTTATACATTTCTTAACTAGCTATTTTCATCAATCCTAGTCAGCTTTTAAGATATATTTTTCTTTCCTTAGAGCTTAAATTTCAAGTCCATGTTTTGATAACTTATTTTGGGACTTCCACTTCGATAAACAAGTTCCGAACTAGGGTGGAGCTACATGATTTGTGTACAGATTACTATTTCTACGCCTTTCTTGAACTACATCCCAACGTTCGACCCACAAGAGACGAACGAGATCTAGATACAAGCCTCAGTTCGGTTTGTAAGGCATTCCTACCCAGCAGGAAGTCTTTGGGAAAAAACGTGGGAAACATAATAGAGAAGTGAGCCTCTTTGACAAATAGCTTCTTTTTTCCCCTTGTTTTCGACGACTACAGGAAAGCAAAGATGATATTAATCATGGCATTCTATATTTAGTTTTGGGAAGAACGATTCCCCCAATTGTGCTCGAATTTATCCCACTGCTGACACAGACACTTACTTATACCTAAGTGTTGCAATCCTGCTGGAACACGAGACTTTTCAGCGCCTGCAGCCCGATGTGTCAGGCGCCGACCACTTGTCCATTTTCACGTTCCAATAAATCTCAATCTGACAGTTAACCTTTTCTCTCTTGAATATCTGACTGATGCCCGGGTTGATCAAAGAAGAGATCTGGAAGTTGAGCATTACTGGTTTGAAAACCAACCCCGCCCTGTTAGATAAATTTTGAACCCAGAGATAGATTTTTCTGAGACCGAACCCTTCTTTGGCACGAGTCTTATCGTCTAATTGTGTAATTGCGCAATTTGTCATCATTCCCAAGGTCATCTGGTCAAGAAAAGCATACCTTTCTGTTCAGTTAACCTGTAAATCCAGCAACTTGAAGGCTGAATAGCTTTAGTAAAGAAATGTAATTATAGGGTTAACTAATTCTTTCTGATTGCTTTAATTAATTTCGGTGCTTCAGTCCTTTTTTACATAATGTGCGTGAAATTTGTTGCATAAATTATTTAATTTTTTTGCTGTTATTCAATCATAGTTTTGCTTATTCCGCTTGTACGCTAGACGGCAGTTCTGATGTATAAAACAATCCATCATATCCATTAATCATTGCTAATTTTATTTTCTACAATGCAAATCATATCAACAATAATTTGTTTTCTTCTTGTGTATGAATCATTGATTAAAATTATTCTGGTGAGGCATATATATTTATATTAATTCATATAGAGTTAGAAAACATTTCTTTTTTAAACTTTCGTGATTGTTTTACATATTTTTTTTTCTTTAGATAAATAAAAATTCCTTGATTTATTAATTCGTGTTTTTTTTTTTGTTCTTGTTCGCAGATAATTAAAGACACATAAGCCTAAATAAAATTTCATTTCACTATTCTATTATTTATAGTATGTTCGTTGTTATTAATTTGTGTATAAATTGCATTAAAGTCAGTAATTTTAAGGAAAGAATCTTGAAATGAAAAGTTGAAAGATAAAACTGTTTTATTGCAGTGAAAGATATTTCAATTTATGACTAGTTAAAACAGAAAAAGAACGATTAGGTTAAGTAAATAAAACTAACAATTAAAAATGTTTGTAATCATGTATTCTGTTTGCATACGGTTTTTATTCTAAGTGAAAAGTTCATTACTGGAATATTACAAATAAGAGTACTTCTAAAACACACAATAAATCGCTCTAATACGATTTGAATTCTATAAAGTGGTTTTGTAAAACAATAATTTCCCTTAACAACAAATGTTTTGGATATTTTTTTTTTATTATTTTTTGAACGAAAGTAAAAATATTTTTAAAAAAGGATCATGTGTACGCATTGAACTTCTTCCTAATTTATTATTTTTCATTATTCCCGAATTTGATGAGAAATGTCATATTTTTAAAAAAAATATTGATAAGGAATTAAAATTTTAAATAAGCACAGTTTAGGTAGCTCCTTTTAAAAATTAATAATTATTGTATTTTATTTTATTTTTATAAACCTATGTCTGTATGCTTAAGATTTTTGAAAGGAAGACGTTTAAGGGATTTGAACATACTTTTTTCGAATAATTTATTCCACAACAAGTTGAATACATTATTTGAGTGAAAAAGTACTAACCCCACGAAAATCTCTACATCACTTAAGGCATTGTTTCCTACCTCAGGGCCGCTGACCGGTATCGGCCCATGAATCAAATGGTACCGGATAACCTAAGGAACATTAAATTATTTCAATTTTATTTACTGTGGTATATTTTTCTCAGGTTTATGCGACTTTCCATGGAAATGACTTTATATTCATTTCTTAGTATAACTGTATTTAATTATGAGCGCATATTTTAATACAATAAAATTAAAATTATTTAATCAAAAAAATTTAAACCATAAACAATCTACATCCCTACCTCAACAGGCTGCGGTAAAATTATCAAACGTTGACCGGTCCGCTGCTATAAAAAGTTTGGGGAATACTGACTTAAGGTTATGATATTTTACATAAATGTTAACTTAAACAGGTACAGTGGTTCAAAATGGCGGTTCTTACACTTTGGCATTTCCTCCCATCTTTCAGATTAGATGATTATATGACCTCTTGGGAGGAATTTATTTACCTCCTTCGGATTTTGCTAGATTTTGACGAGTGTCTCTCATTCTCCATTGTCCCCCTCATTTCAGGGTCCCTTCTGGCGCCAAAAGCTATCTTTTTAACCGCGCAAATGTCAAGATCTTGGCGCCCTGTTTTTTTTATAATGCTTTTTCATCTCTTATTGAACTTCCTAACTGATCCAACGCATATCACGACAGTTGCTCCCTCCACCTTTAGATAACACCTGACTTGAAAATGAAAGTAATTGACTGAATGCTAGAGCACGCGCCACGATGTGCTTAAAGTTAGAGTGAACTCCGGAGCTATTTTTGTTTTAACTGCTGTATAAGGGATGGGGATGGTTATAGCTGTCATTCGTTTTAACGTTTTTTTATATTGCTAAACGTCAAATTATTTTGTGAGGAAAGTTTCGTTATAATGGCGGTTATGACTTTTAAGTTGAGAAATAGTGAAAATTGTGAAGTAATTCTTAAATATTTGTTCTGTGAAGCTCTGAGTGGTGGAATTTAATTACGAAATTAAAAAAAAAATAGTTTTTTTAGATTGGAGGAAAAAATACCTTCCAATTGTAATTTATCCATTATAATTTATTATTGTTTTTAGAGTTGACGTTAAATAAGATATGCTAATATTCATACTTCCATTTACATATTTCATACAAAAAATATTTTTGATAATACACCCAATTCTGTGTATCTGAACTTCTTTTACACGAATTTGATTTTCCTCGAATCAGAAAAGAAATTTAATTCTCTTTTTACGCGACTTATTTTAATTTAACAGATCACCCCAAATTCTAAGAAATTTTTGCTTCTCGTTTATTTCTTCACTCTAACATAGGAGACAAGAAAAAATATTGGATTTAAGAGATTGCAGAGAGAATTTCATTAATGTAGACGATAACCAAGACAATTCTAGTGATAATATAATAGTAATATAACAGTCTACGCAAACATGTGAGCCAGTAGTACACACAGGAATTTTTCAAGGGGGTCCGGGGGCGAAAGTTCACCAGTCTTGTATCCTGCTCCTTTTCATTTTGTCGATTGTCCAGAACAAAATACAGTAAAAAACTAATTATTGAATAAATAATTAGCATTGATTAAAAAAATTAATCATTGATAACAAATACTTAATTAAATTTTTCGTACTAAATACTTAGAATTATAATCAATGAGGAAAAAAATCAAGGGCTTTGGGGGGAAGGTCTGGACCCCTAGTGCGCGCCACTGAGTGCCTTGTGCGCGCCACTGAGTGCCTTGTGCGCGCCACTGAGTGCATTGTGCGCGCCACTGAGTGCCTTATAACGAGTTTAAATGTTAACGTTAAGTATTAGACAAAATATGAAAAATTCTCTAGAGTGAGTGAATATTAACGTCGCACTGTTTAGCTACACGAGGGCTTTTGGAAACGGACCACGTAATTTTGAACCATAGTCAAGTGACGTGGACGATACCTGAGCTAGCACCCCCTCTCCTAACTACCACACCGACGGGAGGACGTTTGAAATTCTCTAGAGGGGCGGTACATTAGGTTTGATCCTGGTATAACCCCAAATCCTACCCTTGTGTACGTCACTGTTAAGATAGTACCAGTGGCGCACAGAAGGGGGTGGAGGGGTCCGGACCCCCCCAAAGCCCTTGATTTTTTTACAATTGGTTATAATTCTAAGTTTATAGAACGCAAAATTTAATTAAGTAATTGTTATTAATGATTAATTTTATTAATTAATGCTATTTATTTATTCAATAATTAGTTTTTGCTGTGTTTTGTTTCCGAATATCGACAAAATCAAAAGGAGCATGATACAAGATACGACCCCGAACCCCCTTGAAAAATTCCTGTGTGCGCTGCTGTATAAACTCATGTATCTGCATAAGATTGAAAAGTAAATCATTAATATAAATGCAAATAGACAGAAGTCACTTCTTTCCTCTATTCTGTTTTTCTAAATTGTAAGGCTATTATTCCTTCTTTTGTTTGGAAAGACACTCCTAAGAAAAACTCAGTTGTGCAACAGTCCATGAGAGCCAAGGCCTACTGTGCCCATCTCAGTTTTCAGGACGAGCACTTTAAAAACTATGTCTTTCTTAATATTAAGAGAACCTTTTTTTTTTTGACATTGAAAAGGAAGACGAAAAAGTTAAGAAAAAATTACAACTTTAATATATGAAACGTTTTATTAATTCAAACAAAAATACGCCAATTACGCTTACATTCCTTTTAATTATTTTCACAAACGAGTATTTATCAACTGAATGAATTTTTTTTTATCAGCATATCATTTTCTAATGTATCGGAAATTTCAGGGCAAAAAATGTCCTCCATACTGAACTTTATGATAAGCACTGCAGCTAAAATATTAACATTCAATACTGATTTCTCACTAGTCCAAAAATCATTATCAATTGAAAAAACTCTCAACTGCTGCATTAGTTCCTGGACAGCATAATGTAAATTCAACAAGAATAACTGAATTTTCATATGGAATGTGTTCATTTTTTAAATGGTTAAATATTTCCACCCATCTCTTATCCATTTCACACGCTGATTTTTCCATTGTTCTGATTTATCAAAATTTAAACATACATTGTCTTCTAATTTCTTCAAACACAATTGTCATCGATTTTAATATCAGACATTTCTCTTTCGATAAAAACGCAACACAATTTTCTATATCTACCCAATTTACTAAATATGAAGTCAAAAAACGCCGTTGAAAACTGTTGTTTCCTGTGATATTTGTTTCAAACCATTCTTCGACATTTTGGAAACATGTTGGTTCATCTCTAAATACAGAGGTTAACAGATAAGTTTTAAGATATTAAAAAGGAGGACACTTTTCGAGGAAGGACAGAACCTATAAAAGGAAGATGGTTTGGTCACCTTATTAATATTAACCATATTTGATATTTTTGTGAAGCAACTTTCTCAAAAATCATTTTTTAGACGATCCACAGAGAGCCGCCAATGTCGTTGATAAGCAATAATACCATTTCTATTGCGATATTGTCGATCTGTCACGAATTTTACAAAGAAATGATGGATGTGTGTAAAGAGTGGGTGCACCCCCACATCCCCACGAAAGAGAGATCTGTATACGTTTCTGTATCTTTATGAAGCAAAATATGAAAGATCCTAACTTAAAAACTCATAATTTATTGATTTCTTAGGACTCGAAACTATCTTGTACTTTTTCCATGGATGCAATATTTTTTTTACGCGAATTTTATTTACACTGTCACTGTCATCTTTTAATGTATTTTATAAACCACACAAAACAAAAAAATTTAATTCATAAACAATAAATATTAAAAAAAAGTAATTATTCACAACTTTTTAAAAATTAATATACGTTTATTTTATATATTTTGCCCATAAAAAAAGAAAAACTTCAAGGAAAACGAGAAAAAACAATATCGAATGTGCCACTGTATTTTCAATAGTATTAAGAAAGTAATTTTAAATTAAAATTAATGAATTTGAAAGACATTTTCTAATTTAAAGCATACAAGTAATATTAAACGTACATTATTTTATAACTAGAACACGGGGACACAGGAAAACTCCACTGAGTGTGCAAGGGGATATCGAAGATGTTTCTAATGAACTGGACAGTGGAGGTTAAAGGCACCAACACTTCTTGGATGAAATGTCCAGAACTCTATTGCTCGTGGCAAGCTAGGGTCTAAATAAAATGCAGTTCAAGATTTTTGACCACCATAAAATTAGTTAAAAGGGAGAATAACTTGAAATGTTCAGAAATACTCTAAAAATAGGGAGAAAAAAATTGAATCACAAAAGAAAAAGTTCGTTACATAGAAAATGCACTTCGCTATAGAGAGGTTATTTTGCGAAGAAAATCGTGAAATGTTCTTGGTTCCAGGAAAAAGTTCGCTCTTTAGAAAAATTCGTTCGTTAGAGGTTCGTTACATTGACGTTTCGACAGTATTTTTAATAATTTATTGAACTCGATTTCTCTTTATAATCTGATACATTATTCCAAACTTTGATTCAGAACATCACGAATTTCAGTTCTGATTCAGCGTTCGACCATCATTTGAAATTTAACAGCAGTAAATTGAATCGAATAAAACTCAATTGTTTCCTCTCGTGGTAAGGAGATTTAGAAAATAAACAGGTACTGTCCTTTCCATTTGACAAAGTTCTAGAATTCGTCATCAGATTCTGTGATTTTCTAGAATGTGTGCTTATTTTTTATTTGTTTTTATTTTTAAAAAAAGCATACGCACGCTGAAAAGTAACGAAAGAATGCAACCTTATTTCATCAAAGAATGGTCAAAATAATTTTATTTGCTGACCAAGATCGAATTTTCCACTATTCGAACGGTTCGCGTGGGAAAAAGAGGGAGCAAAAGTAAAAAAAAAAGGCCGGAAAAGCTTGGAATTCCAAAAGTCACTTAAAGCTGTGTCATAGCAGAGGAAATCGAATTGCGTAAGGTTGGGGCAACAACCTTGAAATTATAAATTCAATTTGTCTTACATGCAGACCAAGAGGATCGTAAACTGTGGAAGGCTTCACTGGCGTCCAGTCAGGCAGAGCACAGAGGTTATGTTTAGTTTGATTTACAGGTGCTTCATGAAATTCAAAGAGAAAAGGCATCACCGGGTGCCCCATGATTGTCTTCTTTTGTTTGGAAAGGTGATGGACAAGGATTTTTGGGTGGAGTATGTTGTTTATTTTGTTTTCAAGTGTACATCAAAACACTGATGACAAGCGCCAAAGGAGGAAAGATGTGGCAGTGAATGTTTTTTTTTATATGTCTGAAAAATTCAGTTGATGGGCTTTGGTAGCTTATTATTTTAGTGATAGCAATTTGTATTTGTTTGCGATTAACATGTTAACATCTTAAAGATTTTTTTTTTAATCCAATGGGGTTGCGGATTGGTATTTTACCATTGCAGATCTAGTACATCCCCAGGAACTGGTATCAATCTTTAGTGCGACGATGCGAACCTGTTATAGGATTTAATTTTGCCGAGAGCGCACAAGCCAAACAGACACTCTAGTGATCGTTAACATGCCATACAATCATACGACATGGCCGCTGTCGATTTTCTGCATCACGAAAATCCATCGACTTGGGCCGGGGTCGAACCCGCAACCTTGGGTGCAGAAGGCCAGCGACAAACCAACCGCGCCACCCAGCCGGCTACATCTTAAAGAATGGAAAATGAAATCCCCTTTTTTTCTATTTGATTTACGTAAGACACATATATTTTCAAAATATGTCTTTATTCTTTGCAGTTCGATTTGACAAATTTATTGCACCTTAAAAAAGAAGTCATACAGTGAAATGAGGCTGGAAGTTTGAGATCATGCTGGTAAATATAATGAGGAGTATTTAAAAACTGCTCAGCTCTCTGGTACAGACTCACTGGTTCAAAAAATTGCAACAATTCATTGACATTTTGCACGTTCAACAAACAACAGTGGCCAAGGAGTTGTTCGTAAAATGTGAGTCGTAAATCAACTCTAAATTTCACTGTGGAAGAACCCAATCGAGATAAAACAAGTGTTCAACAAACCTATTCATATTCGATTTATCTTCTAGAGTAAAATCATTACATCATTCTGCAAATAATAACTCTTCTTTGATCAAAAGCGTCACAAACATTGAACCAGACAATGATGTGGTTATAATGACGAATGGTTTGTATGTATGGGCCCCTTCGTGATAACTCTTGATGTGTTATTCTTTGCGGACAGCCATTACATTAATTGAATCCTCGTGAGTGTTTCTCATGTCAGTAGCAATGGAAATGATTGAAGAACAATTTGACTTGACGGATCTTGAATCTTCGCCTATGATTCATCAACTGATGAGACCAACTATTGATTACATTGGCTTCCATGTTTTTAAACATTATCTAAGGTCAATTTGGGAAAGTTTTCATTAGGTAGTTTTTTCGTCTCATTTACTATCATCATTAGTCAAATTTTTGGGTAAGTTTGCAAGTTCACTTACTCAAAGTACGAGCACGGATAAAATTTGTTCCAGAACTTTAGTTTTATATTTAAATGTTTAACGTGACTGTTCATCTTTTCCGTACGTTCTCTGTTATCGTTCAGATTTCAATAATTATGCTGTATAAACATAATGTATACAAAAATATTTGTAATAATGTGTGGTATTTAATTCTGATGTATAAGATAAATGTATGAAGCAAAGTGGCGCACACAAGGGGGCGTGTCCTGCGGGTCCGGATCCACACAAAGCCCTTGATTTTTCCGATTGATTTTAATTTAAGTATATAGTACGTAAAATTTAATGAATTACTTGTTATTAATGATTAATTTTATTAATTAATGCTAATTATTCATTCAAAAATTAGTTTTTTACTGTGTTTTGTACCCGAAAATCGACAAAATCAAAAGGAGCAGGATACAAGATTGGTGAACTTTCGACCCCGGACCCCCTCCCCTCCCCTTTAAAAATTCCTGTGTACGCTACTGATGATGCATGTTAATTTTTTTTCATCTGCATCGAATATTCTGTTTATATATGCTCCTAAATAAAGCAAAATTGCCTAATTTAAGCATATGATGCAGGAAAATGATGGAATTAGAAATTTCATCAAATCTCTGAGGGAGATGATCAATTGATGGGAGATGTTAAAATGACATCTCTTCAAGGTCATTTCCCTGATAAAAGTAAGGGATTTGAAATGTGAAATAATACTGTCAAGAGTTTAAAAGTGTTTATTTAAAAAATATGGCGCATTATTAAACGTAGAAGTAAGTAATACAACAATAGTCAATGAAATACAAATTATTTATTCGAAACTAATTAACAAATAATTAGAAAAT
Source organism: Trichonephila clavipes (assembly GCA_019973935.1). Lineage (NCBI taxonomy): Eukaryota > Metazoa > Arthropoda > Arachnida > Araneae > Nephilidae > Trichonephila > Trichonephila clavipes. The sequence goes on along the minus strand of BMAU01017522.1, from coordinate 387,899 downwards.
TAGGCTGGTATTTTTTGATGTGTAACATCTTTTCTTTCAGTTGCTTACACACTAATATATCAATCCCTATGTTAATCCTATGGTGCCATTTTTTTAAAGATTTTGGGTTGATATTTAGTTGATCGATAGTACTACCTGTATGGTTAGGAAGTACAAGGACTCGACCGACCCGGGTGTCTCCCCCGGACAGCATTTTGACAATGCAAATCCTGACTAGTTCATTTCATCATTTCACCGAAACAGTTCAGGGTTTGATAAAATCACTTTCTTTCATCATGGAAATGACCTTGAAGAGACGTTATTTTAACACCTCCCGTCAATTGATCCTATCCCTTAGGGATTTCATGAAATTCCTAATTTCGTCATTTTCCTGCGACACATACATCTTATAAAATCTACAGCAATGCACTGAATTATTATTAGCAAATATTTTTAATTGTAAATTATAGAGTATCGAATTTCTACTATAACATACAATTTAGTTTGGATATATTACTTTATTGCTCTTCTTGATGATTCGCTGAATACCAAAAAATACAACTGATGCTTCTGTCGAGGCCTTGGGTTCGAGTCGCATTGCCACTAACACACTCCTCCGTCGTCCATAGCTTAAGTGTTACTTTCAAGTGCGACGTTAATAAATAACTAATCAATCAACCAAAAGCACAATTTACATCACGTAATAAATAATTATTCCTTTTAAGAATAACAGGATAATCAAGAAATTCTAAAAAGTAGCTGGTAAAAAAAAGAAAAAAGAATATTATCTTTTATTCCTATCGAATAAAAAATTCTAATGGAAAAATCTTCCTTTTTTTCGGGTTTACTTTAATTTTTATATGATATACTCATTTTTTAGCTCTATAACCAATACTTGACAAGTGCTATTTGTAGTGTTATAAATGAACTTCGAATATATAATGATAGACGTTGATAATCAAGTTTTGTATAATGATAGATATTGATATCAGAGTACTTACTGCATGCTGATAAAATATTGATGCATTAATTTTTTTAATGATCAATATTAAAAAAAACATGACAAGGTCATAATTTTTTAAAATTGTAATTGATCTCTATTGGTATCCTTTAAAACCTAAATTAAGTGATTGTATATTTTTCTTCGAAATCGTTTAATTCAACAAGAGTCTTAGATACATACTAATAAAATGGACAATTTATGTGTGGATGCGGATGTTGAATAAAACTGGAAAGGGGGGGGACATGAAATTCGGTATGTTGAAGCTGTAAGCGATGATAGTACGCAGCTCGAAGAGAATTTTTTAAAATTCGCTTTAGATTTTTAAAAATTTCATTTTGAAACAATTTTTCATAGCACTAGTGATATGACGTAACGCCTATCTTTAAATGCGACAAAATATTTCTCGTGTAGTTTTTTTTTCTATTGTAGATCTTTTACTTTTCATTATCGTTGCATTTATTGAACGTAACGTTTAAAAATTGGTTTGTTCTTTATACGACAATTGCAGTTCTTTTTCGAATGAATCATCTTAAGAAAAGTATTCTATCAACAATCGCATTTCAGTTTTGGCAACAAGGTTTGCGTTTACTGTTTTGCTTTTCCATGTTGAAAAAACAAAATTGTTCCACCAAAATCAAGCCTATTTTCTCTTTCATCAGTGATTGTAAGTTACATTTTAGTTCGATTTATCAGCTTTATTTAATTTTAAACCAAATGTTTATACTATAATTTCTTTTCCAGTTTACTTTTAAGCTTAATTAGTTAGAGAAATTTGTTTTTAATTTTCAAAGTTTTTAGCAGCAGTTAATGTTAATTTTGTAATTTATATTTTCCAGTTTAAGATTTTCTGATACATATTATTTTTTATGAGTTTGCTATTATTTTACTATTTTTTGTTCACTACTTTATTTGTCACCAACTTGGTGCATTAGGCGCACCAATAAATTGTATTATTAGATAGAAATTCAATACAAAAACAAATAAGCTGATGGGGGCTTCGCGTTATGGTGCATATATAAAAACTATTTTATAATGCATCATATTCTTATAATAAATCAAAATGTGTCTTAATTTATCTTTTAAATTATCTTCAAGTGCGAAAAAACACACCTGGTATCTGAGGCCCAAAAATTTGTGAACTCCTATGCTATGTGTAGCATTTAATTTTAATAAAAGTATTGCAGCACTGGCATATCTAGTCCTAAGTAGACACTGCATCAAAAATTTCTTGTGGACCCCTTTAAAATTTCACAATTTTTTGCCTACATAGGTTGAGGCCCCTGTAGTTTGGGGGCCCCATATCATTGACACAGCGGTAGTTACGCCCTTTTATTGCAGATTGAAACTCTTTGAAAGGTTGAAGAAGTTGAGAGAATAAAGTTTATTTGAAATTACGGCTAAAAAGACATTTAACGCCTAAAGACATCAGCAATCTAAATAGCGAGTAAAAGGTTTGAAAATTAATGATCATGGCACTGGTGTGGCTAGTTCTGAGTGTATCAATATTCATAGGGGGGTCTGTTTTGGAAAAAAAAGTAAAAACAATCACATTAATTCAACTTATTTTAAAGTGCCAAAATGTTACATGTTGGGGCCCCTGTAGCTTGGGGGCCTCGTATCATTAATACGGTGGTATTTACGCCCCTGGATCATGGACTTCTCCTCTTTGCTCTACGCCACTCACTCCTGTATTTATTAATGTAAATTTACCTGACAAATATTTAACCTAAAATTACTAAATACTGACTAAGTTTTACATGCTGAAAAATCAGAATAAAAATCCATAAGAAAGGTTGATTCCTTAATATCTTTTATTGACAATTTCATTTAAATTACACAATTGCATCAGAAATCCATCATTTGGCATGATTTCTCTTCTTTGTCGAACGATTCTAGTTGCTTCTTGAGCTGGCATTCTTTGTTCTGAAATAAGGTACGCCAAGACCAAAGCAGCAGAACGACTGATTCCTTGCTTACAATGAACCAGAATATTCTTCCCGGATTGTAAGGCTTCTCGAATGAAATATATCGCTTCATCAAAATGCTGGTCTATGGGATAAGACATAGCATCGACGGCAGGTATTCCAAGGAATCTTATTCCACGTAATGAATACTCTCTTTCAGTCATTGGTTCTATCATATTCATACAGGAATTTAATCCATGGGCAGCATTCAAGACATAGCCAATGTTGTTTCTGTCGAGAAATTCCAAATCAGTTGCCGAATTATCATTTCCTATGAAAATACCTGGGTAAACTTCATCACAGTCTTGAGTTGGATATGCTTGAAATCCTCCTGATGGAAACATACAAATTCCTCGAAGTTCTTCAATTGTACATAATGGTTCTCTACTCGGTGTAATCATGTTATTTGAAAGTGCAAATGGTAAATGTGTGTAAAGAAGTTCTGTGCTTGTTAGCGGCTGTGTGAGGAAACAAAAAGATCTTTAAATAATTTGCTTATAAGCAATATATCGCTGATAATATGCAATTTTTATTTAAAACAAACTATCTTAAAGGCTGTTTTCGGCTAATGTCAAAGAATAGGACCCAAATTCGGAATATTTTTTCAGATATAAAAGTACTCAAACATTAATATTATATTCTGGCTTCACAATCCTGTAGATAATCACTTATTTTATCATAGTACTCATTTTAATCCTTGTCGGTACATATTTTCTTTTATAAAATGTGTTTCACATTTTTTTCTCCTATACCGTAATGTTAAATGAGCTATCCCTTCACATGTTAAAAGGAAAAACTTATTATTTATGAAATATTTTGAAATTTTAAAAACACTATATTATAAACAAATGCATGAGTTACAATGTCACAAGTTTTTATAAAAATTGAGTCATTTTTTCTGTCCGAAAATGTGTTAAGCTCACGCTCTCACGCATATGGCGAAAACAGTCTTAAGATTGTTTTGTCGTTTTTTATTTCTGGTTGTTTTGATTAGAAAATTAAATTCAATCTTGCCTCTAGAAAAAAAAGAATTTTTTTTTGAATTTTAGTAAAATGTAGGGTAATTATGAGCAGAATGACTTCAAATTTGAACTGAATATAACTTGAAGAAGACGAAACTGTATGGCTGGCACAAGGGGGGAAAGTTCCAAAATGTTTCAATAGATGACACCGAATTGATAGAATCGGTAGAACCAATATAACCGATTTTTCATATCCAATGTGGTACGACCTTACCGAGGTAGATGGACTTTTCACTAACAGCACCACAATTATTGAAGGATTTGGAAGTCCTTTTTCCGTCAAAAAACCAAAACAATCGTGCACATTGAACAGTACAGTTAGTTTAATGTGCAACTCGTACAAAACCAGTAGTAATTCGATTCAAAATGACATTTATAGCCAAATTCACTTTCGTTATGCTGCTTATAGTACCATCTGTTGATACACTTTGGAACTTTTTTTCTTATGCCATACCGTTTCCCCCTTTTTTAAATAATATCAGTTCAAATTGAAAGTCCTTCTGAGAAGTAGTTCTTTTTTTACAGCATTTTGAAAGTGAGACTTTCATTATAATTACCTTGTATTTTACTTGACACTATGCATTATATTGATGAAAATAAATACAATGAAATTAAAACAATTTTTAAATTATTTTCAGATTAATATGACTGCATTTGCATTGCATTTGATTTAGTTCACAATTAATAAAACGATAAAATAAAGGCGTATTTAACAAAATATATGGTAAATAACTTTTTCATTTTTTAAACTATTAAATTAAATCTAGTGTTACAGTATTTGATACTACTCCCTATAAAAATAAATAATAATATAATTTTTCTATTCTACGACTGGAAGTACGACTGTTTTATTTCTATCTATTTAATGAATAGGATATATATATTCATTCAAACATACTGAGATCTATAATTTTTTATGATTACTTGTATATAAAACTTCGAGAATAATTATACATCAAACTTTATTCGTAGATTTGTAAAATGCTTATAGTTTAGATAAGAGTTTAAGTAGATTAAATATAATTTTTTTAAGATTATCTGTATCTCAAATCATTAACAGAAATTCTAGATATTCTGCATAATTTTGTGTCTGGAAAGATTAAGACTACACAGTACCCTTTTCAAAAAAAAAAAAATGTTTGGAGACAGTTACAGCAAAAATAATTTATGTTTTGTGTTGTTGTTGTGGCTAGTGCCACCTGTCTGACGAAGTCAGAACGAGGCCCACGAAATTCATCGTGGCAAGGGGCTAGAAGTGCGCCTGTCGTTGGCCTAGGCCTTGAGCACCATACAGGTGACAGTGTGAATTAGCTCGGCGAAATTCCCCGAAAGGACGATAGATGGCGCCACCACCTATCTCCACCTCCACAATTTTGCCATGGAACTGGATGGGAGAGAAATATTCTCCAGTCCCACAAGACTTTCCACTGATTTAACGAGCACGTTCTCCGTGTGCACTCGGAGGGTATTTGGTGGCATCGGGCATCGAAGCCAGGCCTTCCGGTCTGGCGTCCGATGCTCTAACCACTAGGCTACCCACGGCCATGTTTTATATTAAGATTATGTTATCAAGCTGATTCTGTAAGTAAAAATTCAGTTTGACCATCCATTATTTTACAATTTTAAAAAAATTAGGAATTTCTTAAGTTTTGTCAAATCTTTATAAAGTGCTCAATTTTTAAAATTTTTGAGTCATTTTAAGTGCTTTATATTTCTTGGATTATTCTAAAGAGAAGTTAGTATGGAATTAAAAATCTGTTCCCTTGTTGATTTTTAATAGTTATTTTTCAAGCTAAATCTGGAAAAAACACGAAATTTTTAAAATTTCTTTCTTTAAATTAACTTAAGCCTTTTTTAAAAAAATAACTACAGATCTCAGACCTAAATCCATACTAACTTTTATGGAGCATACGTTTGGGAGTACATACAAAACTTTTCAAGATTCAATCGTGAACAGAAAAAAAAGCCTTAGGGTTTAGAAAACACTTGCATCTTCAAAATTAAAAGTCCGAGAAAAACGCATTTAAAGAGTTTATAAAGAATTCAATTCTATTCCGTTAAAACATTGAGTTATCAATTAGTTCTTTTGTATAATTTTAGTTTATGAGGGTATGATTATATAAATTATAGACAAAGATAGAGTTTTTTAAAAAAAGAGAAATTACGTACTGTACCGTTGGCCAATTTCACCAAACACACACACAAAAAAACATCGCCAATTCAAAAAATGGCGCCAAATGCTGTCATCCTTATTGTTGTATTCGAGCATGCGCGGAAATGGTTTCCACTAATGGCGGCGTCTTTTGATTTGATGAAATTGGTCGACGTTATAATACGTACTCAAAGATGTTAATTATAGGTATGTGCACCGTGCAAAATAAATTTTCACAGATGGGTGCAGCAATTATTGAAATTATACATTATCTTATGAATGAAGTATGTTTATTATACACATGAAAGCAATATATTTATGAACTATCTTCATTTATGAAAAAAGCAACCTTTGCAAATTTTTTGAAGGTCAAACTAAATATTCATTCATTTTATTATATTTCTAATTTCTGTTTTCATATAGCCGCCCTATAATGATGATGAATTGTGCTGTAATTTTCTATTGGTTCTCTAAAATTCACCAGAAATACTCAAAACATTTCTGCCTGATATGAATGGGTGTGAGATTGCAGTCTTTGATTTTGCGATTATCAAAACGGAAGTGTGGTATAAACTATTTTTATTGCTGTTGTTAAGTAAATAAGTGAATTACACAGAGGGGCGGTGACCTTTTTCTCTCCACATTGCAAGTGAATAATAGTACTTAAGTTGTTCTGAATTTTAAGAAGCACTGGCCGAAAGAAAAGCAAGCATAAGACCTCTTAAACGATTAAAGAACACTCCCAGAACGGAAGAGTTCGTACGGACAAAAATGAATTATTAAAAAAAAGAAAACACAACACGAGAGAGCAATAATTTCTGTTGGTAATACTATTTTGATATCAGTACACTTCGAGCCAAATTCTCGTTGATATTCGCCAAGTTGGTAATAATATTACAATATGATTATCTTGATTTTAATAGTTTAGTTTTGTGATTACTATCGTCATTACGTGAATTACCGTTAATTTTTATTGCGGTAACCCAATTATTAATTTCAGACGATCATAATTCGATTTTTTAAATAAATTTAGCCATTACATTGCTTTCAATACTGCTTGCGTCTTCTGTACTTGCGTATGGATATATTGGTGAGCACCAGGATCTCTCTTTTTTTCTAAAGAAAGTACGAGGATTCCACTGTAAACTATTATGAATCAAAAGGATTGTCAAAATTCGTCCTTTCGGTCTGTTTTGTTTTCAAAAAGATTTCGACATTTCCCCTAATTCTTCAGAATGTCTTTTTTATCAACTTTTTAACTTGTTTCTCACTTCCAAAGAAATGTCAATCATATTGTTAAGAAAATTTCACCCCTTTTCACCCTTGTAGTTTGAAACTAGCCGCATGCGAATTTCTCTTCCTGCTCATTTTCCACAAATCAAAAAAAAAATGCCGTAGAAAGTAAAACTGGAACAGATAGCGTTGAAGATAGTAAATATATGGAAAAAATTGTGTTAAGATAACACCAGAAATAAAACTATCGTCTTTGGTATCTGGCGTTTTGCTGTACAATAATTTGATAGATAATATTTTCCACCTTCTTTACCAACTTGGCAACATTGTAACCATGAGAGTAAATGTGTAGATATACAGTGGGTGATCGGTTAACGAACATAATCCGTTCCAAGACTATGTTCGCTATCCGAATTGTTCGTTAACCGATCATCGATTCACCATAGACTTCTATGTGAAATCGATTAATTCGTTCTGCAGACCCTAAATATTAAATTTTAAAAAATGTATAATTTCTTAGTAAGTTTTAAAAAAAGTAATACATACATATAGTCTTGCATATTAATCAGTCCTTTTCATTTTTTGCTTATGGGGCGTTGAAGAACATGTCCAATGTTGATTGCGTTTCTCTCTTTTTCAGGATTCTCCTGGAAATAATTAATAGCATTGTCGTTGTAAAGATCCCCAACCCTACTGACATCAGCTTGGTTTGGGTGCCATTCTAAGACCAATGCTCTGACAGCCTCCCACTTTTTCAAAAGATCTTTAATGGCAGATGTCGTCATTGCTCCTCTTTCGTCTTCCTCTTGTTCAGAAGGAGACACGTTTCGTTGTGTTTCTTGGTGTTCTTCATTCAAAATTTCATGGAGTTCTTCTATCGTCAGTTCATAATCATGTCCCATTATGAGCTCTTCTATGTCATCCTCGTTCACTTCCAATTCCAGATCTCTAGCAGTTGTCAAAATTTCATCCATAATTTAAGGGGTGTCTCCCTGATCACCTCTGAATATGTGTTCGCTGTCCAAACACAAAAACTCTTTCTTGAAAGTGTGCGTTATCCGAATATGTGTTCGTTATCCGGACACAAAAATCTTTCGTGAAAGCTTTCGTTCGTTAACCGATTTGTTCGTTAACCGTTCTGTTCGTTAACCGATCTGTTCGTTAACTGATCTGTTCGTTGACCGATCACCCACTGTATTTGAAAATTACCGGAGTTTTTTCTTTTCAATCCGGCTTATATACAAGTTTCAAATTTTTGGGTATACCCTCGGTTTATACGCGGATAGGCTTATATTCAGAAATATACGGTAAACACAATTTCCAACCTTTAAATAACAAAGCGAAATTCCTATTATACGTCCGACAAAAGTAGTTTCATCAAATACGTTATGCTATGTTATGTACCATAAAAGAATCACTATAATTTTTTTTAAAGTCATGTTAACCCAATCGAAATAGTTTGGGGATATTTATGTTGATTTTAATTTATTATTACAAGCTCCCATTTCAAGATACAAAGATTAAATTTCTAGTTTGAGTTTTTCTTAAAAAAACGTTTACGATAACAAACTTTTAGGGTTTATTTTTTCCCCGTCAGTGAGATGGTAATCACTTTCTAATGCCTTTTCTATTTTTAAAAGTTCAGAAGGAAAAAAAAGAACCCCCAGGAAAATTCTTTATGTATCATCCATCGTATCACTTCTTCAAGCATCTAGCCTCCAGCTCCGATTTGTTTACACAAAAAGTGAATCAGAGTTCTAAAAGGGAGCAATATATATATATTTTTGAGGAAAAAGAATATCGTATCACTCAACTCTTGCAGGTAGGATAGAGCAGCGGAAGTTAAGTGAAGGATGTTTATACAATGTGTTCGGTCGTTCCTCGTTTTTCATTTTTAGAAACAGAAACAGATTCCCCACTAGCATTGCTAAAACCATGGCACAGTATATTGTTCCCATAAAGAATCAAAATTGTTCCCCATTTTGCTCAAGTAGTAATTCATTCTTCCACAGTTAGGTCACATATTTAGCGACGAATTTAAATAGGTCAAGTCCAACTTAAATCACATATTTCATGGTGAATTAAAACAACAAAAACTCTTAAATAAACCCAATAGTGTAAATGATAATAAAGTGAAAATGAAATAAGTTCGAAATCTTATGTATTACGTTGAAGAAATGGAGCTTGTAACTTCTATCAAAATACTTATTACAACTTTTGAATAAATTAAAAAAGATCTAAAGATAATTGCTTTGGGGGATGTTAAAAATTTAAATAAAAATTGTTCTGGGAAAAATTTAAATAAAAGAGTTATGAATTAATTACACGAAAATTTGAATGTAAAGATAATGGACATAAATTAATGTAGGTCAGTTTTTCCAATCTCATTTTTTATTTGATGGACTGTAAACATTCAAACTCTCAAAGTGTTAATCAATGTTACAATTCTCGATTTAGCTTTCGTACTTAAACATATTTTCTTTTTTTAGAAATTTGACGGATTCATTAAAAGTTAACGTTAGTGAAAAACATGCTTTCTATACTTTATATAACCAACTGCACAGACTGTAATTAATAGCTGTGGAAGAAATAAATTAATTATGTAGTTTCTTAAATATCCCGCTCCCCATCAATTTTCTCAAACGTCACAGCGCGTGTTAATTAGCTAAACCCTCAAGAGGTGGCGCCCGGTGTACCATTTACGCTAACGCTACTCAACCTGCGGGTCGCATGTGGTCTACCGGACCTTTCCGAGTGGTCCGGTCATGGTCTGTCGCACTATAAGAACAATGTATTAAAAATTTAGCGAGAAATTCTATCAATCAAGCAACTGAATATATAAATTTTGCTATTGATGTCGCGCTGGTACGAATTGCGATTAAATTTTTTTCTTTTTGTAATTGGCTCAGTTCAAGACGTCACATGATAAAGACAAACACGTGTTCTCCATAGAATTCAAAACAAACATTAAACTAAATGTACTCTTGTAAAGATAAAATTTCAAATTTCATATTTGGCTAAAGATGTTTATATAAATGAGAATAAAAAAAATTTAAATGTAATTTAATTAGATGTTTAAAAAAAATTTCTTCAAAATGATTTTTTAAAATTAAAAAAAAATTCTATTTTATACTTATACTTTTAAATAAATGCATTTTGTATGCATATGTACTTTTTAAGAGAAAGTTTCTGCAAAGAGCAAAACTTGGCAACACTGAAGCGCGTGAACTGATTAGCTGGAAACACAAGATAGCTTTTATCGTGTGACTATGACGTCATATGAGTTTTTGAATTGATTGGCTAGAATCACGTGGCTTTCACTATCATGTGACTATGACGTCACATGAGTTTTTGAATTGATTGCCTAGAATCACGTGGCTTTCACTATCATGTGACTATGACGTCACATGAACTGAGCAAAATAGAGCAAATAACAGTGGTGTAGTGACAATTTTATGGGAGAAACTAATTTTTAATTTACTCTCATGTCTTCCAAGCGAAAAATATCTAAGGAATATATGTTGCTTCAAGGCGATTGGGATCTTGAATCTTTTGTAGATATAAAAAAACATGCGTCAACAAGTTGTTTGATTTATCATGGAAATGTAAAATATAAAATAAAATATAATTTTGCTCGTCACTATACCATTAAGCACAAATTTTTCATTGATTTTTTTTCTTGAGGATCTCTTTCAAGACTAGATAAATTGTCCTTAAAAAAAATCTTTTCAATAGAAACAAAATATTTTGTCGGTGGAAATGTCACAAAATGCAGAGGTAACGAAAGCATTCTATAAAATGTGTTACATTATAGATATTAATAAACATATGAAATTATAAAGTATAACATATGAATTGATACAGAAATTGTTAGTAAATATTAAATGCTCTCGATGTACTATTTGATATAAATTCAGTTATTTGCTCATATATATATATATATATATATATATATATATATATATATATATATATATAAAATCAAAAAAAAAGCCTTACCATAAATTTGAAATAAAAATGTACAAGCAAATTTGAGCTAATTTTCAACAAATAATACTGATTTCAGTCTGGAATTCAATAAAAACTCGTTGCTACAATCCTGCACTTGATAAATTAATATCTGTAATAAAAATAAGTGAGGCTTTGCCAAAGTACATGATGGCATTGTTTTTACGACAGTAGAATGCAAACAAGAGGCTTGGGATCCTTGATGAAAGGAAATCGAACTTACCTCATAACTGGATAAACAAATGCATTAAACCTATTTTTTGTCAGATGAGTTTGATAGAGATTAATATAGTTTTAAAATATAATCCAAAAGTATGAGTTTTAAGGTATCCGACTACGTTCGGAACCGTGATTTTGCAAAAGCGTATACAAAAGTGTTAAATGGATACAGTGGCGCACACAAGGGGGGGTGCACTAGGGCCCGGACCCCCCCTAGTCCTTGATTTTTTTCGAATGGTTATAATCCTATGTATATATTACGTAAAATTTTAAAGATGTATTTGTTATTAATAATTAATTTTATTAATTAATGCTAATTACTTGTTCAATAATTAGTTTTGCATTGTTTTTGTTCCCGAAAATTGACGCAATTTAAAGAATATGTTGGGTGGCGTATTGGAGCATGATACCAAAATGGTGGACTTTCCACCCCGGACCCCCCTCCCCTTGAAAAATTTTTGTGTGCGCTACTGAATGGATAACATTTATGATATTTAGTGTCACTTCGATTAGAAAACGTATATAAAATTGTTTTAAGAATATTATTACAATAAAAAATTATTTAAATACAATATTTTGACAAAAAATTAACAGAGAATAACCCATTTTCAAAACATTCTCCTTTTATTGAAAATGCTTCTATTATAATAATATTTTGCCTGTATATAGCTCAGACCTCTGTACAGAGGCTGAACTAGAATTTGTGAAATATATAACTTAGAAGTGGATTTATCCATATTTTATTTGTAAAATATGGATAAATCCAGAGGGGAGAAATTTTAAGAAAAACAGCCGATAATTATTTCAGTTGGTGGTAACTCTGAAAATTATGTGAATTTTTCAAAATCTAGTTCAGACTCTCTGGAGAGAAGTCTTTATTTTATATAAGCAAAATATTATTATTATTATAGAAGCATTTTTTATAAAAGGAGAATTTTTTGAAAAAAGGTTATTCTAAGTTAATTTTTTGCCAAAATATTGTATTTAAATAATTTTTTTTTGTCATAATGTCCTTAAAACAATTTTATTTATGTTTTCTAATCTAAGTGACACTAAATATCATGAATATGATCCATTTATGAGTTTTTTTAAATCACGGTTCCGAACGTAGTCGGATACCTTATTTATTACCCACTTTTTATAAATGTCCTTGATCTTTTAGCATAGACCCTTCCCCCATTAATCCTTAATCCTGATGTTGCAGCCCGCATGAAATAGTTGTGTGTATGTGGCCCGACTGAAAAAAAGGTTGAGTACCCCTGATTTATGCGTTATCTAAAAATCTAAGCTTTCTTACAAAGAGAACTTTCCCGAACAACGAACGTGGTGTTTGGTGATCAAACTCTGATTTTATCTGAAATAAGAATTTCTTCCACAAACTCTCTCTGATCTACCAGTCACAAATAAAGTCTCTTTCTGCCTTAATTTTATAAAAACAAAATCACCTCAAATTTAAATATTAAGTTTGTAGTTAAATGTAAATTTTTGAGAGGTCGGAGGAATGAGCAGTACTTTTCAAAAAATCTTGCAGATATTTTTTTGCTGAATTAATAAAGTTAAAATATCACATTTCAATGAAAAGAGTTGTTAAAATGATGAGAAATTCATTAACAGGATATTAATATGTTAATTATTTTAACAAAAACTTACTTACGATGTGACAATGATTGTTGTCAAGATAACGGCTTTTAAAATAGCTTATTGAAAGATTTTAAAAAACGAAAGAGAACATGAAACATGGGAGAGGGTTTTAAAAAAATGTTATATTATTGTTGCATTATAAATTTTAAATGACTTGTTCGCCAGTCGTATTGTTGTAAATGAAACAAAAGTTTTTAACAACTAATCATTGTTAAAATAATAAAAATATCGATATTTTCATTATTTTAGAATAAAAAATATTCATATTATTGTTAAGCTAATTTTTTTTCAATATTTTCTGTTTATTTAGTTAAACTTAATCAATAAAATTTCTCTTCGTTTCAAGATAAGGTAAAATATTTTGAGAAAAATCTCCATGTTGTTTGTATTTTTATGTCAAGCGCTAACAAATCGCCCCGTTTGAAAGCTCTTAAAAAATTCAACTAAAAAAATAAAATTCCTTTTAGGCGTGAGATATTTAATCAAAATCTAGTAATTGGAATCTTTTTCTTCTAAATAAGGAAGAAAAAGATTTTAAAATATCTTACGAAGGAGCAGTGCTTATCTCTGTTATCAGCAGCATTTCATCAGGGATTAAAATTCTCTAAATTCCTTTTCATCACAGTGCGAAATTTCTCTTGTCACGAATTATTTATTACACCTAATAAACGTCCGCGGTTATCAAGCCTAAATATTTTTAATCTTTTGTAAAACTGACTTATTCAAAAGCATTGCTTTCATGTTAACAACATTTCTACAATTTAGAGTTCTTCGAACACCTTTTCCGATCATAAATGCGGTGGGTTTACTTCACAGTATACATTCTTGAAAAATAAAATTATTTTCATCCAAAGCTCCAGGTTGAAGCCCAGTGGCTGAGTGGTAGCGTTTACCACTTCCACGCCACAGGTCCGGGGCTCAAATCCCGGGGTGGGCAAGATCGACTCAGCCTTTCATCCTTTCAGTGAGTCGTTAAATGAGTACTACGCCTGCTTGGGAACTAAACATTGGGGGTTTCGCGTCAGACTGATCAACAGACCGGAATATCTGATCATGCACCTCAGTGTCCAATGTCACTGTAACGTCGCTTCTTCGAACATCAACAGCGGTCGGCGTCTTTGTTGAACCCGACACCCACACGTGCATCTTGCAGCTGCAGCGCAACCCCTTTTTGACCCCCGAGGAATCGAACACCGTCGACCGGAAGATGAGAGAGGAGAGATGCTTTGAACTTACAAGGGAGCGGTAGCCAACGGTTCCTCCTCTCACAAAATATTGGACTCTAACAATCTTTAATTAAGTTTAATAATTTTAATATGTATCATTCAGTAAATAATATTCAATAGTTGTGGCGTAAATAAATTCCATATTTAAATTAACCAAGAATACGCTACCGTTAATCTTTCAAACGTTACATCACGTTTACTGAAATGGGAACGGTAGGCCTTGGCCTTCATGGGTTACTGAGTTTAGCATAAAACTACAGGTTTGTGAAAAGGCCAAAATAAATAGATGATATGAGAAGTGAACACTGAATGAAAAATGTAAAAGGAGTGTTAACTAAACTCAGTGGTGCAACAGCCCATGAGGGCCAAGGCCTACCCCCCATTGCGGAAGGGGGCAGGGATTCTAGGGAGTCCAAAGCCTGACTGATGCCAAGTACGTATTTGGGCTTGGGGTCCAAAGCCTGACTTTGCAGGGGGCTAATATTCTCCGTTACACCATTGCACAGAAGGGAAATTTTTGCTGTATTAAATATAAGTATGCTCTACGCAAGAGAAACATGCAGCTAAAACTGAGAGCAAATATTTAAATAACAAAGACCACATCGGAACAAAAACACACACACACAAGCGGAAAAATTATTAACAAACATAATATTAACTGAATCGTGTCAATGTCGTGTAAGTACATATCTAAGTAAAAAACATACAATTAATGCAAAATCCCAGTTATTTAAATCCGAATAGAATTCTTCCAAACCCGAAAATAAACATTGGCCTCAATAGTCCGCGAGGGTAAATAGTTTACTCTCAAAATTAACTATTATTATATTATTAACGAACTGGAAAGTTAAATTCCATTGAGAAAGTTCACATCTATGATTTGACCCATCATTAAATTGTGTTTCAGAAATAAGTATGGGTGTTTTAAAATAACCTCGGGACTTCATTTATAGCTATTTGGAATGTAGAGTAAGTAAATACTGGAATCAGGCCATACACACAAATAATAACTAATTTCACCCAAAATTGCTATTGGGAGATTTTAAATCCAAATGCTTTATTGCATTTCTACACAATAGCCTTTGATTTCTTATTTATCGAGCATTTTTCTTTTAATAGTGAAAAAACTTTTGTATTCAATGAGTAATGATATGAATTAAAAGATAAATGCTCTATCTCTCCCAAATTAAAGACTTGTCCCTGATTTAAGAAAAAAAATTGAAAATAATTAACCGAATTTTACGATTAAAAATAAAAGAAATTGGTACTTAAGAGAAATTTTAAGTGATCAGATATTTAATTTTATTTTAGCATACAGGATATGATTGTAATACTTAAGAAATAAATTAGAATCTGAAAATTATAAGATAAATTTTGGTAAACGATTTATATAAATTTGCATTTTTAATTACATTAAATTATCTTTTTCGCATTAATTATAAATGGATAAAGATGAGCATTTTAATATAGAATTCTTAATACTGCACTTTTTCATTCTTTTAAACATAAATGATTGATAAAAATAAATTTCTTTTAAAACCAAAATATTACTAGATTTATTTCAACACTAGACTTCAAAGTACAACATATTTTTCGAAGATCCGAAGTGCGAAGATTAAACTTTCGCAACTTCTGGAGTACATTTTGTGTATGATTGTTGCTCTTCAGAAGTTATGTTGAAAATATCCAAGAGATGCCTAGAAGTTCTTTAGCCCAGCAGTCGCCAAACTTTTTGACCTCACGAACCATTAAATTCATAATTTAAATCCCACGGACCACTAATAGGTTTTTTTATGTGTTAAATATAGTTATAAAAATATTGTGATCTAAGAACACATAAAATGTACATAGTTAATAAAATGAAACTCTTAATATTGTAACCAAATTAAAAAAAACTTTATATTAATAAACCATAATCAAATAAACAAAATAAAAAAAAACTGTAAAAACAAAACAATTAAAAAACGGCTTAAGTATATCAAAATTTTAGCATTATAAATTCCTAGTGTGATGGATGTCCTTGCTTACTTGAAACAAGATTATGTATATTTGGATCCAATGTTGTTACTGCAAAACGTAGAACTGCATTAATTTCAAGATGAGATCGGTACCATGTTTTGATGGCTGTGACAGATGAAAAGGCCTTTTCACATAAATAAGTTGTGCAGAATTGAATCTGAATTTTCATCGCTGTTCACCAAGAAAAGAGTAATCACTTTTTATGGAAAGCCAAAACTGAGATCTTGATAAGGATGAATGAAATTTAAATTTGAGGGTTTTGTCGGACCAAAAGTCGATGAGACTTTATTTTAAATGCATGCTTAAATTATTATCCTGAGTTTTCGTTGTGAATTTTCGTGATGAGTAAGTATATTCCTCATGTTTCTGGGGGACCAGCGAAATTTTCTCGCGGACCACCACTTTGGCGACCTCTGCTTTAGCCGATTCGTTCAGATGGCGGCCGTTTGGATGAATAGAATTGGGTTGTCCTAAGCTGATGCTACTAGACGTCTCAACGTGTCTCACAATGTGATCCAACGACTGAAATCAGCTTAAAATTGAAGATTCTCGAGTCTAGTTCCAATTCGACCACATGTTACAATCTCTGCAGGAGCTTTCAGGGTTTTCTCAGTGTTCCGAAGGAGAAGGACAGATGAGTCCAGCTTCATACTGGAGAGTGATTCACAGCGTCTGCTGATCTGAAGGGAACAAAGAACTAGATGCAACCAATCCACCATAGTTGAAAGACGCAGTTACAGAGGTAGTGGTTTCATAGCTTGGGCAGGGATCTCTCTCTGTGTTTACACTGATTCTAATGTGTTCCATGGAGAAACTTTGACAGATGTATTGTACTGGGATGAGATCCTTGATCCGTATGTCCACCCATTTGTCTCAGCTATTGAATGAGAACTCATTCTAAACTGATTATAATGAGAATGAATGGACTCATTCTAATGGATGATTATGCACAACCTAACCGAACTATGTTTGTTGAGGAATACTATGAGGATCACGGTTTGGAGCGAAAAATTTGGCCAACTCAACCTCCAGACCTGAATCCTATAGAGTATATTTGGGTTTCCTTGGTACATTGGTTTTCTGAGGTCGTTACATGAGCTAGTTCAAGGGTTATTCTGTGTATGGTTTTCTCTTTCCATTTCGGTGTCGGACAATTTAATTGGAAGCATGAAAAGAGGATGCCACCAATGCATTGCAGTTATGGGTGGACATATTCTTTATCAGAATCCATTTTCGTAATGCTTCAGACATTTTCTCACTTAAAACTGCGATGCACTCCTTTCTTCAAGAATGGACTTTTCCATCAAGATTTTTGTTTGGTTGTAAATCCTGTTTGTGGGAATCTATGATTCAAAATTCTGTGCCACATTGAATACAAAAATAGGTTTAGTGTACGCTTTCTTCAAAGTCTTGTTTCTATGTTCCTTCATTTTCAAATTAGATACACTTGCCTCCGAAAGTCTGAGTACAGGCAATCAACTTATGTGTTTAGGCTATAAATACTATTAAAATCTCGCTTTAGAAAATCAAAATACTTTTCAGCAATTCTTCAAAATTTCCTTATTCAAACAACAGTAACAAAATTCACCTTAACGAGAAAAAACAAGAATTACCACCAAATAATCACGAAATATCTGTGCCAAAAGTCTGCGTACACCTACCAAATAAAGCTTTTAAAGACCTTTTATTGTAAAATAATTTCACTACATTGTGTTTTTAAGTAATTATAAGTTTCTTTTACGATTTATTTGGGATTTCAGATTTGAAAGCTTTTGTGGCTCCATGACAGGCAACGGAATAGAGATCGATATATTATTGAGAGAAAAATCCTCATAGATCTTCAGAAAAGGGTAAAAGTTTTAAAGCAATTGTTGAAATTGTTAACAGGAGACATTCATTGATTCAAAAAGTGTTCATAAACTACAAATCAAATAGATTTTAACGTCCAAGCCAAGATCTGGCCACCCGTCTGCAGTGTCACCTCGAGAATCTTGCTTTGCAATACGCTCTATAAAAATAAATCAACGACTATAAGCTTCATAAATAGCTAAAAGTGTTACTGAGATATTGCAAAAAAAGTATGACTTTAATTATAACTCGAAGAAAACTGAAAAAGGGAGATTATCTCATGCCCGAGTTTCACTCAAGAAGCCAATCATCTTCGAATGAGCAGAGCTAAGAGAATAACCTTTGACAAAAAACACTTAAATAGGACACATATTTTTTAGAAAAATGTAATACAGTCAATTGAAACTAATTTTTGTAATTTATCATCAAAAAGCACAAAAATATGCCTGCAAAAATTCCTAAACGATCTTAAGAAAGAGAATCGTTTTTTTCGATTATCAAACATGGGGAGGAGGTGGCATAATGTTTGGGAGTGCATTGGAAGCCTTTCGGCTGATAATCTGGAATTTATTGAATCAACAATGTACAAAATTGGTTACTTGAACTTATTAAAGTAAAATATCAGGGCATAATCCGAGAAATTTGCGGTGATTAATGATTTTTACATTCAGTGGCACAAAGGTACCACACACACACACAAGCAAATGGCTCACTTTGTGAAGTCATTGTGAAGCCATGGCTGTTCTGACATGTCTCAAACCAATTCCAAAAGTCAAACAAGTCCCCAGACCTAACCACAGTACAGCATTTGTGGGATTTACTCTAGTGAATATTCAGGGAGAACGTAATAACATCCAAGGAAATGCTCAAACCTGTCAGAGTAGAAGAATGGAACAAAATATCCATAGATGAAACAGCTAAGCTTGTTAAAACCTTGTCAAATATGTTGAGAGAGTTTTAGAAAGGACGAAATATATATATATAGCTCTTAAAAAAGTATTAAGGTATTCGACTGCGTACGGAACCGTGATTTTGAAAAAGCACATAAATGGATACTTTTCATGATATTTAGTGTTACTTAGATTAGAATACATGTATAAAGTTGTTTTAAGGTCATTGTGACAAAAAAAATTATTTTAATACAATATTTCGGCAAAAAATTAACTTAGAATAACCTTTTTTCAAAATGTTCTCCTTTTGTGAAAAATATACTTCTATTATAATAATATTTTGCCTGTATATGGCTCAAACCATTGTACAGAGGCTCAACTACGATTTTTGAAAAATTCACATTATTTTCAGAGTTGCAACGAATTGAAATAATTATCGGCGTTTTTTTTTCTTAAAATTTCTCCCCTCTGTTGTCGTAAAACATGGATAAACCCACTTCTAAGTTATATATTTCAAAAATTCTAGTTGGGCCTCTGTACAGAGGTTTAAGCTGTATGCAGGCAAAATATTATTATAAAAGAAGCATTTTTCACACAAAAGGAGAATATTTTGAAAATGGGTCATTCTATGTTCATTTTTGGTCAAAATGTACTTAAATAATTTTTTATTGTAATACTATTCTTAAAACAATTTTCTATACATTTTCTAATCTAAGTGACACTAAATATCATAAATATTATTCATTTATATGCTTTTTCAAAATCACGATTCCGAACGTAGTCGGATACCTTAACTTTTAGTTAAATCCGTTATTGTAAAGGATTTTTCCAGTGTACGTAGACCTTTGGCACACATGATTTGTGTCGTTCTCAAGTTATAAATATTTGTATTATTTTATGTAATATTCAGGTGATTGTTGCTTATACTATTTGAATTTACTACGTTTAGAGGAATCAATAAAAAATAGTATTGATTCAGAAAGACTTCATTTAGTTTGCAATCTTTGCATGAATTTGGAAGATTATCGCCTGTACGCAGACTTTCGGAGGCAAGTGCAAAAAAAACAGGGTGCACCTTAACTTTTGGAGACAAGTGTATTTCAAAATACAAATTCTGTATGTATGTGGAATAAATATATACCTCTAAAGTTTTCTTTAATTTTATTATAAACACAAAAATTACGGCTTGTTGACAGAGAATGAACATAACTTAAAATTCTAGTTAGACTGAATATTAGAACTTCTATATTTGCTAAAACTAACACCTTTTATCAATTTGTGCAATAACAATAAAGACCTATGAGGAGATTAAAAGAATTTAGGAATTTTTAGGAGCGAGCTAAAAAACAGAAAATAAACATTAAAATTACACTGCTGGACAATTACTAAGGACGGATAACACTATCATCCATAGCAACCACAAAATGAAAGGAAGCAAAATGTGGAAAATTAGAATAAGTGCGGGATATTAGTAAGAAGAAGTATGAGTATGCAAATTTTTTTTCCATCTCTGTTCATCACGTGATAGCGTTCATAAGAGCTTTAAAGGTTTTGACGCGTGTGGACAGTTGTTGTTTCAAGTCAAAGTTTTACAGGAAAGATTTAATAGATGAACTTAAAATTTTTGGCATGTCTTCCCGACATCACATAGATGATTTTATGCGTGGCCGAATTATTGGAAAGATCGAAGAAGGGCGAAAAATAACAGATGTTGCCAGGGAGTTCGACATCGCTCACAGCGTTGTTTCACGGCTGTGGAAGTCATTTAAAACTACTGGAATGTGTAGTAGACGGCACGGGGAGGTCGTGTTAGAAGTACGACGCCTGACAGATATATCATCCTATCAGCAAAAAGGAACAGGCGCACCACAGCTCAGCAGGTGGCAAATCAGTTTCTTGCTGCCTCAGGAAAGCAGATCTCCCGAAAAACTGTTGCCAGACGTTTGAGGGGAGGAGGACTATACGCACGCAGACCTGTTGTGTGTGTCCCATTGACCAGACAGTACCGTACTGCCCGTTTGCAATGGTGTCGTGAGCATCACAATTGGACTGAACAGGGCTGGGCATGCGTAGTATTCTCAGATGAGAGTAGGTTCAGTCTGTCATCAGATTGTAGACGCCAACTGATCTGGTGCGAGTGTGGTACTGCTTATCGTCCAGAAAATATCCAGGAAAAGGACCGATATCCGACATGCAGTATCATGGTGTGGGCCGGCATCATGATCAATGGCCGCACGCGCATACATGTGGTTGCGAATGGGACTATGACGGGCCAACGATACATTGAAGAAGTTCTACTTCCTCATGTTCGTCTTTTCCGTGGTGCTGTCGGTGATAAATTTGTTTTTATGGACGACAACGCAACATATCATCGAACACTCGCTGTTCAGGATTGTCTAGACAGCGAGGGTATTCAACGTCTCGTATGGCCAGCGCGTTCTCCAGATCTAAACCCCATTGAAAATATGTGGGATGCTTCGGGGAGGCAAGTTGCTGGTCGAAACTATCCTCCGACAAACAAGAACACCCTCATCCGTGCACTCACAGAGGAATGGGATAAATTGCCTCAAAAGCTGCTGGATAATGTTGTGCAAAGTATGGTACGACGTGTGGAATGTTGCATCCCACTCCACGGTGGACATATCCCGTACTGATACCTTTCTTTAAGGTGCCTGCTGACTTTTAGATGCATTGTTCCATTTCTCCGTACGCAGATCAAATGAACATTTTTTTTCTTTCAGATGTTTCACAGCTTTTGTACTTTCCAGAACAATAAATATTCTTTATTCTAATGTCTGAACAGTGTGGCAACTATATTTTATCCTACTAGGCTTCATGTCTCGCTTAATGTTATGCTACATAGCAATTTGTGATCCGTCCTTTGCAATTGTCCAGCAGTGTATAACAAAAAAAAAAACATAACTACAATATCCGCGGAGGGCCGGATAGAACCTATAGATGGGCAATAGTTTTCTTATCTTTGACCCTAAGCTAAATAATGCGTCAAAAATCCTGTTATTTACTACGTAATGCACATTCATAAAATCGGATGAATATATTTGACTATGAATCAAAACACTCTAGCAAATTTTACGAAATTAACATTTACAGATAATTAGAGAAAGTGAAAAATTTTTACACATTAACAATTTTTCAGAAAAAATTACTTTCTTAACAGATAAGCAATATTGTTTTTGCTTTTATGAATCAGGAAGCCAAAACAAAATAATTTATAATAATATCAAGTAAGATATTAAGTAAACTAAAATAAAAAACACAATTGCAATTTTTTATTTGTGTGTAGATATACAACTATTAATAAACATTACTCCTTGTTTTAATAGAATAATTCATTTTTGAACAATGAGTCACATTTCAAAAATGAGGAGACGGGTGAGGACTCGATTCAATTCAGTTGTCGGTTAACACTAGATTTCTGAAAAATCTACATTCTATAACAATTATGTTGGACACTTCTTGCTCACTTCTTTTCAATAATTAATTTTTTAGATGAGTTTCATAATTGTTAAGGTATTTTTTGAATATTTTTGATAATTGTAAATATCATTTAATTGTGTATGTGTGTTAACTTCTTAAATTGTAATAATTAATATTTTTTAAAATAATACTTGTAAATCTGGAAACAATTTTTTTGTAACTTTTTGCGTTACCAGATTGGCAACAGTCAGAATGTTTACATAGCTAACTTGCAACGTTTTAACTGTAGTGGCATTTAAGCCTAACGAATAAAAATTGTTCTTCTAATTTCTATACAATTTCAAGGTCCTACAAAGATACGGAATTAACAACTACCACGTAAAAATGAATATTTGCATTTGAATTCATATGCATACAATCTAGTATTTCTTCCTATATATTTTTTTAAACATATATTAAATAATAGTTGAAAGAAATCAAATACGATAGTTTTTTATCAATAACTTAATCCATTACTTTAATTACACGTATCTATCAACAAAGGTGATTAACCTTCTCAGCTATGCAATAATTTACATTTCTGAAAATTAGTTGTCTAATTCAGTACATATTTCCTACACATAACAGATTACTACCATTAAGAGAGTTTTTAATTTTATTTATACCGAGGAAGCACTTTTTTTTTGGCGGATGCATAAGCAATGAATAGGAGTTCAAAGTACTTCAAAATAAATTCCGAGTCGAATTTCAAATGGCGCCAATCGTGTGAGCGCTAATCAGAGGTTAATATGCTAACGATTGATTCAGCATGATCATTTCAATACAAGCAAAACAAGTTCGAGAATTCAAAACAAGGAAATATATTTAAAAACACTAATCAAGTCAATAAACAAAATGCACCCGTTTTATGATTCACGACTTCAAGACGGAAGCTTGAGCAGTCCAACGCTAACCTTGGTTAAAGATTCAATCTAGGAAACTCGATCTAGCTCTCATTTTTTTCTTAGCAAGATGGTAAATTATAATTTCTTCCTCTGTTCCAGCTTTTTGGGGTTTACAAGAAATAACAAGTTGACATGTTGAAATCAACGACTTGCCATAAAAAGAATTTTCATGGCTGTTTTTGTTTGCTCAGAAAGAGGATAATTATGGAATAGCATCATTGCGACATAAGAACATTTTCAAAATAATTGGTTTTTCTTCAATGTTTTCTTTTTTATAATCACTTAAAAATACCTCATGTGGAATTATTAACAATTGGTTTTTATCATAAATATTACTAGGTACAGTTGAATGAACAGAAGGAATTTTTAAAATTTTTCATTAAATTTCTTAATGAAATAGTTCTTTTATTCCATCTTCTCCTAAAATGAAAGCCAGGCGGTTCCAGATAAACATATTTTTAGAGAAAGTATAGTTTTAAATTTTGTTGTATTCTTGAAAATTCTGTTTCAAACAATGCTTTTAATTATTTTAGTGTTAAAATTATTGATTATTTCATAATTACTAAATTCGAAAAAATTTTGTGTTCCAGTAAAATTCTATCTTCTTAAAACAGAAATAATTTGAAATAAGAAGTTATAATAGAATGATCTGCAAAAAGTTGTTTCATTATAAGAAATTAAAATCCTTCTCATAAGGCTTTGTCTTCTAGAAAAATTAATTTAAAAGATTGACTCACACACATAAACAATATCTATATTGATGAAAAATAATTGCTGAATTATAAATCTCTTAACTTAGTCAAATCATAATAGAATACAAAAAACAAAGAAGGATATAGATACAATTAATTCCGACCAAAAAAATAAACAAACATATGCTTCTTTCAAGTAACAAAGTAGCAATTCAAAAATATTTTAATAGAAATGTAAGATTTCCTTTTTTTTTCAGAGTTTATTTATTAGATTACACCTATTATTTGTTAGTTCTCAGTTGTCCACGTGTGTTATCCCCCCCTAAAACATAAACACCTACTATTTAGAATAATTATTCCTTATATCGTTAGGCTTAAGTCACAGAAAGCTACAAAGTATCTATTCATAATCTCTATCCTCATTTATTTTGACATACATTTTTGAGACATCGAGAAAAACAGAGCCAAAAGAAAAACATAATTACAACAGACAACAACCACAAGAACAAGGGAGACGTTCAGGAAGCATTCTGGAAACGTTACTGTTCCACGGATTACAGCTCTTTCATATATAATTCGTGTACAAACACCTTTCCAGAACAGGAGGTAGGACAACAATCATTCCCATCTTTTCAACGACAATTACCTGTAATCCTATTTCACGCGTTGCTCGCTGTCAAAATAACTTCAAGCTCCTTCTATCGCTCACAATGATGCCCAGGGCTTTATTCTCGGATTCTAAATCGGTACTGATTCTTTTTCACCGCTTGGAGGCGCTCTGGGGGCCTTGGAATTCGGACGGATTTAGATTCATGACTAAGACACCTGGGTTCCCCAAATCAAACTCTTTACAGTCCCACCATAGGGATATCACCTAAGATTGTAAAGTTATATTTGGAAAAGGAGAGTGTGGCAAGTAAATGCTGTTATCTCGGCACATCGGTGTGAGAAAATTGCTGCTATTTTTGAGAAACGAGAACTATTACCGCACATTTGTCACCTAACTTCTGCAAAAGGAGTGGAAGGTGAAATACTATGGCATCTCGCAGTGAATTGTTTCCGAAAGTGTAGTGCCGAGGGGTAACGGAAATGCTAGACCTTTCGTTTTTTCGTACATTCGTCTCATATTTTAAATTCTTGGAATATTACTTAAAAAAAATGTGGACTTCTTTTACATCTCATTCTAACATGTGCAATTCATGCGGAGAAAACTTTAATAAATGTTATACGATCAGTGGCGCACACAAGGGGGGAGGGGGTCCTGGGGGTCCGGACGCCCCCCAAAGCCCTTGATTTTTTCCCCCGATTGATTATAATTCTAAGTACATAGTACGTAAATTTAATTAATTATTTGTTATTAATGATTAATTTTATTAATTAATGCTAATTATTTATTCAAAAATTAGTTTTTTACTGTGTTTTGCTCCCGAATATCGACAAAATCAAAAGGAGCATGGTACAAGAATGGTGAACTTTCGACCCCGGACCACCCCTTGAAAAATTCCTGTGTGCGCTATTTTGTATACGATATACTCCTAAGAGTTTATTAACACTAAAATAATTTTTAATGGCAATTTTTTGAATGAAATACCATTGAAAAATATTTAATTTTTTCGTAAATCTGGGAGGAAAAATATTAAATTTCTCGTAAATCTGGCATTTAAAATCCCATACATTTTAATGGCCACCTTTTCAAGCTTTTCAATTAAATAATTATCTCAGATTAATTTTCTAACTACTATTTTTATCACCGCGGCGTACAAAATCTCTGAGCAGTGCTGATAACGATTGGTAATCGCGAGGTCACATGTTGCCACTTGAGTCATTTTATGCAATTTTTTAAATGAATTTGAAACTTTCAATAAAGATATTTTACATTCATTCATATAGTTCTGTACATTTTAAATACTTCATAAGCAAAAGATCCCTTCATTGTCATCAATAGTTAAAAATTAGGTTACTCCTAAGTGTATCTTATTTTCATTCATCTACATCAGACATCAACCTTGGCGCTCTTTGGAACTTTGACAGGGTTTCCGCAAGTGCTCACTATTTGTTTAACCAAAGCGCCAAAATGTAAGTAAAATTTTAATGTTTATAAAATATTGAATTCTTAAAAGCAGCTTTCTTGTAAAAATAAATGAAAATAAATATTTCATGGATAAAAGTCACGTGCCTCAAGCATCAATGAATAAATCAGAAGACTTGGCAATGAAGGAGAAGGAACAACTTTTGAACATTTTCAACTGAATCGAAGCTAAAATCTAAATGTAAGCATGAACAGATCCCAAATATTAGGTTGTAAATTCGCAGAATGCTCAGAAGTTTCTCGCAGTTATGAACATTTTGTAATGCCATTCTAAATGTATTTAAAAACTTTTCTCAAAGTATGTGGCAACAAAAACGAAATATAGAAGCAAATTACCGCAGAACAGAATATGAGACTGAGAGAGAGAGAGAGAGAGAAGAAAGCTGCAACAGACCTAGACATCTATAATTGACGGGGGGGAGGGGGTAAATACAAACACATATCAAATAAAATGCAATGGTAGACGATATCTGGAGCACGATTTAATGAATAAATTACATTAAAGTATCAGGTTAAAAACTTTTAATAAAAAATACAGTATTTGTTTAATTGTCTTTACTTAAAGCACCCATAACACATGTTGATCTACTTTAAGTATTACTTAAACATATGCTCTTCTAAAGGGCTTATTTTTGGATGAGTTCCCTGGAAGCACCTTATAGTTTCAAGGGTTTTGTGAGTCGGTTAATTTTGAAGAAAATTGGTCTACATAAACCAGAAACTTCTGACTATGGATTCAAGGGCCTATCGACTGTTCTTTAGAAAGTACTGTAAAATGTACCCACTATCGTCATGTCCAAAGGCAACTATATAATAAGATTTTGTACTTAATTTCCCACGAATAAACGTGCAAAATAAATTACAATTGCATCCTATATCAAAGCAACAACGGTTTTCACTAAGGTGACCAACCGTCCTCCCTAAGGGAGGACAGTCCTCCGTTTATAGGTTCTGTCCTTCCTCGAAAAGTGTCCTACTACTTGTCCTCCTTTTCAGTATTTTAAAACTGATTTGTTAATTTCTGTCTTCAGAGATAAACCAAACATGTTTCCAATATGTCGAAGACTGGTCTGAAACAAATATCAAAGGAAATAACAGTTTTATATGGTATTTTTTGACTTCATCGCAAGTTAATTGGGAAAATATACAAAATTGTGTTGATTTTTTGCGAAAGAAATGCCTAACATTAAAATCGATGACAATTGTCTGTTTGAAGAAGAAAGAAGACTGAATGCATATTAAAATTCTAATAAATTAGAACAATTGGAAAAACAACATGCTGAAATTTATAGGTGCAAATACTCAAACCATTTCAAAATTGAACACATTCCATTTGAAAATTTAGTTATTCTTGTTGAACTTACGTTGTGCTGCCCTGGAACTAGTGCAACAATTGAAAGAGTTTCTTCAGTTGGTAATGATTTTTGGACAGTGAGAAATCAAGATTGAATTTTAATCTATTAGTTACAGTCCTACGTAAAATTCAATATGAAGGATATTCTTTGCACCCAAAATTTCCGATTTATTAGAAAATGATATGTTGACAAAAATCATTCAATGTAAAAATACTCGTGCAAGTAAATAATTAAAAGGAATATAAGCGTAATTAGCGTAATTTTGTTTGAATTTATAAAATGTTTCATATATTTACATTGTAATTTTTTCTTAAATTTCTCGTCCTCCTTTTCATTGAAAAAAAACTGGTCCCCTTATTTTCACACAGTCACATTTTACTATAAAAATAACCCAGGAACCTCCATTTATAAGCTAAGGGATGCAAATATTCCTTCTGAGAGCTAACAGTTACTTGACTTTTATTTTTATCTGCAGCAGTTCATTAAAATATCAGAATTTCAAAACTAAAAAATACAATAGTCAGATTTTTCGCTTAATTGATTTCTGAAGTGGTTGACAGTTTCACTTATGTAGGTTCAGAAATTAAAAATAGAAGCGATTGTACAACTGAAATCCAAAAGAGAATTACTATGGCTAATAGATGTTCTTAATGGAATACAAAAAAATGTATGAAATCGAATTTAATCAAAAGAAAAACAAAGGTTCTACTGTATAAAAATCTTTTGAGTTCAGTGAAACTTGGGAGGAGGGGCATGTCTCGAACAGATGAGAACATGATGAGTATCTACTAAAAGAAGATTTTAAGATTTATTTTTGGAGGATTTAAAGAAAATGACACGTGGCGGAGGAGATCAAATTTCGAGCTCTATCAATCATATAAAGAATTTGACATTGTTAACTTCATCAAAATACAACGAATTAAATGGGCAGGTCACGTTGTCAGAATGGACGAAGACTGCACCACTAAAAAAGTATTCAATACTGGCACACCAAGAAAGGGCAGGCCAAATCTTCGATCAGCGATACTCAACATGCGGCCCACCAAGCTTTTTTAAGTGGCCCGGTCAGTGCCCATTGCTCTGGAAAATTAACTTATTTGAGGACAATATATTAAAAATTTGGTGTCAAGGAATCAGATATATCAATTTTGTTTTTTGCTGTCGATGTCGTACGAGTGTGAATTGATATTCTTTTTTATTTGTAACGGTTACGGTTAATGATAACAGACAACAGTGGAGTAGTGACAGTTTTATGGGTGGAACTAATTTTTAACTATCTTTCATATCTTGCAAGCGAAAAATATTCGAAGGAAATATATCGTTTCAAGACGATTGAGAGGTTGACTATTTTACGGCGACAAACAAATGTGGATCAGTAATTGTTTGATTTGTCACGAAAGTGCTGTAGTTAAAAAATACCAATAAACATGAATCATTCAATGACAGATCTCTTTCGAAGATCTCTTTCAAGAGATAATAAATAGGATTTCTTGAATAATCTTTGCAACCGCAACAAAGTGAATTGTCAGTGGTAATATCACAGGGGGTAACAAAGACATTCTATGAAGATTGTTGTATTATTGGTAATCATATGAAACCGTTTACTGATGCAGAAAGTGTGAAGGAATGTTTATTAAATGCTTCTAATTCAGTGTTAGTGACAAAAATAAAAAAATATAAAAAATTGTAATTAAAAAAAGCAAATCAAGAGAAAACATTTTGATCAATTTTCCACATTATAACCCACGTGATATTTCTAACAAATGTTTGCGGTCCGAGTGAAATAACTGACATCTGTATGCGGCCCAGCAGAAAAAAAGGTTGAGTACCCCTGTCTTAGATAGATTGATGGCCTAGAAAAAGATCTCCTAGTTTTGAAAATTAAAAATTGGAGAACACTAGCAGGAAGAAGGCTGGTCTTGAAAAGGCTTCCTGAGAAGGCCAAGACCCACCCTGGGCTGTCGAGTCACTGAGGAAGGATTTTAGAAGAGCCTCATTTATATTTCACAAATTGCCAAAATAAAGAGAGGAATAAATTATATAGTCTTAAATCGCTAAAATGCAGATTAAATATCTGAAAATACATAGTCTCGAAGTAAACATCAATTATCATTTGTAATATCAACATTATAGCAAGTTTTGCACATACATCATCATAATCTATTATTGTTTTTACACTGCAATCCATTAATTCTAAAAGAAACATTTTTTTTATTGCAGTTATTATGGATCAATGATCTTTCAGAAACAGGAATATTTATTAATTGTCAGCGAACAATTATTTTGCTTTACACTTAGGTTTATGCATCAAAGCTTAGGAACTCAAAACGAATAGTTTAAGAACCACAAGACGAAAAACCAAAAACAAGGAGTTTGAGTTCCTGGTTAATTATATCACGTTTCGCTGTGGTTTGATGAATCGGATCGCTGCACTGACGTTTGAATATTATTAATATATTTTAGCAGTTTTTTTCAATTCTTCTATTTTGTTTTTCATTTTTGTGTAGTGTTCTGAGAACAGTTTTTGATTACGTTTTCGTATCCACTTCAGACAGAAGAAAAAGAGGAGGCAAGAGATAGTTATGTTTTGTACAGGAAGGGGTGGTTACAAAATTTAAACTATATATAGTTGAAATAATTTAACAGTTTCTGTTTTCAAAAATGAGCTAGATTGATGACGGTCACAAGATAAAGGCAATCACGTTTTCTCCGTTGAATTCAAAACAGACATTAAACTTGTATTTGCTATTATATTTGTAAAATTTAGATACAATTTCAAACTGTATAATAGGGTTAAGTTGTGTGTGTGTTCAAGTATTAAATAAAAAATCCATCTATAAGATTTTCTCTCTGTATATAAGAAAGTTTTTCTTGATGATGTAATAAATTCATTACGTGCTATCGCAACAATGCCAACGCCTCAAAATAAATCGCCAAGTTGGCAACCACGATTTCACATGCACTGAATTGGCAACCATGTGCTTCGTTTCATATAATGCTGCCAATACGGTTGCGATAGTACCAATGGCGTAACGTGCACCTCCACATTGTGTGTGGGGGGGGGGAGGATTCTAGGAAGTTCAAAGCCTGAAACCTGACTTTGCAGAGGTGCTCTAATATTCTCCGCTACGCCACTGGATAGTACATTATTGCAAACTCTTGCAGAAAAGTACCGCTATGCTTACCTGTACCGGAATCGTTGTGAGAAGAAAGGCGTTGTCTCATACGAAAACTAATTAATAATAAACGGAACTAAATACTCAATTTCCCAGGAAGCTACAAGAGCTAAAGGTTTATCAAAATCTGAGGACTTTATCAAGGACGTGTTGGACGATGCAGCTTCAGTAATGAATTCAACTGAAGAGAAGCGCCAAGAACGAATTTTGTGAAAAAAAGGAACAAATAAATAGAACTTCATAGCATATGTAAATTACAGTTTTATAATTTGAGCAATGAGTATGAACAGTTATATAATTTGTACAATGGAGATTGGTCCTTCGTTTGGTTGGTTTGGTGGAGTCTCTTTTCTCCAATTTCTAGAAGGTACGTTGACAAACGTGAGAAAGATCCGTTCGTTTCCCTAATTGCTGGGAAAAAGTTGCGTAAATGGGTGGTCAAAAATTCTGACCCTTTCCCGCGGGAAGTCCGAAGGATGAAAAAAGATACCGGTACAATGCGCTTTTCGGTTTCCCACGCATTTAAGATGACAAGGTGTCTGGATAAGAGCGCTCTCACTATGTGTGCCAGATGTGTTCGAGAAAAAAACCGGACAACTTTTCAATTTTTTTATTATCTCATAAATATTGCTGAAAATGACAAAGAAGCTTACAATCTACTTATTTGTATATTTGGCATTTGATGACACTGCTTTTAACAAAGGTTTATTGGTCGAAATGGCATTTTTGAATTCAGTGCAACTAGAGCTTATATTGAAAAAAATGCACAATTCACTTTTTACTGTATTTACAGCGAGACGATTTCTTTCGTTAGTCCATACGTTTCCCATGGCGCTGAAGATACGTTCCACAAAAGCGATGGATACAGGAACACTGCACACAAACTGCTCAATTTTCAGCAGATTCGGTGCTTCTTCTTTTTGGAAAAATTTGCACCACATTTCAATTGAGTTACCTTCGAGTTTGAGTGAAGGAAAAACACTCTGATGTGCAGCCAGTTCATCGTAAATCTGTTCAGGGGGAGTTTGCTGCTTCCATGGAGATATTGACCATAGTTCGAGCAATTGATCCAGCGTGGGCAATCTTCCGCATTCGAGATTCAAACAACTGAACGTTTTATAATTTTGGTTTTCAAATGGATACCACTTCTCTATGTAAGCTAGAGCTCGGTGATATGCATTTGTAGCGTTTTTAGTAAATTTTTCAACTTCATGGTCTGGAAGATGGCCCTTTTTTAATGCCACATGGACTTTAATTCCGAAATATTTGTCATTTATTTTCTTTGAAATTGTGTCGTGAAATTTCACCATTATGTTATGTAGATTAAATGCTGCTGTGGTATGTTTCTCTACCAACAGAATAATTTCTTGAAAAGAAGCCATAAAGTTATGAGTGAAATACAAATATAGTCCATTATAAGTAGGATTAGCTTCACCTAAAATTTCGTTTTCTTGGTCTGATAAGATAGCCTAGAGAGCCGTAGGGCAATTATCAGAACCTCGTTCTATGAAGTACCTTTTCAATGGCCCCCATGATGAAAGCATCCTATCAAGAGCATTAAATAAACTAAGCCACCTTGTAGGAACGTGACGAATGACTTCTCTGTATTCGCTTTCGAAAAAATCAAAGCACTCCTTCAAATCTTCTCGTTTCTTAGCGGAACAAGAGAATTCTGCAAATACTTTCAGCACTATATTTTCGACATCAACAGGCATTACTTTTAATGCATTTTTAGCGCAGTTATGAAATATGTGGTCATTACAGTGAGCAGCAATTATGTCGTTGTTTTCTTCAGACTTCAATTTTTGAAAAATGGAATTATTGACTCCAAAATTAACAGACGCGTTGTCCGCTCCATATGCTGTTACTCTACTTCATGGGAGTCGTGATTTATCCATGACTTCACATAAACGTTCCTTAATAGATGTTCAATTTTCAAATGAGTCTTCGTAAAAATCCAATATTTTATGGCAGATGCCGCTTTTTGGTGAGAAATATTGAATAGCAACTGGGGGAATTTTCTATTACCTTTATTTGATGCATCAGTCGCTACCGAAAAGGGAACATCATTCTTTAAATCTTCCTGCACAGGTTCCATTGAATACGGAAACAAAACTTGGTTTATCAAAGCTGTACATTTAGTGCGTCCTCCTGTCATTTGCTTTA
Organism: Trichonephila clavipes; assembly: GCA_019973935.1. Taxonomy (NCBI): domain Eukaryota; kingdom Metazoa; phylum Arthropoda; class Arachnida; order Araneae; family Nephilidae; genus Trichonephila; species Trichonephila clavipes. The sequence goes on along the minus strand of BMAU01017522.1, from coordinate 354,835 downwards.
CGATATCTGAATCGTTTATCACTTGTTTTAATACTTTCAAGGAGCAATCTTGAGCAACATAAGAAATGTGGTGCTTGATACTATGGTAAAACTCAGTTAATTCGGCAATATCAACTTTTTCACTTTGGGCGCTGCCTTTTGGTGTAAAGAAAGACTTCATTCGGGGAGACATGGCTGCAGCACTTTCACACTCTTTGTGCTTCTTTGCCTCAGAGTGGTGGGTAACTGCTTTTAAGCCATCATAAGCTACAGTGAACGAATTTTTGCACAATTTGCAATAGCCTTTTGTGTTGTCTTCATCGCATTTATTTAACCAAACGAAACGCGATTCTCAATCAAAATTATAATGACAAACTCTTCTTGCTTTCTTAGTTGGAGTTCTCTTGCTGTTAGATGCTTCCTTGTCTTCCATTTTGACACACACATACACGACCACGACAGTGACTGAAATTATAGGAATCGAATATACCCACAACAAGAACAATTATGGACTGACAGCGACTCCCCGCTACCGGCCCCTTCCCCCGTCGGAGATTGGAGGGGAAGAGCGGAAGAGGAAGGTCGAGAGTCCGAATCGAATCCGAACCGAAGGTGGCTCTGGCTGCGCAATCCTATCCACATGCACACGCGTGTCCAAACCATGTAGATATACACCTAGGTACCTATAATCCTACTCGTTGTGTTAGTTGTCTGCCCAAAGCACCAGATATTACGCAAAATGTATTTAAAACCGGACATTCTTTTGTCCGGTTTACCCAGATTCTCTTGACCGGACTAACATGAAGAAAACTGGACTGTCCGGTCGAAAACCGGACATCTGGCAACCCTAGCCGAAACAGACCCTGCACCCTAAGGGGCTGACAGACAAGAGATCAAAGGAATAGGCGGTGAGCGATCATGAGCAACCTTGTGGTTAAAAAGGGAGAGCGAGAGAGTTTACGAGGACTTTTACTGGAGAGAATCCGAAGAGGCTTCTCAGCCAGCGATACTAATAACCTGGGAGTCTGCGAATTAACGAAATCGAAGCCGGACTTAGAGCTGAGGAGTTTCGAGTCAGCAATAGCATGGTGGATATAGAGCCAGTGAGCTCACACAAATTCTGTGTGGAATTACAGAAAAGCGAAGACATTCTCTAGTGAACTGTGGACTCTTTGGCATATTGAATGTATAGGACATTTCCCGAAAGTATCACTTAAATTAACATGTTTATGCGAGCGGTATAAAGACATTACCGTGAAAGAGACTCTATAACTGTGGACCCATTTTGCAGTTAAATTGTACTGGAATATTTTTTTCATGCTTTTTATACTTTAATAAATAGTTTAATCCAGAGCTGCTTGAAGTCACTACGGACAGATAAGTAACCCCCCTCACCCCCAGGTAAGATTTTAAAAAAAAAAATTTATTAAGCGTGTACTTATAAATCAAATGTATTTTGTTTCTTATGTGCGTTGTTATTGTTGACAAATATGTACTTCTTAAAGGAAACTTTCTACAAGAAGTAAAAGTTGGCAACAGCGTAGCGCTTGAACTGATTGGTTGAAACCAAGTGCTTGCATTTATCATGTGACTTCGACGTTCAATGAATCTATGAACTGATTGGCTGGAAACGCGTGATTGTAGTCATCATGTGACTGTGATGTTACATGAATTTAGCCCATTATCTGAGGCTGACATTTTCGCATAAGATACAGCGTGGCGATATTTTTTGGGGGGGAGGTTGATAACGATTTTACTCTGCAATTTCCTTCGTTCCCCTTCACGATATGAAGTTCTTTTGTTTACTATTAAGACGGTTTGGGGACTTATTTTAAAAGTTACTAGAAAATATTGGAAAATTGCCACAACCTGCACCCTATACTTTAACTTAATCGCGCGCGCGCGCGTATATTCTATAAAATAATTAGATTTTTTCACAAAGAAATTTAAATCTTTCCACGCGTACAATACTTAGACATACTGAAACATTTTTCATATTCAGAAAACGAATAATTAAAAGAGGTGTGAAAGTAATTTACTTTTCTCCGAAAAGTTCTCAAGAAATTCTATTTGTTCGAATTCTTTGTGAGAAATTTCTTTATGAATGACTCTTTTTTTTACCCTTCAGCTAAAATTAAATTCTCACACTCCAAAGTGATTTCGGCGCATTTAAATAACTTTGACAATGAAATACTGATTATGTATTTTTTTCTTTCATTTTATTCACATTACACAGTTATAATTTAAAAGTAGGCTTTCACAATCCCCCAGGAATTCTGAAAAGAAATAATCAAAACAAGATGTTTTTCAGGAAATGCTTCAGAAAAAAAAACATGTTTTGTGAGATTAAAAGTTGCGATACATCGGTTTTTGTACGAAGCTTGATTAAATAACGCTGAAAAAGAATTTTTCTGACTTTTTTTTATGATAAAATCTCTACGTACTAGAAAAAAAATTACAAGACGTTTCTTTGTTGCTATCATCCTTTAACCAAAATATCTGGGGTTGTCCGATTACAGATTTGGGAACTTAGTGGCTACTAGGTCGTGAGTTTGAAATACAAATTACTACTCTGTTTTAGAAGAGTCTAAGTCTCTTAGAAGAGTCTAAAAGACTTCTATAAATAGTCTAGGCTGCTGAGCATTACATTCAACTAGCTATTTTAACTCACCAACTCTTTCTCACGTTATTTTATAGAATAAAATAGAGAATGAAGAAAGAACGTAAATTTTTCTCTACTTCTAGGGTTCGCATTGTAGCCATATTGTAGATCAGGGATGGCGGACCAGTGGCACACGACACAATATTTTGGGCAAGCCACCGATAAAAAAAAGTTTGCATTTTAGTTCAAAATAACAAAGTTCACTTTGAAGTATTACCAACAAACGTGAGTAATCCGTTGCGGTGCGACGGAGAGCTCACTCGTTTGTTGTTTTACCTTAGTTAAGTCGTGGACTACGATTGTTAATGATGCAAACTTTGTCTACGCATAGCATAGTCAATTTCGTTGCTAGAACTGCATTTTAAAGTTTATTTGTGTTATATTTACGATTTTTAACTGTTATTGTGTGTGAATAAGGTTAGTTTAGCAGAAAAACAAAAAATGCAAGATAGTAAGTGTAACAGGGAATTTCAAACTCGATGGACCGAGAAATATGGTATTATTAGAAAATACGACAAAACGGTGTGCGTGTTATGTTCTGAAACAATGATATGTAGGACAGTATTTCTCAAACTGTGAGGCGCGGCCCCCTTGGGGGGGGGCTGACAACTCTACAAGGGGGGTGCGAGCCTATTGAAAAGTCGAGAACAAAAGATTATTTAAAAAAATTATTAATTCACTGAAGGTAAACAAACAAAATACATTCTGACATAATAAAATATAAAATACACATTTACACTGATATATTACACTTATAAATATATCAGTGCTACTCAGTGGCGCACACAAGGGGAGGGGGTCCGGACCCCCCAAAAGCCCTTGATTTTTTTTCAGATTGATTATAATTCTAAGTATATAGCACGTAAAATTTGATTAATTACTTGTTATTAATAATTAATTTTATTAATCAATGCTAATTATTCATTCAAAAATTAGTTTTTTACTATGTTTTGTTCCCGAAAATCGACAAAATCAAAAGGAGCATGATACAAGAATAGTGAATTTTCAACCAGGGACTCCCCCCTTGAAAATTTTTTGTGTGCGCCACTGGTGCTACTCAATGTATTTTATAATTAATTTAACAATTCTAAGCCAAGAACAAGTTTATTAATTACCAGTGACCCCATGGGTTTGTCATACATATAATTTATAACAAAAATTAACACTTATCTTGATAATTTTTGTACGGTTTATAATTAAACCTTGACTGTGCCGATCATAAGTTTCGCGATACGCATCCCAATGCCAACCGTTTTCCACGTAGTCACGCATATGTGATGTATTGGGGGAGGGGGGAGGAATAAAGGAGCAAAAATAATCTGGAATAAGTAAATCCTTCGCAAACATTGTCAAGGTCCTTTTATTGCATTCCAAAGTCTTGGAATAATTTTACGGATAGCAGTGCACAGAAAAAGTCGCAATTCGGAAAGACGTATATATACGTCTGGAGAAATAAAGGCTTTGGCTTAGCGAGACGTTTATACACACGGGGACGTTTATATTAAGAGGTTAAAATCGTATCATATAGTTTTAGCGTTAAAGTATAGTATTATTGAATTCAGTACATTGTTATTGTATGGGGGGCGATGGAAATAATGATTGAATATTGGGTCGCGAGTATTGCAACTTTGAGAAGCACTGATGTAGGATATTGTGTGTAAAATGGCATTTTGTAACAAATTACAAATCCTTCTGTCAAAAAAGTGAACCAGGGCAAAAAGAATTAATTGCTTAGAAAACGTTTGGCAGATGACTCCAATTCGGTACGCATTATGCGAAATGTTACTAACATCTAACCAGGGGCGTACTTACTACCATATCGTCCGTATCAATGATACGGGGCCCCAACAAGCATAAGCAAAAAATCGTAAAGTATTATGGGGCGTTGAAAAAGAGCCCCTGATGAATTTTGATACTGGACCCACAAAAGACTAGCTACGCCAGAGCATCTAACAATCCTAATATAAGTTGTTTGTTCCCTAATGTGCAGCAACAGAAGTCACACTAATGTTTTTGTTTTGTTAACGTTTGTTTTTGTAATGTAATTTGAATTGCGCGTAAAGGGTGTTTTTTTTAGAGGTATAGAACTTTAAATTGCAATAAAACAACGATGTGTTATTCGATTGACATGAATTTTTTTTTATTCGAAAAAGATAATCTTTTGTGGCATTACATTTTAAATATGATTTCTGGCATAGGACTGTCACGGCTGTCTCGGATGTAGTCCAATCTGGACGTCCAATTTTCGATGACTTTTTCCAACATTTGTGGCCGTATATCGGCAATAACACGGCGAATGTTGTCTTCCAAATGGTCAAGCGTTTGTGGCTTATCCGCATAGACCAATGACTTTACATAGCCCCACAGAAAATAGTCTAGCGGTGTTAAATCACAAGATCTTGGAGGCCAATTCACAGGTCCAAAACGTGAAATTAGGCGGTCACCCAACGTGTCTTTCAATAAATCGATTGTGGCACTAGCTGTGTGACATGTTGCGCCGTCTTGTTGGAACCACAGCTCCGGGACATCATGATTGTTCAATTCAGGAATGAAAAAGTTAGTAATCATGACTCTATACCGATCACCATTGACTGTAACGTTGGGGTCTTCATCGTTTTTGAAGAAGAATTCCACCAGCCCATAAAGCGCACCAAACAGTCAGTTTTTCTGGATGTAACGGTGTTTCGACATACACTTGTGGATTAGCTTCACTCCAAATGCGGCAGTTTTGTTTGTTGACGTAGCCATTCAACCAGAAGTGCGCTTCATCGCTAAAAAAAATTCGCTTATGAAAATCGGGAACAACGGCCATCTCGTTTTGGGCCCATTCGACGGATCTACGCCTTGCTTGATCATATTTAAAATGTAATGCCACAAGATTATCTTTCGATTAAAAAAAATTCATGTCAATCGAATAATACATCGTTGTTTTATTGCAATTTAAAGTTCTATACCTCTAAAAAAACACCCTTAATAACTAAAAGATTTACTACATTTACATACAGCACATAATGTATTTTTCCGTAGTAAATAAAGAGTTTTAAGTTCTTAATATTTCGTTTTTTATTATTTTTTCAATTATCACAAATCAAAAATATTTGACTGCACGTCTCTCTCTCTCTCTGTACCTCATTAAACATTTCTTTACAAAAAATGGCACGTTCGTCACCCCGTTGTGACGAACTATCAACCGTGGTCCATATTGTAGTCCATAAGGAGCAGTGCCGGTTTATCCATAGGCCGCTTGGGGTGAGCGCCCAGTGGCCCGGATAATAATCTGGACTTAACCAGATCTTCTGGTCATAAATTTCGATCCGCCAGTGTCAAGGGGGCTCGTAGATCTTTTGCTCCCTGGGCACATATTGAACTTAAACTGGCGCTAATAAGGAGCTTCAATTAAGATAAAATCAAGATCTACAACAATAGTCTTCAAATTTATTTTTAAAAGTAACTTTTCATCAAAATTATTTTAATGGCATAACCCCCAAATCACGACTAAAATATTTGTAAACCTCTAAACATAATTGGGTAGCAAAACGATGGTTTTTGGATTGTTTTTAATTCTGTGGCTCTTAACCCTTACAGGTCTATAAAGCTGCTAAGATTAAAATTAGTATGTAATAGATTATTTTAGTGAAAAGCCAGCAGGGGGCGTAGTTGGTTTATCGCTGGTCTTGTATCCCTAAGGTTGCGGGTTCGACCCCGGCCCAAGTCGGTGAATTCTTTATGATGCAGAAAATCGACAGCGGGCCATGTCGTATGATTATGCGGTATTTTAAAGATCCTTTGAGTGCCTGTTTGGCTTGGGTGTTTTGGGACAAATTAAAATCCTAAGTACAGTTTCGCATTGCCAGAGCTCATGTGCGGAGGAACCTGGGCGTCAAAAATTACTTGCTGAGATTGGTATTCCACCTATATGGTGCCGCACTAAGAAGAGATACCAGCTCCCGGGGAATGTACTAGGTCTGCTATGGTAAAACACCAATCCGCAACCCCATTAGAAATTTTTTAAAAAAATTAGTGTGCTTACTCGTAAAATAAATAAAAAAAAATCAGAGATAAAAAAACCGAACCGAAACATTTTAGCACATAGGAATCATTTTGTACTGAAGGTACTCTTCTGAAGTTCCATAAAAATCAGTTTTTTGTCACTACTGCTCATTGATCTTTGAAGATGCAATTACCGTTATTTGAAAAAATATTGAATAACAATAATAGATGATTTCGGTTCTATCCTAGCGTAGAAACTACCCCTTGGCAAAATTTTCTAGCTGTCCAAAAATGGCTCCAAGAAGCGTTTTTCAAAGTTGAGACCAGAAAAACTAGGATAAAAATGGCGCTTGTCCGAAGGAGCGAAAAAATGGAAAAGTTTTATTACTTTAGGAACAAAATCACGTAAAATTTAGCTTCTAAAAATAAGAAATTAAAGACATTCTAATAAAGTTAAATTGATATCCGAAGGCCAGCAATGGAAATTTTAAAAAATTATGGAAAAATTCCATGAAAAATTTAATTTTTGAAAAATATAGAAATTTTTTTAAGAACTTTCTGAAAAAAGAAATCGATGCTTGAACGAGAAAAACCAAAATTTTTGAAATACTTTAAGAACAAATTCCCATGAAATTTAGTTTCTTACAAAGGATATTAATAGCATTACAAAATCACCCTATTGACCTTCTGATCCACGTACCTTTCCTTATGCTCTTACACCAGGGGTGACAAACTCAAAGGCTAACGGACCAAACAAGCAGGGTTTAACGTAAAGTGGGCCCCTCCAAAATCAATATTCTTTGAAAATCGTTATTTCGAATAATACATTATAATTAACATAAATAAAATAACAAGAAAGAGTAATGTTTACGTCTTGCACTTGACATATCTTCTCTGTTACTACCTTTCCCAATTTGGGAGAAATTCTGATATTTTATTATATATTATTGTGTGCCGATATGCTGACCGGGTTGCAAAAATGTTAATTGGGGGCCGCATGCGGCCCGCGAGTTTGAGACCCCTGTCTTATACACATCATGCTGATACTCTCCTACTTTCAAACGGCATCTTCATTCTTATATAACCATCAATTACATTTTCCGAATATTATTCTCACATTTCGGATCCATTCGTACTTGGAGCAATCAAACCTCCTTGCATTTTATAATTTTCTTTTGCTTCCAAAGAATTAAAAAAAAAAAAAAAAAACCGCTATAAGCCTGGCACTCGAATTATTCTAAGCATCAACAAGGTACTCGCATGTAGTTGGCAATTAAAAATCAAATGTGGAAAAGGTGCAAATGGCTTAATTATCGCTGCTATATAGTATATAGAGTTTCGAAAGCTGTTTACATATTGGTAGTTACGAACGGTAATTACCAATCTCGGCTAACTAAAGATCACTATGAGCAATTTCTTGTTTTAAAATTAATATAGAAGGCTAGTTAGCTTAGCGAACTCATTACCCAACCTGGCGACAGAAAAAAAAAGTTCAAAAATCAAAGGTGGGCTAAAAAGGATAGGATTTGTTAGATTTTACATTTTTCCAATTAGAATTCTCCAAGAGCAGAAATGACATTCAGACTTTACTCCTTGGCTTTCAGGCAATAAAACACGCAGTGGTAAAGAGAACGGCTCTAATTAATTTCGGTAACTTTATCTCCCCGCCCCCTCCATGTCCGTTATCAAAGTAACTGTTTTTTTGGTTTTATTCCGGTCTGTCATCATCGGCTTTGACTTTCTTCTAAATACAGACGCACAGTTGATAGTCGTGAAAAACGGAGATTAAAAAAAGCATGATTGATCTGTCCTTTCTCGGAAACAGAAAACGGGAGCGTTGGACTGTGGGATGACCACCCTGTCTCTGACGTCTGTATGCAGGTGGAGAAGGGCGTTGGCAAGTGTTGCAAAAAATGTTATCTTTTGCATTGAAAAGTACATAAAAACATCTTTTGCACGGTCATGTTTGTGTCATCGTGTTCTGATTCATTCCAAAAGTTATAGGCAGAAAAAATTAATGTTCGTTCATTAATTAATGTACCACAAGGTTATTACAAATGAATCATCTGGTTTTGAAGTACTGTAACTCACCCAACTTAGGGTGGATACTTTTTTTTTACTATGGAAAGACACTTTACGCTATTTGTAATCTAATAGGACAGTACTTAGAAAGATTTATTTAAAAAATTGCATTATTTTGTGTAAAACTGACCATTAAATTCTCATTTCCAAAACAGCAAAATATTTTGTTATTTAAACAGCCTCAATGCCATTTTCAAGAAGATGAAGTTACAAAAGTGTTGATGACAAATCTTAAATACCCTCAGTGACGTACACAAGGGTGGGGTTTAGGGGTTCAGAGCTCTCCCATAGACCAACAGATTTTTAATTTTTAGTGTACAGAATACGTCTTGGTGCTTTAATCTACCTTTTATGAAGAATGTAGCCCCTCCTGTGAAAGTAGTCTGCGTACAGAGATGCTTTTAGTTACGGGCCAACTGAGCCCTGGCCCAGGGCCTCGCCCTCGGTGGGGAGTCTCGATTCGTTCTTGACTTTATCTCAATAAGATCATGATCAAAGTGATTTTTATGGTCGAATGTTATTCCTGGACATACTCTATCAAAAACCAGGGATTTCGAAACATACGCCAATTGGCAACAGTGGTAAGATTGCATTATTATGTGAAGACTTATGTCTAGGCCTAGACCTACCATTATACATCATCATTACTCATTTAGTCAAAAGGTGGCAGTCGATTTGTGCCTATGTTTTTGAGATTGTGAGCTACGCTCATTTATTTGCTAAAGGATTACCGTATGTTTGAGTATTTGACAGAGTACGCTATATGAACTGCCCTTTTAAGGGTCACAGGTGTGCTTTGCTTTTGCATGAGGCACAGAGCTTCAAGGAGTTTTAAGACGTCCCTGTCTGTGTACGCCACTGAATACAATGGATTAAATGGTATTTATTATCGGCGACATTAAGTAAATTATTTACAGAAGATATAAATTCAAATCCCGGAGCATGAGCAGATGCACCGGTCAGGTGGTCAGTCTGACGCAAAACCCCCAGAGTTAAGTTCTCAAACAAGCTTGGTACTCACAATATAATTTAAGTCCACAATAAATCACAATATAATTAATTGAATTAATAAAATCTGAAGTATTTGTTTTTGTTCCCGGTTATTGTTAAGTGGTACATTGAAATTGCAACAAAAATTGCGCCTTTACTAATTTTCATATCAGTTACAATATAACTACCCACAAAAAATTATAGAAAATTGATCCGCGCAAAACCTTTATACTAAATTAAACATAATAATAATGATGAAAATAGAAAGATGTTTTTCGAAAAAATAAGTGAATATTTCAAAATACTACGATAAATTGTTTAAAAGCTATTTTTATCTGTTATAAAGTTGTGACCGATTACAAAAATTTTCTAGATTATACTTCATGCAGGTCTTATTTCATAAAACTTTATATGCTTCCATTTAAAATTCAAATAAAAATTATTTTATTTTATCTAAATTTTCCAATCAAATTTGAATCGATCAAAAATATGAGAGAAATGAATCTAATTTAATAAACCTTTCATATTTTGAAAGTTTGTATGTTACATTTTGAAAAGCTGTTACAGAAAAAAAAGAAAGAAAACCATTGTAAGAATTTTGTTCTTTATTTTATTCTTAACAATGGAGAGACATTTTGCAAACACACATGATAAAAATTTTTCAAATACGAGCAATGAAATTCTAAAATTATATTTACAAACACATAAAAAATCGTTTGGTTTTGGCTACAGATGAATTAATCTATTTTCAACCATATAAAATTCCTTCCTCTGGTATGTAAAAAAATGTGAATGTCAAGTATATTTAATATAAGTTTTTTTTTTTGTTGTTGTGTTGTTATTACAGTAAATAAATATTTTTTCAGATTCTTTTATTTTGGAGCTCTAAAATTTCGTGCTGCTATCTAGTGACAATTACTAAAACTAAAACAGTAACTTGAGTTCTAAAATTAACAACAAATAGAATTATCATATAACTAAGCTCAGAATTTGAATTTTTGAGTCCATAATACTTAACAGATAAGAAAGAATTATATATTTTAGTAAATGTTTATTTTAGATGCCCAATTTATTGTCATACCAGATTCTATCATAAAAATGCTAGTTAAGAATACATAACAAATAGATTGTTTTTTTTTTATATAAATACCGCTATTTATTGACTGACATCAATAAAATTTTTTACATTTTGGAAGGGTGTGGGGATTATTTGAACTACTACATCTATTTATGTTTTACTCACGTAAAAATTTATTTCAAGCCTAAAATTTTATTTTGAATTATTTTCTCATTTTATTTTATATCTATATAATTTTTAGTAGAAAATGTGTTTTATATGGAATTTTGTAAAAAGAATATATAAATCTAACAATTCAATGGAAAACATTATAAAATTAACTGAAATTAAGCTTGTACTTTTTTCAGGACTATACAAGGCATTTTTTTGTCCATTATATATATTTATTTGAAACAAAAATATTAAAAATTTTTAAAAAAGCGTTCGAGAAAATATTCAGTTATGTAATTTTTAAAATGGTTTTTCTCAATCTGCATTTTATTACATTCATTGTTTTTTTCAATCATTTAACGTCTTGTAGAAATAAAACATCTTTTGCAAAGAGCTTGTTAAAAAAATTCTCAATGATTACATGCATACAAAATTAAGAATTTGTTACAGAGACGTGGCGCCATCTACTGTTTGTCACTGTGAAAAATAATATTTTTGAATAATTTTAGTTCCGAAAAATCCAACTTTAAACATAATGGTAATTCTGTAGCATAGCCAGAAGATAACATTTTGATAAATAAAGAAACGAATATATCCATCATTTATTACTTATTCTTAGTTTTAATTACTTTAATTCGAATTAATTTGATCAATTATAGCTCGAGAGATAGATATAGTAAGAACCATGTATATTATATTTATAAAACGTTCGAAAATTTAATATTAAATCTATGGAAGCTATTAAAAACAAGAAATATAGAAAAAAAATTTTAAGTAAGTTCCTACTAGGTCAACAATGAAAATTTTATTTTAGTTATTTTTTATTAAATAGTTACAATTATTATAAATATGTATATAAATATAACAAAATCACAATATTAAGTGGCTAAATAGAACGCGATTTACCTTGCAATTTTCCATTTTCTTTTCTACATATGGTGTTGAACTATTTTTCCTTGTTTGTTAGTATTTATTCATTAATTAAATTTAATTATTCAAATAAAATAGTATAGTAAAAAAATGAATCACATTATCAGAAATTAGGCCATTTCAGGGGGATTCAAATCCACGACCTTTGTATTAGAAGTCCAAAGCGCTGTCCATTGCGTTACAGGAGCACAAAGAACGATTTTCCTTTTTACATAAGGTGTTGGACTATTATTTTTGTTTTGTTTGTTTGTTACTACTATTTATTCCTTAATTAATTTTAATTAATGAATTAATATTTGAAAAAAACTGCATTAACATCAAGTGTCATCCCCTACAAGTTTCAAAAAATGTATTTGATTTTGAATGGATGAATAGAAACTATTTTTCTAATGATTGAAAAGTTGAACAAGATATATAACAGGGAAATTGTGAACTTAATAGTAGGATTTGAAAAAGAATTACACGAAGAATATGATAGTTGCATATTTATATACATATTGCAATCGATTGCTCGAAAATAGTAAGTTAGTGGTTCTGTTCTCATTATTACATTCATGGATTGAAGTTCCAAATGCCATTAAAGATCCGTTGCATAGCGGCATTGATCAGTCGAAATTCAAAGCGTGCTATGAAAATTTGGAGAATAGGATGCCACACTTCATGTTCTCTTCAATTAACTGTGGTTTAAAATAGCGAAGATCGTTACCAAACGTCTTCGTGTTGTTTCGGAGGGCGCCATCAAGTAATAAACATCTCTCAAAATGAAGTATTGTGTATTTTGAAAAAAAATTCTGAGATGAAGACACATCTATAGGTTTTGAAACCATCTGATAATAAGTGCAGCTTCTCAACCTCGACTATTGTGAACGAAAGATAAGCTAAAAATAAATCGCTGAAGATTTGAATAATTAAAACTTCCTATTTGCAGCTGTGCGACATTTTAGTATCACACAGCAACAAAATCGGCTTCTTTTTGTGAATAGCATATGCACCCCAAAAATATTGACATCTTCATCTGACATATCCCCGAAAATCGATGGCTGTAAGAAAAATCATTCTCCACATACGAGCCGGAAACCCCCGACTCAAATTTGAACTGCACCACCCCAAGACAGTGGAAGAAAAACACTGAAAGCTTTGAAACACTGAAAAGAACGGTGGTGCTTATATCCTCCTTCACAAAAGACATACTTTGTAGCATTAACATAATCAATAGAGAGAGAGAGAGAGTATGAATAACTTCCATTTAAATGTAAATATTATATTTAATAGCCATGGACGTAAATAAATCAATTATTTAATTTCTTAACTCACGCTATCCATTTGATTTCCCAGACATCACATTGCTTTTATTGACATTTCACGAATTCTCTCTCTCTCTCATATTTTAGTATCGAACAAGAAAAAAATATCTCCGTTTTTCTGAAGTAATCACAAGTAGTATTACTGGAAAAAATTTTTCTTTATTGTACAAATTTTGACCAGTTAAATAAGTAATTGATTTAAAGATACAATTTTAGTTAAAAAAATAATTACCATTCCATAAGTTAGAGATTAGTATTCAGTAGTTTCCTCAAACTTTTCTTGATGTTAAGATTGAATCTTAAGTTTAAATTCTGACTCCTCCAAAGCTTGTTTTGGAGAACAAGGGAAGACTCTGTGTCTTAATTGGAACTGAGTTTCAAAGTTTACAAGTGGTGTGGAAGTTAGTATTGGTCTAGATTTTATTTACGTAACTTTTACTTCAAAATTCACTAGATTAGTCTCCTTTAAGAAATTTCTAGGGCACCATTAATATCTATATAAAAAAGGAGAAAAGTGACTCATTTATGAATTCATTCACTCATCACGACATCTCCGAAATTATTAGACCTATAGACTTGAAATTTGACCTACATGTTCCTTTCATGGAGCAGAGATGCACTATGAAAGGGTTTTGTGGTAGATGGATTAATTACCGTATAAAAGATAAACTGTTGTTTGTAAAAAATGCATCAGAATTAAATGAAATTAAATGCACAAATGATTTGTATTTGTTCAAATAAGTGACGAAATTTTCAAAGCAAAAAAACAATACTAAGTGTCCGAAATCAGTATTTGGTGTAGCCACCACGCGCTGCAATAAGTGTTGCTATACGACGGGCATGGAATCAAACAGATCTTGAATGTCTGCTTGTAGAAGAGAATTCGATATTGCTTGTATGCGCAGCAAAAGTTCGTCTTTTGAAGCTGCAGGACGCGGATCACGAGCGAGACGCCAACCAACCAAATCCAACACGTGCTCAATAGGTGACATATCCGGCGAATAAGTAGGCCAAGGAAGAAGTTGAATGTGTTGGGCTGAACAGAAGTCTGGGCATTGATTGATTGATTGAATATTAACGTCGCACTGTTCAGCTACACGAGGGCTTTTGGCGACGGACCACGTAATTTTGAACCATGGTCAAGTGACGTGGACGACACCTGAGCTGGACAGCTCTCGACAGATTTAACGTGCATCGCTGCCCTACACGGCGGGTCTTTAGTGGTACTGGGCTCGAACTCGTGACAAGGCAAGCCACGATCCGATACCTATACCACTCGGCTACCGCGGCCACCAGAAGTCTGGGCAACATGTGCTGCTGAAAGGTAGCTCCAGGGATGCCTTAAAGGAAGGGAACGACTTCGGTCTGTAGTACTTCACGGTTGTATCTGTTGCTATTGAAATTACCCTCAATTCAAAGCAAATTTGTCTTCCATGATACGAAATCGCACCCAAACCATAACTCCAGGTGTTAGGCTACTATGTCGTTCAATAACGCACTCTGGGAGGCAGCGTTTACCGGCATAGCGTCTAACACGAATGCGGCCATCATGGTCCCACAAATTGAAGCGTAATTTATCTGAAAAGACAACTTGATGCCAATCAGCTTGCCAGGCTCTGTGCTCATGAACCCATTGCAGACGCAGTCGTCGATGGTTTGCCGTGAGGGGCATCCTGTACAAAGGCACCCTTCCACTCAATCCACGGTGCAGCAGATGTTCACGAATTGACGAAGCCGACATTAGTACATCTGTAGCAGGAGACCAACGTGCTGTCAACTGCCTGGAGGAAGCTATACGGTCTTTCACCACCATTCGAAGCAAGTCTCGATTGTTGCGTGCTGACGTCACCTTCCGTCGTCCACTGCCAGTTTTTCGAGTTGTTCGGTGGTCGTCGGTCCACTGCTTCCAAACTCGTATCACTGGGGAACTGTTCCGCTGCACTCGAGCTCTTATTGCGCGGTAGTAAAATCCTTCGTCTGGAAGGTCGATAATCCTCCCCCGTTCAAACTCCGTAAGTTGTTGCAATTTCTCCTTATTTCGTCGGGGAAGCATACTTAGGTCTCACAAAACGTACGCCACTAACAAATGATCATTAACTATTTTCAATGTCCCGCTACAGTCCTCTATTTATACGCTTTCAGCTTCAGTTCAGAGAGTGCTGCGCACACCACGCATGCGCGGTGGCTCTGAAACCTTACTATTTTACGTAACACCCTATAATTGATATTTGCTGCAAAGTTCATTTAATTCTGATGATTCCTTCATGGTGTTGCATTTTTTTACAAACAGCAGTGTAAATATTCCCGTTTTTGAACTATTAAATCTACAGATATCATATTTGGTAGGCATGTTCCTTTCACGGAGTAGAGATCCGCTACAAAAGAGGTTTTGCAAAAATAGACCCCCAAAAGGGGCATTGTAGATTAAAGAGTACTCTTTTTGGATTATTAGACCTACCGACTTGAAATTTGGCAAGTATATTCCTTTCATAGAGAGAGATCTGCTACGAAAGAGGTTTTATAAAAATAAACCTCCAAAGTGGGTTGAGAGGGGTTAAAGTGGTTTTATTGATAAACATTCCTGTTTTTGAACTATTACACATACATTCACATTTAGGAGGCGTGTTCTCTTCATAAAGTAGAGATCCACTAAGGCAGGGTTTTGAGAAAATTGACATCCAAGGGGGTTAAGGGGTTGTAAATGAATATTCAAGGGGGGTTAAGGGGTTATAAATGAATATTCAAGGGGTTAAGGGGTTATAAATAAATATTCAGCGCTTTTTTTTAACTATTAAATTCAGCGGCGTAACGAATAACACTAGGGACCTCATGCAAAGACAGGTTTTTGGCCCCAAGCCCAAGTTTGTACTCGTCTTCAGACAAGCTTTGAGCCCCCTAGAACGCTTGGGACTCCCGGAATGCGGGAGAGTACGTTACGCCACTGATAAAACTTGCAGATTTGAAATTTGGAACACATGTTATTTTTGCTAAGCAGATATCAGCTCAGAATGGGGTCTTCAAAAGTTGACCCATAAGGGGTTTTAGAAGACATTATTAAGTTAAAATTCCATTTTTTCAGCTATTAGACCTAAGGACTTAAAATTTGGCAAATATAATTGAGTAAAGATATGCTAAAATCTTTTTTTTAAATTTTAAATTCACTTAAAATGAACTCATTAAAAACTTCTTTATCCTTCAATTTATACTGTTATAGTTTTCAATTTACCCATGCGAAGAACGGGTATACAGCTGGTAAATATATACATACAATCGAATTACGCAGAAATGAGTAAGATAAAATTAATTAATAATTACACTAACAACTAAATTATAATAATTATTAATTATCTCATTCATATAATTTATTTTTTTAGTCATTTAAATAAATTGTAACTAAAACACCCCGAAAAATATTTTTCTGTTTATGGCTCTTTTTAGAACGATTTTAAGAATAACAAATACAGACTCACTTTTTGGGGGAAAGTACTCAGTTTATTTACAGATGTAAGGATGATCCGACAAGGGATATATTTATGATATTTACGGTAGCGCTCACATATATCGTCTATAAATAAGTCATATACTTCAAAACTCAAATAATTAATTACATCTGGTACATAAAATAAATAAATAAATTAGAAGCTCGATGCCAAGGCAAACATCGACCAAATAGTCGTTTCCTGTGTTATGCTGATTAAATTGATTTATTTGTTTATTAAATACTGGAAAAAGACAAAATGGGAAAGTTTACTATAAAGATCCTGGCTCTGTTTGTAATGCATTTAAAAATACAAGGACGGCATTACATGAAAAATGAAAAAAATTCGGATGTGCAAATCAATTCTTTCAACACTGAACATAACAAACCGGAAGGAAAAAGCGTTCTGAATATCTTCTGAAGAATTTCGGTCATCATGTGATCAGGATAGAGTATTTTTATGAATTATAAATAATCCACTAATATATAAATTAATTATGATCGACTTCATACAAACAATTTTGAGTTCTAGAATATAATTATTAAAATATTCGTGAGAAACTTAGTGTTTTTTCAAGACTCAAGAAGGATCCTTCCAAGATTCCTTCATTAAGAATTATTTCATATTCCTTTTAATTTCAAATTTGCTGATTTATTTCAAAAACTCACATATCCAGTGCCGATTTATCCACTGGGCGCTTGGGACGGGCGCCCAGGTGCCCGGATAAGCTGACCTTACCAGAGTTTCTGGCTATCAATTTCGATCAGCCAGAGCCAAGGGAGCTTGTAGATCTGCTCTCAGACCGGAAATGAGCTTAAGCCGACCCTGCGCATTCCATATAATTTTATTGGTAACAGTTATTATTAACAGTAAAAAATAAATCGTTATTATTTACATTGAGTATTAATTTTTTTGAGAGGGGTTGTAGGAAGAAAGAGGTTTAAAAAATCTTATTGTAAGTATCTCTTGTTAATAGTCAAATTTCTTATCATTCAAAAATTTTTAAAAAATAATACAAAATTATTTGTAAAAGATTTTTAACCGTATTTTATGGTACCTATATTTTGAAAGGGAAAAAAATCTTGGATCAGATATATCGTTAAAAAAGTGGTGCTCAATTTTTGTACTATGAGGGGTTTGCAGGGTTTTCTTATGCCTGATGGAGAATAAGAATAGGTAGAAAAAAAACCATCTGTCTTTTTCGTATCTATATTTTTGAAGTGACAACTTCTATTGGCGCGATTTGCTTGAGAGTGAACTTGAATGAACGTCACGCTCGGGAATGTAACGCTAATTCGGCTATTTTCGTCTTCAGTCGGACATACACACCCCTAAAAAGGAAAGAAGGGACGTTTCCCCGCCACTCTGAAACGCGGTAATTTACCCCCCCCAATACGCCGTAAAAGTAAAGTTCCTAGCTTCGATCTAAGTGGGGCTCCTTCCCCCTCACCTCTTTCTAGGGCAGGGGTGGCCAACCCAAATGACTTCGTGGGCCACTTCGGAAAAACTTTGCAATCCTGCGGGCCGCATATAAAAATATATATCTTTATATTAGATTTGGATCCATTGCAAACATTTGTTGGAGTGAAAATTTAAAACAGACTGATGTATTATCGTTTTCATTGTTTTTCATGTATACAAACACACATAAACAGTACAATAATAATGCAATAATAAAATAATGTTTAATTGATTTAATTAGGGAGATATCTGTTTGTCAACTCTTCACTTAGTTTTCGCAAGTCGATCTCAATGCATGTGTATTTGCGTATCGTAATTGATGTTGCAGATTTTTGTGCGTTAAGTTTGAGCACACACACACGATTTATGTTTGATAAATTTCAATTCAGAAAAAAAAAGATTCGCAGTAACAGAAGCAACGTGATAAAATAATAACACAGTTATGAGATTGATTTTTTACAAAAAAAAAACTTTTTAAACAAAAAAATATTGCACAAAATAGTCGAATTTTGGGAAATTGTAAAGAACCTCGCGGGCCCCTTGAAGCATGAAAATGAAACGTAATATTTTTTAAAAAGAGGCTTAGGGAGAAAAAAGGAAATCCTACACTATAATTAAACATAAAATGTAGAAAAGGACAAATTTTTATAGAACTAAGTAAATAGTATTATCATCATTAGGAATATTGCAGTGATCGTGAAAATAAAAATCTATTTTTTTAAGCGAATCGGAATAGCAATGAATAAATAGTTCTATTAATCACATTACTTAAATATACTTTGAGTCTAAAAAGAAAATTAAAACAATTAAAAATTTAAAATAACAAAATTAATTATACAGGTATTAAGAGAAAGTTACATTAAATAATTTAAATGTAAGAAAACAAAATACAATTAAGAAGACTTTCCTTGCAGAAGCACACACCGGATATATTTGTACAAAACTCCCATACAATGACAAAAGAGCTAATACAAGCCAGAGATTATGTGATATAAATCTTCTGATTAAATCCCTTTTTAAATGTTTTGACCTAGATACCTTTCTTCCCATTCAACTACCAGTCATACTATCCCTTTGATTAAATTAATTCATTGATATAATATACAATTTTGTTAAATTACAACCAAGATTCACAAAGCCAGATCGGGTTTTCTGAACAAATTACCCATGATTTTAAGTGGGAATTTTAAAGTAGAGTTTTCAAAAGACAAATCGAAACCTTTAGTTGATTTTTCAAAATCAAAATTTAATTTAATTATGTCGAATGATCCAAATGGAGCACGAGGAAGTACGGAACAACGCTTGAGACGGATATTTTTTATAGATATTTAAATAAAATTTTGAATCTCTCTAAAGGATTTATAACCTATTTCAGCTACCATAAACCTATTGTTTCCTTCTTAGAATACAATTAATTCCTACTATGATTGTATATTTCGCACAAAAATATTACTTTATGAATACAGACATATGAATAAATAATTATTTTATAGGACAATACTAAGATCTCCTTGTTTTTAATTCACCTAACTAACCTCTGAAATAACATTATAAAAAATGAAGTTATCACTTCTATCGTGTGGTCATAAGCACACACACTTTTTCCCCATGTTTTTAGGAAAGCTTGAATTAATATAAATAGTAAATACAAAATTTGTATAATAATACAAATTCTTCTGTTGATATTTTGTTTATTTTAAAAGCCTATACTTCTCTCGCTCGGAAAAGTTTTCCTCGCCGGGAGGAGCAGAGGAGTCTCCTGGTGCCACTACAGACCCGCCTTTAGAGAGGCTGATGCACGTTAAATTCGTTGAGGCTCAAGTGAGTGAGTGAACATTAACGTCGCACTGTTCAGCTACACGAGGGCATTTGGCGACGGACCACGTAATTTTGAGCCATGGTCAAGTGACGTGGACGACACCTGAGCTGGCACCCCCTCTCCTAACTACTACACCATGTGGAGACCCCCCCTGGGTCTCACCTTGAACACCAAGATTAATTTGAGGCAAAGAACCACTAAGAGCCATTTTGAACAATAATAATATTTATTTATTATTATAATTTTCTCAAAAAAATCTCTGATAACATATAATACTTTTATGTTACGTCCAATAAAGAGATTTACCTTTATAATAAATTAAATTACGAATGATGCAACCAATTAATAAGTACGCTCAAGATCAAGTAAGGTCTGCCGAAATAGGAGGTCCGAGAAATACACGTACTCGAATTCTTAACTCTCATTAACTTTACCTAATTCGACTAAACTAACGCTTCTTTTAAGCGTAAGTAAATTACATTTACCGTTGGCTATATCAGCTTTCTGGTACTTCCTTATAATCACAGCAATTCTACACTATTCAAATATCTTGGAATCCTCTAATATTGCGGTTAAAGTTGCTGGCTCAATAGCCTTCCATCATCTACTTGCTAGCTTACAACACTCGACTTAAATACCTTATCTAATTTGAATATCCCGTTCATCTTTTTGGAGTTGATTGGAAATATATAAACCCGAATTTATATTCCCCAAAAAAGACGCCTAAGAAGATTAGTGGAAAGGTTCCGTACAGATTCGTCACAACCACACCAACGGAAGGACGTTTCAACTCTCGACAGATTTAACGTGCATTGCTGCCCTACACGGTGGGTCTTTAGTGGTACTGGGCTCGAACTTATGACATTCCTGCCATGATTCGATACCTTGACCACTGGGCTTCCGCAGCCCTTCATTGAGGCTCACAGTCCTCACGTTGGCTTGGAGTGGTAGTTTGGAAAGTAGCATGCCAGCTCAAAAGTTGTCCTCATCATTTGACCGTGGTTTAAATAATGATGCCCGTTGCCAGAAGCCCTATTTTTTGCAATTCCTACTATTAGCTCACACTTTGTTTATTTATTTATTTGTTTGTTTATTTATTTTGGTGGAATTTTCAATCGTGAATAAAATACATTTTAAAGCGCTCAATTGAGCTGAAATTTTATATACATGACCTCATTTTGGACGACAATACAATAATTTAATTACAATAAATGAAAATTGATTAAAACTAATTATTTAAAGAATTACAGATACAGCCACGTTGACAACATTTTTGGCGACTTAGCGACCCTTTTGGTGTCTTGTGTCAGAATTTGAAAAGGTTTTTTTCTCACGTTCTAAAGCATTCATTTGAACTGAAATTTTATATACACGATTGTTTTGGATGACAATATGATACTTTAATAATAATTAATAAAAATAAATTACCACTTAATGTTGTGATTCTGTCCTATGTATATATGTACACATTTATGTTAATTGAAACTATTTAATAAATAGTAGCTAAAAATTAAAATTTTTCTTTGTTGACCTAAGTAGAAATTTTGACTTAAAAATTTTTTATATATTACTTTTTTTTTTGTCTTTTACATACTTTTGTACTTAGAAATATTGTTATTCACTTTTGAACAAGTGTTATCAAATCTCGCCTTTTCCTGTAAAAAAAAAAAAGAAATTGCAGGGGTGGTTTGGGGATTTCAATCCCATGAGGCCCCTTGGGCATGCCGCCAGTAACACACGTGTTGCTTTGAAGTGTGGTCAACAATCAATCAAATATGTAGACGAGCCTACGGTTTTTCTCCATTAGTGAATCTATTCCCCTAGAACTGTTCATTCACACATGCATTAACTGTCATTTCTCAAACGTCCTGTTTCCTTTCTTAAAAATGCATTACTTTTACACTCTGGAATCATCCTTTGAAATATGGGAATACAGTGAAAATTGTTTTACATGAAACTGAAGGGACTGAAATATTTTTTCGTGCTTAAAAAATTCAAGTTAAAAATTATTACAACCCCCACATATTCAACAAAATTACCGTAAAATCCGCATATAACGTGCACCATTACTTTCAAGTAGCAATTATCAGTTTTTAGGTACATTTGTCGTATAACACGCACCCACTTTTTTTACGAAGAAACATGGAATGTGCATGCGCAATGCTCTTATGTTTTGAAGTCATTTATTCGAGATATTATTCCAAGATTTAGAAAAAATTGTATACTCTCTTCTAGAATTACAACCCTTTAAGTTCATATGGAATGACATTTCAGAAACAGTATTTCCACATATGTAGAGGTCTAATTTTTTTTCTATGCTCATCTTTTTTTTAAAGTACTCATTTTTATACCCGTCGTATAACCAGTACCCTTAAATTTCACTCTCATTTTTTGTGTTAAATGTGCGCGTTATACGCCGGATTTTACGGTAAATTTATTAGAGTACATTTAATTTCCATAGATATGGATATATGCATGCATTTCATAAAAATCGATAAAACTAAAACATTCTCAAGTATTTAATGAGATTTATTATACAAAATTTTCTAAGTTTTTTGAAAAACGAAACAATTATTGAGTTTATGGAAAATCATCATCATATCCGGCAAGACAGCCCCTTGTGGGCCAGTGCCTTCCTTTGAAGTTAGTTTTTGAAAAATAATCTGATATTTTTCTTTGCACTGTTTTTTTTGGCATCAAATTGTCAACAAATTGTTCGATGTCGTCCATTTTTTTTATTCATTTCACCATTGGAATGGGTGTCTAAATAACTGCACATACTTTTCATGATATTCCTCATTTCCGATGACGTGAGAACAGGAGCTGCATAATTCATTTCATTTCCGTCGTCGGAATTTCTACAATGATATTTTTTGTGCTTTCAACAAACTACAAAATGTCTTAGTATGCCATAATTGGGCTGTACACTCATAGTCAGCGTTTACTGCAAATAATTCTTCCGAGAATACAAGAAGACAGTCCATTCCGGCTGGTGTTTTCCGTATTTTGTTCATTCCCAGAAGGGAAATCTTTTCCTGTTAAGCGATTTTCGTTTCATGTAAAGAGAAAAAAATGCAGGTAAATATATAGTAGTTTTCCGGGAATGTTGTATTATTTCGTGTTAAACGATATTTCTTCTTAAGAGTTTTCGCGTTAAACGTATTATATATATATATATATAAAAGGGAACAGTTACTATATCGACAATTTTTTCGTAATATCAAAATAATAACCAATACGTAAAAAAAATTTTCAGCGTTCTTGTATTTATGTATGTACATTAATTTTTTTTAAAAAAAAAATGAATTTTATTATACTCAACACACAGTAAATGTACCCGATAAAAATTCTTTTTGTAATATATTGCTGAAAAAAGCACCACACTAAAAATGTCAAGTTATCAAAGTGACTTGTATTTTTTCAATTTGCTTATTTATCGAATCAAGTGGAATAAACACAGTATATGTTTGATATTTAAGTGAAACACAATTTTCAAAAATGTTTCTTATATGACTTAAACAAACATTTAGGTTAAAATGTAAATGAAATTTTGATTTTCCAAACTGCGTAAAAATTTTATCTTTCTATGGAACTTATTTTTGGCGGTAAATTACATCGCCTGATACTTAGAACGTGTATATTTTTGTTAGACAAATGAAATATAATGGTATAACTTTCTTATGAAATGTATCAAAGTATAATTGTGAGTTTTACACTTCGATTCATGAGGGAAGTGAATATCACTTTTATTATTTATTTTTTTATTTTTTGCCATTTTTTTTATGTAACTTTCTCGAAGCAAGAAACGCGTAATAAAATCTCAGTTGTATGAGAATGCACCCCCCAAAATCTTTCAATGTCATGAAATTTCCAGTATTTCATATTAAAATTATGTTCTTTTATAAAAAAATGTGAAAATATAAAAAAAATTTTGTAGGAAGGAAATGTCAAAATTAAAATACGAAACTGGTGAACTTATATGTTATACTTAATAATTTTCTTTTTATATAAATCTTTTTTAAATTGATCATAATCTTAGAACGATGTTCTAAATTGTTATCGTTTGGAATTTCATTTAATTAAAATTATTGAAATAATGGAATTGCTTTATTAAAATATGAAATGGTTTTCATATTTTGAACCACTCACCCTAATAACTTTCCAAATTCATTTTTAAAGTAATCAGTTTTAGTCTTTACGTATAAATACTTTAACTCGAATCCAAGCTGCATCTTTTTTCCAGAGTTAACCCTACTGAAAATCGGGTGCGGCTTAGAATCGAAGAAAAAGATATTCATTGGATGGGGCAATTAGAGTAATTACAGGTTCATATATGCATTTAAAAGTTTATAATAGTGGGAAAATAACTAATTATTCACTTGTGTTACGAGTTCTCATTTTAAATTTATTTTAATTTCGTAAAATTGGATATCCATAAACCATTTTACACTATTTTTCATTTTTCACAAAAACTTGTTGAGAATTTGGGGTGCACTTAGATTCGAATAAATATGGTATGTTGTTTTTGAATGCAGTGTTTGCAAGTATTATCTAAATAAAGACGATGTTTCCTAAACCTGTAACGTTTTCGACACGGTATCAGGAATAGCCCGAAGACCTGATTGCACAAGATCCTATGCATATCAAGGCTGCGGGATTCCAGTTCAATCCAGTTCTCTTATGTGATATTCAAAATTTTCTTTTTGGCGCATTTAACTACTTTCGTAATGAAAAATTTGCATTATATAAGAGTCTGTTTTTTATTCTTAAAACAGAAGTAATTTTTTAATAATAGTAGCTATTAGTTTTTTTTGTTTTTTCATACACTGATATTTTGTGATAATTGTATGATTCATTCTTTTTCAAGAATAAAAATAAAAAGTTATCTATCAATCTAAACGATTTTTTTCTTTTCTTTTTTTAATCGTAATCGATCAAGAAACAAAATTATGAATTTTTACTTAGCAAATTTGCTGCAAAATACAGTCGGATCTCTATATAACGAAGGCACTAAATCCCGGAAAAAAGTTCGCTATATAGAAAATTCGTTATATAGAGGTTCATCTTTTAATATGATTTATAAACCACATAAAACAAATTTTAAAATAATAAACACTATATATTAAAAAAAGTAATTATTCACACCTTTTTATGAATTAATATATGTTTATTTTATATATCTTACCCATCAGAAAAGAAAGAAAAACTGCAAGTAAACCAAGAAAAAAGAATATCGAAGAATTCACTGTATTTTCAATATTAGGAAAATAATTTTATATTAAAATTAACAAATTTTAAGGACATTTTCCAATTCAAAGCACACAAGTAATATTCAAACATTATTTTATAACTAGCGACTAACACGGGGACAAGGGACAACATTGAGTGTGAAAGGGGATATCGAAGATGTTTCTAGTGAACTGGACAATGAGGGTCAAAGGTTGCACTTCTTGGATGAAACACTCAGAATATTGCTCTCAGCGAGTTAGGATCTAATAAAACCAGTTCACGATTTATGACCTCCATAAAATGTGTTAAAAGAGAGAATAACTTGAAAATGTTCAAAAATACTTTAAAAATAGGGAGAAAAAAAATTGAAACACTAAAGAGAAAAAGTTCGTTACATAGGAAGCGCACTTCGCTATAAAGAGGTTATTTCACGAAGAAAATCGTGAAATGTGTTGAAGGTTCCAGGAAAAAGTTCGATATATAGAAAAATTCGCAATATAGAGGTTCGTCATATAGAGGTTAGACTGTATTAAAAACTACAACAAAAGTATTGTTTAATATATTATTACTTTTTTAATATTTTATTTTGATGTAATATATCTGCTTGTAATTTATAATTTACAAAGAAAATTGTCTTTTCTGCTGTGCAGTTTACTTAAGGGATATCAATGTATAAGAGTTAATACGTTAAATAAGATTTATAATCCGCAAGCATACTTTCCGATTTTTGTAATGATATGAAACACACAGATAATAGTATACATTTAAATATTTAATTTTTTAAAAAAGCTCTTTTTTTTCTCATTCAAAAAATATTTTGTCTCAATTTCTCGCCCTCCTATCTTTCGGCCGATTCTAAATCCAATTGGCTGCTTTGGAAAAGACCGAGCGAAATATAAACATTGATTATCGTTGGAGAAATATAAACATTGATTATAGTTGGACAAATTATTTAAAGCCTTCTTCGCATAAAAAACAAAAAGGTAACTGATAACAACACCAGTCATGAAATAATGGAAGATTAACTTTGTATAAAGCATGAGCAAAGAAAAATTCAAAAGGTAAAAAAATGTAATTGTACATAGAAACAATAAAAAAAATGGCTATTCTGAAATGGCAAACGATTAACTGATTCCGCATGAAATTAAATGCAAAAATTGGATTCGAGATAATTTTTTTAGATGCAAATTGCAGACGATTTCAAAATTCGAATTCGCATAGAATTATTTATACTAATAAATTTTACTTTATGGTGAATGCATTCGAGATTCAGTTGTTCTTTTAAAAAGTATCTTAAAAAAAAGGGAATCTTTTCATTAACAAACACAACACAATAAAAATGCAAAGAAAAAATATGTACTTACCTTTGCAGTGAAGAATGTTTATACTTGTAAAACTTATAAAAATACTTTCTGCACGAATAATCCACTTGTTGAAAGTTTTTAAATTTGCACTTAGTTTTCTTCAAACTGTCATATTCACTTGGCAGTCGTCAAATAACACATTTTACGTGATTTTTCTCTAGCACTCAGAAAGAATCTTAATTAAAAAAAAAGAGGACAACTTTGAAACAAGCAAAAATTAAAACTTTTATCTCAACAAAAGCTCTTTGTCAAAATCTTGTAGTAGATGGAATAGAAGTGTTAAGTATTTATTTAGCTTTTTCTCGAAGACAGAATGAAAGACGAGGTGAAGTAGCTATTCAGTGAACAAGCCGAGAAATGTTTTGAAATTCTGTCCTTCTGTTAAAAGTTGATTACGCAATGGTTATTTTTATTTCATTTTCGAGAAAGAGGAAAGTCGAGCATTGAAATTCACAGTCACGTTACAGTAATTGAATTTGTATCAAGTGGAAAAGAAGTTCTTTTCAAGTAGTACAATTGCGTTTGAACGAGATTTCTTTTTTTCTTTTTTATAAGTCACTTGCATTAAGTTCACAATGAGGGACTACATGCAAATTTCTTCACTTCTGGTTTGAAAATACGTTTTGTTGCTTGCGAATAACAGATATAATTCTAATAATCTCCTCAAATTAAGGCAATAGGCGATGTAGGCCAGTAAAAATGCAGTTTTCGTATTTATTATTTATTTTGCATTTTAATAATGGGTCATGATAGCTAAGTGGTCAAGGTCACGAGCTCATGGCCAACTTTATGATAGACGAATCGTAAGCCTGATGCCACCCAAGTCTTGATATGTAGAGGTGCTGATACAGATTGAATATGACGAGGCTTCATGTTGACAAGTTTAGAAAGCGGGATACCAATTCAGGTGCCATACTCGTCAATTGACCTTGATTCAAAATTACTTTATATCGCTTCAAAGTGCAATTGATGTTAATAAGCAATCAATATTCTAATAATGACTTAAGGAAATGGCCGAAAAAAAACTGTTTGTTAAGAATCGTTGACTTTTAACGAGTTTAAACGCATTTTCGATTTGTTTTTTAAGCATTTTCATTGGCTTCAGAACACAATTCTTCATGTTTTCTACGATATAATATTGTTTCAGATAATATGAATTTTTCAACTTTATTTACTCCTGGAACGTTCAAATATCAGGAAGGGATATTCATCGAGGAGCATTCAAACTTTTTTTCCCTTGGCAACTATGTTTTGATAGTTATTTCCTGTAGCTCATTCAAATTATAAATCATCGTATATCATATCCCATCAAATTGTAGCATTGTGTTGGCTATTCACTGAAAGTTATTTGATTCTTTGTGGCAAGATTTTGTTTCCGGCAAATCCGAGGTAAACAATTCTAAACAATAATTTTTCTCTGAATGTTCTAACAAGCTGTAATTGGTTCAGGAAAACATTGTATTTGATGAGTTTCGATTGAGGGTTGCACATACATACAGCATTATAAATAAATATCCAATGATTAATGCACAAAGTCAGAAATATTCATTTTCAACCAAATGATGTTTTTGTTTTCTTCTTTCTAATGCATTTCTCCAAAGAATTTCTTGCTGTTGATCCTCATCAAAATACGTCATGGTTTTCAATGGTACAAGAAAATAAACCACAACTTTTAAAACACTGAAATCGAATATAATTCCGACAAAATATCTCAATCACAATCGCTTTAAAAAAAAAGCATTATTTAAATGCAAATTGAATACCGTTTTTCAATATATCTCTCTAACATATGTACCGCTTATATGACAGTCTCTTACAAAGTGGGATGACCAGCAAATACTCACCAAAGAGCCCATGCAAAGGGATGACTATGTCTGAGAATTTCCAACTCTCTGTAAAAAGGGTTGCAGGTGAAATGAATCAGGGGAAGGAAGTTCAATAAAAGGGGTCTCTCCTCCCTCCAGCATGCACTTTGTATGTTGGAAATTACATCAACCCCTGATGGGGGGATCCGTAAATATACAGAAGGGGGATTGTAAAAGGGTGTAACGGTGGGTTAATGGATCTTTTGCTGCATCCTTTGTGACACGGATTGCACACGTTTTATCCATGTCTGTCGAGCAATTTTGGGTCTAATTATGTAAATGAGTTCCGTTGGAAGGTAAGGGAAG
Source organism: Trichonephila clavipes (assembly GCA_019973935.1). Taxonomy (NCBI): domain Eukaryota; kingdom Metazoa; phylum Arthropoda; class Arachnida; order Araneae; family Nephilidae; genus Trichonephila; species Trichonephila clavipes. The sequence goes on along the minus strand of BMAU01017522.1, from coordinate 326,147 downwards.
GGGAAAAAAATTAAGAATAATTGCATATTCTCATTAATGGAAAACCATTTAAATATATTTGTTTCTTTGCAATATCTGATTCGGATTAATGGAACGTTTAACGCAATCCGGTGTTTAAATAGAAGGAATTGAGAAATGGATTTGTGTTTCCTTTTGTATTACTATGGTTAAATTCTGCTCAATAATTTCCATCTTCAATGCTGTTCATTGAAATATGCCATTGAAGCGTACCATTGATCATTATTATATGGTCTTTGATAAGGTGGATAAAGTGCGTTGCTAATTGGAGTGAGCATTTTTCAGCTAAAAATCTAACTGCATTGATTTTTGTGATTTTAAGTCATTATTGATGAAAATACATTTTTAGCAAGGTTACAGGAATTCGTAGATCATTTTCCCCAATTAAGAATAAATCCCAAACACTTTAAGTACTGAGTATGGCAATTTACGTCTTGTAAAACTTTGAAACTCTTTTTAAAAAGATGCATTTTTGATATTTTTAAAAATAAATCGGCCTTTAACACAGGGGCGTAATGGAGATTATTAGCCCTCCCCATGCAAAGTCAGGTTTTGGGCCCAAGCCCTATCTTACAAAGAATGGGCTCAATTCATGTGACGTCATAGTCACATGATAGTGAAAGTCACGTGATTTTCAATTCGTCCAATCAATTCAAAAACTCATCTGACGTCATAGTCACACCATAAAAACAATCTTGTGTTTCCAGCTAATCAGTTCACGCGCTCCGATGTTGTCAAGTTTTGCTCTTTGCAGAAATTTTCTCTTAAAAAGTACATTGTATACAAAATGCAAAGTATAAGCATAAAATACGATATTTTTTTACTTTTAAAAAAATCTTTTTGAAGAAATTTTTTTCCCAACATTTAAACATCTTTACCCAAATATGAAATTTTATCTGAATTTTACAAATAGAACAAGTACAATTAGTTTAATGTTTGTTTTGAATTCAAAGAAAAACACCTGTTTGTTTTTATCATGTGACTTCATGAATTGAGCCCATTGCAAAACCATAAAGGCTTTGGGCCCCCTAAAATCCTGCAACTCCCCGTGATGCGGGGGGTATGTACTTACGCCACTGTTTTGACATCGATTGTGTGCCCCTTTCTACATTAAGGAGTTTACAAGTTGCAAAAACAGACTGCATATTCGGAATTTTGAGAAATAATTTTCTCAATCTCTGTCATGAGATATATTTGTTTTTTAAAAAAAGAGAAATCTCTCTCTCTCTCTCGATGTATAATTTTCGTTCGCCTGCTTTTTAAAGGAGAATATTAAACTTATTCATCAGAAGAGCAATATATATTTTTATCTATTTGTGTGAAGATTTTGTATTTTTTTTTCAAAAAGAAAAGTTAAATGTAATACAAATTACTTTGGAAGAGATGTATTTCATGAATATTATTATAAATTTCATTTATTTTCATGAGACATTGGTATTTTTAAGATGTCCTCCATATTAATTAATTGGTGATGTGTGCGAACAAAGGAATCATTTTCAAAATGATTCACTATACATTTATTAATTTTTTTTAGCTGAAAAGAGAATGAGTGAGTGAGTGAATTTTTCGTCACACTGTTCAACTACACGAGGGCTTTTGGCGACGGGCTTCGTAATTTTGAGCCATGGTCAAGTGACGAGGACGACACCTGAGCTGGCCCCCTCTCTCTTAACTACCACACCACACCAACGGAAGTTCCCCTACACGGCGGGTCTTTAGTGGAACTGGGCTGGAGCTCGTGACAAGCCAGCCACCATCCAATACCTTGACCACTAGGCTACCGCGGCCACAGCTGAAAAGAGAAAGGCAACTTATAAGGAAGGTAGAGGATTCTGTTCTGCTTGTTATTGCCATGAATTTAGTTTTTTCTTCAATCCATCCTATGTTTTCGAAATTTCAATAACACTATATTTCTGAAACTCTAATTGTTTTTGAACAAAAGCTTTACAGGTATGTAAAAATTTCAATAATTGAAAAACTTTTAATAATGCTCATATACTGAAGAGTCATTACATTATGTGTTGAACACAAATGTGATGTAGGACAACCCTTTTTGGTCTCAAAACTGCCAGGTGTTTATAGGTAGTCAGAGATTTTCGGAACCAGGTGCTCATACATATATAGTTTTTTGTTATTTTAATAAGTAACAATTATTTACGTGGAACTCAAGATCTTTATATAGTATAAAAAATGTGGCGCAACAGCCCATGAGGGCCAAAGTCTACCGTGCCTTTCTCAGTTAACGTGACCTTAGGCGCTGGAGTGCATGTGCAGATGTTTTGGTCAAGTGGTCAGTCTGACGCCAGACCCCCCGTGTTAAGTTTCGAAGAAAGCTAAGTACTCATTTATCGACCCACTGAAGGGATGAAAGCCTGAGTGAACTTTGCCCAGCCCGGGATTTGAACCCCGGACCTGTTGCATGGAAGTGCGATACATTACCACTGGGCCTCATCTTTAATACCAGACAAAATAAAAAGTCCAAGAGATATTCTGTAAAATTTAGTCATTATGCTTGAGTACAGTAATAGTATGAGTTTTAATTTAGTGACACAAAAATGTATCTTGAATTTGTATTAAGAGTGTTATATAATTAAATTTACAATATAAACAATATATTTAATAACTTATAAAACAACAAATGGAGTAACTTAATTCTTAATGATAAATAACAATCACACAACTATATACTATCCATTCAAAAATTTTACATACAACTAAATTTATTAAAGTAAAATAAATAATTAAATGTGTTATGTCAAAACAGTAAATGAAATTTTATAGAAATGCATTAAATCCAGAGGCATAGCTACTGTCGTATCAATGATACGGGGCCCCAATATGTGTAACTGCAGTCCACTAACGGCTCCCATACATAAAAAAGGACCCCGAAAGGAAGTTTGATACAGGGTCCTCACATAGCTAGCTACGCCAGTGATTAAATCTTACTGTTTTTTTTTATTGCTATAAGAATATATGTTTAAGAAATAACAGCAAGATATATGAAATATTTGCATCAATTTGGAAATTACTGCATAATTGAATAAAAACATTCCAAGAGCATTTCATTCAATGAGCTCTCAGCAGTAGTTTCTCGATGGAGAAAATTTCATTACATATGTGGGAGACAACAAGGGGTCCAAGACATTTGTCTTTTCTTCTACTTTATTTTAAAACTAACAAAAATTAATTAAAAAGGTAGCTATTCTAACAGATAGGTTTGACGACGGTAACGCCTGCTCACGCACCTCAGTCTATCTTCTTCTTTTCTCTTCTCTAATGTCCATGAGTTTCAGTTTTGCTTTTGTTCAGCTGGGCCTGCGCGCGAAGACTGCATGGAGTTTTCGAGAACTATTGGATCCTACACATATTATAATCTACATTTAATAAATTACACATTATTTTAAATTTATTAAACAAATTAATTTGATAAATTATATTGTAAGAAATAATTGAAAATTAATATCATATTTATATAAATTTAGCAATTGTATTTTATAAAGAAAAAAAGAAACAAGTATGCATGTTCTTCATTAATTTATATAAAGTAGTTAAGTCAAAGCTATATAGCAGTTAATAGAGAAATATAGTAATTAATGTGGTAGTTTAAATATAGTTACTTTGTAAATTGGAAGAAAAAACTACACTGTATTTTACCATTTAAAATTTTAAACATGTTATTTTTAAGAATAAAAAAAGTTTATCATGTAAAATTAAAGGGTAGCTGCTTGAGAAATGGGAAATTTTAAATTGTTTAATATTTTATACTATAGCTAGAAAGGGAGTATTGAGGGGATTCATAATTGTGAACTGTTCGACATCAGGTTGATACACCACCTTTGGGTTTCCACATCACTTGAGGTTTAATTTTATTCAATATGCAGCCCTCATTATTTCTCAGATATTTTAGGTGGAATAAGAAATGAGAACTTGAATTTGTCACAAAAAGACCATGTAATTATTTTACAGTGGTTTTGCTGACATTATAGTCCAGTCATTATAGCAAAATGAATTATTAAAATAAGGAATTATTAAATGATACTCTTGATTTAATATGCAAAAGATTTATCAGAAAATAGAGTTACTTCTAATATATTTGATATGAAGGAAAACTTATAAACGTTTGAATTTTAAAATTTCAAACTTAACAATCTGTTTTTTTTAGAGATGCTGTCTCATTTGAATAATAAAATTCCACAACTTTTTATTTCTAATAGTGGTTGGATATTATTATTGAACTTGAGTTTAATTTGTTTGTTTTTTTAAATATATAATGAAAAGAGCAGACACTGAAATTTCAAATTGTGAAAAAGGAACAATTTTATTCTTTTTTAATACAGACTTGCATGACTAGAGAGAAATTTTCTCTTCTTCACAATATATTTCATTGCATAAGAATTTTTATCAATAAATAAGAAATACAGTAACTATTTACATATATGAGTGGATAAATATTAAAATCAGACACAAAAATTCTGTATATAAGTCTTAAAATAAAGTTAAAATATCTTACTTATTACTAGTTTAATGCTGAAATATTTTGACAATTGAAGCAATCTCAAAGCAATGAAAACCGAGCTTCTGAGTAACAATAAATTGTTCAGTCCAATTTTAATAAATATTGTCTATAAATTAAATTAAGAGTTTTCCACATATAAAAATAATTACAAACTTTTGTTTACAAGCTAAAATACAAAAAACATTAAAATTTTGGGTGTATATTTCAAGTAACAATTTAGAAAAGATTATAATTAGATTAACAAAAGAATATTAAAGCTATCTTTGCCAAATACACATAAGTTTGACCTAAAGGTGAAAAACATTTCCAGACAGAAAAATGACTCAATGTTCTTGAAAATTTGCATTGTTGTAATTCATACATCTGTTTATAGCATAGCATTCTTAAAAATTCAGAATATTCCATAAATAATTATTTTTTCATTTTAACAAGTAGTTCATTTAGCATTACAGTATTGGACAAAAAATGTAAAACCCATTTTATACCAGAAAAAAAAAATGGATAAAATCAGATCAAAATTAGCCATATCATGAAAACATCCAACTCTCTGTAGGATAGGAAAGCCAGGATATAATATTATTTTGAAGAACTTTAATATCTTAAAAAAAAAAAATTCAAAATTTAGGTTCCTTATGGCAAAGACAGCCCTAAAGATGAAAACAAATTAAACAGCTGAATTTAAGACTATTTTCAAAACATTTGCTACATAGTATTTTTGTTTATGCATTTGCCTAATTTCCACAATATAATTTATTGCACTATGTGTTTGATAAAAAATTCCAATCATTCATATTCATAATTATTTAAAAATAGTACAGTAAAAAATGATAATACAAACATGTTAACACCAAAATGTATGAAATTGAAAAATATATACAAAAGTTGAAATACAAAAATTTCATAAAAGAGTTTTCACTGAATAATTACATAAATCCAATAAAAAAAATATTAGTTTATTAGATTTATATATTTTGTACTTAATCAACCTATAAATGGGAAACTAACAATTGACTAAACAAGCCATTTGCTAACAGACTTCACAAAAAATTTATACAGCCTTTACAACCAAAATAGTGCATTGTCATAAAAAAATATTACCTTTAGAAATGGGATAAAATGAAGTGATTCAAAGATACACAGAAAGAAATGAAATTAATTTTCTTACATTAAATATTTCTCTTGCATATCACACATTGAGATCTCGATATCATATATGAAATTATTAAAGTTTAGTAAATAAAGGCTCTAAAATCAAATTTAAAAAATCATAAGTGATAAAAACACTGTCATAAATTAAACTCACAGAAAAAATTAAATTGTGCATAAACACATTAGTTCTATAAGGAATAGGTAAATAAATGGCAAATTATGAGTTTTTGATACTTCATCTTAAATTGGAAAAACCAATATATTTTTTTTAAATCAATTTATTCATTATACTTTTTAAGAGCAACAAATATGAAATTGTATTTTAAAAGTAAATTATACAATGATAATAAAGAGACAATGGAAATGTTAAATTAAGTTCATTTTTTTACATCGCAATATGATAATACAAAAAGTAAAATTAAATATTACATTCTGTAAGTTATTCACAAATAAATCATATGCATAACAAGAGCCTTTGTACTAATTTGTGACTGCAGAAAATAGAAAAATGATAGTGGAATACATAATCATATCATGATTTTTTTTCAAAAAATCAAAAATCTTTGCAAAAAGTGCATTACAAAATTAAAAAATTTTATTTGATCAAGATCCAATTCAAATAAAATGGAGAATGAATAAAATATTACTATTTTATATAATACCTATACTTATTCTGCAAAAAATAACTGAAATCTGTTCCATTTTTCAAATATAATAAACACCATTACAACAGTTCAGTCAAGCAATAAATTAATAATTTTTTTCCCTTTTTAGAATAAAGACTGGGATGTAAAAAACTGATTTAAAATCAGTCTATTTGAGAAAATTATAGAATTCCTGATATAATTCCTCATTTGTTGCAGGTTGCTGTGCAAAGTTTATACAATATTTTATTTATTTGCATGTACAAAGGATCTTACATGAAAGCAAATACTATATAATGATTTTTTTATTACAAGATGTTATTATTATCCTATAAATAACTTAAAGAGTAGATTGATTTAATTTTACCTAAATGCATTTCAAAACAATCATTAAGTGTTTTGGAAGGTAAACAAAAAAGGTTACATTTTATATTACAAGTGCTATTTATAGAAATATGCAAATATAATTAAGTGGAATCAAAATTTTTAGTATCATGCAACATAAGTGACAGACAATTTTTCCCTTTCATTTTCTTTTGGAAGAGTAGATTTCAACTTAAACATTTCTAAAAATTCAATTTTGTGGTTTCTGTTTACAGCAAACTGGTCCAGGTAATATTTTTTATAATCAATGATATGAAGATAAAAAAAAAATTAAGAATCACATTTTATACAAAACACAATGATACAAAACAACTATAAATGACTGTCAACTGTGACTTGGCCAATTTTAAGAACTACATCAGTGAACGTGGGACGGTCTCTAGCACTAATGCTCCAACATGACATGAGTAATGAACACAAAGATGATGGTGCACCCATTGGTGGTTTCCACCTCAATTCGCTGCTGTTCAGCAGCCTTAGAATTGTTTCATTTGAATGTTCAGCAAATGGTAGATCTGCTTGAGTAAACAGTTCCCATACTACTACTGCAAAAGACCAAACGTCACTTTTTGTTGACCACTCATCTTCCAATATTGCTTCAGCTGGTGCCCATCTTAATGGGAGAGTTCTATTTCTATGAAGACAATATTCCTCGGCGTAAGTATCCCTTGACAAACTGGGGAAACTGATTTTAATGTTTAATCGTGATGTAACCAGACAATTTCTGGTTGCTAAGTCTTTATGTGTGAACCGTTGATTGGAAAGGTATTCCATGGCAGTTGCTATTTGATGACAAACACCTAGTATTTGTGGCACATTCAAAGGTGGAGGCTTGGGCCCTTTTCTTGTATTGTCTCGACGAGTGGCAAGCAAAAATTGCTTTAAATCCCCCTATTAGATAGAAATAATTTCAATTAATAACAGGAAGTTAAACAAGACAGTATTGATGAAAATAAAAAATTTCAAACAAGTACTTCACTCAGTTCTCTTATGACAGAAATTTTGACAGTATTTCCTTCCTTGCTTTTAACTTAATTTGGATTTTTTTACTTAGAGAATTTATTAGCTACAATATACAATCATTTGATTGCATGCAATAGTCATAAGGATATATATGTAATTTAATGTGTTAATTTTCTTTTTTTAAAAAAATCTTTATATTTATTTGCTGGTTTGCTATATATAAATAGAGTGAAATTTTTTATAAAAAAACTAGGTTTTAAACACTGATGTCTCATGTTTCTTTTTTAGTGTGAGACGATAAATTACACATAAAAATTTTACAGCTAAGATTTCCTAACACTAAAAATTCAAAGAAAAGAAAATGCAATTCTAAGAGTTACGGTTTTAGGAGAAATTGATTCTGAAATTACTAATTCATATATCAAACTTAAATAAAATTAACATAAGATTTTTTTTTCAAATTTACTTAAAGTTCATATTTCTGGCCAGAAAAAAATAACTAAATTTTCAAATTAATACTTTTAAACATTTCACAATCATATTTATGTCATAAATATTTAATAAATTCATATGTTTCAGAATTTTCCCAATACATAAAATAATAAATTATATTCTAACTGCATTAAAAATTTACAGCAAATGTGATTTCTCTGATAAAAATTAGAACAAAGCACAGTTTATCAACACATACTTTTATAAGCAAAGAAAAATAATAAAAGCATAGCTATGTCCTGTTAAAATGAATTATTATCAGTACTTTAAAATTAGTTTTCTTTCAAATCTAGAAAAAACTATTTCTCAAACAATCATGTATATGTTTTAAAATTATATTTATATATTTATTTTTACATCAAGGATCGAGAACAAAATGATACAAAGTCATGTCATTTTTTCTGATAGTTCTGTAAATATTTAAGTTTTAAAAATAATCAAAAAAATATAGAAAATCAAACAAACCCAATCACTATATTCAGTTATGAATAAAAATGGCTCTGTTTCTCTGCAGATTCCATATAATTTTGTAATATTTTCATGGCGAAGTTTATTCAGCATATCCATTTCTCGTTTGAATTCAAAATGGGCATTTTCATCTCTTGATTGAAGGGCTTTCACCATAACAATAAGTTCTGTTTCAGGATCTATAATTCCTTTTGCCTTTGCAAGAAAAACTTCCCCATATTCACCATGACCTGCACAAGAAAAATTAATTATAATTAAAAAAATATTAATTAAGATTATTAGGTCCACAAAAATTAGTGGGGTCTTCGATAAGCAAACACATTTCCAGAAAATTCAACTGATATATGAACAGCTCAGACATTGACTATTTTATTATATTACTCGACAACTAATCTTGATTGTTTATGGCTCTTTTAAATAACCCCAATGTTACAATTACATAATAAAAATATAATTATAAAAAGTATGAAGATATAATTTTCCGAAAAATACCAGGAAACTTGTCAGCACAATACTTCTAAGCAAGTACATGACCCAACTGACAAACTGAGCATATAAACATTGATGCAGATTTTTTTAAATATTGTTAAACATAAATTTTAACAAATGGAAAAAAACTGAAAAGAAAGAGTTTGTAAAAGAGATTAAAACAAAGAAAAATCCACAACCAACACAATTTAAAATGATATAGATATATACTAAAAGTATCTTAATAAATAACAATAAGAATGAAAAAGTTTTATATACTTTAATTTTTATATAGTTACATTTATTGATCATTCAATTCCTACTATTATAGCTCACTATTACACTCTATATAATCGTTAATAAAATACATTTTAAAGCACTCAATTGAGCTGAAATTTTATATACATGATTATTTTAGATGACAATACAGTAATCTAATTATAATTAATACAAATTATGTGATGAAAACTAATTATTCAAAGAATTACAAATACAGCCACATTGGCATCATTTTTGGCAACTTGAAAAGATTTTTTTTTCACATTTTAAAGCGCTCATTTGGGCTGAAATTTTCTATACACTATTGTTTTGGGTAAAAATATGATAATTTAACTATAATTAATTAAAATTAATTGACTGAAACTAATTATTTAAATAATTATAGGTACAGCCACATTGGTTTCATTTTTAGTGACTTGGATCAAAACTTTAAAAGATTTTTTTTTCTCCTGTTTCAAAGCATTCAGTTGAACTGAAATTTTATATACACGATTGTTTTGGATGACAATATGATACTTTAATGATAATTAATAAACATTAATTATCACTTACAGTTGTAATTCTGTCCTATGTATATACACTTTTATATAATTGTAACTACTTAATAAAAAGCTAAAATAAAATTTTTCTTTGTTGATCTAAGTAGGAATTGACTTAAATTTTCTTTTTAGCTTGTTATATATATAGCCTATATCTGTTATCTTATCTAATCTGTTTAAAATTATGAAATTTTAGTGTTGACATTACACCTAAAAGTTAAAATAAAGGTTAAATGGAATAATCACAAATTTTATTAATATGTTTTGTACTTTAAAAAGGTCAACTTAACAAGAGATAAGAAAACAAAATTTAGAAAAAAAAGAAGTCAATGTATGTAGATTTGGAGATTTTTAGCATTTTAATTGATTAGTAAAATATTGTAGCTTACACATGTATAAAAATAAACATATAATAATTTACCTAACAACATCATTGTTTGTAGCTCTTGTCTGGGAAAATGGGCTTTGTCATATGAAGAGCGACTTTTCTTTGAATAATGTGAACTAGAGCTATGAGACTGAGCTTCATTATCACTTCTAGTAGTACTTCCATCTTTTAAAGGTTTTGTAACAATAGCATTCATTTCTGTATCATTAGGAAGAGTTCCATTTTCACTCTTAGCAACTATAAAAAAAAAGAAAGAAAATATATAAAAAAGAAGAAAAAGTATGAAAAAAAATGTTTCATTCATAATTAATTTTTAATAAACTGATCAGTTATCAGCTTTGCACATAACTTTTCTTAACCATCATATTCATATGTATGTAGAAGATAAAAGAGAAAATAAATTTAAGAGTATTGCACAATTTTAAATTTATTAAATATATTAATATCACAAAATAACAATTTTTTTTAAACTTTAGAAAATAATGGTTCAAGAAATTAAATGTTTCTCTTATTTTCATTCACTCAATGAAATTTACTATTTTTTTAATATGCAAACATTTGTACATATCCCTTTTCTTGTTCATTATGTAAACTGACAGTTTTGTTAAACTTAAGCATTTTGAATTCTAAATGATATTTGGTAAATTAATATTCAATATATAGCTAACTGACTAATCTCCAAAAAATATTTGATTTTTCAATTTCTATTTTTTAAAAGTTGGCTTTATCTCTTTTTTATATAATAAATTAATATGCTTGGAGTTTATTCCAATTTTTTCATGGTTAATTAATTATTAGAAAAAAATTATGTGCTTGTAAAATGATCAAAACTTGAATATTGAAATTATTTATGAACTGATTATGTTATTTTTAAAAATACAAATTATAGTTAACTTTTAGAGGAAACTACAAATATATTTTTTTTCAATGTGTACTTCTCAATTTACATTTAAAATTTTCCATTAAAAAAGTAGAAGTTATGAATATAAATGAAAATTTAAAAAATGTAGCATTAAAATAATTATAAATAAGATGTATGCTTTTGTAAATAAATTGAAAAAAAAATAGCACTTAACTACATAGTACAAAAGAAATTAATTACATGTGAACTTATTCATTAATCATTACAAGAGTAAAATAAAAATCTTAAATAGAGTAAGAATACTATGATTTAAAAATTAATAAATAAATAAAATGTACAACTCGAAGATATTTATTGCTCTTAGAAAGAAAGCCAATTAGTAGCCCATTCCACACTTTTTGCTAGCGCCACATGGAAAGATGAACTATTTTTTTAGTCAAATGTAAATATTTATATGAATTTTTTTTACCTTCAGCTGTAGCTTCTGCCAATAATCTAGCTTTTTTCCTAGCTCTCCTCATTCGACAAAACACCATTAAACCAATTACTAGGGTCATGTACAAACCAGCAGCACCTAATGTTACACCAACTGTTTTAGACATAGTATTTTCTTCTCCATTTTCAAAGCCTCTTCCAGCATTATTAGGGCTATAGTACTCAGCACCTAAAATTAAATTTAATTTGAGAGATTTCGTCAAAAAATATTTAACTCATATTTAATTTATGAGTAATATAAAAAATGCAAACAATGTCCTGATTATGATCAAATAAAATTTTAAAAAAAGATAAAAGAAAAGTATTTTAAGATAATTTAAAAAGAAAATATTTAAAAAATATCTCAGTAGTAATCCATTTTCCTTGAATATTTTATTCTAAAGTAGGCTTGTGCAACAGTACTTGTAGCAATTGGAAATTATATAAATGTTTCATTTAAATTACAAATAATTTAAAAAATCTATCACTGCTTTTTCTGTCATTAAATGCCATGATGGTTTTTTTTTATTTATGGATTTTAAGTAAATTGTTAAATTTTTTGTTCCTTTCAACAGAAAATTATACAGAAACACTTGTTTATTTAGAATAAAATTGAAAGTGATTTCCTAAGTCTATTTTATACAGGAATCATGGCAGAGGAAGAAAAACAAAATTTGAATTCATTCTGTATAACATTTTGATAAATATATTGGATACTTTCAATGATACACTAATGCCCTTTATTGTATTTTGTAAATGTATCACATCTTTTAGATCAAAGTATAATTTTTTCTCTTTGAATCTTACTTGAATTCATATTTTTACTGCACTTGTATTTAAAAATTTTTTTAAAAAATATTTTTCATTAATTGTCTTACTACATTTTTTTCTTTGTTTCAGAATTTTCTTTTGTATAATCTTTTCAGTGAATATAATTTATACTTTTAAGCATCAGTTCTACATTATAATAACCTTGGGAGTTATTTCTCCAAGGAGGAGGGGAGCACAAATCATACAGGAAAATGTCTAATCTAACAAGGAGAGAGCATGGCTAAGGAAATTCATTTGGGGTTGAGACTTGGGGTAAAAGTAGTACTCCTTTAGGGTGTACAACCCTCAATGTAATTTGGCCGAATGGCCAGTCAATTCGGCGAAAAAAGCCTTCAAAATTCGTACTTAGCTTTTATACAATTAAATTTCAATTTCCTCCAACAATTTCGTAGCATGGTTGATATATCGTCTGCATACTATGCTTGAGGTCTGGGTTCGATTCATCAGTCAATTTTTTTTCACTTCATTTAATTATTTTTAAAATTAAATAAACTTATTTATGAAAGGTTTATTGAATATTAAATACTTTATGTAATTATTTTGTATTCTGTAAAGTAAAAATAATTAAATAAATTTATTACTTAAAATTATTTAAAATAAAAATTTTAAAATTATTTAAATTTATTTAAAAAGGACTTATTAAATGTTTTATAAAATTATAAAATAATTAATTCAATAATAATATACTTTATAAAATTTTTTATATTATTGATAATATATTATTTATAAAATGTTTTATTTCACATTATAAAACTATTTGTAACTAATTTTTATCTATAATATCATTTAATATTTATTTTATATACTTTATTATAAACATTATTTATTAATATAAAAATATATTTATATAAAATTTAATATAGGTATTTATATAATTACAGTATTTTTTTACTTTATAAAATAATTACATAAAATATCATTTAATATTTAATAAACCTTTTATAAATAAGTTTATTTAATTTTAAAAATAATTAAATGAAATTAAAAAAATTTACCGATGAATCGAACCCAGACCTCGAGCATAGTATGCAGACGATATATCAACCAAGCTACAAAACCGTTGCGGGAAATTGAAACTTAATTGTATAAAAGCTAAGCATGAATTTTGAAGGATCTTTTCTTCGAATTGACTGGCTATTTGGCCGAATTACATTGCGGATTTAACACCCTAAAGGAGTACTTCTATTACACCAAGTTTCGACCCTAAATGAATTTCCTTAGTCATGCCTTCTCCTTGTAAGTTCACATTGCTATGACATACATAGTCATTTATCAAACAGGTTTAAAACAAATCCTGAAATATTTAATGTGTAATTATACAATTCAGTGCACACTAGACTTTTCACTTCATACATATAAACATAGGAGATAAAACTCAAAAACATTTTTCACAGAACGTAAGATGTTTGAAACAGGAGATAATTTTATTGTAAAATATGCTGGTATGTTAATGAATTTAAGATATATGAATAAAATGGAAAATTTTTTAAACATAGGCAATACATAGCATATTATTCTTTACATATGTTATAAATTATTTAACTATGCAACATGAAAATATAAATTTACTTTTGACATTCAGACTGATTTCAGCTCTTTTGAAACCTCCACTATTACCAACAGTACACCCATAGTTCCCTTCATCATCCATATGAACTTCTGTTATGTACAGTGAACCATTTTCCATTACATGAAATCTTTTGGGATCAAAATTATCCATAATGTTATTTTTATCCCATTGAATAGCAGGCTTTGGATCTCCAGAAGCTTGACAATGTAGCATTGTTGAATAGCCTTCATATGCCTGGGTGTCTACTGGTTCCACTGAGAATTTTGGCATCACTGAAAATTTAAAAATGTGAATTTAGAATGAAGGAGGAAAAAAAAAAATTGCTACTGACTCAATACAGTATTTGGGATTTATAAAATAATGAACTATATAATCTGTGTTAAGAAATGATTTAAAATTAAATACAACAAATTCTGTTTGTAAAATTATGCATAACAAATGCTAGTGTGTAAGGCATTTTATAAGAATGTAATTATTTTCTCTACAAGATAAATATAACACAGAAAGAGAACAATTCCCTATTACTTATTTTTAAAAATCTATATAAGCTTGATTTTTAAGAATGTAGGTTAAAAAGTAAATTTAAGATAGAAGAGTTTTAAAAAGAATACAATTTACACAACATTTTTACTAGAAAAGCAGAAGAACATTAACTAAAAAATTTACTTCCTAAGATCCAAATTATAACTTCTCAATTAAACTGAGATACATGATTTTAAAAATAATTATGCTTCGAAAATACTTGACAAGAAATATAATACCTTTAAATATGTGCTTTTTAATAATTGATGTAGAAAAAATGCAAAAAAATAGACGAGAAATAGAAATAAATTGAGAATATAGAATACCATCTCTGGATGAGCTACGAAATACCTCATTAACTGAAATATGTATACTAGTAATCAATACTATTAGAAAAATATACATAAACATACAATTAATTCTTTTAACAAAGCTCAGCAACTTGATTTTATAATGAATTCTTATAAGAAAATATGAATATCAATTCAGAATGTAAAACTCTAAATCTCACCAACAACATCAATATTGATTGTGGCATTAATAATCCCTTGAGAGCTAGTAGCAATGCAAATGTATTTTCCAGCATCTTCATTCATAACCCCTTTGAAATAAAGTGTCCCATTGTCATCTTGAATATGAGGTGGCCAATCAAAGAATGGTTGACCCATTTTTTTCCATCTTACAACAGGAGGGGAATTACCTCTAGCTTTACAGTAAACTTTTGTTTCAGAGTTTAATTCCAAACGTGTACTCACAGGAGGTGGCACAAACTTCAATTGCTCTGGAATTTTTAAAAAAATGTAGTGATTTTTATATTTTAACACAATAATATACAAAATCTAAATCAACAAATGAAGTAATACATGGAAAGATGTGTATATTTTTAATAATTAAGTAATTGAGAAATATATATATAAAATGAAGTATTCACATGTGAGAGTGTTAACTTTAAAACCAAGGTTAAAGTATGCACTCAATTATATTAGTAAGATAATTCATTAAAATATAAAAATTATTTTAATAACAAAAAAAAATGCTTTCTTTCTTCATAAATTTTTATCAGACTTCTATGTGATCACTTTTAGATTACATTGATGGTTACATAAAACTAAATAAAAATAAGACACAATATATACTGAATGAAGAATATAAGAATATTTTTAAAAAAGAATTTTGATGTTTCTTTAATGTAAAACATAAAAAAGGTAAATGTCTTTTTATAAAGGATGATTACTATTGTTTAATTACATATAGAGAATGCAGAATTTTAAAAATAGATGGGGAGGGGAGATTCAAAATGGCTGAACATATGAAATAAAGTAAAATATATGAATCAATACTATGAAATTTAATGAAAAGTTGTTTTTTTTTTTAAAAGGAGAATAAACAGATTTTTTGTACCAAGCATTTTTAACATTTTTTGAACTTAAATAATGCAAAAAATAAATGTCTAATTTTTTAATGACATTAAATTTTTTTAATTCTACAATACTTTTGAGTTGTGTACATCATAACAGCAAGTTTTTCTTTTCAATCCAAGTTTTTTAGTTCTTAAATAAGCCGCCCTTTTTTTTTCTGGATATGTTTAATGTCCTTATATTTAATAACACTGCCAACAACATATTTATTTTGAGCAGAAGATATCTTTGAAAATCATTGTTACTATAAAAATCAACATAAATCATGAACTCAGTGCCAATTTAAGCTCATTTCAGGTCCTGGGCACAGAAGACCTACAAGACCCCTTGGCACTGGCGGATCGAAATTTATAACCAGAAAAATCTGGTTAAGGTCAGCTTATCCGCCCCTAGGTGCCCGCCCAGAGTGCCCAATGGACAAATTGGCACTGCATGAACCTCATGACACAAAAATGTTCAGATTTTCCATATGCAACAACTGATTCCATATATACCAGAAGCAGAACCCGAATAATAGCAGGAAATTTTCAATCTCTTGCAAATTCTGCAAAATACTGATACTTCTACATCAGAAGTTTTCCAATTGCAAAAGTCAAATAAAAAGATTGAAATTTCAAGTCAATCAAATAAAACAAAGCAATAATAATAATAATAGAAACATTAAAAAAAACATTTAGAAGACAACTTCCAGTTATGATTCAGCCACACATTTCTGATTTCTTTTGACAGATGTAGTAATATTTAAAACACCTGTAACTTCCTTTAATTATAGCACAATCAAAACATTGACAAATTTAGAAAGCTTATAGTTTGAATTTTTAAAATGGTAAATAAAAAAAACCATAATTTTAATTAGATAATGATACACACATATTTTGTGTAACATAAATTGTCACCTTTTACAACAAGCTTAGCTTTTTCTGATCTAACTGGAGGAAATCCACTGGTCACTACTTCGCACATGTAATCTCCAGCATCAGACATTATTACTTTGTGAATGTGAAGCGTTCCATTATGGGGATAAATACTTGAATACCCACTCCTTTCCTTATAAGGTTTTGTGTCTTTCAGCCATCTTACTTGTGTTACAGGATAAGGGCTTCCATTAAATTCACAAATAAATGTGGCTGAGTCACCCTCTTCAGTGACTAAACCAGCTGGAGGTAAAGTAATAGTAGGAGCAGCTGAAAAATAAAAAAAAATGAATATTACATTTCTATCACAAGGTATTTTGCCTATGCTAAAGAATCAAAAATAAAGTAAACATAAGAACTTGTTTTAAAAATACAGAATGTATAATATATTTAAACAAGTATTAACAATAAATGCTCAGTCAGGAATATCATCCAATACAATATTAAAGAACATAATTGGTAACTAATTTACATTATTCGCAAAAGTTGTATTTTCAGGGTTTTATTTAGGAAGACAAAAATTCAGATCTTACAAAAAATACTCCACACAACAGAAAAATAAAATTCAATTTTATGTTATAAAATTTGCTACCAGAAAAAAAAAATTTTTTTTTACAAGATTAGAATTACACATTTGCAAATACCAAATGTAATAAGGAAGAAAGTTATTTACACAACGATAGCAATTTTGTCCCTTTTGTATATAATGTGAACATCATTGACCAATATAGAATTGAATTAGTTTAAATGATAGTCATGAAATATATACTTTATCCTTTGTTGAACCCAAAGCACACATTGAACAGACTAGAAAAACATTGATCCATCGTAAAAAGTTGGTATTCACAAAAAGATAAAATATACTCTGCAGCTATGAGCATGTTAGAAATACGTTAAAAAATTAATTAGAAGTTATTAAAAGACTTAAAAAAAGTCCTCAAATGATTTTGTAAATATATGGGTGTTTTTAACACCCTTATAAAGTATTGAAAATAATTTTGTAACAATACTTTTTACAAGCTCACCAGCAACATAGAAATATAATGAAGTTCTTTCTTGACCAGCAATATTTTCTGCATTACATGTGTAATTTCCAGTATCAGTCCTTTTAGCACCATCCACTATCAATTGTGAGTCATCAACACGGATTCGACCAGTATCACTAATGATGTGGCCAGAAGGATCCTCCCACCATATTTTAACTTTTGGACGACCATTAGGTTTTACACATGTCACTTCAAATTGACTTCCAAGGGCAACAACCTTCAACTCATCTGGACTAATTGGAGGTTCAAATGGACTGTCACTAAATCCCTCAATATCTAAAATGGTAAAACATATTGAAAATTAAAGGAGAAAAAAAAGTAAAAATCTTTAAATTATTATTAAAGATTTAACTTAAAACACATATTTTAAGCTTTTTTTTCTCCCTTTCAAAAAGCAAACAATTTAAAGTTAAGTGATTTCATGGGATATGGAGCTCTTATCCTCTACAAACACATCAACTTTAATCAAGATTTACAGTAGTTGCATTATAATTTTGTCCTGGCTGAGTTGTTATTTTGATTTCTTTCTCAAAAATTTTACGGAAAATTAAGTCACATAGATCTTTTTAGATCTATGTGTAAGATCTATTTTTAGATCTTACTAGCAATAATACATGTAATTTTAATGATTGGTTTAATCTGTTTGCAGAAAAGATGTTCAGTTTTTTTGTTAAATTAATAATTTCCTGAATTTTTGGAATGACATTTGTTACATAGGATTTTTTCTTATTCTTAAAAAATCTCTTTAGGATAAACTAGCTGTGAAATTACTTGAACCCCACTGAAGCATAATTTGATCAGCATAATTACAAATATAATGATTTGAAAACTCGGGTACACATGAAGAGAAGAAATAGAAATTCTTTAACTAAATAGTTCCCATTATTTTGAGCAATGTATAATCATGTATGCATGTGCAATACGCACACATAAAATACAAATGCTACTTTTTTTTCAAAATAAATTTAAGGTTGCTTTTACTTAATACATATGTAAAAAAGTAAATAGTTTTGGGGTAGAATATTCACTAAAGTCAATATATTCTTATTTTCAATACTTTAACCAATATTTATAACTAAAAAAAGCAGTATATTTTGAAATGCTACTCAATTATGCTTGAATCACAACATTGCTACTGTGACATCGTCGATTGTTGTGAACTCACACCCATCGATTGTCCCTGAATTTTTACGATCCACCAGCTGTAAAATGACCAGTGCACGTGGCTAAGGGTCATTATTTATTGTTTGTCCTTGGATCCATGACGACACTCTGACTGAAAATCATTATGGACATCGGAGTTCCTGCACCCATTGACAATAGACGAAGCCTATCTAACGGAGAACACTGTCGCCTAGGCAGATTAGAGAATGGCTCTAAGGAACAAAGAGAGTCCGATGAACAAAATGTCCAGATGTCGAACGAGAAATCTGGCGCCAGTACATTCCAGACGGGGCTGAGAGTGTGATTGTGAGTTCCGTGCGAATAGGACTCTAATGAGGTCGTGGGCAGAATTTTGTGGCCTGCCAATGATAAGTGACGAGGGGCATGTTGTGGACCCACCCCTGTTGTTTAAAAGGGTCTTTTTTTAAGGAGAGAAGAGCTTAGAGAACAGAGGGAGGAGACTAGGGAGGCCAAGAGACTTTTGTGACCTGCCAATAAGAAGGGAGCAGGGGCGTGTTGTGAACACACCCCTGGTGTTTAAAAGGGTTCTTTTTCAGGAGAAAGGGGAGAAGGGAGAGGAGACGGAAAAGGAGAGAGAGTAGGAGACGGAAAAAGAGAGAGAGAGTAGGAGACGGAAAAAGAGAAGAAAAAGAGTCGGGGAGAGAGAGAAGCCCGGCTTGGATGGAGAAAAGGGCTGAGTCCGAGATTGGAGTGGAAAGACGATGAACGCCGGTGGCGTTGAGGATAGAATATGGACTGACTGCACCGGCTTGGCATATAATCTGAATTCTATTACTTCATTAACAAATTGTTTAGCAAATAAACAATGCTTTTATTATATATAGGCAGTAACATTTTTTTTATACTAGCTATACACGACGTTATAGCTAATATATATATATGAAATTGGTGGCAGCTGTGTTGATGCGGCATTTAAGTAAATAGATGCCCGAATCCTTAGTTTTAAGTGAAGAGAAAAAACAATTCCAGCCGTGTGCGTTTGTGATGAGACGAATTGAATGACGGCTATTTCCTGGAGTTCCCAGCTGTGAGAAGTGCTGGATACAAGTGTCTCCCGTTCCTGCTAGTGATGAAGTGTGCCCGCCTGATTTTTGGGATTGCCTGTTATGAGATGTTTTCTTGGTGTCCCCAGCTGTGAGAAGTATATGATTCAAGCGTCTCCCGTTCCTGCCTGCGTTAGGAGTGCCGTTTTCCCAGATTTCCAAGTGTCAAGTGCCAGAATTCCTGAGTGTTCCTGTGTGTCTTCTATAAATTTGAAGGTGAGTCTTTTCATTGAGATTATTTTCGGGGCAGCAACTGGGTATTGATTTTGTATGTAAAATGTTTTAAATAAGGAATATAAAGACTAGGTAAAGTTGTAGTAAACAATAAGAGACTAGAAAGATTTTAAGTTTTGTATGAAGTGTATAAATGTGCAATATTAGTGTTGTGGTTATAGATTTGTGAAATTTAGTATACAGTAGTTATACTTGTTTTGTTGGCGCAGTATTGTGAAGGGTATTGTTGTGGTTATAGATTTGTGAAATTTAGTATACAGAAGTTATACTTGTTTTGTTGGCACAGTATTGAGAAGGGTATTGTTGTGGTTATAGATTTGTAAAATTTAGTATACGGTAGTTATACTTGTTGAATTGGAGAAAACTGATGTGTAGCTTATTGTGTTGTTTAGATTTGCGCATATGGGTAAAATATAATTAAGTCTAGGTCTAGTGTATTGTTAGGTTACCTTGAGTCTATGTATAATTTTTGTAGCGATTAAGTTTAGATTTGATTTTGTGTGTATTAGTGCATCATGGCGTTTCTGTTAAGAGAAAGAAAAGACGTATTGTTAGAGGTTGCGAAAGAATTAAGGGTAGAAATTGATATTAATTTACCCAAGATAGAATTTAAGAAGAGAATCTGTCAAAGTAAATACTATGACGAAGAGTCAGTTAAATGTTTGTTGGAGGGTATTTTGGAGGAAAAACGGGAAGAACGTGAAAAACAGGAAATTAAGAAATTCGAGGAACGTAGACTAGCTAGGGAATTTGAGTTAGAAAGACTAAGAGCTGAACTCAGAAATAAGTTAAATGAAAATGAATTGAAGGCATGGAATAGGATTAACAATCTCGCAAATGTTTGTATTTTGTCAGAAAATCGTACCGGAGAAGTTAGTGAACCGGTTAATAAGTGTAGGCCATCAATTAACCCGGTGGTTAATAAAAGTGTGGAGAATGCCACGTTTTGTGATTTTGAAAATGAGAACTGTGACCCCCCCAGAGAAAAGAATAATCTATTTAAGATTGTGGAAGGGAAAGAATTCAACGTGTATAGAAATAGTGATTGTGAAGTGAAAGTGAAGGCTGGGTCAAAGCTGTGGCGATGGGGGGTGCACAGAGGGTAATAAATCCGGATAATATTGGAGAGGCTCTTTTGAATTGAAAGGAGATAAGGGAGTGGCGAACCCTGAAGGATTGATTTGTGAGAATATCTGCGAGGAAAAATATACCATTGAGACGTTAATAGGTTGTGAAAAGCAGTTAACAATGAATCGGGAAAGTTTTCGAAATCATACAATAGCAAAGATAGCAGGGCAGTTAAAAGGGGGAAAAGAAAACATGTGTAAAGCAGATGTGCGGAAAGGCTTGGAAGACGGGTTAGCAATGCGATTGCCTCTCTCAGAACCAAGGGAGATTTATAAGGATAAGTTAGAGACGGACAATAGGTCTAACATCGGTTTAGAATTTAATTTCGAGATAGATTTACCCGGAAAAAGAGATCGCAGTACCATTTATCGTCTTAATTTAATAAAATTGTACCGTAGAAAGCCGGAATTGGCAAATTTGGTTATGGAGAATAGCTCAGAAGGAATAGATTCCGAAACTCTCTATTCAGTAAAGCTATTATGGATTTTGGTTTTCAGGGTAATTTAAGGAAAAGTCAATTGTATTTTAAATTACCGCCTGATCGAAGTAGTTACTCAAGAATGATTAACGCTAAAAAGAAAGGAAGGTTTCTACCAGATCCTGGGACGATTGTTTTAAGGCAGAAGGATATTAATTTAATTACGGGAAAGCCATTTAGAATCAAAACTTGTTGTTCATCCCAGATGTTAATTAATTCACTACGAGAGGATACAGAGTATCTGTTAGATTTAGGTGTAAACGGGATGGGGCAGTCAAACCTTACTCTGCCCGTTGTTTGGTTATGAAGAGTGAACCGATACCCGTACCCGCGTATCAAATGTATAAAGTATAGGAATTTGAACCAGGTGACGCGAGCCGAGATTTATCTTCTGTTAAAAAGGAAAAGTTTGGTAGAAAAGATCAACGCGGCATCGTGCGTCACTGTACTGGATTTGTGGAAGTGGTATTTTCGTCGTTCTCTAATGATGAATTATCCGAAGTACACCACATGCATTATGCCAGTTGGCATGTACATTATTAAAAATCGAGGTTTAAGTTTCTTTGTGCTTATTATGGATGTAATTTAACGACTCTGATTTTGAGGTTGTTAGAGCAGATTGATGTATCGCGAATGGTCGATATAGACATTCTGATACAAATTTGGAAGAACCGTGTAAAGAAAATAGACTTTGTGTTAAAAGGGTTGAGTAGGGTTGGGTCGGAAGTCGGACCGAGACCAAAGGTAAATTAGAGACATGGGCAAGTTTGTTCCGTGTAGATATAATGTAGATATAGTGAAATCATTTCATGAGCTATAACGAGGCATATTAATTATATTCCCAATTAAAGTGTTTCCTCAATAACTAACGTAATGTAAGACGATCCCATGAATTGTGAATAAATTGTTATAATGGTTGTGATAATGCTTGCTGATAGCCATAATTTAATTAAATTTAAAAAGTTTTAGTTTAAACTTCTTAATTTAAAAATTTGGTTTTTAATGTTTTTTGCAAAGCTTGGAATTTATAAATGTTTATTTTGTTTATTTAATATCGTTGGAAACACCATTGGAATAAGTAGATGGGAATGAGTAATTCTTAGGATTGGTGCTAGGTGTGAATTAATATTTGTATAAGTATGAGTGTTGGTGTGAAAGTAGCATGGAAGGAAATTATGTGTCATGGTAAATATTTTATGTCTTTTAGGACTGTGTACACTCACAGATGTTTAACACAATTGAATGAGCGATTGATTTATTAGAATTATAGAAATATTATAATTTGAGTTAATTTCTTTAAAACCCTAAATTTTGAAGTGTGATGTAACTCTATGAAATGGAAAAAATAGTTCAAGATTCGGAATTAAAGTTTTTTTGTAAAGTGTAGGTTTTAAAGAATTTTGGGTTTATTTATTTTACTTGTGATTGTATATGTTACTTGGATTGCTGTCCTGATCGGTCTCATTGATAAGACAACCTTTCGGTGTGAAATGTTACGAACTGAACCAAACTGAGGCCAGAGCAGTCCAGTGAAATGGACCTTTTCAGGGGGGAGGAGTTGTGACATCGTCGATTGTTGTGAACTCACAACCATCGATTGTCCCTGAATTTTTACGATCCACCAGCTGTAAAATGACCAGTGCACGTGGCTAAGGGTCATTATTTATTGTTTGTCCTTGGATCCATGACGACACTCTGACTGAAAATCATTATGGACATCGGAGTTCCTGCACCCATTGACAATAGACGAAGCCTATCTAACGGAGAACACTGTCGCCTAGGCAGATGATTAGAGAATGGCTCTAAGGAACAAAGAGAGTGCGATGAACAAAATGTCCAGATGTCGAACGAGAAATCTGGCGCCAGTACATTCCAGACGGGGCTGAGAGTGTGATTGTGAGTTCCGTGCGAATAGGACTCTAATGAGGTCGTGGGCAGAATTTTGTGGCCTGCCAATGATAAGTGACGAGGGGCATGTTGTGGACCCACCTCTGTTGTTTAAAAGGGTCTTTTTTTAAGGAGAGAGAGAGGGAGGAGACTAGGGAGGCCAAGAGACTTTTGTGACCTGCCAATAAGAAGGGAGCAGGGGCGTGTTGTGAACACACCCCTGGTGTTTAAAAGGGTTCTTTTTCAGGAGAAAGGGGGAGAAGGGAGAGGAGACGGAAAAGGAGAGACAGTAGGAGACGGAAAAAGAGAAGAAAAAGAGTCGGGGAGAGAGAGAAGCCCGGCTTGGATGGAGAAAAAGGCTGAGTCCGAGATTGGAGTGGAAAGACGATGAACGCCGGTGGCGTTGAGGATAGAATATGGACTGACTGCACCGGCTTGGCATATAATCTGAATTCTATTACTTCATTAACAAATTGTTTAGCAAATAAACAATGCTTTTATTATACATAGGCAGTAAAATTTTTTTTATACTAGCTATACACGACGTTACACTACACAATTATGCTTAAACACATAGTATAATATTCAATAATTTATCACCTATGCCTTAATTAAATAAAAAAAATTAATAAAACTTTAAATTTCAAAAGCACAGTTTGATAAATGGTTTTGCGGCAAATATTCAGCATACGACGAGAGCTTGAATTAAGAAATTAATTCAAACATCCTAATTTGGTAGTGAGTGCCACCACTAGGTGGTGCCAACATTTGGGGATTTGCCGTGTCTGCAAAGGCTAAGTTGCCATTATGCAGCCCATTAGGATGCAAAAAAAATGGTATATGCAACCAATCACATTATATTAGAAAAATGCAACAATATTAATGTTTCCTTAAGTACTTCGAATTAGAATTTTTAAAAAACTCATAAGTAAACATAGTCTTTTAGCTACATTTTTACTGAGATAAATTGTTGCTAAGTATAAATAATATTTGTCAGATTTTTGTAGGAAATGGCGCGACCTGCGTGGCGCCAATTGGGCTATCTTGACGCTAATACAAAAGTACCCATATAATTAACGTAGATAAACAACCTTTTTTAAATTTAAAAGTTAGGTCCTAAATACCAACTGCATAGCATTTGAGACTCGAATCTAATTCATATTCTCCATCTATCACAATATTTTTAATTTATACGAAATTAACTTACAAGCTAACTGAAGTCTAGCTGCATATGTCTGTTGAGGAGCTTCTTTACTGATATCACTGATTCCAACACATTTGTATATTCCTTCATCACTGTTTAAAATTCTTGATATCCTGAGAGAACCATTTGGAAAAATTGTGAACCTGAAAAAACCCAATTATTTCAAACAATTAATTAAATTGAAATAATTTTTTATATAAGGTTTTAAATTATAATTAGATTTTCTTAATTTTACAAAAATTTACAAATGGAAAAAAAATTGCATAAGCTCGGAATCCCTAAAAATACATATAATTTGAGATGTATACCTGGAATTATTGGACAAAGGTACATCATTTGTCTGAGTATACCATTCAACTGCAGCTGCATTTTCAAACACACAATCAAACATAGTGGAACCATTTCTGGTAGCAATGGTATCCTTAGGAAGGACTTGAATTCGAGCTGCTGTATCACCTAAAGCAAATTAAAAACAGTAAATGAATTTATATCATTAAAGATAAAAAATATTACAGGTACTTATATATTATCGCAACCTATTGGCGACGTTTATGAAACGAAGCACATGATTGCCAATTCAGCGCATGCAACACATGCGAAATTGGGGATGTCAACTTGGCGAGTTATCTTGAACGTTGGCAATTGTTGCGCTAATACGTAAGTACCATATTGTTTTCTTGTAATTTCCTACTTATACATGAAATTTCTGTTACTTACGTATTAGGGTCATCGCAGCGAAATTGGCACCTTGCGAATCCCGCCATTTCCCACCAAAACCTGACTCTAAATGGGTACCAAATTTCTTGATATGTAATATGTTTAAGATTCGTACAGTTGAAATTTGATATTAAATAAGAGATAGTATCTTATCCAAACCACATTGTTATTTAAATCACATATACTATGCAATAAACTCAACTAATTAGTTTAAATTCCCTACACAATTCATCCATCGCACAGAACATACATGCACATACTAGGCCACCGAGTGTAAAAAGTAAACGCTCTCATCTCTTAAACTTGGCTCAGGGTTTGTCCTTTCTCTACGAGTGCCGGTAACTTGCTTAGAAAAACAAGCAAATCACTAATTGTGCCAGTACACAAATTTAAGTCACATGCCTCATTAAAATATTCGGTATTTATTATACCGTCGACCAATTTCGTCAAATCAAAAGACGTCGCCAAATGCTACGATATGCAGCTAAAAGTGTGGGAAAGCGTCTTCACGCATTTGAAATACAACGATATGAAAATAAAGATTACAGCATTTGGCAAGAGATTGGATGACGGTATAAAACGTAAGTACTGAACACATTCGTTCCAAAGACGAAATTATTATGCAACTAGATAACTCAATAAAGCTTGCAGAAAAACAAACGCAAAATACTGTCAGTGATTTTAATTTCAGTACGTAAGATTCAAATCACGCTAAGCAAATATCATTTGTTGAAAGAATCGTTGATTTATGTAAATGTGTTTTCTGTTGAAATTAAAGAATTTTTTTCTGTAAAGTAACTTTATATTAGTGATCACACCAGATGGCAGCACAAAATCATGCTTGAGAAAAGAAATAAACATGGCGTCAGTTCTTTTGTTCATTTATGTAATTGTTCTGTTCATTTTGTCGTTCTTTAATCATTGTCTTCCCGTGAGTTACTGAACCTTTGCATCATTTCTTGTTAGAAGTGTAAGGGCATAAGCAGTAAAGTAACGTAATGGCATTCAAGAAACATCACGGTTGCATACTTCTGCTCTCTAAAATTTATTCTAAATGGACAAAGAAAGCCAATTCCAATTAGTTAAAAGGCATAGAAACAACTTTGCGTTTTTGGTAAACAGGCCTCATATTTTGTACATAACCTGTAAAACTACGTCGGAGGCATACACATGGAGGGAGTTGAGGATTCAACCTGCTCTCCCCTTCCACAGATCAACACTTGAAATTACCCCTCCTGGCTTTCATCTAAATGCTTTTTTTAGAATGTATACCCCCTCCCCCTCATAAGAGAGGTCTAAGTATGCTATTGAACTCTACTCACTGGATGGATAAAAGGCAATGGCGTTTTTTTGAAAACAGCAAGCAGAACCATTAGGTATTACCACTGGCGTAGCTAGCTGTGAAAGGGCCCTGTATCAAAATTACTTCGGAGTCCTGTTTTAGATTTGGAAGCCTTGTTAGTGGGACTGTAGTTACACATGTTGGGGACTGCCCTATCATTGATACGGCGGTAGCTACGCCCCTGGGTATTAGTCTGCAAGCAAATAAAACAACTAGGTCAATGTACAATGATTTCCATCATCAAAGTAAAAAATAGGTAGAGATGTCTAAAGCATAAACCATCTGGGGATGGCCTGCGGGGGGAAGCTACTCGCCTCGTTCTCGACTCGGCCTTAATTAATAAGATCACGATATGGTGAATTTTAATCTAGTTTTATTCCTGGACGTATTCTCCGAAACACTATATGCCAACAGTGGCAAAACTGCATTATTAAGTTATGTCTCATGTCCGCCGTCCCGTGTGTAGTCCTAAGAGAACCATACACCATCCTTACTCATTTATTCGAAAAGCGGCAGTCGATCGAGTCGGTTTGTGAGATTGTGTGAAACGTACAGCCATTTGTTACCGTTTGTACCAGTATTTGACAACGTATGCTATATGCTGTCTACTTAAAATAGTAGCAGGTGAGGTCATCTTTTATATGGCCTCAAGAAGTTTTAACACGTCTCTGAAAATAGAATTTATATATTTAAGGATACTTAAAAAAATACGATAAAAAATATAATTTACGATGTAAAAGGAGATGTTTATAACATCCATTTTGATTGCAAGCATTCTGAAACCTTTCGATTGTGTGATCTGTATAAAAATTTGCTGTGTAGATGTATTTGATAATACTGTAACGGACGTCGCATTGATACGACCCACACCCGTCCATTCATGTCTAGGTTAATAGACCGTGTGACAATTGACGGGGGCCTGTCTGACTGAGGAGACTGATGCCTAGGAGAATGGCTTCAAGAAACAATGGTGGCGTGGTGGACAAAGTATCCAGATGTGCGGTCGGACCGACTGGCGCCGGTGAATTCAAGATGGTCCAGAGGAAGCGATTGTTAGGTCCGCTCTAATAGGACGCTATTGAATTCGACGGCTGTGTGCAGACATTTGTGGGCCGGCCAATGAGAAATGACAAGGAGCGTGTAGTGGACCCGCCCTTGCACTTTAAAAGGATCATTTTTTTGTGATCAGAGATTGAGATCAGATCCGAGAGGAAAGTGGATTTCCCTGTACTAAGAGGAAAGATAAGAGGAGAAGCTATCCAGCCAATTACAGAGAAGTATGGAGAAGTGTCCTTCGGACAATGCAGAAATGTGTAGAGAATGAGAGCGAATGAAATCCAACGTCTGAAAGAGACTGAACGCACCGGCTTGGCGTAAAAAGAGAATTCCGTATCTCGCATTATTATTAATTACTTAGTTGAGAAAATAAATTTTATTTTATTTCTACAATTTTTGATGTGAGTTCATCATCACGCTACCCGTCCACGATGTTACAATACATATACTGCTCTTTTCAATCTTCTAACTGATCCATCTAATTTGTCTGTTCTGTGAAAATAGTTTTTTTAAGGTTTTAATAGTTTAATCGGTCGGTATTTTTTTAAAAAAGTTTCGTGGAATATCCAGATACTGCTAGTGGAAAAGGAGGAATATTTAACCAAATGCATATATTTTTTCCTCTACAAAAGCAATAATTGCAAAGGGAAAAACATTAAATATTTAAATTTGTTTTCTCCCTCGAAGGCAAATTTAAAAAAAAAATACATGCATAAATTTACATGGAAAGCTTTATTCTCCTTACAGATCAAGAAAGCAAAAAAGAACGCATAACATAAAATTTATTTCGCAACTTTACATCCATATTCCATGGTATTCAAAATTTCACTATAACCACAGAAAGCTAACCGATTCTACATTATACTCCTTTTTAATGGCTGCCTTTGCATATGCAAAATAATAGTTTTCATCTATCGAAATTTTTAATGCATTCGTATATATTTCTTTTTAATATGTAACATCAATTTTTATTTACAAGGTCTGATTGTATTATTATATACATGTATATAATCAGAAATATTTTGACATCCCATGTAACATGTGAAGCAAATGCAGCAGAATGTGTAGAAATATAAAATAAAGTGATAACAATAATGTATATAATTATCACTTAATATGATTTACTTATCTAATTAGCGACTTACTTGGCAAAGTTAGGGCGAAGTTATCCGTGCTATCCACCACGCCAACTTCACTGACCGCCCTGCAGGAATAGATTCCATTGTCTGCTGGTGTGAGCGATGCCACTTGCAGCCGTTTGTTCCGGAATGAGACGCGCTCATTCCGAAACATTCGAAGGCCATTATGGAACCACTCGAAGCGGACTTCGGAACTCCCCTCCACTTTGCATCGAAGAATCATTTCGCCTTTCTCCGCCAAATCCGCGGGAGAATCGGGACTTTGCAGAACCACACGAGCCTGGTCTCCAATCCCTAGAAAGATAAACATAGAGAGTGAATTTTTTATCCATCTGGTCGCGCGGAGAGAGAACAGTTATTTATGAATAAAAATTGCTATAAAGATCTCAGTAATGACTAAAGTGTTCATTATTCTAAGACTAAGGTGACCAATCGTCCTCCTTCAAGGAGGACAGTCCTTTTATAGGGGTTTGTCCCTCCTCGAAAAGTGTCCTCCTACTTGTCCTCCTTTTCAATATTTTAAAACTTATCCCTTAATCTCTATATTCAAGAGATGCCAGACAACGCACAATTTTTACCAAACATGTTTCCAATATGGCGTAAAATGGCCTGAAACAAATATCACAGGAAATAACAGTTTACAATGGTGTATTTTGACATAATTGCAAGTAAATTGGGTAGATATAGAACACTGTGGTGCGTTTCTATCGAAAGAAATGCCTGATAAAATAGATTACAGTTGTATGCGTGAAGAAATCAGAAGACTGAATGAATATTTAAATTCTGATAAATTACAACAGTTGACAAATCAACATGTTGAAGTTGCTAAAAGATGAGTTGAAATAACTAACCATTTCAAAAATGAAGACATTCCATATGAAATTTAGTTATTCTTGTAGAATTTACGTTGTGCTGCCCTGGAACTAATGCAGCAGTTGAAAGAGTTTTTTCAGTTGGTAATGATTTTTGGACAAGTAAGAAATCAAGATTGAATGTTAATATATTAGCTACAGTGCTTACCGCAAAATTTAGTAAGAAGGATAATTTTTGCTCCGAAATTTCCAATATATTAGAAAATAAGTCAAAAAAAAAAATCATCAAATAGAAAAATACTCGTTTAAGTAAAAGGTTAAAATTAGTGGCATTTTTTTTTGAATAAATAAAATGTTTTTTTTTTATTTACTTAGTAATTTTTCTTAAAATTTCCGTCCTCCTTTTCATTGCAAAAAAAAAAGGGCCACCTTAAACATTAGAGAATTTGAATCAAACCTAGAACGCATTTTCAGATAGCAATGTCCAATTTTTCCGTGGAATTCGCGATGTTCTAAAGCACATGTTTGTTTATTTTTCCCACATTCTTAAATTTCAGAAATCTATAGGAGACTCACTCATCACGAGATCTCCGGAAGTATAAGACAGATTGACTTAAATTTTGGCAGGCATGTTCCTTTTGTTGAACTGAGATCCGCTAAAGACGGTTTTTTCTAAAATCTACTGCCAAGGGATTTACAGGGGGAGTTGTAGACAAAAATTCCTGTTTTTGAACAAGTAGATATACAGACTTGAAACTCGTCCCTGAACATGCTTCTTTTGTTGAGTAGAGAACCACTAAGAACAGGTTGTACGGAACAGAAAACACGCCCAATTAAAATAATAACATCTCTGACTAGTATAAAGTTTCTGAACTAATATTAAAAACCAAAACAGAATTAGAATGTCACGTATTGGATATCGCAATCACGGTAACAATTAAAACCGTCAGAATATTTCAGTAACCGTTATTCAGTTCAGTGATGTGATATACTTTGAGTGAAGAAGTCGTTTTGCATCTTATTTATCTTTGTAATAAAAAAAAATAAATAATGTATTTAGTTTTTGAATATTATACATACATGACTTTTTGTTATTTTTCTACAGATAAGTTTGAATATCCTAACAGTGTGTTGTGTAAAAAGTAGTTACATAACAGACCATTTATATATATTGACCAATTTGATTTAATTCAGTAAAGGATTTTGTATGCTTTTAAAAGAAATACACACACTACAGTGAACGGTACATGAAGACTTGGGAATCGTTCAGGTTTTCATCATGTGTTGTAAATGCACTAAGCATGTTCCTTCTATCAGACAAGGGCAAGTGGTTTTTAGTCCTGACAATATCTTTTGGTAGCCTTCTTTTGTCCTATGGGCGGGGAGTAAGAAGTCATGCTGCGTTGCATCAGAGGACCTGTTTACACTTGACCTAACAATATTAGGCCGGGAGAACGCGTCAATACCACTTCCAAGAAAATACTACAATAGGCACAGGTAAGTTAAGTAACTTAAAACACGCATAGTAAACATCTGAAATGTTTGGAAAAAATTTGGGAGAGTTTTTCTTAAGAGATCAATGGCTAATATACTTGTAATGCCCTGAAATGCAGTATTTTAAAAGCATACGAAGAGTTTGAGATAACTATGTAGGATATTCAAGGATTTACAGTGAAATGATCTTACGCATTTAAGTTGGATCACTATTTATTTTTTAAAATTAGGGATAAGAATTTTAAGATTAACTTAGGCAAATATCACAAAAAAGCAGACAAAACAAATGCAATCTAAACAATGTTGTATGATCTAAAACAATTGCAAACCCTATTTTTATCGTCAATGTTTACATTTCTTTATACATGAAAACTTCTCTAAAAACGTGTTTTTTTTATCTTGGAATTTGAACGATCTAAATCAATTATAATTCTAAAACCTGGATTTTATGCATTGCACAGTATGGTACGACTCTGAAACACATTTTTCAATGCTTAGGAAGCAAGCAAGCAATTGGAATGAAAGGAAATTTCATAAAATTTTTCAGTTATACGTATATATAAAGAGAGATTATATATTTATAGAATAAAGTGTACAGATCTGTGAAGTGAATGAGAAAGGCACTTCTCAAAAAGATAACATATATATTACGCTGGGGAAAAAGAAATCCATTATTTTTGCATAAAATTCAAAACTTTATTTAACATGTTTCGGATTGTCCGATTTGGGTCAAATATGTATTTTTGTTGTACAATTTGTTGCCATTTTAAAGGTAGCTTCATATTGCCTCTCTCATAGAAGTCTTGGCCCTTATTGGCGAAAAACTCTAGTAATCGATTTTCACAATCTTCTCTTAACCCAATTTTTTATCACTCAGAAAGTTTTCCAATGTGAGAAAAAGGTGGTAATCATTTGGTGCCATGTTCACAATTTTCTGTTAACAAAAAAAAAAAAAAAAAAAACCCACTTACGCAAACTTAACCACTAATGTAGTTTGCGAATTATTTCCTCTCAATCCCACGTTTCGAACGCACGTTTTACACTAAAAAGATCTAATTTAAAAATATGTATAGTATGCTGGGGCATAGCTACCGTCGTATCTAAGATACGGGGCTCCCAAGCTGTAGGGACCCCAACTTGAGTAAATAAAAAGTAAAATATTAAGGAACCTCCCCCGAATTTTTAATCAGGGCTACTAGCTACACCAGTGATAGTATATCATATTTATTTCTTTCCACACAAATATTTTCAGCTAGAATACTGAAATAAAAAATAACTCCCACTCTTTTCGAATAGAAAGACCCAAGCATTAAGAAAATGGCTCGCTTACAATCTGTTGTATTTGGAAATCGAACGTGGATATTTTGCCTTCATTGGTTCTCTCAGCATACTTTATCACATTTTTAATATATTTTTTTCATTCTTATTTTCCACAATTCTCGTGATTCTGCATTCTTTTTTATCCAATTTTTTTTTATCCTTCAATCTACCAGCAAGATGGTTACCATTGACGAACGGTAAAAACCCGAACCTCCCCAGGCACTGGTAACCTCAGACGCAGACTATCTCAAAATGTTACCACCACTTCTCAAAAGATTTGCCGCCTTGTTATTGAACGGACAGGTAGTATTTAAGCTGTCACTCGGGACTAGATTCGGCCTCACCGCGGAGGTTCGCACTTAATCATCATCAGAAATACCAAAGAAAGAAAGGGAGGGGGAAGCAGAAATACCAATAAAAGAGGGAGGGAAACAGGGAAAAAAACAAAAGCACAAAAACTGCTTTCGGACCAACAAGGCAGCCAGCCATCCGGCGAGTAGCAGAAGAAAATGACATTTCAACACAAAGACCGCCTCGTTCTGCGAAACGTTCGGGTGTTCTGTAAACACACCCGTCCTTTTGGTATTCGGGTAAAATCTTATGGCAACGCCCGAACCGGAAAACCTACGCAGAGGAAATATATCTACAAATCTTTCCACTACGTGGTAAGACCCTTTAATTAGCGTTCCTCCATCATCGTTGTAAAGTTAATGGTCTTTTCAAAACAAAAAAAGTAAACAGAACTCGTCGAAAAGGAGATTTACCGAACTTGGCCAATTTATTACAGGTTAAACAAACTTTTTTCCTCCCCTGTCAACAGTAGCATAATAAGGGGTTGAAGAGTCTCCACCCTGGTTGGGAACGGATAATGGTGGAATCAGTCATTGACACTACGTGTTTATTTACTTTTGTAACTGATTAGTTTTCTCGTTTCGCCAATTTATTCTTGGGATATGTCAGCTTATGCACCGAGGGATTATCTTTAAATCTTAATTTATCGCCAAGATCATTTCCTTCAAGCCATGACATTCGGCAATATTTTAAGGCTGTCATCGGCTAATGTCAAAGAGCAGGACCTTATCTTGGGACTTTTAATTCCCTAATAGAAAAATGAAGTCAATCTTCTTACCTATTAGTATGATTTTAACACAAAAAGCCGTTTATCGTACTGCGTTCTTAAAGTTGAGTAAACATTTAACCCTTTCCCGACCGAGGGAAACATTCCCCCCTTTTTAAAATTGGTGATTGTTGTTTTTAATTATTACCATATCAGCATTTTTTATACAGTATGTCAAAATAGAATGTACGGTAAATCGAAACGTTAAGGATAAAAAGAAAAATATCATATCAATTGGCGTCAAAGATAAAACATTCGCGGTGGGTACTGTGTTATTTTAATTTATTGTGTCGTGTTTAAATTATTGTATTTTCTCACATGTTTTTTTGTTTTTCGTTAAGTATAATTGAGTGCAATAATAAAGTGTGATTGAACAAATGAGAAAAATGCATGATAATGATAAATGATCCTGTGGAAATTATAATTACCTGTAGTTCACGTGAAATAAACACTTTTGTATACTATTGTTATGTATTTTCTTATGTGATTTCTATTTATTTTACTTTTAAATAAACTAAAACAAACAACTTACATACTAATATTTACTATTAGCAGACTTATTGTCCTGTAAGGGTTTATAAAATAAAGAAATATCTCATTTTAAGATATAACTTTAAAATTTCCCAAATGGTTCATTTCAGAGATAAAAAAAAAAAGAGGAACATATGTTACTACAAAACATTGATTCAGATAGAAAAAAAAGTCCTTTCCATTTTATCTAAATGATGAGAATTTAAACTTTATAAAGTAAAGTATCAATATAAATTACAACGCATCTCGCTTACTACAATGTTATCTGCAAATAAACAATATTTATACTGAAAAGTTGTCGTGAATGAAACTTTATTAGGAAATATTTAAAAATTTATCACTTTCTTCATTTTTCAGATGATTTTGTGTCAATTCATGAATGCAACTACTGCAATTTCCATTCGAAACAGGAATTCAAACGAGTTTAACTTTTTTCGAGGTTCAATTACTTTTTGCATCGCGAAAATGAACAGCAGCATAGCAACATACAGAAATTTATTCTGAATAATCTTGAGTTTAACAGAAATAAAACTACATAACAATTATAGAAAAATATGTTCACATAACTACCATATATTTCCGCGTAGACAAGCCTGGAATTTTTGAATTTCTTTAAAAGTTAAAAGTAAGGGATCGGCTTACATACGGATCTGCTAACGTCGAAGAAACGTAAGTAAAAAAAATCTGTTAGAATTGCGCAAGAAATTTCAAGTTTTTTTTTTTTTTTTTTTACTATTTGGGTATTTTGAATGGAACTTCAACTTAAAGTCACATAAATCATGCAAAGTTAGAAGAGTCAAAATCCGAGGTTTCATGGAGTTCGTAAAATTTACATTCACTCAATGGGATGTTTGAACGCATATGTTCATCATACGCCAGGTTTTTTTCCCCTATAGGGCTTGAAACATAGGTCGACTATCACTTCCATCACGGGAATTTATTTTCCCGCTCATTTTTCAAACAAACGAAAGAAATGGTGCAGAAAGTAAGACTAGGACAGACAGTGTACAAGGTAACAAATGAATGGGGGAAAAGGTGTTAACTTCAGATAAGTTCCAGAAATAAAATTATCGTCGTTATCGTCTGGCGTTTTACTTTACAACAATTTGATTGAAATTATTCCATCTGTTTAATAACATTTTCACCCTCATGGTGACATGTTTGAAAATTTCAGGTTTTTTTTTTCAAATTCGCCTTATAAACGAGTTTCGATCTCAGAGCAAATTTTTCCAATAAAAACAGCTCTCGACTTACGTACGGATTGGCTAATATTAGGAAAAATATGGTAATTTAATTCCATAAAAAATGCAAGGGAAACAATGAAATATCTTATAAAAAATATTATTAACATAGATATCAGCAAACATACATTTTAAAAATTATTTATAGCAATAACAGCCCATTTAATACAAGCGGTAGTTTCAGGAACCTAACAACCAAATACAAAATCCCACGTAGTTAAGAAATCATACACACACACATATCAACTACATTTCTGCCACTGATTACTTCTATCAATCTATTCAAAATGATCATCCTCAATCTTCTGCAGCAGGATAAATCATTTCTTTCGCTGTCAACATTCGCAGAAGTCTCACGTTGGAATAAAGATTGCCGTAATTGGATGTCAGAGGTCACATGACTCGAAATAAGGATAAGTTCATTGGTCAAATACTCCGAGAAATGACGGATAGTCTGTCAGAAACATCCACTTATTGTTCAGCTGAACGAATTCGACAAGTAAATAAATCCTTTGATTTAACTCATAGTGTTAGTAATTAAGGTTTACTTTAATAACGTGGTTCCACCTTGAAGCACTAAGGTATAGGACATGATTTAGTTAAAACTAATATGAAAACAAAAACATGAGATTTTGTTTGATTATTTCGTTAGATTTCTTTCTTTTATCATATGTACACAATGAAGGATGAGAAAGATGAAGTGAAATGTTTGCTAAGAGTATTATCACAGAGTGGATTTAAAAAAAATAATTTGCAAGCAACTTTTAATAGCTTTTTCTTCTTGCATATGCTATCAACCAGATAATATGCGAACCTGGAATATTGGCACCTGTTAAAATATTTGATGAAACATTTGCTATAAAAAAAACAATAGTTCAATGAACGGATTTAAAAATAAGGAACGTGTTTTGAAGGAGAATGTAGTTATTTAAAATAATCCTTAAAAAAAATTACTTAGACCACACAAAGCGATTTTTTACACTCTAAAGGTGAACAAAACCACGAATAATAAAGATCTATCAGGAATATTATCTTTATTTTTTTATACGTTTATTTTAAAAAAAAATCTATCGCAGAAGATAAGTTATTTATTTATAAAATATTCAGCATAATTCAAGATCTTTTGTTCTTGCTACAGTGTTAGATTTCACACATGATAATATAGAGAAAGAATTCTTGATATGTTATAATATCAGCTTCCGAAGTAGAAAGTTTTTATAAAACAGCAGAAATAATAAACAAATGAATTGTGTAAAAAATCAAATTAATATAAAATAACTTTCTTTTAAAGAATTTATAAAATCCAGTTTTGAGTTAGAGTTCGTTAACTTTTATATATCCGCCGCGAGATATTTTAAAAGTTTTAAACTTTTCTTTTTTCACTTAAGTCGAAGCGTTTAAGTATCCCTCTGATTATCAGCTTTTGAATATATAGGAAACAAAAAAAGTAGTCCCTTTTTGTTATTATTATAACAAACAATAATTAAAGGAAGTCTAATTTAAATTAATCATTATTCTTTGGTAATTGTTCATTTTGAAGTAAATTTTAAAGACGTGTGTTTTCCACGATTCATAAAATATAATGAATTATCTAGAATAAATTGAGAATGGAAATTATGACAACTGTGTACGCATATGGGAAATTTGAAAAAGAAAAAAAAAATTATTTGTATGAGCTCACTGCACCGTATTACAGAAAATTATCTTTTCAAGAAATTGACATAGAAACTAATAAAAGGAAGTTTTGCGATGCAGTACAAAAATGGCACCACCCAGACGCGTGAAATTTGGTACTCTGAAACTATGGGTCTCTCTCTCTCATGATGGTTTGTCTCTCTAAAAAATATTTTCTGTGATATGTGCCTAGGATTTTTTAAAACTCACTTTCAAAGTGCTATTTCTTAACGCCAGGGGATATGACACCAAGACTATCCTTGAATACTGTTGGACAATGAACTGAAGCTGAGCCAATGCATTTAATTCTTTTTCATTAATCATGCGTTTCTGTTCATGTTAAGTATCTGGCAACAGTTTGTTTTGTTTTGATTATTCGAATCGATTCGTGGAATGAAGTGAGGTTTGTTGAAACTTTTGTTCTTGTGGAATTCTTAATGCTACAATTCTTATTCTGTCGAGATTCCATATTGTTAATGATTTATTCAAAACTATTCATTTCCATTCTTGGATTCGTTAGATCCTATTTTTAATTTTACAGCCCGCTAATTCTGTTTAAATTCGAATCTGTATCCACAAGGCGATAAATTATTCTTCGTGTAGTTTTGGGTGGAGATTGTGTTAAATATTTTCATTATCACCATATTAATCTATTGTTACATTTTATTTGTTGAACAGGAATATTACAAGAACGTTTTGAATATATCATCGTAAATAAAAATATTCCTCTTCGAGATGGATTTTAGTGTTGGCAATATGTGTACCACATTTGTATGTGTGTGTATATGTAATTGTGCTTTGGCACTTTTGATGTAATTCGTGTAAAATTTTGGACTGAAGTATATGCTTTAGATTGTTTTTCACTATAATTTAATTCTAATATTATAATTTGTTTTTCTGTTTATGCCTACGCATTTCTATATAAGAAGGATGAATTTTTTGACTTCAATTAACATTTTAATGTAGTAATTTCTATTTATTCCTAAGCTAAAATGGTTTCAGTAATTTGTTTCAGATAGCTTTTATCTAAAATTAAAGTGAATTAAATAATTTCATTTTGTGTCTTATATATATAACTTTCTTATACATATTATTTTAAAGTCTATTTTATCTTTTTTTCCCCAGAAATCCTAATTTAAATTGATTTAATATTTATTTCTGATTGCTTTTTAGCAAAGTTACATTTATTTAATTTGCTTTAGATCCCTCTTTTTCACAATAAGATTTCCTGAAATATATTTTGTTTGCTTTAAATGTTTGAAATAATGTCATCAAACTATAGTTCTTATTTTATACGTTTTAAATAACTGTAACTTAAGTTAATGCTGTTAATTTTTATTTTCAGTGTAAGCCTATTTCATATTCATGTTTAATTATTTTATAAACTGCATTTTACATATTGTGGTTAGCAGTAGTACATGATTAATAAAAAAATGGTATTTTTCTTTTATTTAGATGCTCTCTATATAAATTAATAATGGAAAATAATAAAAAATAGCAATCATAATATAATTTGTTTGATCACGAACTATAATCCTTTATAATTTATATATATATATACATATAACCTGATGTCAGTGGCGCACACGGGTATTTTGCAAAAAAAAGGGGGGGTCCATGGTAGAAATTCTACCATTCTCGTATTATGCTCCGATACGCTGCCCAAAATATTCTTTTGATTTTGCCGATTTTCGGGAACAAAAAATAGTAAAAAATTAATTACTCAATAAATAATTACTATTAATTAATGAAATAAATTATTAATAACAAATACTTAATAAAATTTTACGTACTTTACATACAGGATTAAAATCAATCGGAAAAAAAAATCAAGGGCTTTAGGGGAGGGGGTCCGGACCCCTCCTCCAAAGCTCCTTGTGTGCGTCACTGACTAATGAACAGGGTTATTCATAATTCCCTCCAGGATTTTGAGGCGCTATAAGTAATGAAATTTAAGACGAATAAAGCAAAAAAGGAATACGAAAACAATTTAAGTTTTATTTACATACCTTACAGGTGTTCTAAGCGTGGAATTTTGGTTACACAGCATACATCAATGCGATAATCCAGTTCTTGTCACCTTGTATTAAAAAATTGTACTATTAATGTTTTTGGTAGCACGTGTTATCCTTTCATGCAGTTCTGCTACGTCACGCGAAAATTTGGTTTTATGTAAAAGACCAAGTTTTCGGATAACACGGAAAGGGTAACACATGCCGTCACTAACTAACGCACTAACTAACGTAACACCTAAATCATTCACATAACACACTCTACTTAACATTACCACGTTGAGAAGTGTGGCAGGAACTGGACTAAATATAACGCATTGATGTTATACCGTGTGACCAAGATTTCACAGGTAGAACACCTGTAGGATATGTAAACAAAACTGAAATTGTTTTTGCGTTCTTTCGAATGTTTTTTTTTTTTTTTTTTTTTTGCTGCATTCTTAATTTTTTTACTATAGCGTTTCCAAACCTAGGAGGGAATTATGCATAACCCTGTAAATGTTCTATTTTCAGAGACTAAGATGAACTGAAGAAATATACCAACTGTACAACATTTATCCAGGTCCAGGTGTAACATGTAACAGTGAAGTAAATGTTCTCAATTTCTCTCAAACTGAACGTGTCATAAATTTTTCTGTCCTGGTCTTTTTTTTCTTTCTTTTGAGCTCCGAAATCATGGAGGGAATAATGAATAACCATGTGTAACGCACGCTATATTTCCCAAATTGGAATATAGATGTCGCTACGCTATGGACACATCAGTAACAGTAGTATGAACTGGGAACTCACTGCTTGCAACATTAGTTTGAGATGAGTTTGGATCTCCCACCACGTCGTCTAATCCTGGACTTATTTAACTAAAATTTACTTTTATTTGTTCCTCTAAATGTTTAATTGTATTTGTCTTTTTAAAGACTTGTGTAACTGTCCTTTTGTAATTGTGATATTTTAGGTTACTACATGCATTATTTCACCTTCGAGATTTTGTTCATTATTTTTAACCCAGTAATAGCATAAAGCACCGTTACATCTCTATATCTAATTCATACAGTGGCGCACTGTAGGAAGGGGGTTTCCTAGGGATCCGAGCCCCCTCCCAAAGCCCTTGATTTTTTTTTCCGACTGATTATAAAGTCTAAGTATATAGTACGTAAAATTTAATTGTTATTTATGATTAATTTTATTAATTAATGCTAATTATTTATTCAATAATAAGTTTTTGACTGTTTTTCCCCCGAAAATCGACAAAATCAAAAAGAGCATGATGCAAGAATGGTGGGCTTTCGATCCTGGACCTCCACCCTCCTCCTTGAAAAATTCTTATGTCCGCTACTGAATTCATATATAAACCATCCCGAAATTTAAAATATAAATATGACAGAATGAAAAAAAATGAAAATTTGAAATGAGGGAAAAAAACATGAATTCTAAGTAACATTACTCTTTGAATCTGCATTAAACAAAGACGATAAAAGAAGGGAAAAAAAATTGGATACATTAACTTCTGAAAATGAAGGAAATGAAAGAAAAAGTTCAAAAGGACGTCAGTAGAAAGAAAAAAAAAAAACTTAAGTGTCAAAAGAAATAATAGGAAAAAGGACATTGAAAATGAACTTCTGGAATTACTCTCTTCACACCTAAGGAAATTTCCACACACATACGCGCTTGCGCAGTTCCCATCCCACACACAAAATCGATGACTAAAAAGTTTAAAAATTTTCCATTTGAAAAGAAAAAAAAAGGAAGCAAAACCCCATGCCCCAAATCCCATTAACAACACAGGCTCCCTCAGTTCACAGAAATAATCGATTTGAGTTGGAGTAAATGCTTCTTGTGGTAATTTACATTCAAAGCGAAACCTCAGGACGCGGAGAGTTTAAATGACCACACACGGTCACAGTTGTTTGCACCGTTACATTTGATGAGAACTATTTCCCTCGGAGAGAGGTTTTAGTTTAATGAAGGGACAAATGCACAGGAACCACTCTCGCAAGTTCAGGCTAATGATGAAATAAAACGGGCGTTAAAATTTACAGGAAGTGCTTTTAGTGGAATGAATTCTTTCGATTTCGAGGTGTTCCAGAAAAAGGAAAACCAATCGGCGAGTAATTTGCGAAATCAGAGTGTTCACCCACTTCCTAGAAAGGTTGAGTTAGTTTTGCGAGGAATTTTAAAATAATACGCGATTAAAAGGAGTAGAAATGCTAAATTAAGAACTCATATTTACAACTGAAGTTATTTTCACGTAATGTTAAAAAAAAAAAGAGAAGATAATTCGGAACATGTTATACTCGAACATTAATTTTGTTATTCGATTCACTCTGGATTCCGCGGAACTTTAGGTATCCTTAGAACATTAACAGGGGTTCCGCAAATGATCATTATTTGCTTAATCGAAGTGCCAAAATTTTAGTAAAATATTTTTTTAAATTTCTAATGGGGCTGTGTGTGGGGGATTGGTGTTTTACCATTGCAGACCTAGTACATTACCCGGGAGCTGGTATCTCTTTTTAGTGCGGCACTATATAGGTGGAATACCAATCTCACCAAGTAATTTTGACGCCCAGTTTCCTCCCCAAAGGGAGGCACCTGGGCTTTGACGAGGCGAAACCATTCTTAGGAATTTAATTTGCGAAAACATCCAAGCCAAACAGGCAACCCAGACATCGCTTACATGTCGCATAATCGTACGACATGGACGTTGTCGATTTTCTGCATCATGAAAATCCACAGACTTTAGCCGGGGTCGAATCCGCAACCTTTGGCGTACAAGGCCAATGACAAACCAACTACGCCACCAAAAGATTAAATTTTTAGATTTCTTGGTTTTTGAGCCTCGGTCAAGTGACAGGAAGACATCCGTGCTGGCACTCCCTCTCAAAACTTCCACATCACTCCAACGGGTGGACTTTGAACTCGACAGAATTAACAAGCATCGGCTCTCTACACGGTGGATCGTCAGTGGCGTGAGTGAATTGATGAATATTAACGCCGCTACTATTTAGCTACTCGGGGGGTTTTGGCACCGGACCTCGTAATTTTAAAACCATGGTCAAGTGACGAGGACGACACCTAAGCTGGTACCCCATCTAACTTCCACACCACACCAACAGGAGGACGTTTGAACTCTCGACAGATTTAACGTGCATCGTTACCCCTACACGGCGGTTCTTCAGCGGTACTGAACTCAAACTCATGACACCCCGGCCACGCATCTTCAGTGGCACCAGAACGCGAACTCGCGACACGTCGGCCATGAGTTCGTGACCATAACCACTAGGCTACCGCGGCCACGTAACATTAGCAAAATATGTTAACGATTTTGAAAGTTTTAAAAAAACTTAACCATATCGGTCTTTTATTAATCATATGTTCATAATAGTGGTTTACGTAAAATACCTTTTTAGAGGGGATGGCTTCAACATGCAGGAAATCGACGTTTTTGTGAATGTTTTTCACCATTATACACTCAGGAACATTGAAAATAGTGACCCAAGAAGGAAGCTAAGTACAATCGTGAAACTTTGCAAATAAGCACAGCGTAATGTGATATGCAAATGATCCAAGTTTTGAGCCAATACGCATGCTCATACACGCTGAGATGGCGCTACAATCAGGAAGAGGGTGCTATATAAGCCAGCGCAAATTCGAAGATTCATAAACGTGACGATTACCCGCCGATTGTAGGAAGACTTTGGTAAGCGAAACATGCCAAGTAAACGTGCTAGTAGACATTTCTCACAGTTAAGCGAGTTTGAGAGAGTCCTGATTATCGGGATGAAAACTGCAGGCTGGTCGACGCGCCGTGTTGCTGGCCAGGTGGATCGTCCGGAGTGTGCCGTTAGAAATTGTTGGGAGCAGTGGACACGAGAATGTACCTACGCGCGGAAAACCGGGCCTGGAGCGACCAGGAAGACCACGAGGAGAGAGGATCGAAGGATCGTGCGCCAAGCACCTGTGGACCCCACAGTAACTCGTTCAACGATACGAGCAGACGTAGGCGTAGCAATTGTTCCACAAACAATTTCCAGACACCTTGCAGAAGCAAATCTTAAATCCAAGCGCCCTTTCCGTGCACTCCCTTTAACACCGGAACATCGGCAACTGCGTCTACAGTGGTGCCAAACCAGATCAATGTGGAATGTCACTGATTGGCAAAATGTTGTGTTGACTGATGAATCCCGGTTTGTTTTGGGGACAGAGGGTAACCATGTACGGGTGTGGATGTGCCCTGGTGAGCGGTACAATTCCCCCACACTGTTCTACGTCACACTGCCCGCACAGCTGGTGTAATGGTCTGGGGGGGGCATAGCCTATGATAACCGGTCCACTTTAATTGTGATGCGTGGAACCTTAACGGGCCAACGTTACGCTGATGATATTCTTCGACCCCATGTAGGACCTTTCCTAAATGATCTCCCAGAGGCAATTTTCCAGCAAGATAATGCTCGTCCGCATACAGCAAGAGTTGCTCAAGACTTCCTACATCATTTTCAGACTCTTCCATGGCTGGTCCGCTCCCACGATTTGTCCCCTGTGGAGCACGTGTGGGATCAACTAAAACGGCAGATGACATCGTGTCACTCTGTACATGATTTAGAGTTGGCTGTTCAAGATTTGTGGGCCCATCTGCCTCAGGACAACATAAGGTGTCTAATCAACTCAATGCCGGACCGTGTGGTGGCATGTATTGCAGCTGGAGGTGGTCCAACGCGCTATTGAAGTTGCCCAGTATTTGTGTCGTTGCACACCCTGTATTCGTTTAATTGTCTTGTTTTTGAGATCAAGTGTATCTCTCATCTGTGTCATTATGTGTATTAAATTTCATTTCAATCCGATGCTTTCTTCTTGGGTCGCTATTTTCAATGTTCCTGAGTGTATAAGAATTTTATTCGTGAAACATCATTTATACTCACAGTGAATGATATTTAGCGAACCAAAATTCCAATAAAAAGTCATAAGACAGTAGCGAACACAAGAAGGAATGGAGGGGTAAATACTTAACGTAACATGAAGTATAG
This sequence comes from Trichonephila clavipes, assembly GCA_019973935.1. Classification (NCBI taxonomy): domain Eukaryota; kingdom Metazoa; phylum Arthropoda; class Arachnida; order Araneae; family Nephilidae; genus Trichonephila; species Trichonephila clavipes. The sequence continues at coordinate 281,567 of BMAU01017522.1, read as the reverse complement.
TGATGCTATGTATTGAAAGTTTCTCTCCAAAAGTTGGACATATTTTTTAAAGACATTTATTTTAAGATAAATATACATTGATCATCCGCTCTGAATTCCCGGCGGATACAACAAAAAAGGAGATTGAAAAGTTTTGAATGATTTCTATCAATTAACTCGATATTTTCATTTCCTTTATCGTATTGTAACGAACTCTAGGCAACATTCTAGAAAGCTAGGTGGCAACGAGACTGATCCGAGATACTGTACCTTGAAGAGAGAGAGAGAGGTTGGTAAGCTCCGCCAGCGAGCTAAGTGTGAAGATTTTGTATCTGCTAAAGGTAGATGTGATGGATACCATCCTGGCCCACTTTTGCTTTATCTAAAAGTGTCAAAAACTCGGGAGATTTATTATTTTTACCTGAAATTTGTACAAAGTGTAATTTAAATTTTTGTGTGTGAGTCGTCCTATGTGTTTGTGATTCAATAAGCTACTAAAGCATCATTGGAGCTTCATCACTGAAAAACCCACAACATTACAGTACCATATTTAAAGGCCCACACAGCAATCAATATCAAGGTCCTTGACGGCATTGTTTTTCTAAATTAAAAAAAAATTACATTATGTTTCTTATCATACCGAAATCAACTCAGAAACATGTGAACAGGTGTGGAAAAAATGCAACCTTTAGATAAGAAAAGTACGATCACAGAATCGACGACGCTCCTCAGTACCATCCTCATTCGCTTTTACGACCTTCGTCATCAACGAAAATGGGTGCTGGATCAGGTAACCAACCTAAGAGGGAATGCATAAAGTATGATTCCGACACACAAAAAAAAAGAACACTTGCGGCCTCTGTGAGAGGGTGTGGCGGCAAAGGGAACCACTTTCTATCTAAGTCACGAAATCCGCTATACCGAAAGCCGATTACGCCGGTTAAGCTAATCGTGGCCCTTTCGCCATGCAGCTTCCTCGGAAAAACGTTCCTTTTTTTCTTTCTTTTGTTCTGTTTTTGTTTCCTTAGTTTTCTTTTTCTCTGCACGTGCGACCACTTTTAGCTAAACTGGCGATTTCACGAGCTTTTGTTTATGTTGCAAAGACTTGCCTCATCGGGGATGGCGATCACGTGAGGCTAAGTATTTAATTTTCGGGAGATCTCATCCACTATTTCACAGTCGCGTAATCTGAAGAGAGGAGGGCTTGAGGGAAAGAAACGGTACACTAAATCGGTTTCAGAGTCGTTGGAGTGGCAATGGGTTGAGGGAAGGATAAAATTAACACTCTCTTTTTTTTAAAAAATATTTTTTAATGTTTATTTCTTTCCAGAAATGCGCTGCTTGTTGAAAGTTTTTATGAAAATAAGTTTTTATTACGATATCTTCCTTTGAATTTTTATTAGTTGTAATACAAGAAGTGGATTATTCCGATGGAATGTAGATAAAAGCATGTTTCCCCCCCATGAAAATGCATGCTTAATTTGTAAAAAACATAAATCAGTAGTACTTCATAAAAAACAATTACTGAGAGCGAGTACTAACGTCGCACTTAAAAGCAACACGAGGGGCATTGGACACGAACCCCGTAATTTTGAATCAAGGTCTAGTTTACGAGGACGACACCTGATTTGGCATCCTGCTTTAACTGCCACACCACGCTAACGGGAAAACTGTGAGCCTTGATAGCTTTAACATATCCTCCCCTCAACACGGTGGAGCTTAAAAAGCAATTAAATAAGTGAATGAAGAGTTAAACAAATTTGAGGAAATTCAGTTTAACGAATTTATGGAATGAGTGAGTGAATATTAACGTCGCACTGTTCAACTACACGAGGGCTTTTGGCGACGGACCCCGTCATTTTGAACCATGGTCAAGTGACGTGGACTTCACCTGAGCTGGCACCCCCTCTTATCACACACCAACGGGAGGACGTTTCAGCTCTCGACAGATTTAGCGTGCATCGCAACGAATTTATGGAAAGAATGGGGAATAGAAACATAGTATTGTCGTTATAATTAAGAGAAGAAACACAATAAATTATTTTAAAAGGTCATAAACTCAGCTAAAAGGAAAGGCGAAGGAGGGAAAAAATTCTATTACAATTACTGAATCAGTATGGAACTGAATGCTACCTCAAAAGCTTCGTTGAATTTTAGATTATTAATGTACAAGAACAAGAATTAAAATAACTCAACAAAGGCACTTTTATTTTAACTAGTTGTGCAAAAATACTGTGCACTGGTAATTATACCCAAATAAATTTTAAAAATATGTAAATATATTTCATAGGAAACTTGAAACTGTTTCATGGAACTCATTAATTTAAAATCCGAATCAAATCAAAACTTTTAACACTGGAAAACTGATGTACTCATTTTTTTCTAAGTTAATGTAGGACAAAAAGCCCTCTTCCTTTCCACATTACTCACAGTATCTACAAAAATATAGAATTGGGTATGATGGAACTGGGGTACAATAATTTTAGAACTAAATAACCTTGTTTGATTTTTATTTTAGATCTACTTCATAACAGATATTTTGCCATATAAGAATACCCAGGAGAGAAAAGTATTAGTAAGTGTTCTTAAAAGTAAGTGGTGACGTCATACGAACAACAAAGCAGAATACAACCTGAATTACATAATATGGAAATCAAAATAATATGGGATAATAATTATGAAATAAAAACTGTGCTTCTCTTTAATATATTTTTTACAGTAGTACAAAGTCTCTTTTCTCTTATGTTGAATCTATCTGTGTCTGTCCAATGCTTGTCATTCATTGCATAGCAGCGTATACAGATCTTGTATGAGGAGGAGAGCGCATTCTGAAAAACACGTAGCCGAGAGGTAATTCTCTGCGGTGAAATTAAGAACATGTCGGTCTAAGTGTGGTCTATGTCTCCCAAATAGGGTTCCTTTCCCGGGATCCCAGGAAATCATAAGATTTCTGTACTTTTTCTATTCCCGGGAATCGCACGTTGCAGTTACTGTCGATATTTCGCGATTGCCTGGCAAAAATTCTTTTGTTAGACAAGGTCCATTGGTCAGGCAGCCAACCAGCCCAAGGCCCCCGTTGGCCGAAGGTTTCTGCAAGTAAAACCTAAAAATCCCTTTCCAATAATCAAGATTATTAGCTTTGAAAAAAGCTGTTTTTCTTCTTATTAAATTATTAGCAAGCTCTTTCTAAAAACTCACTGCAAGTATTTCTTAAATTTTATCAAGATCCTTTTATTTATTTCAAAACTATGTTATTAAAATGGGCAAGTTATCTAAGTTTATCTCAAGTTTAAATCTCAGATAGGAGATAAAAGCCCTGACGTGCTAAGTACTCCGCAACAACAACCCAGCTAAGACAAGCCCAAATGAGATAGGGACAGGGCTTTTCTGAGAAGAAGAGGAATCAATATCCAACTCTTCGCACTCAGAAGAAGAGTGCATGAAGACTTTGAAAGAAAAACCTCTGACGTTGGGCGAAAAATTAGAGAAAGCAGTTTACTCTAAAACAAAAGTTTTATACTGTTCAACCAAAAAAAGTACTAGTTTCAACAAAATTATGAAACAAGAGATGCAGTTTTTCGACTCGACTGAAAATCCATCAACAAACATTCTAACACTATGTGAGGCTTTAAAAAACAATTCCTCCAACGTCATTTGAAGCCGAGAGAGTATTTTCTGCTGCTGGATTGTTCGTAACAAAGCTTAGAACTAGGCTGAGTGATAAAAGTATAAACTGCTTATGCTTTCTGAAATCCTATTTTAAAAATGAATAATCAATTTATTACATATATTTTGTATTTTTTAGCTTATTATATAAATAAGTATTAATTTTGGAATTTATATGTATCCTTATTTTATATAATTAATATTGATCTTATTAAAAAATAACTTACTTTTAAATTTTTTGAAATTTTGATGTATTTCCGGGAACGACAATAACATTCCTGGGATTTCTCGGACATTCCCGGGAATGGAAAAACCCGGGAAATCAGAAACCCTACTCCCAAACTCTTCGTGTACGCCACCACCATTACATCATTTTAGCATGTAACCTCTTAAGACCATTTCAAATACTACTGAGGGTACACGTGTACCACGGGTTGAGAAACGCTACCTTTGACCATTCTAATGAAAATCTTTCTACATGAGCCAAGAAACTAAAAGCACGATACAATTAAACTCAAATTACGAAAAAATCCCAATCTAAAAAGAAATCTTTAGTAGCTAAACTATTATCTATGAAAAAACACGATTGAAAACATGCTCAGTTAAAAAAAACACTAACGAAAACCCTTCCAACCGTAAAAGATATAGTTTACTCAAAATAAAAATTTGGCAACAGGCGTAGAATAATAAATACATTTTAACTCTTTCCAACTCTTGATATTTTCCAAAAGAGCGGAACGCATCCATTCCGTTATATATCCGCCTTTTTCCCCTCCACCCTCCTCCCAGTCTGGCTTCTGTAGTGTTCGTTTACTAACAACATCCACCGGAATTTTCTAAAATAGTAGAGCAAACAAAAAAAAGAAGAAATCGGGCAAAGAAAAAATAAACTCGTAGGTAGGTTTTATGGCTGCAGAGGTAATAAAAGTTTCTCCTTTCCGCAAAGAGAACAAAGAATTGTAGATAAAGAAAAGGCCCGAGATAAACATTTTCTTCGGAATGAGGGAAACTCATTCAGACATGAGCAAAAACGAAACAGCTAATGAAAGTGGAGCAAGTCAGCATCTTCGGATGGGATATATGTTTTGCTGCCGAGTTTTAAAACGTTTTGTTGATCCGTTCTTACAGCGAAAACTCATTTGGTTTTGTTTTCGTTCCGAAACATTACAAGAAAACGAAACGAGGTTTAAACAATGCCGGTGTAATAAAGAGCAAATGGGAAGGGATACGGCAAACAATCTTTGGGAAAAGAATGGTTTAATATTCTAAAAGTTACGGTTATATCTTACATATAATTTGACAAAAAAAATCTTTTTTTTTACGTAATATAATTTTCTGAAGTGCTACAATGTTTCATCTTAAATGTACTAATTTGAAAGTTAAGGTACGTAAATTAATTTAAATGAGTGTTTATTTACGATGCACTATAAAGCAACACGATAACTATTAGCGACCAGCCTCGTAATTTTCAACCATGGTCAAATGACGAGGATGACCACCTGAGCTTTCTTCCTATCTCAGAACTTCTAGACCATGCCAACGGGAGGACATTGAGCCTCGGCGGATTTAATGCACTTCAGCATCTCTACACGGCGGGTCTTGAGTGGCACTAGGCTCGAACTCTTGACACGCGGGCAATGACAAAGTGGCATTAAGACGAGGATAATGCCTACACATGTACAGTACAGTCCCGATAATCCGAACAATATCGGACCGACCCCTGTTCGGATTACGTGATTGTTCGGATTAGCCGGAGTAACAGCGAAATCACTATTTGAACCGGGAGTACGGGTCTATTGTGTCTATGTATTTTGTCGTAATGTGAGCGTACGCGCCCGCTTTTTTGCCGCGTGGACTATACTCCCACTCCTCGACGCGTGTGTCCTCCCTCCACCACTCCTAACTTAGTGTGTCAGTGTGACTGCGTGTGCGTGTGCCCGTACTGTTGGCCGTCAGTCGTTCCGCGCTCGTTCTATACTCGTCCGCTTTTGTCTCTGTGTTAATAACAGTGTGATATTCTACAGTGAAAACAGTTTGTTGTGTGTTTTGGACATTTATCTGTGATACAGTGTACGTAAACAGATTGTTATGGCAAGTAAGCGTAAGCACTCAACACTTACTCTTAAAGACAAACTAGAGGTTCTAAAGCATTTAGATAAAGGTGAAGGTGTGACAAAATTGGCTACAGAGTTTAATGTTGGCAAAGCTACAATTTGTGATTGGAGAAAAAATCGTAGAAAGCTTGAACAATACTGTGCTAATTCTTCTGGCGAGACACTCTTCTTCTGGCGAAATATTCACCGATTTTCGTCCTTAAAATTATAAATTTTTTTCCGCGGAGCCGTTCGGATTAACCGGATGTTCGGATTAGCCGGGTTCGGATTAGCGGGACTGTACTGTACATCATGTCATTCAGTGGCGAACACAAGGGTAGAATTTCAAGGTTCAACCCCCCAACCCCCAGAGAACAACAGATTTTTTAATTTTTAGCGTCGAGATTGAGAGGTTTTCATGTAAGTAGTTTTAGAATATAATCCCTCCCTCCAAAAAAGAAGTCTACATAAGCCACTACTGTAATGCTACCCAAAATTGTCCTTAGAGAGAAATAAATGGAAGTTATAAATATTTGGACGGATCAACTATTGGGTGGGGGGACAGTTAGAAATTAGAACCACACACACACACAAACAACTTTATTTCTACGGTAAGTCATTTAAACATCATCAAGAACTAAAATGCACTACTACTACCCAAATACTGTTTAAATCTCTAAATTCGTCATGGTGACCCTCCAACATGGAACACAATTGTAGACATATAGCTACATAAAAAACATTTTTACGATAATTCATACAGCTATCAATTTTAACCATATAAAATATTTATGGTATTGAATTTGATCAACAGAGCAACATTAGCATGTTCTTCGACTATTGAAATCTATCTAAGGTACACGCTTCATAAATCGGTTTCCATGGTTTCGGATATTTTATCGAATAACGAAATAAGAAAAATTGGAGCATGACAATTGCAGGGAGGGGGACGTTGAGAAACATAACTTAATTCAAATACACACGCTTACATTAATCGTTGTAGTTTTAAAAATTTAATACTAGCTGAAAATGTACTACTTCATAATAACATTACTATTTCTTTCAACTCGTTTATCAAATAATCTCTCACATTAAATAATAACCATACATTTTAATGCAAAACAATACACACACGCACAAGGAATAAAATGCTTACAACTAGAGACAGGCATATCGTTATATGTTCATTTGCAAGTTATGAAAGCAACTGCTGCATTTGTTATGCATGGCTATGGAGAACCGTTATGTACAATATTTATATGAATTTCAATTCAATTCAATAAATTTTGTAAGATTTTTGGAATGAATTTAATTTTTGAAAACATATTAAGATTAAAGTGACGGTATGACAAAAGTAAAAATATCACTTATTTAAAATGAGCAAACATTGCGACACCTAAAATTTTTGCGAAAGCGAAGTTCTAGAGTTTTCGAAAAAGAAGCGTTAGAAATAAAATGTTTTAAAAAATTCTGATTATTTAGTACCATATTTAATTACTCATATTAACCCTTTAACTACCGAAGGTAATTATAAGTGCCACTCACTTTAAAATAACATAGAACAACCAATTTTACGAATATTCTGACAATACTTAGCAGGAATATTCTTTGGAATCCACTCTTCCAAGATATATGGCAGCACGGGTTCTGTGATGAGCATTTTAGCGAGGAAGGCGAATAGTTTTATAACAGAAATTGCGTTTTCATCAGATTGCGAAGATTGTTATTTTTGTTCCGAAAAAACAGTTAATGTCTACAGCTAAGAGACTTTTTTTTTTGTATGTTAATGAAAATCTTAGAAAACGATTTGACTATCTATTTTTAAGTGAACAGTGTATATAATTAATTTTACAGTGGAATATCTATAATTAATTAATTAGCTCTAACGGATTAAATTTCTCAAAATTGAGTATTTTGTTTTCGTATATTTCTTAATTTTCAATGTAGTGATACAAAAAAAAAATACTGCATGAAAAAAACGGCAGTAAATCATAATGCGGTAAATAAAGGGTTAAGGCATACAAAAACTGCATCAGAAGCAAAAAAGAAAATTTTATTCTATTAAAAAATATATTTCCCTTCGTTCTAAAAACGTCGCATTATAAGAGTATTTTAAAACACGTTTTTATTCCAATTTCGCTTCGAAAAATTTAAAAAATAATCCGCGCCATATTTCGCATTCGATTTAGAAGCAGTCGTGAAATTTCATACCACATCACATAAAAGGAGAGTAAAGTTATTACTCGTAGAAAATAATGAGTACAATATTTATTCACGAAGAAGTAAAAAATAAACAACACACAAGAAAAAAAAAAGCAGTGAAAGTACAGAGAGAACGACGTCTTTTCATTCTTGGGCACAGGGAAAGATGACGACGACCACAAGATAAGACGCCAAAAAATGTGCGCTGAAAAACCAACCGTTTAGGGCGAATAACAATTCGGATAAAAGGGATTGAAAATTCTCTCATGCAGCGCCACTTGTCGGTCTGCTTCAAAAGGGGAGGGAGGGGAAAAAAAAAGATTGATGAGAATAAAATCGGGAACCAAACAAAAGGTACCAAAAAGCCCTTTTTCACACATAGAATGATGAAGCGGATGAGTTAATAAACACTATTCCGGTGTCATTGTAGACGGCGGCGACGACTAACTTCACCAAAAGAACTCTTTTTTTCGAATTAAATGAACCGGAAAAAAAGAAACGGAAAGCGTGAATGAAAGGGGGGGAGATTCCTATATTTTAATGTAGAGAAGAAATAGCTGTGAAAGTATTGTGGAACACGAGTAAACTGGACTATTTTAATAACCACTCAGGAATGAAAATGGTGAAAATAATAAGTATAGCACAAGCGTAAAAGTGGTGTAATGAGAAGTAATCGTGCATGTAATTTTCTGTGGGAAATAGCATGTAATGTGTGATTTATGAATGAAATTGTAAAGGAGAAGAATATTACGACGCAAAAAATATTTTTATCTGTAAAAACAGGTAGTATTTTTTTATGCTTCTTTTGTTGAAAATTTCGATTCATCATTATTTCTACAAAATATCGTTTGATACAAATTAATTTTGCATATTTCATAAAAAAAAGTTTTTAATCATATTTGTTTGAATAAAATTGTTTGCTATAACTGCAAGCGTGACTGTGAAATCTCAAATATAGAAATAGATCACGAATGGAAAGGGCTAAGTCCATGAGATCACGTGATAAATATAATCAAGTGTTTTCATTGAATTAAAAATTGACATCAGACTTGTGCATGGTATTCTACTTGTAAAATTTAAATACAATTTCAAATTTGATGGATGGGCAGTGGCATAACGTACACCCCCGCAACTCCCACATCGCAGAGGGCAGGCAGGACTCTAGGGGACCCAAAGCCTATGTTATCTTACGGTTTTGCATTCCTTTCTATTACCCAGCTTGGGGCCACAAATCTGACTTTGCAGGGGGGGAGAGGGGCTAATATTCTTCGTTACGCCACTGTAATTGGGTGAAGATGTTCAAGCAAGGACGTAGCTACACCACCTAAGGGTTTCTGATTTCCCGGTTTTTTCAATCTCCAGAAATTTCTGGGAAATACCGGGAACTTAAGTTACTCCCGAGATCCCCCAAAATACATAAAAATTTCGAAAAATTTAAAAATAAGTTATTTTTAATTGATATCAACAAAAATTATACAAAATAAGGATACATATAATTTCTAAAATTTATACTCAATTATACGTTCAGGTAAGAATACAAAAAGTGTAAAATATGTTAATTATTACTTTTTGAAATGTGATTTGAGTAAACGCAAGTAATTTGTACTTTTTTCACTCAGCCTAGTTCTTAACTTTGTTAGGAATAACACTCCAACAGAAAATGCTACCTCAATTTCAGCTAAATTTTCAATTACTTTTTAATCGATTCTGAATCAATAATATTTCTAATGTTTCTAAGAGATAAATATTAACACAAATATTTGAAAATTTATTTGCTGCTGGATCATCTATGTTAAAAATATTAATTCTTGTTTAAGAGATTTTATGTGTGAGACTGGTTTCTTGTTCATAAAATTGCTGTATTTTTGTTACATAAAAATAATTAAATATTAATATAAGAATCACGCACAATAGTTTACAAATAAGAAAAGTTTTGCGAGGTTTTTAAAATTTTCTCTTCCAAACACACACACAGTTCAGGAGTTCATTCCCTTCTTTAAACTGCTGATTCAGTTAAATAGTTTATAATAAAGAAAAGTATCAGAAAATTTTTTTTTAAAATAAATTAAATAACAGCTTTAAGCAATAAGTGCTTACATTATCAAAGTAAATGAAGATATCAGAACTTCATCAAAATAATCATGCTGGTAGACTACGAAAAAAAATGTTCCTTTAAAAGCTTAATACTTTTAGTTTTCGAAGCGATGTTCGACAGACAGGAACTGATCCGACCAAATAGTTTCACATATTTACTCTGTCCTACGACAAGCTGCAAAAATTCTCCCAATCCCTACGTTGGCGTTATTGTTTCGCTTATTTACACTCTTACCCCACTGTTGGGGCTCAAACAGACATTTCTCTTTCCGAAGACTTCGGGGTGAATGATCACAAATTGCAACAGTGCGGTCAGCTAAATTTTATATCGGAGGTGTAAATCGCAGTCAAGTCAAAACTAGGCACCTCAGATTATTTTAGCATTGTGCTGTTCCGGGGAACGAAGTTTAATTCCCAAGCTGCAGGGGCAATATGAGTAAGCAAAAAATCGAAAAATGTTATCAATGGTTCCATTAACAGAGTTCCCAATTCCAAAAAAGGATTCCAGAAGAATTTTAATGCAGGACCCACTCAAGAATAGCTACGCCAGTGTGTTCAAATATTAAGGTTTTTTCAAAAAGTTATTCAAAATTAAAAAAGAAAAATTATTGCTAAATGAAGTGCATTGTGTTTACCTATGTGCGTTATTATTGTTGACAAATACGTACTTTCTAAAAGAAAGTTTCTGCATAAAGTAAAAGTAGGCAACGGCGAAACGCATAATCTGATTGGCTGGTGGGAAACACGTGTTTGCATTTATCTTGTGACTATGATGTCACATGAATTTAGCCCATTTAGAATATGATAACCTGATTTAAAGACTTATAAGTGTTATAATCTATATTTAGTAGCATCCCAAAAATTGTCATTGTCAGAGAGCTTAATATTTTATGAGAAAACAAGATAAAAAACGCATATCAATGTCGATAATAATTTAGCAAAAAAAAAAATTCCTTTACATTGTTAAACTCATATTTCTCTGCATGTAAACTTCTATAAAATTTTTTTAATGATTCGTTTTTACTGTATTTTCTTACAATATAAATTTGATGGAATAAATAATTTAAATTTGAAATAATTTTATTATTATTATTTGAAAACTTTGAGAACAAGATATTTTCTCAATAGAGAAACAAAAAATCTTTCTTTTTATTTAAATACTCGTAAAAAAAAATACGTAAAATTAAGGTAAGTTAAAAGTGTAATTAAAGATAAAAACTGCAGCTTATATCTGCATTTTTTTCGCAAAATTTAGTAAACATTCCTTAATATATGATAAATATCTATATATTTTCTTTAAAAAAACTAATTATTATATTATTTTAACTATATTAATTATTATAATTTAAAAGGAACTACGGCAGGTTATATTTTACACTTTTGTTTATAGAATTATATAAGCAAAAAAAAAAAGTTAATTATTTTCCAACAAAAAAACCAGATCCATAATAAAAATATTTAATTTTTGAAGACGGTTCGCTTACGTTTCAGACAACATCAGAAATCAGTTTTATATCTTTTACTACATTTTCCAAAGCAAAAATCGATTTTTCAATACAGGACATGGTCTCTAAACTTTGTGATGCTGAATGAACCAAGTAGAAACTACATTCTTTTACCTTTTCGGTCACGTACTCTTTTTATGGATATTATAGACTTTTTCTCTTCCTGAAAAATTTTCAACACTCTTATACTCATAAAAAGTTCCGGCTGGTTATTCATTTCATTCATCATATAAACTTCGTGACTCCAAAAATGATTTATTTCTAACCATTACCGAAATTAAGATAATACTGCCCAACCTACTCACCTGCATGGATCAGCAGTTGACATCAAGGGATGATTTAACTATTTACAGCAAATTAAATTAGTACTTCTTTTAAGTTTAAAATAAAAAAAATAAATAAAGGATTCGAAATTCATATATATATATATATATATATATATATATATATATATATATATATATATATATATATATATATATATATATATATATATATATATATATATATATATAGTAAGATAGTGAGTTTATACCTAGGATTTTCTTATAATATTTAAACTTTTATTTTTTTTATTAGAGCTAAAAATATCTAACTATTATTATAACAGAAAACCTGCAAATAATTTTATATATTGTAGATCAGTAATTCCCAAGGGGGTCTATGACGACTTGTAAGGGGTCCACGACAGCAGGAAAATAATTTGGAGGTCCATGAGGTGTAAGTGGGGGGGGGTCTACGACAGTTCTCACTAAACCAGATCGTGATTTTAATTTTAAAGGAAAATTAATCAAACGGAAACCAGATTTTACCTTTAACACATTTATTTTCTATAATTAATGAGGCTAATTTGCAGTCATGTGACAGCATAAATTTTATTAAAACAAGGACCATCCTTTCGGCATTTATTGCCAGAATTAAGCGAAAGGAGTATAATATTGGATGAAACGAATTTTCCTAGTCCCTTTATTCAGATTTTGAAACTAGGTTTGAGAATGCATTTACCTGCTCATTATCACAGAAGACAATGAATTCCTATGGTCACATTGAAAAAAAAAATGTCATATTACAAGAGGAACTGATCGGAATAGGAAGTAACGGAGTAAAGTTTAGAAGCAGATGTCAGCAATTTTGGCTTTAAAGAGACATACCAGTTATTTACCTCGAGTTAAGGAGTATTGGAGAAAGCTTTTAATTGCTTTTCCTAGTGAGAAGTTTCAGCGCGGTTGTCAGCTGGACACTACTAACCGAGGAAATGTAGGGATAAACCTGACAAGATTGATAATAAATGTTGAAAATTTGTTATTGAAACACCAGAAACATTCATATCATTATAAACATTTGTTTTATAATCAGTTATTTTATGTATCACTTAAATTTTAAATTCTATACTTCACTACAGTTTTAGAAATTTATATCATTTAAAATAAGTACCTCTGTACCAGCTGTCATAAACACATTTAAGTTAATAAATTTGCAAAAATTCCATATTGCGTAAGCAGGGTCTACCGCAAACTGAAAAACATGGCAAGGGATCTACGAGACAAAAAAGTGTGGGAACCTCTGCTGTAGACCGTAAAGAAAAAGTAATATTTATTATTATAAACATGATGATTTTGATTAATATTATTATAACTACCATTTTGGAATAGTAATATTCATATATATACAGAATATATTACATGACTAAAATTGCACAGCGTAATTATTATGAAACTACAAGGTACAACAACATGTCAAATAAAAATGACATTGTTCTAATCAATACGTTTTTTATTTACATTTTTTTAATTATGTGTGCTTTTTTAAAAGTCTGTTCGGGTTAAGCGATTTCCAGTATTTTTGTGAGTGTTTTCTCTCTCAACATATATATATATATATATATATATATATATATATATATATATATATATATATATATATATATATATATACAGTTGGGCCTCTATTAAACATAGTCACGAAATCCCGAAAAAAGTTCATTATATGGAACATTTGTTAAATAGCGATTCATTTTTCAAAATACCATGTTTTTGGTTCCAGGAAAAAATTTACAAAATAGAGATTCGTAAAATGGAGGTCCGACTACATAGATTTGTGTTGTGTGAGTGCATTATATCAAAGATTTTTTTAAGAAAATATATTTGTAAAATAAATAAGTGAAAAAGTTCTGATTTTCTTTTTCAAAAACATTTAGTTTTTATGTAGAATTAATTGCAATGGAATTTTTATTTTATTTAATGGCTTTATCCGCAATTATATTTTATTTGAACGCTTTAACATTTATATACCATTTGAAGAAAAAAAATCATAACACCATAAGTGAAGAACGGATCCCGAACAATTAAAACATAATTTATTTTTTTTAAGTTAAGCATTTAAATTAAAACGTTTGAAAAGAACTGATCTAATATAGTAATAGAATTATTTTTAAAATTAAATATAAAACACAATAAAATATCTTTTTATTATCTGTAATGAGAGTAGAGCAGAAAAGTGTAATATTTTGAAATACTATTTTATTACACTTTTCTAGCAGAGAAGAGAAAATTATATTCCATTTGAGCGCCACTTCAAATTATCTCCACTAATACTATTTAACACAGAATCTTTCCTTCTAAAATTTTTCGAATTCGAACTTCATCGTTCCACTTAAACAACACTTCCGCACTCTATGAATTTAATTTTACGAAAAGGAATAGCGAATGCAATAAAAATGCAAAACTCGCATTTGCAGTGACATATAGCCACAATAAAAGAAAAAATAAAATTATATGCGCAAATAAAAATCGAAAATAAAATTTCCAAAACATTCTATCGCAGAAGCAGATGCGATTCACCCCACCGGAAGGCAGATGTTATGTTCACAGGACTTCATTCCACATACAACCCCCGGTCGATTTTAAAATGCACCCCTTCCCCGTATCTAGTTTTAATTTTCGTCGTTTTAAAAACTTGTGTATTGCTTTTTATAAAAAAAAAAATACTAATAACAACTCTAGGAATGGGAGGGTCAATAAAGTTAATTCAGAGTTCTAGCAAACATTAAAATTAATGATAATTACCATTCCACCCCCCAAAGGGGGGATTCAACCGACATATTTCTAGAATTGTTCGTTCTTGATTAACCAAGTTGATAATTTTTGTATCGATCCCAGGGGTTGGGTAAGTAGTCCCAGGGTACGAAAATCATTTCCAGAATTGCTACCGGGAAGAGATTTGTAATTGCTTTATCGTCTTCGGCTTAAAAAGTCGACATCTGTGTCGTATCGATTCGTATTATTGTTTTTTTAGATACTTTTTTTGAGATTTCGTATTGGTTTCTCGTTTCTATTTGGAGGGAAACTATCATTTTCGTCCTAGTGCAATTATATATATATATTTGGGAACATTTATAAATACTGAAAGCATTTTAATTAAAACAGAATTCGTAAAAAATGAATTATGCATAAATATTAATAGTTTTGAATTATTTTTGTAACATAAATTAATATATATAAATGTAAATTTCGCATTTATAACATTATTTTAAAGACTAATAGAAGTGTGGAGACGTTTCTACATGGGTTCATCGTGCGGTTCCCCCCTACTAATAATTTTTGTATGTTAATTACTGTAATAGAATGATTTTGAACTGTTTTCTCGTGTTTTAAATTAAACGTATTATTTCATTACAAAAAAATTTAATACATTGTAAACGCACTCGTGTTTTGTTCATAGTTGTTTAAAATCATGTACTTATGAAAAATCAAAATGTATTATATTTTTCTTTTGGCATCGTGCTTCTTTTTCTATATCTAGTCTGAAACAACACAAAAATTACCCCCCCACCACCACCAAATAGAGAGAGAGAGAGAGAAGTGATAGTTTTAAACGGAACAACTCGACTGATTTTTACAAGCATATCCTTAGGTTAAATTTGTCGAGGCTCAATGTTTCCCATTGGTGTGGTATTTAGGAGAGGGTGGTGCCAGCTCAGGTAGTCCTCGTCATTTGATCGTGGCTCAAAATTACAAGGTCCGTCACCAACAGTTCTCGTGTTGCTTTATAGAGTAACTTAATAAAACACTCACTCAACTCTCTCTCATCAGCACATCCTTGAAATTTAAAAAATTCTAACTGCACGATTTCGAATTTACTTACGTATGTAAAATGTCAACGAATTAATAAATGAACACGTTCAGTGCATTAAATTCCTAAAAATGTAAAATACATTTTCACGTTTTCACAAAAAAAAAAAAAAAAAATGTTTAAGGTGAGTGTGTGCCTTTTTACATCGCACTCTAAAGCAGTACGAGGGTAATTGGCGACGGACCTCGAAACTTTGGACTCCAGTCAAGTGAATAAGACGACACCCCACTCTTCTTGACTTCCACCCCAACCTCATTTTGAAGACTAAATCAAGATAGATTTAATGAGCATCAACCCCTCTACACGACAGGTCTTCGGTGACATCAAGACTAAACTATGACGGCCACGAGTTCACGACCATGACTACTAGTAAACCATGACCACTTTTTTTCGTTGACTAAAACTACTCTTAATAAAATATTAACTTTTGACCAAGGTATCAGACTACGTTCGGAACCGTGATTTAAAAAAAGCACATAAATGGATAATTTTCATGATATTTAGAGTCACTTAGATTAGAATACATGTATAAAATTGTTTTAAGGACATTTTGACAAAAAAAAAATTATTTAAATACAATATTTCGGCAAAAAATTAACTTAGAATAACCTTTTTTTCAAAATGTTCTCCTTTGTGAAAAATGCTTCTATTATAATAATATTTTGTCTGTATATAGCTCAGACCGCTGTACAGAGGCTCAACTATGATTTTTGAAAAATTCACATTATTTTCAGAGTTAGAACCCATTGAAATAATTATCAACATTTTTTTCTTAAAATTTCTCCCCTCTGTCGTAGTAAAAAATATGTATAAATCTTCTTCTAAGTGATATATTTCAAAAATTCTAGTTGAGCCTCTGTACAGAGGTCTGAGCTATAAGACAGGCAAAATATTATCATAATAGAAGCATTTTCACAAAATTTCAATATTTTGAAAGTGGGTCATTCTAAGAAAATTTTTTGTCAAAATATTGTACATTTTTAATAATTTTTTACTGTAATACTATTCTTAAAACAACTTTATATACATTTTCTAATCTAAGTGACACTACATATGATAAATATTATCCATTTATACGATTTTGCAAAATCACGGATCCGAACGTAGTCGTCTTAAGAAAAAGAAAACCTCAACATATCCCTCTGTTTCTGCAACTTTTATTTTTTGAATATGTAGCGCAGTACACTATGAACCCACATCGATAAGTGTAGACTCTCTAAAAAGCATGCCAACTCCGCAGAACTAGAAAAAGAAAAAAAAACTCCTTGGCAGCTAATTTTTAATAAGAATGATAGATGGATGTCAGCAGTTGGATTCCGATTCGATTCTTATCCATTTAAGATAAGTATTCAATGTACTGCCATTTCATCAATCACTATCCACTTGACTTGCACATTTCAATGTCCACTCAGAAAAAAAGAAAGAGAGGGGAAAGAAACACAAATTGGTCTGTTAATAGAAATGAAATTCAAGCGTTAAAAATTTCAACAATCTAATTTTAAGCGTGACATTAGTCAACAACAAATTACTATCACGCCATTGTTATTATTACAGAAATGATTCAGCTGGAGAGTCAGTCAATTATCAGACTTCACAAAAAAAGTTGCTCTTTTGAGTTCATTGAACAAAAAAGAAAAAAAAATTACATTAATAAGTCTTATCTACCGCAATTTAATGAGTTATATAGAAATACGTAGGCGAAATCACATTTCAGAAAAAATCATCTGATTTATCATAGTAATAATTATACATGCCGCATCAAAATTACATGTTAATGCGCCTTTCCAAAGGAACGACAATTTATTCTAAAGCAATTCAAGATGAGTCACCACTGACTATTATATGTTATGCTTAATTTCCTTCTGCTAAAACTGTTATTTGATTTATGCTAAAAATATATGAAAACGCATACAGGTAAACAGTTAAATATAAAAATCTGTACAAATAAACTGATTGGTAGAACCCCCTCAGTATAGAGGGCGCTGCTTGTAAAAACATGCTTTGTTTACACCAGAGATCTTGTGTACGTGACCGAGTGCAGACGCACTCCATATTCCATTAAACTTATTATTTAATTTTACACTTGTCTTCGATGATTTATTGAGTTTAATTGAGTCTAACGATTGTGATGATAAGAAAGTTGATTGATATAAAAGCATTCTACCACTGATTAACTGAACCACCGATGATAGTAACACTGATTTTACAGAACTTTGAATGGTAAATATTAAAGTAAAAGTGGTCAATTCGGGGTTGAGTTTAATGAAATCTTAAGAGTATAAGAATTACTTTTTAACTTAAGTTAGACAACACATACCGTTAACAAAAAGTAATGGATAAAGAACATGTAAGATTTTTCATAGCAACCACATCCACTCTTCACTCGGCCTCTACTGAGATAGGTGGTCGCTAAAGGGTGCACTTACTCTTTGGGGTAATCAGTTAGTTATTATGACAACGATTACAATTTTTTTTTCACTTTTAATTCTTCAACAGTTTTCGAATTGTCATAAATATTTTCACAATTTAAGGGTTCAGTTTTACCGAAAAGCTCACCTTGCTCACCACTTGACTGTAACCGCATGCCCTTCACCGCGTGGAGGTACTTATTAGTCTAGGAAACCAAAAATGTCCTTTTTAAAAGGACTTTTGATATTCACCTTCCCCCCCCTTCCAAATTTAAATCTCAATCCAGAGAAACGATCGATTTACTATGACATGTTGATCTTTAATCTTTGTAGTTTGATACATGTAGGACAAAAACGATTCACATATATAGACTTGAAATTTGGCAGACATGTTTCTTTTGTTTAGTAAAGACCTGCTAAGAACGGGGACTTATAGATAAAAAATATTCCTGTTTATGTGGATTATTAGATTTACACACTTTGAATGCGGCAAGCATTTCTCTTTTTTGTTGAGTAGAGTTCCGTTAAGAACGGTTCATATGGAAATCGACTCTTGGGGGAGGAAGTATAAGGGACAAACATACTGTCTCGAATATTAATAACTTAAAAATAATACCGTATTTGTTCGAATCTAAGCCACCATCGATTCTAAGCCCCACCCTAAATTCTCAACTTTTGTGAAAAATGAAGTAAAATGGTTTACCGATATTCAATTTTACGAAAAATTAAACTAAATTTAAAATGGGAACTAATAAGAAATATTTTTTTTTCCAACAATAAACTTTTAAATACATACATGAATCTGTAATTGCTCTAATTGTACCATCCGATGAATTTTTTTTTTCGATTCTAAGCCGCGCCAGATTTTTAGTAGAATTAACATAGAAACAAAAAAGTGCGGCTTAGATTCGAGTAAATACGGTATATTATACACAACACCATTAAATACTCAGGGAAGCAGGTAAGTATATTCAAAACAAGGGTAGAATAGACAGCAATGAGCGAATAAAAAATGGTTTACAACAGTAATTATATACTTTTATAACATTTTGATACTTCAAACTCAAATTAGGTGGCGCAACAACTTATGAAGGCCAGGGGAACGTGTACCCAATATACGTGACAATTGGGCACTGAGGTGCATGAGCAGATATTCCGATCAGGTGGTCAGTCTGAAGCGAGACCCCAGTGTTTAAGTCCCCAAGCAAACTTGGTACTTATTTTATCGACCCACTGCTGTAGGGATGAAAGACTCAGTCGACCATGCCCAGCCCGGGAATAGAACCCGGACATGTCGTGTGGAAGCGCAAGACGCTACCACTCGACCACTGGGCCTCCACTTCAATCCCTACCTGATAAATATTTATATTTAATGATAAAAAGCCCCCCACACCGAATTTATTCCCTGATAAACTGAATGTTTTTTCTTGAACAAAAATGCACTTTTACAAATTCAACGATCTGTACCCCCCTTCCTCACTCGCCCCTGACCGATCTCGAATGTAGAAAAAAAAATTTTTTTTTTAAATTATTCTGAACACAACTGCACACTTCACAATGCCTTGTTATGACCACCATAACCCCAATTCAAAGTACAGCGTTACAGAGCCGAAACAATTTCATTAGCAGCCGACGAAACAAAGTTATAAAAACAGATTGACTCCTCGGTATGGAATTTGTCACTCTCCCGCCACGGAAAATAATCGAATCAGAAGTCCGCTACAATACAACCCAACTCAAGGTTCCTTCTAAAGTCGCAAGTTTGTTCTAACAAACCATGTCTACTGCAGCGGCCATTCCGAAGTCACGTCAATTACTTGCAGCCGGCCCCGAATAACAACCATTTCATCGAGCTTGCTCAATTGCCTAGAGAAAGAAGGAAAACAAAAAAGAACGAAAACTCCAAGAGCGGGACAACCCTTTTCTTAGGCACAAAAGATTCCGGCTCTCGTTATTGCTTCTGATCTCGACCTCGCTTTTCTCTTCCACCTCCCTTCCACAACCCCTTCGCAATCGTTTGAAGATGCCGCCATTTAATGAAAGATCGGAATCACGGTCGTGTATGACAGGCGGAGCAGTGATAGGTAGTCCTTATCTAGTTTCGAAAGGTAGACGCGGAGGTAATGTATTACTTTGATGAGATCTTATGAAACACTGCGACAGCCGCTCGCGTAAACTTACTTTATCAGCGCGGAAATGGCCGCTGAAAAATATGGCCCATCGACACGTTTCGCCGGGATTATTGTCAAAGTAACTATAAATCAGTTAGAGATCACAAGCGGATGTGGTGAGAAGAAAAAAATTTTTAGATGGAAGATTTCATTGGGTTAGGGCTTAATATTTAAGACTGATCTACGTGTAACTCAGTCTAACATCTTTTTATATTTTCAGTTATATATAATATACTGGTAAAGATAATATTCTCTCTGAAACTTGCATCCTTCCCTTTTTTACATAAAGTACATTTGTTTTGTTTGTTTTATTTGTATTAACCATGAGTATTTTCACTTAAGGTTGTTAGTCGCCAAATCTGGAATTACTCGGCAAATCTGAAAATGGGAAATCGTTAATCCTGATGATCCTGTTTAGAACAATGGAATAAAACAATTAAATTATTGTAACGTCATCGGTCCTCGACAAGTGTGCAAAATTTCGAATTAATGTGACCTTTTAAAGTGGGTAAATATCCAGTTCAAAGATTCCGTTACATACAGGTGAAGCTAATAAAAGCGTGTTAAAAAGAAATGTAGCGTGGATTAGTTTTCTTCGGAAATCATAAAACTAGAAATACGGTTAGTTGGATTCAGCGCAAGGACCATATCTGACAAAGCTGCACTGAACAATTGTCACCTAGTGACCCAACGTATATACTAAATATATCTCTCACATTTAAATGTATGGAGTGGCAACGGTAAGCCTAGTGGTCATGGTCGCGAAATCGTGGCCAGCGTTGTCGAGTCGCGGACTCGAAACCTAGTGCCACTAAAGACACGCCGTATCTGATGCATGATAAATCTGTTGAGGCTCAAAGTCCTTCCATGGTGTGGTATGGGGGTTTGGAGAGGGGTGTGAAAGATCAAGTGTCGTCCTCGTCATTTAACCACGGTTAAAAATTAGAACGTATGTCACCAATAGCTTTCGTATTGTTTAAGAGGGCGACGTAAATCAACACCTAAATGTGTGGTAATGGAGAAATATCCCACGGAAATTTCCAGGGTGCATATCCTCCATTTTTACCATCTACATTAAATCCCATGAGAGAGAAAAAATCACTGGGGAACCTTGGGCGTTAAATCCATTCTTGTGTAGTCTTGAAAACTAAAATTAAGAACTTTTACTAGGTAATCAAGAGGTGTCTTAAACGCGCGCGCGGCATAACTAATAGTAAAATATAATTTTAAAACTTTCCGAGTTGCTAATGGTAAAGTCTGAATATATAGCGTACAAGGGTGTAAGAAAACACAATTCCAGACAAATTTTTTTCCAAATTCATACAAAAAACGTGTTAAGATCACATAATCAGTTGCGCATACATTGATTTTTTTCCCGATTGATTATAATCCTATGTATATAGTACGTAACATTTAACTAAGTACTTGTTACTAATCATTAATTGTATTAATTAATGTTAATTATTTATTCAAAAATTGATTTTTTACTCTTTTTTGTTCCCTAAGATGGACAAAATCAAAGGAATATGTTGGATGACATGTTATGAGTAGTATACGAGAATGGTGAACTTTCAACCCTGGTTCCCCCTCTGAAAAATTCCTGTGTGTGTCACTGCACATCCTTATAACAAGTACACTTAATATATTGATATTGCATTAGTGAAGAAAAACAACATATTATTTTGATCCATATCTAATATTCATTTTATAAGTTTTGGCTAAATTAGGATTTGAACCTATGATTGCATTCTAATTTCAGTTATCACATTGATGAGGAAAAATTAATATCGGAGAAAGACGAAATTTCAAAAACCTATTTTAAGCAAAAAAAAGTGATTATTTCAATTCGATTCGATTCGATTTGATTTATGTCACACAGTGGTGCAACCCAAGGGTTATTGGTGAAGGAATCCAATTAAATTCAAGGAAGCGACATTAACATCCTCTTTCCACAAACTTGTACATCCCACCCACTGAAATATTTCAAGCACACAAATGAGTAATGAACTGAAATACAGTGAAATAAATTTAAGGTATTCGACTACGTTCGGAACCGTGATTTTAAAAAAGAGCATAAATGGATAATTTTCATGATATTTAGTGTCATTTAGATTAGAATTCATGTATAAAATTGTTTTAAGGAGATTTTGACAAAAAAAATTTATTTAAATACAATATTTCGGAAAAAATTAAGTTAGAATAACCTTTTTTCAAAATATTCTCCTTTTGTGAAAAATGCTTCTATTATAATAATATTTTTCCTGTATATAGCTCAGACCTCTGTACAGAGTCTCAACTATGATTTTTGAAAAATTCACATTATTTTCTGAGTTACAACCAATAGAAATAACTACCAGCGTTTTTTTCTTAAAATTTCTCTCCTCTGTTGTCGTAAAACATGGATAAACCCACTTCTAAGTTACATATTTCAAAAATTCTAGTTGAGCCTCTGTACAGAGGTCTGAGCTATAGACAGGCGAAATATTATTATAATAGGAGCATTTTTCACAAAAGGAGAATATTTTGAAAATGGGTCATTCTATGTTCATTTTTTGTCAAAATATTGTACTTAAATAATTTTTTTTATTGTAATAATACTCTTAAAACAACTTTATATACATTTTCTAATCTAAGTGACATTAAATATCATAAATATTATCCATTTATACGCTTTTGCAAAATCACGGTTCCGAACGTAGTCAGATACTTTAACGCGAAACAGCTTTAGACGAAATATCGGTTAACACCAAATAATACATGCCTTCCAAATTTCGTGCCTTTTTTTTTCTCAATACGAAACGAAGGTCACCCAACAAGAAAAAATTTCCCTTCTGAGAATGAACAAAATACGGAAAACTCCAGCCGGATTGGACTGTCCTACTGTATCCTCCGTTGCAGTAGATCATAACAATGTATGAAAAGACCCAATTATGGCAGCCAAAGACATATTGGAGTATGTTCAAAACCAGTGGCGTAACGGAGAACATTTGGGCCCCCCTGCAAAGTCAGGTTTTGGGCCCCTTTAGAACCCTGCCCCCGCGATGCGGGGGTGCACGTTACGCCACTGTTCAAAACTCAAAAAATAGCATTGATGCCGATTTCGAAGACGAAAATAAAATGGATAATGCAGCTTCAGTTCCCACATCATACGAAATGAGGAACATTATGAAAAGTATGCGCAGTAATTTAGACGCACTTTCCAATGGTGAAATAAATAACAAAATGGACGACATCGAACAATCTGTTGCAAAAACGACAATACAAAGAAAAAAATAACAGATTTTTTTTCCCAAAAACTTAATATTTTGTTTTTCAAAAGCTTTAAAATTTTGTATTAAATTTCATTAAGTTCTTGTGAATCTTTTTTTTCCCCCATTGATTTTTATTAAATAAGTGCATATATATACATCGATATAAATAAAATAAACTCTAATAAACTTAAATTTTGTTAGTTTTTTTTTTTGTAGTCCCTTCAAGTTTTGTATTAAGCGATTTTCACTGTATATCGCTTACTCAATACGATAGTGAAGCCAGATTCCGATAGCGAGATTGGGTTTTCCCAGTTTGGCTTCTATGCCGTAACATCAGGTAAAGATGGTCTTAAAAAGAAAATATAATTCAAAATATCGCGAGATTAATTTTATACATTCCACTCGAAATTCACAAATTCCTATTAAAGACTTGAACTACCATCTAAAAAAAAAATTATTTTCTTAAATAATAACATTAAAATCACATCAGAGCATAAAAAAAATTCATTTATTTTTTTGTAACGAAAAAATAAACTTTTATCTGATTGTGATACAAACAAGTTGATTAAATTACCAACAGGGGAGGAGGAGGGAAAAAATGCATTCAAACATCTTCAGTGAAACATTGTTCTTAAAAAGCTTTTCTCTTTTCATTTCTTATCTACAACTCCAGAGACCTTTAATTACTACATTTTTCCCCTACTCTCAGCTCAAACAAGGGAAGAAAAAAAAAGGGAAAAGTGAGCACAAATATTTAGGGGGAGGTGAAATCGGATCCGTAGAGAAACTAACTCACGTTGTAAAAAGACCTGGAGCAGAAGAAAAATAAATTTCCGTACTTTTTCTTAATTAACGGACTCAAAATCGACGAAATACGACACCGTTTTTTCTCCCCTAAAAGCCTCGGTTCACGGAAATAAAAAAAATGAGGGAGACCCTCTATGACAGGACAAAGAAC
Organism: Trichonephila clavipes; assembly: GCA_019973935.1. Classification (NCBI taxonomy): domain Eukaryota; kingdom Metazoa; phylum Arthropoda; class Arachnida; order Araneae; family Nephilidae; genus Trichonephila; species Trichonephila clavipes. The sequence continues at coordinate 257,109 of BMAU01017522.1, read as the reverse complement.
CGAAATCACGAGCCTAGCTGAAAGACACGAGAGGACGACGTTGGAAAAAAAGGAACACAGCCACCGACAGCCATATTTGGTCTCTTACTACTATGCGTTCGAAATGAACGAATACACATTATTATAAGAATATACTTGTTAATTTAAGGAGTTATACAATTAATAAAGTAAAGATGGAAACTTCAAGAAATCAAGATATGAAATTAATATATATATATATATGATAAAATTGAAGATTTTATGACAAATGGTAAGTTTGTGAAGTTTATTCTAAATGCATCTTAAAGAATTAATTATTTTTACAAACATCACTTTTACACACAATAAAAAAAAAGATAATTTTGATTTAAATATGAAGTGCCCACAACTAGTTAGTTTTTTACCTTAAGAGGAGTCCTTATTTGATACACAGAGCAAAACCAATTGAAAATACCGCGCGTTCCACATTTTTCTTCCATTTTTCACATAATTTTTACTTGAACAAGGTATTGATATATAATAAATCCAATGCATTATTACTTAAACGGCATTCCCATTTACCAAAATTGTATCTTCAAAAAGTATACATAAATAAAATTATAAAATATATTTTAAAAAATTAAATAGTACAATTTTTAAACTAGGGGAAAGGGTTCCCCTACCTAATGGCGGACCCCCTCTTGAACAAATTGTACAACTGTAATTTACATGTATTATGTAGTTCTCATTTCCCCTCCCCTTCAATATAATGTAGGCAGCGAAAAAAAATAATAAATTTCAAATCTTCATCCGCATTTTAATCTGTACTTAAAAATTTGCAATGGATCAACACGTTTAGCTATTTTTGCACGTTCATGCAAGGCCACAATCACCATAAATGTAAATGAGTCCAAACTGCAGTTATGTATAAATAAATTTATTATAGCATCAAGAAAACCTTTTTCTACATAGAGAGAGAAAAATCATAATCTTGATAATAATATAATTTTGATTTAATTCCTTTTATTATACAATTCATTACTTTAAAAAATTTCTAAATATGTTCTCATTAAATTCACGAATGAATGAGTGTTTATTAACGTTCCACTATAAAGCAACACAAAGGTTAAAGGTGATGGACTTCGTAATTCTGAATTATGGTCAAGTGAACGACACTCCTGAGCTTTCATTCCTCTCCGAATTTCTTCAACACACCACTGGGCAGGCTGAACCTGATTTAACGTGCATCAACTTCTCTACACGGTGTGTCTTCAGTGGCACAAGGGCCCAAACTCATGACACGCCAACCATGAGTCCGTGACCATGACCACCAGGCTACCGAGGTCACTATGCTAGTCTGAAGGCAAAATTATAACACAAATACAAATGGCAATAAACCAATCGATTCCATTTGTGCAAAAAGTCAGCAATAAGTTACATCAGTGGCGCACACAGGAATTTTTCAAGGGGGGTCCGGGGTCGAAAGTTCACCATTTTTTGTATCATGCTCCTTTTGATTTTGTCGATTTTCGGGAACAAAACACAGTAAAAAACTAGTTTTTGAATAAATAATTAGCATTAATTAATAAAATTAATCATTAATAGCAAGTAATTAATTAAATTTTACATACTATATACTTAGAATTATAATCAATCGGAAAAAAAATCAAGGTCTTTGGGGGTCCGGACCCCAAGACCCCCTTGTGTGCGCCACTGAGTTACATAATATAACAATACGAACCTCCTCGATTAGCCATGATTGAACCGGATCACAGATGATGAATTGATTGAATATTAACGTCGCAGTGTTTAGCTACACGAGGGCTTTTGGCGACGGACCATGTAATTTTGAACCATGATCAAGTGACGTGGACGACACCTGAGCTGGCACCCTCTCTCCTAACTACCACACTACACCAATGGGAGGACGTTTCAGCTCTCGACAGACCTAGCGTGCATCGCTGCCCTACACGGCAGGTTTTTAGTGGTACTGGGCTCGAACTCGCGACAAGGCAAGCCACGATCCAATATCTATACCACTCGGCTACCGCGGCCACCACAGATGATGAAATGTCGGCAGAATCAAATTACACGGAATACAGTAAATACTAATGTTCCAGATGAGCAGAAAAAATTTTCAAGGGACATTACCAAGCCCATGTTTATTACATCACGGTAATCTAGAAACTAATGATAGTAAAAACTGCATCCACAAAAATGTGTTTAAATGTAAACACTGGATTATTCTGAGGGGGGACAAAAAATATGGAGAATTAGAATAAGTACTTAAATAAGCAGCCAGTTACACCGAAGGTGAATAAGGGAGCAAATAATATAATAGTGAAATATAGAATAAAATATGGGTGTCATGGCAACTAAATTCATTTCTATTCATTGGTCATGACATACATCTTGGTTAAACAAATAGTAAACCTTAGGAAAAATAATTAACTTCTTAAGAGGGAGAAAAAAGGTACTAGTCAACATTACATTAGCCATTTTGAAGACTCTCAATCATCTATTTTTCCCTCCTAAATTAGGTTTTTATTATAAACCCTCATGTTTCGGGGAAGGGGGTCACGACCATCATCTCCATAGGAAACCCAAAAATGGCCTCTTGCACCAACTTGGCACTGGAGGCAATGTTTAAACAGAAAGCTCCCAATTACGGTTATACTGGTTCCAAGAGGCGTTGGGAGGAAAACGTGCACGTCTGGGGGACTGACGAAAGGGGGTTCTCCATCGCTCATTTGAGGCCTTCCACAACTCGGGGGCGCCCTCCACTTCCATGGATAATGGACGGTCACAAGGTCGGGAGTTCAATACGAAACATCGATAAAATCTTAAGCAATCTCCAAAAGATCCCCCCCCCCTTCCCATTCCGGATAAACGAACCGAATGATCGGAAGAGAATCTCTGAACCACAGAGTTTTTACGGCATTCCTCGGCAGAGAGGGGGATGGGGATGTGTGCTTCCTGCAAAAACCGATTCTAATCGTACAGGATATACGGGCAAATTGGTTCAGGGGACAGTTTTATGCTTGCTTTGAGAAGCTGTATTCTCGCAAAGGGCAGAATGTTGTTCGGTTAAATGCAGCATGGGGGTTCTATGTAAAAAAATGTTTTTATCAAAAAAGCTCGTAAAAGTTTATTATTTTTGCCATGTTAAAAGGAGAGGAAAAAGCAATCGTGTTAGATTAGGGAGAGATACTGGAACTAATATCAACGGCGCTTTTATTCTTAATATTTTCTGACTTTTTAATAATATATATATTTTTAAATTTATTTTTCAAAGAGAATGTCGCTTTTGAGATTTTCATGATTTGATCTTCATTGAAGACGTCTGACATCTTTAAGACTGCTATAGTCTAATTTTATAAAACAGGATTTAAGTCTGGAATATTTTTACAGCATGAAAAAAGACGTAATATTAATATCAGCAGGAATAGATGCGATATCTTATATTCTTCATTACACACTCCGTTACTTAAAATTTAAAAACACCGTACACTTGTTTAAGTTTTAATGAAAAGTTGCATATTGATTTAAAGCAAAAAATAGAACAATTCTATACGCATATAGTTAATATTTAACCAACTCATGCAGAAATAAGAAGTTTGTAAATCTGTTTACGAAAACGTAATCAGAAGTGATTTTGCTATTAACCCCATAACTGTCACCGGCGAATATATCAGTCTCACTCAACCGGTACGTTAAGTGCCCTGGACGTATACATACGTCTTTCCGAAATACAATTCTTTTCGTTACCCTGCTATCAGCAAAACTATTCCGAAGACTTTGGAATGCAATAAAATGACCATGACAGTGTTTGCGAAGGATTTACTCATTTTTAGAGGGAAAAATTGATTATTCGTGCCTTTTCTGCCCCCTCCCAATACATTCCATACGCATACTTATGAGAATAATGGTAGCACTAAGGAGCGAATCGCGTAACTTTTTATCAGCAGTTATAGGAAGCATCTAAAAGCAGTATTTTTTTACAAAACTATTCGTGAAACTCATTCCCATAAGTAAAAGGTACTAGTTCGACACTCATTTTTCAAATACTTTTTACCTTCGAATGAAATAAATCTTTAAAGTCATAATGCTAGCTTTAAAAGGGATTTTTTTCTTCTTACAAAAAATGTGATACAATTATTAAAATAAGTTTTGAGTCATAGTTAGTACATACAGTTAAAGAATTACTTATGCATATAAATATTTTGCGTATTTATAGAACATTTTTTTAACTTTTTAGGATGCAGTATATTAAATAAACAACACTTTTATATTCGGGGAAAAAAGTTTACAGTTTGGGTTCTTATTCTCCATCATTAGACAACGACAGACCTAAATAAATCATTCGAAACGGGAAATCGACCGTTAAATGGGAGAAAAGTTCTCAGAAAGAAGTCAATTTCAGAGGAGGAAGTATCATAAATACACACAAGAGACGAGTAAATAAAGATGGGTAGATGTCAGTCGGAATGGACTCCTTCCTTTACTCCCAAAAAGATAAACTACTTCACACGTCAGATAAGGATAAGAAACAGAATCAACAGAGCCAAGAGATCCAGAGTTCCACACACAGCTTAGAACAGAAACCGTAAATTATCAAATTATAGCCTGAAAAATAACAATGCTTGTAGTCTTCAAAAATTTCAAGATTGCTTATTAAAAACTAAGTCGGACACAATAAAGAGAAATGAGATAATTACATTCTAGAAATAAGAATCACAGACCGATGAATAGCGGAGAGAAAAAAAAAAAAAAATGAAAGATGAATGTTTATTTTGACGCTGTTATAAATGATCGAAAACCATCCATTATCATCTTCGAATAACTTTTCGTGATAAATGGATTTTCCCGCAACCATTGCTTTTTAGCGGAAGAGGTAATGAATCAATTTCCATACATATCCCATAAAAAGTTCTGTATGCATTCCAGGGTGTAGAAATTCAGACGTCAATATGAGCCATAGGGTTAAAAAAGGAGTGGACTATAAATTCACAGGGGAAAAAAAAACTTTCTTTTAAAAAAAGTTAAGGTGAAATGGGGTAATTTTTAGAGATTATCGAAAGGAACAGCAGTCTAAGTATGCTTCAAATAGTCTTTATTCACTCAACTAGGTCTGCATACGCCAGATAATTTTGTTCGCTATTATTTACTTACGACGGCACTTGGCAGCTATCCAATGAGGTGAAATTTACAAATAACATACGCGACATCTGAGCATTTCACAACAATGGTATACATTTAAATAAAGATGTATTATGGTCTTAAAAAAATTGATTTTATGGATCAGGTAGGTATTTGTATATCAGTGGCAACTAAAGACATTTCCCATGGGGAGACGGGGGTGGAGAAGAGTTACATTCGAAAATACACGTAGAAGACAGCGCCGAGGGGTAATATCTGCAGTAAAAACTAAAAATATGGATGTCAAAGGGGGCTGAACGCCCTTCAAGGTTCTAGCCCTTCGTAGCTACCACCGTATCAATGATACGGGCCCCAAAATATTAAAGCGAAAAATCGTAAAATGTTAAGGGGCCCCGAAAAGGACCCTCAAAGAATTTTGATACAGCGCCTACTTAGGCCTAGCTACGCCAATGACCCCCCTTTGTGTGCGCCACAGGTAAATAATAGTTATAATTGAACCTAATGAATCAGCGCAGTGGCGTATACAGACTATTTTCTCTGTACAGGTTACATTTTCTAGTAAAGACATTGATGAAAGCTCCGAGACGTAATCTTTATGCTAAAAATTAAAAATGTTGGTCTAAGGGAGGGGTTTGAACCCCAAACCCAACCCTTGTGCACGCCGCTGAATCATCAACATTACACCGATAGTTGATGGGAACCCTTTTGTAGTGACGTCGTAACACTACTTGAGGCTCTGGGCCCCTATGCAAAAGTAGGCCCTACCAGTGACCCTTTTAAGTTGACAGTACATAGCATACGTTGTCAAATACTCGTACAAACGGTAACATATGTGCGTGACACAAAATCTCACAAACCCAGGCACAAAATGAATCGATCGACTAAATGATGATGCATGGTGGTAGGCCTAGATGCTGTAATGCAGTCTTGCAGCTGTTATTAGCTGGCATATAGTTCAAAATTGCCAGTTTTTTGAAGAATATGTCCAGGAAAATTTGATGATTAAAATTATTCCAATCATCATCTTATTGAGATCGAGTAGAGAACGGGACGAGGCCCTAATCACCGAGGCTGACGCGTTAGGCCCATTTGGCTCATATTTTAAGACGTCCCTGATGTTTTGGAGTTATTCTCAATTAATAAGGATACATTAAGCAGTGGCGCACAGAAGGAGAGGGTCCTCGAGTCCGGACCCCCCTACCCCTCAAAGCCCTTGATTTTTTTTTCTAACTGATTATAATCATATCACTGGCGCAGCTAGTTCTCAGTGGACCCTGCCTCAAAATTCTTTCGGGGCCCTTCTTTAGATACGAGAACCCTTTTAATGGCTCTAATTGCACTTGCTGGGGCCCCGTATCATCGATACGGCGGTAGCTACGCCCCAGAATCCTAAGTATATTCTTCTTTTTATAAGCGTAACAACCTGTTACAGGTCTTGGCTGCCTCCACAGCTCGCTTCCTCCAATTCCAATGATACGCAGCAACTCTCTGCCAGTTTTTAATACTTAGGGTTTTTAAGTCATTTTCAACATCATCTATCCACCTTGTTGGTGGCCTTCCTCTTGTTCGAGATCCCATAGGATTCTTAAATGTGTAAGCTCTGGTCGGGTTGTTTTCAGGGCTTCTCCAGATGAGGCCGAACCATTTCAATCTGTTACTTCGGAAGACTTAAATAACTTGAGGTGCTTTGTAAAGCCTATATAGCTCGAAATTATATCTAGTACGCCAACATCCTTGATCTTTAACAGACCCAAATATAGTTCTCAGTGCTTTTCTTTCGAAAGTATCCTAAATATATAGTACGTAAAAATTACTTAAGTATTTGATACTAATTATTCATTCAATAATTAGTTTTTTACTGTGTTTTGTTCCCGAAAATCGACAAAATCAAAAGAATAGACTGGGCGGCCTATTGGAGCATGATACGAGAATAGTGGACTTTCGACCCTGGACTCTCCCCCCTTGAAAATTCCTGTGTGTGCTACTGTATATTAGAGATATTTTCCTTCCAAAGGTTACATTTGCGGCTCGGTATGTGGTGGGGGGGGGGGAGATTAAGCCAGCAAACATCCGGCATGCACCACAAGTTATTGGCGATGGATGTCTTTTGGAGTTACTGATTTTTGAAAATATTTTTAAGCGTTTGCTTCTCTAAAACCCTTCAGGAATTCAAAACCAGGACCACAAGTGACAAATGGCACAATCCAGTTCGTGTCATTTGAGATAGAGTGCAATTTTAATTTATTTCTTTTCTTTTAACATAAAACGGTGAACAACCAACCAGAGGAAAATGTTTCCAACAAGAGCTGGATTTTCAGATGGATGACCAAGGCAATAATTGAGTCGGTGAGACTGAATCTTCATTCCTTTCCATAGAAAATGGCATATTTCCGGAATTTCAATCATTAGCATGTCCATGTAAAGGGAGAGGAGCCGTTCATGCCATGTAACGACCGCGTTAAATGTACTGTACATTCTTTACGAGCAGTCACACTCTTAACGGAACCGCAGACAGTAAATATTGCAGAACCTAGCGACAAGCATTATGCTGCAGCGCCCAGATACCAGCTTTTCACATTAGTTTTCAAATGTGTCAACCCCCCCCCCCAATGGTATTTAAAATTTATGCATCACTGCATTCATTCAGAGTTTAATTACACAATGAAGGAGGGGGTTGCTTCGTTTAATTTTCCAACTGAATGGCGAATTGAAAAATCAAAACCATTTTAACAGTTATCCCTTAAAATAAATTATTAATTGCGATGCATTAAATTCTATTTCAATTTATTGATATTGGAAATAAAATGCTGTTATGAGTTAGGAGTATGTTACAATCCAAATTTGACAAAAGAAAAAAAAATCAAATCTCAACACACAATCAGTAGAAAGTTCTAAGAAATCTATAACGCTTAAAACAATATGGGAACAATTAAAATTCATACTGGATATTTTTCAAAAATTCATTTTAGAAGCATTCACTGCATGGTATCCTGATATAAAAAAAGGAAATCAAAATACTTTCTACACTCACATAAAGCACATGAAATAAATACTGATATGTTTGCCACAAAATTAGACGCTTCGACCTCTGATTTAACTTACATGAAATTAATTAATATCCCCCCCCCCCAATTTCCTACAGAAATGTTTTTGAATATCTAATTTTTTTTAAATACATGTTTTGATATAGGCATGTTCTAGAGCAGTGATCGCCAAACTTATGTAACTTCTGTGCTACCGTACAGTTTTTAAATTCTCTACTGTGAAGCAACCAACAAAAGAAATACCAACTTTTTTCAAAAAAAATCTTGCGTTTGCTCTTATTGTCAAGAAACTTACATGCCAAGTAAATAAGAAATCGGAAATAAAACTTCATTAAACTGTACATAACAAAGAGAAACTGGAATTGAATTGCACGTAAGAAATTTAAGTGTAGTTATTTATTATTAACTAAAGTAATGACAGATTTTTTAAATTCGATATTAATTTTAATGAAAAGGATGGACTTTTTTTTTTTTGTTATCAACAAGTTTTTTTAATGTGCCGGCTGGATGGCGTGGCTGGTTTGTCGATGGCCTTCTGCACCTAAGGTTGCGAGTTCAATCCCGGCCCAAGTTGGTGGATTTTCATGATGCAGAAAATCGACACCGGCCATGTCGTATGATTATAAGGTATGTAAAAGATCGCTAGTGTCTGTTTGGCTTGGGTGCTCTCGGCAAAAGTAAATTCCAGTACAGGTTCGCATCATCAGAGCTCAGGTGCCTCCCTCTGGGGAGGAAACTGGGCGTCAAAATTACTTGTGGCGATTGGTATCCGCCTATATGGTGCCGTACTAAAAAGAGATACTAACTTAAGGGTAATGTACTAGGTCTGCAATGGTAGAACACCAATTTGCAGCCCATTAGAAATAAAATAAAAAGTTTTTTAATGCTGTGAGAGTAGGCAGTGAGTCTATTTCTGTACTAACTTTTAATAAATTTCAAATAAATATGGATAGCTGAACTTTTGACAGCTGGATGATTCACTTTGACACAAACTTGTATCAAAAGTGGGTATTTTTTCTTAAGAAGCCAACTATTTTCAGAGCTTGAAGAAAGCGATTTTACAAATAACTCATTTTGAAAAACAATCACTTCCAGCTTCACTGTAGTACTAACTGCTTGAAAATAAAAATGTTCTATGACACAAGTAGATATCTTCATAATCAGCCTCTACAAAAGACTACAACTTAAAAAAAATGTCCTCGCGAGCAATTAGTAGCTCGCGATCGATGTGGTTTAGTGATAATTGTTTTAGAAAAACAGATGATACTGGATTGAAATATTTGCTAAGATAGCTGGTTATTTTGAAATTTTAACATTATCTTTACTAAAGAATCTAAGAAATTTATCATATATAACTATTGTATATTTAAAATGCATATATGTTGTTGTTGCTTGTGCCACCTGATCGACAGTAACATCACAGATCAAGGTCCGCGAAATTCATCGCAGCTAACGGTTAAATTTTTAGGCCTGACGCTAGCCTTAGCTTTGGGCACCAAGCAGGTGACAGTACGATTTGGCTCGGTTCCACCCCAAGTATGAGGGAGAACACCCTAGGAGTAGTCAGGGGCCTCCCACCAACCTATTTAAAGTACCCCCATGCCGCAAAGGCACTATACATTTACAAACATCCATTTCTTTTCCGGAATTCGAACCCAGGCCTTACGGTGCCGCAGTCAGCGTCACTAACAACTATACCGGATGGACGGCAAAATGCATATATAAATATTCTTTAATAAATGAATTCCCCATTCGTTGCAAAAACAGAATGTAGGAACAATTCATAGATAGTTATATTTCATTTGATTTTAAAATAAACAATTCCAAAGAATCATGACTGTAATTTTTCATAGTTACTTTTAAATAAATTAGATCAATAAGAGTTAGCAACGATTTTTAATTAAATTATGACATCATTACTGATAAAACTTCATCCAAAGAGAGAAAGAGAAAGTTGTAGCAGAAAGCGGATGCTTTATCGAAGAAAAAAGTCACGAGAAAACACAGTAATTCTCTGAAACTATGGTTGGTTGATTTTAGATGGGCAATTACGCGACATTAAGAGACTGCCCGCAAGAGGATGTTATATCTCTATTACGGAAAGGGCTACACGCCTGGTAGCTTGATCAAATCCTTCCAATAAAATAAAAGAAAAGAATTTCCGCCAAATTGGGCCACCTGGAATGGTACCGGTAAAAAATGTCAAACGGACTTTTAGTGAATATTGTATATGATAATGTAATGTCAGGGTATATTTAAACAGGGTGGTTCAGCCAACCAGCTGCTGTACGTGTCACGCACTTTTTTGCTAATATGTCCAATGAATGAAAAGTGGGTTGAAATATTTGTAGTAAACGAAATAGGTCAGGTTCAGGAAACTATTGAGCCTTTTTTTTAAAAAAAAAATATTTCTATATTTTAAGCTAAATGTCCTTATAACCTGGGTTTCCTAGAACTTTCACAGAGGTTCTGTTTCACAAGTGTGATTCCCTATTTGCTTAATCAGAGCGCCAAAATTTTACTAAAATTTTAATTCTTATAAAAGATTGAATTCTTAAAGGCAGTTTCCTTGTAAAAATAAATATAACTAAATAGTTAACGAATAGTACAAAAGGCTTAAATTTCATAAAAGTCACTTGTTTCAAGCACGAATGGATAAATCAGAAGGCTTGCAAATAAAGAAGGAACTGATCGACATATCAACAGATCTGATGTTTCAGTCTAAACTTATAAGCAGCAAAAGCTCCTAAATTTTAAGTTGCGAATCTACAGAATACAAAGAAGTTTCTCAGACAGCAATAAACATTTTAATGTTATTAAGGACAATGTATTTAAGTTAAAAAATTATTTCTCAACGTATGTGGCAACAAAAGAAAAATTTTAAAACAAATTAGCCCAAAATATGAAATGCGACATAGGTCTATTGAGCTTCAATAGACCTAAACATCAACACTTCGTGCAAAAAAGTGCAAGAACATATCCCAGTTATTAAATATAATGCAATAGTAAATGACACATATAGAACATCAATTAATGAGTAAATTACACTAATTTATTTTTAAAAAGTTAAAAAAAAATTAAGTAAAAGTATTGATGAACTATAAATATTATTTTAAGATACATTCTTCTAAGGGGTTATTTTGGATGGAACCTCCAGGGAAACAAACATATTTTCAAGGATCCCCCCCAAAGCCCTTGATTTTTTTCAGATTGATTATAATGCTATGTATATAGAACGTAAAATTTAATTATTTGTTATTAATGATTAATTTTATTAATTAATGCTAATTATTCATTCAATAATTAGTTTTTTACTGTGTTTTGTTCCCGGAAATCGACAAAATCAAAAGGAGCATGATACAAGAATGGTGAACTTTCGATCCCAGACCCCCCCTCCTGAAAATTCCTGTGTGCGCTACTGGTTCTATGAGTCGACTAAGTTTGAGTGAGTGAGTGAATCTTAACGACGCACGGTTCAGCTACACGAGGGCTTTTGGCGACGGACCTCGTAATTTTGAACCATGGTCAAGTGACGAGGAGGACACCTGAACTGGCAGCCCCTCTCCTAACTACCATACCACACCAACGGGAGGACGTTTGAGCTCTCGACAGATTTTACGTGCATCGCTCCCCTACACGGCGGGTCTTTAGAGGTACTAGGCTCGAACTCATGACACGCCAGCCACGATAAGATACCTTAACCACTCGATTTGATTTGAAGACCACTGCTTTAAGCAATGAAATTGAAAAGACAATATTCATCACTACACGATGAAAAAACTAACCAATTATCAAGTTTGTACTGTACTTGATGGAGCAGAACAATCCAATTGTACAATAAAACTAAAAATAAATTACACAAGTCAACACTGTGAAATCTCCATATCAGAACAATGCAAGGACGTGAGAAAATTTAATCGTGCTACTTTGGGATTTTTTTTTTATCTCCGCTTCCTCTCCTCTTTCAAAGAACCTGTATTCAATTACCCCGAAAATAATTTTTTTTAGTTAATATAGCTAAAACGTGGGAACTCATCCCCCTCCCTTCCTGGAAATCGAAATAATGCAACTATTGGCAAAACTTTTGACCTGAATTTTACCGCACATCTAATTAATTGCAAATTCCTTATTCTGACAGCTTTACTAACCAAACAATCACCTTATTCAAGGTTTCACATATCAAGAAACAATACAAAAATACATTTAAAAACTGGGTATTTCAAAATACAGAAGCTGAGAGGAACTCAATTTCTTTCACGTAGGTTATCTAATACGCGGCAATACAAATAATTCTTAAAACTTTCTCATTAAAAGAAAAATTAATAGTTTGAAATCTTAACAAGAATATTATTAGTTATAGAATTTGATCATAGTTTTAACAAGTAATATAAAAAAAAATTTCAAGTCAGTTCCTATTTAGATCAACAAAGAAAAATTTTATTTTAGCTACTTTTTATTAAATAGTTACAATTAATATAAATATGTATATACATATATGACAGAATCACAACATTAGGTGGTAATTAATATTTATTAATTATCATTAAAGTATCGTATTGTCATCCAAAACAATCGTGTATATAAAACTTCAGTTCAACTGAATGCTTTAAAACGTGAGAAAAAAACCTTTTCATGTTTTGACACAAGTCGCCAAAAGGGTCGTTAAGTCACCAAAAATGATGCCAACGTGGCTGTATTTTTAATTCTTTAAATAATTAGTTTTAATCAATTAATTTTTATTAATTGTAATTAAATTACTGTATTGTCATCCAAATTAATCATGTACATAAAATTTCAGCTCAATTGAGCAACTTTAAAATGTATTTTATTAACAATTGAAAATTCCACCAAGATAAATAAATATGTAGAAAGTGTGAGCTTATAGTAGGAATTGAAAAAAAAATAGCTGCAAATAAAAGTATTAAAAATCGTTGGGAAAAAATCAGAAATTAATATTTTTAAAATATTAGTCTGTAGTATTGTAATAGCTAATCAAATAACTTATTACAATCGAGATTTTACCCGAAAAAAATGAATTTATATTTTGAAGATGAATTTACATGTACGATAGTAATTCTATAAAAAAGGTAAACAAAACCCTTAGTTTGTTCAAAACACCTAAAATTTGAGTATTTAGAAATAAAGTATAGTGAACTGTTTTTATTTTTTCTCCAAAAATACCAAAGCGATAGTTGAATAAAATGGATCATACGATGTTTTCACAAAACAGCAGACATGAAAGCGATATTTTCAAAGTGTGGTACATATACCCCAGGGTACGCAGTGATACTTGGAGGTACGTAAAAGAAGTCCCATATATACATATGATGTTTCGAAGGAAGCATGAAGATTTTTCAGGAAACAGTTTTTATTCATTCATTAGGACACCGTTCAAAAACCTTACAGCGATGCAAACCAACACCAACTGCATCCAATTTTGAGTTGGATTGCACTTTTTTTTTCAATAACTGCTAAATCATATCTTTTAGTTTCGGTTTCGAATGTAGAGTAAGGGTGGGAAAGTACAACAAATGAGAGACGAGTATTGTCACGTTTGAGATAAATAACAGTAGGGTGATATTGATCAGTTTAAACATTTAGTTTATTTACGTCACAGTTATTATTTACAGATTATACATTGAAGTTATTAAACTTAATTTAAAGATTATTAGAGTTCAAATGACGTGGTTTGTGAAAGAGTTCTTTTCGGGGTCTGCTCAGTTCGAAGGTTTCAAAATAATCCCCCTCTCTCTGCTGCGGGATCAGCGGTCGGCCTCTTAGCATCCAGTTACATCCTGCTAGTGGCGGGAAAAGGGTCCCTCTTGGGTCAAAGGGTGCGGGGGAGGTGCCAGGATGGACCACGCACTAGTCTTAAAAATGCAGTGTGATGATTATTTCCACAAAGAAGCCAATTCACAGTTGGGTGGCGGGAATCGTTACAGTATTAAATGCTTAATTTTATACGCGAGCATGTACGATGGAAAAATAAATTTAAAATGGAAAATTGAATCTTGTTTAGGTTATAAATTAATTATGTGTACGTGTGTATCAAACAGAGAACTATCATTTTCGTTTAAGGATTCGCGATCAAAAAATTTGAAGACTACACAACCATAAGAGAAAAATCTTTCACTTGATCAGTACAACAATGAGAAGGAAAACCACGACATTCCCAACCAGTCAAAATGTCCACAGGATCAGTGAACAAAGAAAGTCAAAAATCAATACCATCCGATATACATTTTGGGCAAACACTGGGAGAGTGGATTTCTTGGAACAGTATCTTATGAGTAAGAGAACAAAGAAAAATGAGTGGCTTTATCAGTACTCTCTCAATGACTCAGCACTTTCCCTGTGCCACTTCTTTGGAAGCTTATGCCATCTGCTCAACGTCCCATATCGGCCATAACTCCAGTCCACAGCGCGTGTGTGCAAGGAAGGGGAGAAGGGGTGTGTGGATTTACTAGGCCAATAAAAACGATACGTATAAATAGTCCGTTATGAGAAGAAAGCGCACTAAAGCGCGGCATCAGAGGGTTGGGGATCGTGGAATTCGTAGAAGGAGGTTCCCTATAAATCGGGAAATGGGGGAGGGAGAGCGCTGAAGTGCAAGAACCCTTGACAGAGTTAAAACGTGACCCATAGCTTATTTGGTGAAGGCCCGCAGTCCCCCCACCCCCTGCGTGTAGGATGTTGAATGAGCTTTTTATCTACCTCTTCACGCCTGGCCCCAGCATCTGCAAAGTGACAGGACGAGGAGGGGTTGTGGAAAAAGGCACTAAAGCTCGAAATAATGAATGAAGCTCTATCTGGAGTGGGGAAAAAAAGAATGAAAATGAACGGATCTGGTCCATCTATCGAAGAAGTGTTACATTCTTTAAGAAAGGCGCAGTTAAGAAAGTTGTGGAAAAGGCACGTTCGCGGCTGATAATCATCTGAGATCTTAAAGGGAAAAAAATCTGTTGTGATTAACTTCATCTAGCAGCCCATTGATCAAAATGATCCAGTCTATTTTTGTAAAAAGCTTGTTTTTCCCTAACCCCCCTTTTTTGGCATGACAGTCTTTGCTTGATGCTTAAGAACAGGGGCATGAGTAGGCATTCATATATTTACACAGAAAACTTTTACAGTATTAATGAAAGCTCCCCTGTGCTACCCAGCATCTTTAAATTTAGAAAAACTAATAAAAATGTAGTTTTAATTCTAATACACAAATTTGAAAAGCTATTTGGTATCAAAATAAATGTGATGGAATACGAAAATTTTCACAACAAAGGAAAAAATTGAAATAAATTCAAAAGTAATATCATGTACGATAATCATATAATGTCCAGTTAAGTGAGAATATATTAACGTTTGAGAAGTCAATTTAAGAAAAATTAAACATGATAAAAATTAGACCTACAAATGTGTCTAGTCACATTTAGACAATTTTAGACATACAAATGGGATTTCTTCTAATTCTTAAATTACAGTAAATGTATTTTATCATCTAACTATTTAATTTTTAAAAAATGCTTTCAAATTACCCATTTTAAAAATTAAATAGTTTGATGATAAAATACATTTACTGTAATTTAAGAATTAGAAGAAATCACATTTGTATGTTTAAAGTTGTCTAGATGTGATTGGTGAAAAAATCAGGATTTAAAAAGAAATTTTACATGTTTGGGAGTAGACGGGGTAGCAATATAGAAGACTGATAAGTATTAAAAAAGATACTGTTGGCTTTTTTTTTTTACTATCACTGGCAAGAGTGCCAATACGCTAAAAGAGAGAGAGAGAGAGAGAGAGAGTTTTTGGTAAAGACCCCAAATGGGCAGTTCGTTTGTTGTTATTTTGGAAAAGGGTCGTTTTTCGTTTGGAGAGAGCAGCATCAACCACCCCCATATAGTATAAATTTTGCTTAGACATGAATCAAATTGTAGTTAGAATTTCGATTTCGTATACTTATCTCTTCGAAAAGAGTTCTTTTTATACAATTTGCCAAAAGTACAAAAAGAAAGATGGGATATTTTAAATCGATGTCGACACTAAATTTTTAAAATAAAACTCATAAAAGGTGTGACGAATCTATACGGAACTTTATCACTAACCTTCTGAACCGACCTTTTAAAATTTAATTCACCTTTTCAACTCCAAAAAGCGAACAGGATTCCTTATTATGCAGATTAGATTCAGTATTTAAGTCAAACGAAATAGTAAAGTTAGAGCAGTAGGAGATAGATATTGAAACATAGAGTTACAGTGATTTTGAATTGAAATATTGTTGTTGAAGATAAATTAACCTCATGAAGAATTGAGATTCCGAGTGGTAAATATCATTTTGAAATTAAAGTTTCACTCAAGCTTTAAGAATCGGATTAAAGTTAAATGTTCAATAAGAACATTATTAAATATAATTCTGGGATCTCTTATCGTGGTAATTTCTGCGTGATCGTTATTTAATAAATTAATTAATTAGATCATTAATTAATTGAGTTAATTTAAAGGATATTATCTTTAAAACCTCATAGTATTAAAATTACTGTTAATAAGTTTATTTGATTCTATTTGGGAAAATTAACCAAATAAAGAAAGTTATTTATAAAAATGGCTACTGGTTCTTTTATGACTCAGAATTATTCTAGTTCTCAAAGTGAGGTCCCCAGAGACCATCACAAAGGCAATTGAACAGAAAATGTAAATTAAAACATTTTTTTAAAAATCTATTTTTGAATTCTAAAATATGCTAATGCTCGATAAACATGTAACGTTAATATCAAATAGCTAATTAGAATTTTAAAGAAGGGTAATAAAATTTATTGAAACTATCTTTCATCCATAACAAAAAATGATTTCGTTAAAAAATCCACCAACGTTAAAAAAAATAATAAATAAAATAAACGGACTAAGTAACTTCAATAAATTAAGAAAATATCTTTTTTTTTTAAATATATATATCAATGAAAGTTGAAAAGGGAAAATCCAGAACTTCAAAAAGATTAAATCCTTCTTAATTTGAATAACATCTTTTAATTTACTCCAAATTACGCTTCGATATGAATCAATTTCCACAACAAGGGAATTGCGTGCTTTTCAAGTAAAATATGCAAATGCATACATTTAAATGCACATCGATTTTCAGCTCAGTGATGAATAATGTGGTGAAAAAGAGGAATTTTCTGACCTTTCTGACTACATTATTGTAAAAAAGCTACTGACTCCAAAAAGGTAATAAATGTTATATAAGGTTTCAATAGATCTGTCTCGCTTTTATGATGTAGTAATATACCAGGTAAATTGCTTATAAATAAGCAAACAAAGAAGCAAAAAGCTGCACGGTGTATTTATTGTAGCAAATTGAAGGAGCAAAGCAGATTATTATCCATACCATTCAAGTGGTTTCACTACGACCATAATAAAAGCACGAATATTGTATTAGGGGGTGCTGTAGAAGAAAGGCCCGGCAGAGCACGCGAGGTGCACATAAAACCACCTGATAAAATACATACTTGAGATAAAGCAGAGGCTTATCGATTGAAAAAGCGCTGACTCGTGACAAGATCATAGGCAAAAGAGACATTAAAGCTCCAGAGAGAAGATTAAAATAATATAATAATGCAAAAAATAAGGAAAGAGTATTTTGATTACGCACGGATTTTGGTAATGGAATATTTTTATGTTTGCTTTTATTAAAGGGAGTATGGGAAACAGATGGTGTTTATTTTTATCTCGGCTTTAAATTTTGTTATTCGTTTCTCTGGTTTATAAATATAACGTGGAATAATTTTTGGTGGAGAGTTATTCATCGAAATGTTTTCTCAGTCCATGTGGATTAAAAAAAAAAAGTTTCTTTCAAATTTCAGTCAAGAGAAAAAAGTTAGAAGTTTATTTGTCTTTCGAATCTTAAGAAATGTTTAACTGTCTAAAAGAAAAACTCTTTGTAGGTTTAATATGAGATGAAAAATTACTTGGAAGATTTGAAATAAATTTGACGCTCGTTGACTGAAATATGTGCAAATTTTAAAAAACATTTTCAAAATGCATGCTTCAAAATTTGCTTTAAAAAGGGATCATAATTCAGCACAGAAATACGAATTTTTTGTTTAAGGCTGTCTTTCCTTAGAGTTAACGAATAGGACTCGAATTTGGAACTTTTTTCAGATATAAAAGAATTGAAACATTAGCAGTGGCGCACACAGGGGGGTCATGGGGTCCGGACCCCCTTAAAAGCCATTGATTTTCCGATTGATTAAAATTCCAAGTATATAGTACGTAAAATTTAATTAAGTATTTGTTATTAATGATTAATTTTATTAATTAATGCTAATTATTTATTCAATAATTAGTTTTTTACTGTGTTTTGTTCCCGAAAATCGACAAAATCAAGAGGAGCGCATGATACAAGAATGGTGAACTTTTTGTTGATCTAAGTAGGAAATGACTTAAAAATTCTTTTTTTATATTACTTGTTTCACAGATATTGTTTGTTAAGTTCAACAGGAAATAATCAAGACGTTGATCGCGGTCGACATAAGTGGACTACAAATTTGCTGAAAGTCACTCTCGACTCCACTTGAACCAAGCAAATTATCTTCAGAAAAAAACACAATAATCATTCGAGTTTATTATTTGAACACCTTTACCTCCATTTCTCTTATCAGATATTCCTTCCTTATCGCAAATTTACTTTCTCCCAATTAAGAGCACTTTAAGTACCTAAAGGCTTGATACTTTTTAAAGTTCGGTTCTTTTCAGGGCGCGATGCTCCTTAAAACTGTCGAGAACTCAAACGCCTTCCCTGTTGGTGTGGTTTGGTAGTTAGGAGAGGGAGGTGCCCGCTCAGGTGTCATCCTCGTCACTTAACCATCGTAAAAAAACATCGCTAAAAGCTCTCGTGTAGCTGATTAAGGCGACGTTAATATTCACTCACTCAGTCCTCTACACGGCGAGTCTTCAGTGAAACCAGGCTCGAACTCGCGATAAGGAGGCCACGAGTTTGTGACCATAGCCACTAAGCTACCGCGGCCCCATAACATTAGCAGAATATATTAACGAAATAGTTAGAAGAGAGGCGTGCAGCCTCAAGTGTCATCCTTGTAATTTGACCACGGTTCAAAATTACGAGATCCATCGTCCATTACCCTCGTGTTTGTCTTACCACGATTATAATAAAAACTCACTCTCTTTCGCGATTTATAAATAAGAAATTCCGACTCCTTTTTTGGCCTCCGGTAGCCTAGTGGTCAAAGTAACTATTTCGTGGCCGGCGTGTCATGAGTTCGAGCCTAGTACCGCTGAAGACCCCCCGTGAAGGAAGGAGATGCACGGTGAAATTTAGGAGAGGGAGGTGGCAGCTCAGGTGTGGTCCTCGTCACTTGACCATAGTTCAAAGTTATGAAGTCGTCGTCAAAAACGCTCTAGGAGCTGAATAGTGCGACGTTAATATCCACTCACTCCTTTTTAATCATCACTGCATTAGACGTATATACCTGTAAACTGTATCACAATTTTGAATCTCGGTTAAATCAGTACAACTCTTGAAACGGTATCTATGACAAGGATTTATAAGGCTTAACAAGAAGTTTATCGTGTTAAGGTATCCGACTACGTTCGGAACCATGATTTTAAAAAACCCCATAAATGGATAATTTTCATGATATTTAGTGTCACTCAGATTAGAATACATGCATAAAATTGTTTTAAGGAGATTTTGACAAAAAAAAATTATTTAAATATAATATTTTGGCAAAAAATTAACTTAGAATAATCTTTTTTCCAAATGTTCTCCTTTTGTGAAAAATGCTTCTATTATAATAATATTTTGCCTGTATATAGCTCACACCTCTGTATAGGGGCTCAACCATGATTTTTGAAAAATTCACATTATTTTCAGAGTTACAACCAATGAAAAAATTATCGGCGTTTTTTTCTTAAAATTGCTCCCCACTGTTGTAAAATATGAATAAACCCACTTCTAAGTTATATATTTCAAAAATTCTAGTTGAGCCTCTGTACAGAGGTCTGAGCTATATACAGGCAAAATATTAATATAATAGAAGCATTTTTCACAAAAGGAGAACATTTGGAAAAAAGATTATTCTAAGTTAATTTTTTGCCAAAATATATTTAAATAATTTTTTTTGTCAAAATGTCCTTAAAACAATTTTATATACATTTTCTAATCTAAGTGACACTAAATATCATGAAAATTATCCATTTATGCGCTTTGCAAAATCACGTTTGCGAACGTAGACGGATACCCTTAAGTTTCTTATAATTTTACTTCATTTTATCTGATAAAATCTATACATTCACAATTCTGATTCAGTAATATTACGTCTCAAATTTATAACAAGTGATTAGTATTTATTATAGAACATTAATGGAAACTTATGTTAGATACTTACTAGCTATTCTTTTGCCAATCTATACCTTTAATAGTAAGCACGATTACTATTTTTCTCAGTCAAACTGTCAAAGTTAGTATTTCACAAAGGGAAACATAAAAGGGGTAAATAAAAACGCACGAACACAGTTCTTGTCAACACCAAAACCGTTTAGTAGTTTTCAGTACTCAAGGTATCCCAACTAAGAGCTCTTGATGCGAATTAATTGTTCTTGTGTTCACAGTTCAAAAAAGAGCGCTCCAGATGAAAAGAGATCTCACGAAATGCTTAGGATTTATGAGTGGATAAAACTGTCATCAAGTTTTGGACTGGCAGATCTCCAAATTAGCGTAAAGAAGACGCCAAGTTCATTGGTCATATAATATAACACACGTCGCGTTTCTTTTCACCAGCAAGGCACTTAACTTTTTTTCAACGCGTCACTCATCACATAAAACGTTCAACTATAATTCGTACACTAAGTTCTCGAGACAATATCTCATCTGATGCATTTCTCTCGGCAAGCTTTTATCTCGCGAAGGAGAAGACAGAAAGAATTTCCATCTCATTTATCCTTTGAAAAAAAAAGTGGGAGATTTAACGAGAACTATATATCAGGATTAGTTGTGGTAAAAAAAAGTCACTGTTAAGTGCTGTAAAATGTCGTATACATTCCCTTAATTGCGCTCTACATATTATTGCTATAGGTTTTTATGAGTTGCAGATGAGTTCTTGTCTGTTTTTCGGAGAATGGACGCAGTAAAAAACCACATAACTTTTTCCAACACAAAGCAGAAGTCAATAATATCAATATTAAAATTCTTTGGAATGATCGATTTTTTTACAATCGCATTTTGTTGCAAGACGAGACCTATTATGAGTATACAATGAGTGTACTCCTGCCGAGGGCGACACCTGACCAGGCATTCAACTCTCCAAGTTCTACAACAAGCCATCGAAAGAGTCTCAACGTGTATCAGGCCTAATACATAGCGGTTGTTTAGTCGCACCAAGGATTCCAACTCCGACTCGATAGAAATAACAATACTCGGCTATTGCACAATGGCCACTGATCATAGGCTAAATTAGATGCGAAGGAAGATCAGAACTGGGCACCACGAAGGAAAATCCGATCGTCAAAGCATGGAGGAATATCCAGATAATAATATTTTTTGTAACTGATAATACGTAGAGGTAAAGCCGTTTATTAATATATTTACAATTAAGATAGTCTTTTGAAGCACATAATACAGTTTTTAATGACTAAAGCACAGTTACTCCCAAAGTTGTCTATATCGACCCCCAGGGAACTATGACGACTTGCAAAGGGGAGCCACGTTAGCAAAAAAATAATTTAGGGGTCCGTATCTTAGTGGCTCACCCAGATGCCCAGTCGAAGCGAAATCGTCAAATTTAGCAATGGTTAGGCTATTTTATCAAAACAAGCTATTTCAGTGTTTTTTTTTTTTTTTTATTTTTTTTTTTTTTTTTTTTTTTTTTTTTTAGAATTAAGCTAAAGCAGTACAACATTGGAGATCGTGAATTTTCTCAATTTGTCACAGACAATATGTCAGGACGTTTTAATCTACGTTCAGCCTTTAAATGCCCTTTTTTCAGATTTTAAAACCAGGTTTGAGAATGCTTTGACGATGGTAATACCACAATAGACAATCAATTCATATATTCATATGGTCACATAGGAAAAAAATGTTAATATATTACAGTACGAACTGATCGGGATAGGCAATAACGAAGATCTAGAAGTAAAAAGCTTAGAAACGAATACAAGCAAATTTGGCTTTAAAAAGACAGCTTTTATTCGTCCCGAAATATGGAACATCGTGAGTAAGTTAGCTTCTCCTAGAGAGGAGTTTCAGCGAGATTGTCAATCCCCAAAACAAAACTCGTCACTACTAACAGGAGATTTAGGGTTAGAACCTGACAATATTGTTACCAAATGCTGAAAATTTGTTATTGAAGCACCAGATTCATCCCTCCCATTAAAAAAATTTGTTTATTGATCAATTATTTTACGCATTAATTAAATTTTAATCTTATTCATTAACATGTGCTTTTAAAGTTTTAAACACTATACTTCCCTACGGTTAGAAATTTAATTCTTTTAAAGAAAGTAGTTCTATACTAGCTGTCAAAAAGACATTTAAGTTGATAAATTTGTAAAAATTCAATATTTGGTAAGCAGGGATCTAACCTAAACCGAAAAACACGGCAAGGGGTCTGAGACAAACATGTTTGGGAACCTCTGGACTAAAGGAACATCCCCCCTTTTTTTAAGTCGGGAATTTCCGTATTTAATTATAAACTTATCTGCATTTTTATATTGAATGCTAAAATGGAACGTATGCCGAAAGCAATTATGTAAACGAAAACGATCACAAAAAGAAAAAAACTTTCAAATCAATTAATGTCAATAACAAAACATTCGAGGGCTGTATTCTTATTCCTTATTTTGGTGTATTGTGACGCGTTATTTTAAGTTACTAAGTTTTCTCCCACATTTAAAATTATTCGCTAAGTTCAATTTTGTACAATAAAGCATATTTGAACAAATAAAAAACAAATGCCTGATGATACTATAAATCGATCCAAATTTACTTGATCCAAAAAAACTACGAATTTTTATGTATTTTCTAGTGATTTAAATTAATTTTTCATCTAATCGAAATGTAAAACAGTAACATACTCATATTTACTCTTAGCTACCTAATGCTCCTTTAAGGGTTAAAAAACTACGGTAAGACAAAATTAATATTTTATGTCACCTTAAATTTTGATTCAGTACAAAGTGTGTACAATTTCTTTGAACAAGAAGTCTTTCCCTCTATCATTTTTATGTAGCAAATAGGCATGGGTTAATAAATATATATATAACGTCAGTGGCGCACACAGGAATTTTTCAGGGGGGGTCGAAAGTTCACCATTCTTGTATCATGCTCCGTTTGATTTTGTCGATTTTCGGGAACAAAACACAGTAAAAAACTAAATATTGAATAAATAATTAGCATTAATTAATAAAATTAATCATTAATAACAAGTAATTAAATTTTACGTACTATATACTTAGAATTATAATCAATCGGAAAAAAATCAAGGGCTTTGGGAGGGGGTCCGGACCCCCAGGACTCCCCCTCTTGTGTGCGCGCCACTGTATAACGTACAACTGAACACGAAATATGGTTTACATGGGTGTAATTTAGCCAAAGTTGATCGACTGCCCGGAAAAAGACTTGAAAATTATTACGGTGACAAATTGGAAAACATTACGGACGGTTTGAAATAGAATTCTGAGGAAGGTTAAGGCCTATCCAGGTTTGTTGCTCCAATGAAAAAAAAATGGGCTAATAGTTAGTATCAGAAGTTTGGAAATAAAAACAATGGTTCAGATTGATTTCTGCAACACAGCAAGGAATGATGAACTTATTACATCGAAAATTGAATGCTAAACAAGTTACTTGCAGGGAACAGTGAAAAGTAGATGAAAATTTAAAAATAGGTTTTTCTTATTAATGTAAGTTTCGGATCCCCTCATAAAATAATTTTCTCAAGATAAAAATCACTGAAACTGAGTTACAAAACTGCTCATTTTCAACGAGAGAGAGATTGTATCTAATCTCACCAAAACCTTACACACCTTGAGTTAACTGAAGTAGCCTCCGCATTCAATCAAAGAAAAAGATACAGAGCACTTCAAAGAATGGAGTGTCACAAGGTGTTTCGGCGACACTGGGGTGCTTGCTTCAGTCTGAGCAGACGGTAAAAATCCTTCCGGGGAAAAAAGCAAATAGACGGAGATAAGTAGAACAATAGCAAAAAAATTTCTCAATCAAAGGTTTGACTCAATATATTTCCATTCAAGGCAAACCACAACAATGACTCCATAAATTCGAGGAAAGGAAAAATACTGGTAGAAAAAAATTTACACAATACCTTGTTTAAAATATATTCATGGTTGATATTCTAAAATATATATGGCTTGGATTTGATTTGTTTTTTAATAACCTCGCACTTCCGATGTTGCGAGTGGGCTATTGGCGGTGGACCTTAGTCATATTGAATCTTAGACAAATAAACGAATACAAATAAGCTGACACCTCACTCTCCAAACTTCCACACTATGCTAACGGGAGAATTTTCAGCCTCGACAGGCTTATACATGAGCTAGAGAATCCGCTTTCATAATGTTGAATTGCACACAATTGATGCAGTTAAAAAAAACATGAGAAATAGATCTATTACTAACTAATAAAATCATTCTTAAAACTGAACTCAGTGACGCAACAGCCCATGAGGGACAAGGCGCCTTCTGTGCCTATCTCAGCTTTCGTGACCTTAGGCCCTGAGGTGCATGGGCAGATGTTCCGGTCAGTTGGCCAGTCTGACGCGAAACCCCCAATGTTCAGTTCCCCAAGCAAGCCTGGTACTTATTTATCGACCCACTGAAGGGATGAAAGGTAAAGTCGACATTGCCCAGCCAGGGATTTGAACCTCGGACCTGTAGCTTGGAAGAGCAATACACTACCACACAACCACTGGCTTTCAGAATCATTCTTATTGCTATAAAAACTATGGTTACTGATTATTAACTTGTAATATATTTGACTAATTTAGTACAACCCTATAGTGTAGTAGACATGGTCCTAAACTAGTAGACGGTGAGTTGCGAGTTTGAGCCCTGGTGTGATAGTTTGGAGAGAGAGGGTGCCAGTTCAAGTGCAGGCTTGTCACGTGACCGTGGTACAAAATTACGATCCCATCGCTAAACCTTCTTCGAGTGAGCTCGGTTCCTTTCGGCATTCTGTCAATAGCCCACGTGTTGCCTTATAGTGTGTGTGTGTACGACGTTAATAAATTCTCACTCTCTCATTCGCAAAAGCCTTTAATAGTTATCTACGATCGAGGGAATACTAGAACTGTGTTAGATTTAAACATAATTTACCTTTATATTTATATAAACTAACCCGACGAAAGATAATTACATTAAGAAAATTTTCTGCAAACATATATACAAATTTCGGTGGGATCGTGAGAATTTTCTTTTAAGTTTATTTTTTTTACTATAGTATGTACGTTGATTTTTACGTATTCTGTATAAGAATCAATTTGAAATATAAAAAAAAAATAAAAGATACATAATTTAAAAGAAAAAATTCGACCAATTTCTAAGGTAAAATTCATAATTTTAAAATTTATAAAAAAGTGTCCCCCCCATAAATTATAATAATTACTATCATTAGTACTTACAGAGGTTATATCAACATTCCACCTTTTCTGCATGACGCAAGATTAAATTTTATTTTTAATTCGCTTTAAATGTAAAAGAAATAAAAATTGGAAGGAGGAAAAATTGACTTCGTGAAAAGAATTTGGATTTTATTACAGTTTTTGAAGACACAACACTGTAAGAAATTAATTTTTTTATAAGATTATATTCAAAGCATCGTTTGAATAGTAATTGCACTCTCAAGATAGATAATTTTTTTAAAAAAAATACTTTTTCAAACCTTTGAATCTTTTTTTTAAAATAAAGTGCGTAGTAAAAACAATTTTAAAAAAAACCATTCAAGAGAAAAAATTTGCTGAAAATAAAGACTTACATAATATATTCAGTTGAGCTCCTTGACTAGCCAAAGATATTCCGGTGGTAACATTGGTGGCAATGCACTTAAACTCTCCTATGTCTTTCGCAGGGTCAACTCTGGTGAAATGCAAATTACTGCCCTCTTGATATCTACGCGAAGTATTGGAGACGGGATCGCCGTTCAGAGTCCAGTAAAACACGACATGCTTGCTGTTGGAAACTCCACATTCTAAAGTAACCGACTGACCCTTCCGAACATCTTTGTCTTGGGGGTGAGGTTGGAAATAGTAGCTGTCTTGTCCAGTAGTTGGAGTCAATAGACACAAAAAGCCTGTAAACAAAGAGGAATTTGATGAGAGATTAACACTTTGAAGTCATGTACACCTAAAATCTGCTTTTACACAATAAATGCTTTCCTAAAAAAATATGCACACAAAAAAATTCGTGTAAAAAATATTTTGTATCTATTGGAAAATGGAAAATTTGTTCTAATTCTAAGAAATTATGTAAAAATAATAATAAAAAAATGACAAAAAAAAAAACCATTAGCAGAGGCGTAGCTACCGCCGTATCAATGATACGGGGCCCCAAACATATGTAACTACAGTCCCACTAACAGGGCTCCCATGTCTAAAAAAGGGCCCCGAAGGACTTTTAACGCAAAGCCCCCTCAAAACTAGCTACGCCAGTGACCATGAGTGTTTCTTTATATTAGGATTTTAAACTTTTTATTGGATAAAGAGTGCGCATGTATCATGCTAAGTTAACTGTGACTTGAAAAGAAGGAAAAACAAAACAGGGGTCACTAATTCGTTATCAGAAAAATTAGGCAACATTACGATTACCGTAAAATCCGGCGTATAACGTGCACTTTTAACACAAAAAGTAAGATCGAAATTTACGGGTGCGCGTTATACGTCAGGTATAAAAATGAGAGCTTTAAAAATAAGAAAATATGAGCATAGAAAAAAAAAATTAAGACCCCTACATGCATTGGAATACTGTTTATTAAAAAAAAAAATGGCATTCATTGTGAACTTAAAGGGTTGTAGTTCTAAAAGTATACTAATGTTTTCTAAAACTTGGAATGATACCTCGAATAAATGACTTCAAAACATAACGAGTATTGCACATGCACATTTCAGGTTTCTTCGTAAAGAAGGGGTAAATACGGCGAAAATGCCTAAAAATTAAAAATTGCAGCTTGAAAGTATAGGTGCGCGTTATACGGCGGTGAGCGTTATACGCCGTATTTTACGGTATATATTCGTTGTCATTTTCTGAAAATAAACACATGCGTTTACGTAGAGTTAGAGTTATATCAACATCGCACAATCAAGTAACATAGGGGCTTGTAATTTTGAACCACGATCAAGTGACGAGGACACCTGAGCTGGCACCCCCTCTCCAAAGTACCACACCACGCCAACGGAAGGATTTCGAGCTCGATCGATTTCACAAACATTAGTCTCCTCAATAAAGTGGCACCATAATTCAAGTTCGCGACACGCCGGACACGAGTTCATAACCATAACCACTAGGCCACCATACGTTTGAGTGAGACAGTACCATTACAATCACTCAGTGGCGCACACAAGGGTTGAGACTCCTCCCCCCCAACCCTTGATTTTTTTTCCGATTGATTATAATTCTAAGCATATAGTACGTAGAATTTAATTAAATATTTGTTGTTAATGACTAATTTTATTAATTAATGCTAATTATTTATTCAATAATCAATTTTTTTACTGTTTTTGTTGCCGAAAATCGACAAAATCAAAAGAAGCATGATACAAGAATGGTGTACTTTCGACCCTTCACCCCCCCTTTGAAAAATCCCTGTGTGCTCTACTACTATCACTAGAAATGTTACGGTTATCGTCTTCATGTTCCAATAGTAAATTTTTTTCTGTAATTTCTCGAACAAAATTAATGAATTAAAATCTTAACAAACCTCCTGCGATGTTCCAGTGGATTTAAGAACTAATTCAGTAATTAATAGCTATGTTTTGGCTAAGCTATTGTTTAATTCCTGTAAGAGGACATTAATAACATCAGATCACGTTGATACTTACTTCCCAGCTCGTTCCTCATTATTATCATGTTTTACAAAATGATTATAGCCGATACAGCAACATTAGGGGTCTTCTTTTCCTTTTTTTTTTGAGCATATGCTTTCCTTCTTAAGGAAATAACATTAATAATACAGCTAGAGATATCTGGTCTGTCCAAGCAGCTTGTATGCTAATCAGCCAGAGTTTAGAACACTAGATTAGTATCTCTTCGTCATGTGTCGTTTTTATTATTTATTCTTTCAAGTACCGAAATCGTCAAGTTTGGAATCGTGAGCTGGACATCTTGATATTAGCAAAGAAACCTATTCCACATTGTCATAAAATTTGAGGAATTTTCACAAATGGAAATCGTATTACATTCCTTTGTTTCCATTATCAAAGTTACAAAAATAAAAGTAAAGCAAAAAACTTTCTTCTTAGGATTTGGGTCGATCGTGTTAAATCAAATTAAGTCATTAAAACAGAAATTTTTCTTCTAATTCGTGTTAAATCAAAATCGTACAAAAGAATTCGCGTAACAGCGGAATTGATTGTATTATATTAAATTATTGTATAAAATTTCTTATAAATTATTCAGAAATTTATGATGTTTAATAACAAAGATTTAAGGTCTAAGACAGTCATCGCCAAGCTTATGAAGCTTCCGAACTACCGTACAGTTATAAACTACTTGTGAGCTATCAACCAAAAGAATTAACAACTTTTATACGAAAAAAAGACCCTTGCATTTGTTTAGAGCCTGTAAACTTACATTCCTAGTAAATATGAAATCAATTTTAATGAAATTCCTAAATAACAAAAAGAAAATGAAATTAAATTGTACATAAGTAAAGAAAATAAAGGGTTTAGTTAGTAATAAGAAAATAAATGTCAAATATTTTTTATTAGACTTATCAACTTTAATGAAAAAAAGGTTGGAACTTTTTGTCATCAACAAGTTTTTTTTAATGTAATGGCTGCCATATTCCAAATCAATACACTGCTCATCAATACACTGCACTTAATAAATTTCATACAAGGTAAAAGAAATCTCACCCAGACAGTGGCTCACACAAGGGCTAGGGGATCCTCGAGTCCAGATCCCCCCAAAAGCCCCTTTGATTTTTGTTTCAATTAATTATAATTTTATGTATGTACTACGTAAAATTTAATTATTTGTTATTAATAATTAATTTTATTAATTAATGCTCTAATTATTTATTCAATAATTAATTTTTTACTGTGTTTTGTCCCTTGAAAATCGGTAAAATCAAGAAAAATATGTTGGGCGGCGTATTGGAGCATAACACGAGAATGATGGACTTCCGACCCGGGTACCTCCCTTGAAATATTCCTGTGTGCGCTACACCCCACAGATATGTAGTACTGAATATTGCTTTCACTTTGAGATATAAATTTTTTAAAAAAAAAATAGCCAAATTAATTAGACCAAAATTAGGTATTTTTCTTTAGTAACAAAAGGCAAATATTTACAGAACTTGAAGAAAGCGATTTTCTAGATAAATCAGTTTAAAAACCCTCTTCCAATTCAGCATTGCATTCTTGAAAATCAAACTGTAATCTAATAATCATCTGCTAATCTAATATCTTCTCTAATTTTTGTCTTGATGACAAAAATTAGAGAACCCTTCATCATCAATTACTATAAAATGTCTACAGAAACGTTAACGCGATCTATCGAAAATATCCTCGCGAGCTACAAATAATAATCTAGTCAAATTTCTTCCGTGTAAAAAAAAAAAAATAAGTCAATTCCTACTTAGTTCAACAAAGAAAATTTTTATTTTAGCTTTTTTTTATGAAATCGTTACAATATAAATATGTATATACATATGACAGAATCAGAGTGAGAGTGTGAGCTAATAGTAGGAATTGAAGAAGAGAGATTTGTTTTATAAGACTGCAACTGATTATAAGGGAAGAGATGGTGTTTATAGATTTGTATGTATATATAGGTTACAAAAAAAGTTAAATGGAAGTCGAATTAAAATATTTTGCAAACCTGTTAACAGTGCCGATTTAAACTCATTTCGGGCCTTGGGCCACTTTGCACTGGCAAATAGAAATTTATTTTTTATCCAGAAAATCTGGTTGTCTAGCT
Organism: Trichonephila clavipes; assembly: GCA_019973935.1. Classification (NCBI taxonomy): domain Eukaryota; kingdom Metazoa; phylum Arthropoda; class Arachnida; order Araneae; family Nephilidae; genus Trichonephila; species Trichonephila clavipes. The sequence continues at coordinate 226,801 of BMAU01017522.1, read as the reverse complement.
TAACCGGGTCCTCCCGGCCATAGGCGCTCTTCCAAAGGATAAACTGGCACTGCCTATTAACCACCTTTTTTCCGAAAATTTCTTTAATTTTATGCAAAAAAAAGTCGGATTTTTTTATATTTAAAAATATTTAAAATGCACAGAAAATTTTGAAAAATTCGGCTTTTTCAGAACATTTTATCTCAAATGGACACCAACGACTTTAGTGAAATGTTTTTAAATATCCATCAAGAATAAAAGAAAAATGACGTTTTTTATGCAAAAACAAACAAGGCTGTTTATTTATTTCGAAATTGCTTCAAATTCAAATGAGGGGCCACTAAAATGCCTTTAGAGGGCCATCCGAGGCCCTCTAACGGGTTGAAGACTCGTAGCTTAGATTATCAATTACTCCGTTAAAAACCAGAAGGTAAAATGATGTTATCGTGTCTCAATTGCTTTGTATAAGAAACATCTCTAATGCATTTTTGTTTTCTATTCCCTTTTCACAGAACAAACCATTAAATAAGATGGCTCAAATCATTATGATTAATAGTTACGATAAATCAAAAACAATTAGGAAACCATTGATCGCTATATACAATGGAATAGATTCATTCATTCAATATTGTTATCCGAAGATAGCGTCGTTTTAAGTCAATTATTTTCCCTCTCATTTAACTGTTTACATTTTAAAATCAATCATGTGCATTTTTCTGATGGAAAAAGAATTTAAGTAAATAACATGCTTTATAAAAATGCTTTCTTTTGATGCTGCTTCCAGTTCCATAAACATCCCATAGACGCCAAAATATTTTCTCGTTTATAATAACGAAAATATTTTATAGCAAAACTTTTGTTCTAGCATAAAACTATGTGAACAACGCAGGCACCACGGCTTGAAACTTCCATTATTCGGAACAAATTACAGCCGCCATTGTTTGAAAGCAATGATTATCTCAATTTCAAAAAGGAATCCCGCACTTTATCGTGAGTTATATCAGCCAGTATATCAAAATTCCTCCCCCCCTCTTCATCTTTTTCTATTTATTTATTTTTTATCCTCAACAAGAAAAAGGGGGTAAGACTCAAAGACATAGGGAAAAAAATTACACACGGCAAACAAGAGAGTATAAATATCATTTAAAAAAATGAAAAAGCATCAAAAGACAAACAAAACAATAAATAAGGGCAGTTTAGCCGGAAAATGGCGTTTGCAGTCCGCATAGCGTGACCACCTGTTGTGACGTCACCTGCCCGTCATCACTCATTGCTGATGATTAACGAGAGTGGGCGTGGCTTGACCGAGACCTTCGGAAAGAAAAAGAAAGCTTTTTCTCATCTCAAGCATTGACCGAACATCTCAGGGGAGAGCGATCTTCGCCTGTTATTTCCTCCTAAGCATCTTTTTAACCTCGAGGCCAGATTTGAGTAAAAGAAGGCGGGAGATGGGATTCCATAATTTTATGTTCGAGAGAGGTCTAGCAGCTGTGTGGAAAAGAAAAGACGAAAAATATGAAAATTGGATTCTCTCTGGTGTTTGCTCAACTCAAATGCAAGCCGAAGAATGAGCAATTTTCGAAACCTTTGCCTTCCACGTGGATGCTTTCTTGTAGCTGACAGGTGGATCCCTTTACAAGTCGGTTTTTGCGGTTGTTGCTTTTGCTATTCTGTGCTCAGCGTGAAGATAAGATACGCTTGGAGGACTTTAAGATATTATGTATCTAGCAATTGAAGATAGAGACCTCGACCAGCTTCTACTTTTACAAGAAAAAATAAATATAAATAAACCGAAAGAATGTCTGTGTTACCGTTAAAAAGGTGTAATAAAGGCGTTACTACATAGAAAGAAATTTAACAAAATAAATTAACTCAGTTTTTTCTTGAAAGAAAAAAGGTCTGGAAAAACTGATACTCCAACACTACCCAATAAATCTGCAAATATAACTAGGTATTCTCTAAACCCAAAGTGGTCATTAAGACGATCGCTATCGACCGGTGGACCACCAAGACATTTTGGGGGGACCGCCCGAAGATTAACAGTTAGAAATTATATCCCGAGATTGGCGGACAGTATGCAAACTAAGTCTTCGAGTGACTACGACTACAAGAACCAATTTTAGATGATAATGTTTTATTTTTTATTGTATTTTGAATTGTTTGATTGTGAATACAATACATCATTTTGATATTATTATATTTGTGGTTGTTAGTATTATGTTTGTATCTTACGTTTCGCTTTAAAAGAGAAAATTTCTTTATAGTAGTTATGTAGGTAAGTACATATATTTCGTATTTATTATTAAGTTATAGTAAATATTGGAGACCTTTTTCTTAGCTCACACCACACCTACGCTATGGAGTGGACCGCAAAACCTGGAAAAAATTAGAAGTAGCCCGTACCCTGGGAAAGTCTGCCCGCCCCTGCAATTAACTAATGATAAACCTTTAAAATGAAAAATAAACAATTGGATGTCAAAATAAGTTCGTTGTCTTAACGGATAATAAATAGTCTCTAGAGAAATATATTACATATTACGAATCGATAAATTTATAAATAAAGAAAAGCACAACACAGTGGGGAGTACTGTTGGGGAAGGGGGTTGAACCTTCAAAACCCAGATTTTTAATTTTGAGCATTAAGTTGCCTTGGCGCATTCGTCTACTTTTTACAAAAAGCTTGTTAGTTAAAAAAAAATTAGAATTTTTTAACACTTTAACCACTGTTCTTCAAAATAACTAGTTAAATCGTATACAATAGTTTTACATACTTTAAATGACTTAGGCCATTCATGAATACCTAGTTATTTTATGAAAAAATAAACTCCATTATTTAACGGCAGCATACATCATACTGTGAAGAGATGTATAAATCATACAATCTAATCTTGTATTGTATCATTGCCCAATAAAACACAAGGATTCATGAAAAACTAAATTTCTTCAATCACGTGATTAATTTTAAAAAAAAAACACCTAGAGATGATTTTAATTCGTGAACATATGCCATGGTATCTGAGTAGCCATAGTTGCGAAATGGTGGTAAAAATTATTCCCGTCGAGTGAATCGTAGGTTCGAGTCCTGGTGCCATTGAAGACTCGTCGTGTACAAAGGCTGACTGCGATAAAATTTTAGAGGCGAAAGGTTCTGACGTTGAGAAGGTATGGAAGTTGGGAGTTGTGTGTCAGTTGAAGCGTCGTTTCTCATTACTTGACCATGGTTCAGAATTACAAAACCAGTTACCAGGGGCGTACACAAGAATTCTTTAGGGGGGGAAGGGGTCGAGGGTCAAAAGTCCACCATTCTCGTATCATATCCCAATACGCCACCAAACATATTTTTTTCATTTTGTCGATTGTCGAGAACAAAAAACAGAAAAAATACATTGCTGAATAAATATAATTAGCATTAATTGATACAATTAATTTTTACAACAAATACTTAATTCAATTTTACGTTCTGTATATGATTACAATTATAATCATCTGTATATGATTACAATTATAATCATCTGTATATGATTACAATTATAATCATCTGTATATGATTACAATTATAATCAATCGTGGGTTTGTGTGTGCTTTACCCCCCTCTCCTCCCTTCCCGCTTATACGCCACTGTCGGTCGCCAGTAGCTCTTGTGTGGCTTCGAAGTGTGAGATTAAGAATCAATCCTTCAATCAAAGCTGCGAATCAAGCAAATTGTGTGAGAGAATACCTTATAAATAATGCAAACATAAAATTATTTGGCAAGTATGCCCTTCGACTTTATCTTAAACGAGACTATCGGCAACAGGCGTAGCATTTTCGAAATGCTAAAAATGAGGAGGATAACTTTCAAGAACTTCACTTCACTCTCCTAACTTGTAGATAACGTGAAGATTTAATTCCTGCCTAGAATTTTGCATGTGTCGTGATCAGTTAGTTATATGATGTCAAAATGCAGTGAATTAAAAAAAAAATGTATGCAATAATGGCAGTACATGTCAAAAATTCATGATATGTAAAAATAAAAATTTACTTCCAGACACTACTAATCAATTTTTTTAAATATTCCTCCCGTCGGAAAAGTCGAGAGATTAACACGAATTACAAAAATAAACTAAATCGTGAAAGGTACGACGGAAAAAAAGCGTCGCCCAGACGGTAAGGTATGCAGACTACTTTTGATCAGCATGATCAGTTGCGGTTACAGAAGGGGAAAACCACGAATCCCAGGTAGGGTGTGGAACAGTCTTATCAATGCGTGAGATGGGAGAAGCCATACCATTGCATTCAAATCATTAGAAGAAACGTTAAACACAAATCGTCTGTAACTTGAAGCCAGTGGCGTAACGTACACCCCCCGCATCGCGGGGGGGAGGGCTCTAGAGGGCCCACAGCCTGACTATCGCCAAGTACCTACCCTTTGTAAAATCTAACTTGGGGGCTTAAAACCTGACTTTGCAGGGGGGCCCAAGTGTTCTCCGTTACGCCACTGCTTGAAGCATCTACACCAGTGATTCCCAAAGTGGTTTATATAGACCCCTAGGGGTCTATGATGACTTGCAAGGAGTCCACGTCAGCGAAAAAATAATTTGGGGTTCCATGAAGTGTAAATGGGGGTCCTGAAGTAGTTGCTTTCATCAAACCAGATTGTGACTTTAACCTTTAAAAAAATTTTGATCTAGTGGAAACCAGATTTTAACCAGTTTAACTGATTTATTTACTAAATTTAGTGAGGTTAATTTGTACTAACTAGGGGACAGCATAGATTTTATTAAGACAAGTACCATTTCAGCACTCCTTCCCAGAATTAAGCTAAAGTATAAAGAATATCGTGAAAAAATTTAAAAATTTTTTTCCTAGTGAGAGGAATTTCAGTGAGAGTTAGTCTACCTCAAAAACAAAAGAGAAAAAAAAAAGAGAAAGAAAGAAAGGGGGGAAAAACGGGACACTTACTTAGGAGGTTTAGGGTTAAACCCGACTAGGTGATATTAAATGTTGAAAACTTGTTATTGAAGCACCAGATTAATTCCTTTCATTAAAAGCATTTGTTTGTTATTCAGTTATTTTATGTATTAATTTAATTTTAACTTAATTCGTTAACATGTGCTCCTTAAGTTATAAGGCTGTGCTTCCCTAGTTCGAAATTTCTTTTAAAATAAGTAGTAGTACACACACACACGCTGTGTCAAAAAGATATTTAAGTTGATAAATTTGCAAAAATTCAATATTAGCTAAGCAGGGTCTACCTGAAACCGAAAAGCATGGCAAGGGGTCTATGAGACAAGAAAGTTTGGGAACCTATGATCTTAACACTAAAATTAATTTGTAGCAGTATTCGGAATTTTTCAAACCGTGTCCAAAATCCAGATTCCTGCCTTTCATTCGAGAAAATTCCTCTGAAATACATAAAATTACATGCTGTGGTCCTCAATCCCCCCGGCCGCTACCGGTCAGTCGATCAAATGGATACCGAGCCGCCCAAGGAACATTAAATTATTTTGTTTTTATTTACTGTAGTATATTTCTCTCGGGTTTTGTGCGACTTTCCATGTTAAATCACTTTAAACTCCATGTTAAATGACTTCAAATAAATTTTTCGGTGTAACTATATTTTATTCTGAAGGCATATTTAAGTAAAATAAAACTAAAATTATTAAATCAAAACAATCTAAAAAATAAACAATCAACATTCCCCCTCCCCACTCAGCTAAAATTATAAGACGTTGACCGGTCCGGGGCGATGAAAAAGTTGGGTTTCACTACATCAGATCTTCCAACACCTTACAGAAGAGCACTGTTTTTCCACACTACCTTTTCACGAATTATAATCTTAATTGACCACTGGGCACAAAAAATGCTTTTTTTTAAAGTTACTTCTCAAACATTTTAAACTTTCTTTTCCCGTTTCACATTTTTACTATAAATATGAAGTGGCGCATATCCGAAGGACAGAACCCGCGACCTTCGGTTCCGTAAGCACATAACATATCACTAGACCAAAATGATCATTTCAGTCAGGAGGCTGTTACTGGCTTATATAGATACCACCGCTACAAATATTTGTAATAGAATGAAAATTAGATTTCATGTTTTGAGTGAATAAATGTAAAACAAAAGTTAAAATAAAACTTCCAAAAGCAACTTTCAAGAAATAAGTATTATTTGCTTCATGTGACGATTAGAACATCCTTACATATAAGAAACCTTCGAGTAATGTAAAAAAACTGATTCAAAATCTTTTGTTTACTTTTCCAGTACACACAACACATGTTTTCTTTTCTCCTTTTATTACTCTCAATTTCTCCTTGAACAAAAAAACCATGAATATTTTTGATTGCTAGAAATGTTCTACATGGGGTCTTGAATACATAATTTTGTCAGATTTAAATTTTAAGGGAACTTTCGGTTATAACTTATCCATACAACTTTAAAGAAAACTGTAAGCAGTGAGTGAGTGAATATTAACGTCGCACTGTTCAGCTACACGAGGGCTTTTGGCAACGGACCTCGTAATTTTGAAACATGGTCAAGTGACGACGACGATACCTGAGCTGGCACCCCCCTCTCCTAACTCCCACACCACACCAACGGAAGGACATTTGAGCTCTCGACAGATTTAACGTGCATCGCTCCCCTACACGGAGGGTCTTCAGCGGCACTAGGTTCGAACTCATGACATGCCTACCACGAGCCACTAAAATTGCAAGCATACATGTTCCCTTTGTATTTTAAATTAACATTCTAATATTTTTCTATTTTGGCTCAATAAATTTAAGGTACTTATATATTATACCATCGACCAATTCCGTCAAATCAAAGGAAGTCTTCAGATTGTGATACCCCCCCCGGTGAACATCTCTTTGGGTATCAGCGTGAACTAGAGGTGTAGGATTAACGGAAGAACTAGAAGAATACATTATTTTAATATGACTTTATTAAGATATTTAAATCCTTCAACAAATTAGATTATAATAATATATATATATATGAGAGAATCTACGGTGGCAAAACACACAATATACATATATAATACCGAATTAACCTAACCCAGACCACTATCAATAACTGACTAGCTAAAACTCAATTCCAATACTAACACAGATCCTAATATTAAATAGTCAATCCTACCTTACTGTAGTTTGAAGAAACGACCACATCTTAGATGAAGCCTTGTAAATACTGTAGTGCAATGGTTATGCACCTTGACTCAATGGATCTCTATCACGTATGATTTCTGTTCGTCGCCACATAACGTTTTCCAAAACTTCTTCACGCTTGAACCACGGATTATGTTTACATTCCTCAAATTGCCATCCCGCTTACTCTTAAGTTCTGATACTTAAAAGCTTCCTAATTTGCATCTTTCTTTCACGCTTCACTTCTTGGATTTGGTTGTAAAAGAGTTGCCATTAATCCTGGCCCCAAAGAACCCAAAGGACATGTAAACGAAAAGACGCGTGAACCCGTCACAAGATGCCGTAATATGCACAGTCAATTGTGTGGAAAACCTTTCTCACATATAACAATAATTGTATAAGCAACGATATATAACAGAAATGGGCGACGTCATTTGAATTAGCAAATCTTTCGATATATCAAAATTGGTCATGGCAGGTATGTCAAACTCGCGGCCCGGTCAGTATATTGGCACAGAATAGTAAATGATAAAATATCAAAATTTCTCCCGAAATGGGCAAGATAGTAGCAGAGGTGAGATGCAAAGTGTCAGAAAATAAACATTAATTTTTTTTTTTTTGTTCTTTCATTTATGTTTATTATAATGTATTATTCGAAAAAAAATTATGTTTCTATGAATATTGATCTTTTTTGCGGCTCACCCAAAGTTAAACCTGGTTTATTTGACCCAAGTTAGCCTTTGAGTTTGACACCCTTGGCTTAAGGTATAATACGTAAGTACCAATTGATCGATTGATTGAATATTAACGTCGCACTGTTCAGCTGCTACACGAGGGCTTTTGGTGACGGACCACGTAATTTAGAACAATGGTCAAGTGACGTGGACGACACCTGAGCTGGCACCCCCTCTCCTAACACCAACGGGAGGACGTTTCAGCTCTCGATAGATTTAACGTGCATCGCTGCCCTACACGGCGGGTCTTTAGTGGTACTGGGCTAGAACTCGTGACAAGGCAAGCCACGATCCGATACCTATACCACTCGGCTACCGCAGCCATACGTAAGTACCAAATTTAATTCTATTATGTTTCGTTACGTAGTAAGGCATAGTGAATTAATGAAAGGAAATCTCACATTTTTTTCATAGTTTTAAGCCTAACATTTGAATAGAATTCAAATTCGAAACACTGTTTCCCAAGTTTACGAAAACAACACTAGCTCTGCAATATTGGTATAAATTCTTAAAACTGAAACATATAGATCTGCTTATTAAACCGCGCTTTTAAAACTTTCAACAAATGCGCGATTTTTTTTTTTTTTTTTTTTTTGCTTTAAAAATCAAAACGAGATTAGAGAATAAGAAACGAATATGAAACGTTCGAGTACCATACTCAAGAAAATGAATTGCTTCCAAAGAAAAGAGTTGTATATCGAAATAGGCTGCTGTTTATGTGATAATTAAATCAGAACATGGTGAAAATCGTATAACACGAAACTTGAGGGACTGGAATATTTTTTCGTGTTAAAAAAATTTCGTGAAAAGGGATATTACAAAAAGAAAGAAAAAACATATTCAACAAAATTAAGTTTATCACAGTACATTTTATTTACATAGATGTGCATATAATGCATGTATTTAATCAATGAAACACACAAAAACATTCACAAGAACTTAATGAGATTTAATACAAAATTTCCAAGTTTTTTGAAAAACAAAACATTTATTGAGTTTTTGGGAAGTAATCTGATATTTTTCTCTTTCCATTGTCTTTTTTAACAACAAATTGTTTGATGTCGTCCATTTTTTTATTCATTTCACCATTGGAATATGTGTCTAAATAACTGCGCATACTTTTCATTATGTTCCTTGTTTCGGATGATGTGAGAACAGGAGCTGCATTATTCATTTTATTTTCGTCACCGGAATCAGCATCAGTGGCGTAACGTACACACCCGCATTGCGGAAGCGGAGGGCAGGTGCTCTAGGGGGCCCAAAGCCGGACTGATACGTACGTATTTGGGATTGGGGCCCAAAACCTGATTTTGCAGGGAGGCCCTAGTATTCTGCGTTACGCCACTGATTTGCAACAATTACATTTCTTGAGCTTTGAACAAACTCCAAAATGTCTTCGTCTGCCATAATTGGGGCTGTACTCACAAATCATTATCTACTGCAACAATTTTTTCCTATGATAGAGTAGGACAGTTCACAATAATTCAGATACTTTCTCAAACATTTCATTAAGGTATCCGACTACGTTCGGAACCGGGATTTTAAAAAAGCGCATAAATGGATAATTTTCATGATATTTAGAGTCACTCAGATTAAAATACATGCATAAAATTGTTTTAAGGACATTGACAAAAAAAAATTTATTTAAATATAATATTTTAGCAAAAAATTAACTTGGAATAATCTTTTTTCCAAATGTTCTCCTTTTGTGAAAAATGCTTCTATTATATTAATATTTTGCCTCTATATAGCTCAGACCTCTGTACAGAGGCTCAACTAGAAGTTTTGAAAAATTCACATTATTTTCAGAATTACCACCAATTGAAATAATTATCGGCAATTTTTTTTCTTAAAATTGCTCCCCTTTGTTGTCGTAAATTATGAATAAACCCACTTCTAAGTTATATATTTCAAAATTCTAGTTGAGCCTCTGAACAGAGGTCTGAGCTACATGCAGGCAAAATATTATTCTAATAGAAGCATTTTTCACATAAGGAGAACATTTGGAAAAAAGATTATTCTAAGTTAATTTTTTGCCAAAATATTATATTTAAATAATTTTTTTTTTTGTCAAAATGTCCTTAAAACAATTTTATGCATATAAGTGACACTAAATATCATGAAAATTATCCATTTATGCGCTTTTGAAAATCACGATTCCGAGCGTAGTCGGATACCTTAAGTATCTGGTGTTTTCCATATTTTATTCATTCCCAGAAGGGAAAGCTTTTCGTGTTAAGCGATTTTCGCTTCGTATTAATAAAAGAAAATGCATGAAAATGCATAATATAGTGAAATTCGTTCAACGCGAAAACGCTTAAGACGAAAATCGGTTGACATGAAATAATACAACAGTCCTGATAAACTACTTTTTTTCCCATCATACATAATTTTTCTTTTAACACGAAACGAAAATCGCTTAACACGAAAAGATTTCTCTGTTGGGAATGAACAAAATACGGTAAACACCAGCCACGCAGGTGAGATTTAAGAGGGTGTGAAATGAGAGAGAGGTGGTTTTCATATGTTTCGTAAAAAGGAGGCTAACTTCGATTTGAAACACCCACGAAGTAGCCTGTGGGATGAGCCAATTTTGTGTGTTTATCTAATCTACTTTCACCCTCCCTACAAACACCACACAAAAACATCCGAAATGAGAGAACATCATGAAAAAGAGTATGCGCAGTTATTTAGACGCACATTCCATGGGTGAAATGAATAACAAAGTGGGTGACAGGGAACAATGTGTTGACTATTTGATACTAAAAAAAACAATGCAAACAAAAATACCTGATTATTTTCCAAAACTCAATAAATGTTTTGTTTTTCAAAAAACTTGAAAATTTTGTATTACATTTCATTGTGAATGTTTTTGTTTCATTGATTTTTATAAAATACATGCATATATACATATCTATGTAAATAAAATGTGCTCTAATAAACTTAATTTTGTTGAATATATATTTTTTCCCCTGCAATATCTCTTAAGACGAAATTTTTTTCACGAAAAACTATTTCAGTCCCCTTAGTTTCATGTTAAACGATCTTCACTGCAGTTTGGGAAGGTCCCCTTGAACCTCACTTTGAGAACGAGAATAAGTAGGAGTCAGATAAGAACCAGTAGCCATTTTTATAAATAACTTTCTTTATTTGGTAATCTTTCCCAAATAGAATCAAAGACTTTTAATAACAAATATATAAAGAAATAGCTATATGAGGTTTAAACAAGGGTATTTCCTTTATATTAACTTAAATATTTAATGATCCAATTAATTAACAATTAGAATATCGATCACGCAGAGATTACCACGATAAGAGATCCCAGAATTATATTCTATAATGTTCTTATTGAACATTTAACTTTAATCTCGCTCCTAATATAAATCTTAAGTGAGACTTCAAATATAAATTAATATTTACCACACTGAATCTCAAGTCTTCTGGAGATTAAATTATCCAACAAGAAATCTTCAATTATAAATTTAACTTCACTATTATCACTTTCTGCTTCAATCTCTCTCTCCTACTGCTCTAACTTTACGATTCCGTTTAACTTAAATACTTTATCTAATCTGCATAACAAGGAATCCTGTCCTCTCTTTGGAGCTGATTGGAAATAGGTAGGGAATTAAATTTTTCCCTAAAAAAGACAACTCAGAAGGTTAGTGATAAAGTTCCGTATAGATTTGTCACAAGTTATTCGGGGCCGTTGTATTATTTGGTGTTAACCGATATTCCGTGTTAAGCGTTTTCTCGATAAGCATATTTCACTGTATATTAATTTCGATAGAGGAGATTTTCCAAAATATGGTTTTATTCTTTGGCATAGAAGAAAGACATTTCTATAACAAAAACAATTCTTAACGATATGGATGAAACATATTCTGGCAATTCACTTTGCCATAGCCAAGAGACAGGCGATTGAAATTCTACCGAATTCTACGAATATTTATGCCCATTGTTCTTACCGACTCAGCCAGTCCTAACTCATAACCATCTTATCTACTCGTGGTCTTTTAGAACAGAGAAAGCAATCGAGGATGAACTTCAGAAAAATGTTTCTGCTTGCATGCTTCGTCAAAGAAACAACAAAACCTTTCAAAAAGATCCCTCCCTAAAAAAATAAACCGAAAATATATAAACCATATCCAAATGAAAATTACATTACTTAAAAACCAATTTCGAAATTAAAGTTACAGATGCAGTCGAGAGAGAGAGAGAGAGAATTACAGTGTCAACAGCAACAATTTTCGCAACCGAGACAAGTTTGTAATTGAGTTGTATAAGTTCATAACAGGTGAACGAATAAAATTTTCACCTGCTCGTCCTATCGAAACCATTACGAAGAATTGGCACGCAAGATATCACACTTGGCAGCCATTTCTGGAAAGAAATGGTGTTAATGGAAGGCGAAAAAAACACTTTATATACGTTTAACACTTTCAATTTCCATTATTAATGTTAAACGTTACACAAGCTACGGTATGTAAAATTTGATACATTCGTCAAGGAAACCGGAGATAATCAAATAAGTATTAAAAGCTAGCATTTACATTCAATAGGTATCATGTTGGTCTTTTACTTCTCATGTAATTTCTTCAGGGAAAACACAGAGTAGGTGTTGTGGGTGGTTACTCTTGGCAACGACCAGATAGATATGCGTGTCTAGTGTGTTCCGTGCAAATTATTAAGACTCCGCCCACAGTTACTTTGCTTTTACGCTTTGGTCTGTGCCGTTCGATCAATACAAAGCAGAACAGTTTCCTTTGCGTTTGAAGTTTCTTTTTTTTTTTCTGTTATAAAATACCTTTTATCAGAAGTAGGCAGATTAGGAAAGCGAGAGAGAACGCGATTTTAACATTATCAGGTGAGTCAGCAGAAGCGGAAGAAATTTTCTAAATCGGGAAATGGCTTCTTAAGTACGGTGCTCATTCACTTGAAAATGAGCATTTCTTTTAAGAGAGAGGAATGAAGATTTTTATGAAGGTTTTTAGATTAAAATGAAATAAATACATCTCTTTAAAACTAATTAAATCACAGTTCTAAACAATTACAACACGATGACTGAATCAGCGGAAACCGTGGCCCCTGAAAAGTTGGTGAAAAACTATTCCTAGCGTCCAACTAGTGGCGCAACGTACGAGGTGTGGTACAAAAAAAAATGAGACTGGTCCAATAAATCATTATACTAACAAAATTAGTTTTTTTGTGACATCATCACCTTCAAAGTAGTTCCCTTCAGCATTCACACACTTCTGCATTCGGTGCTACCATTGCTGGTAACAGTTCTAGAACGAGGTTTTTGAAAGGCCCTTCAGGAGATTTTCCGTTTTTGTTTCAACCTCTTCAACTAAGGTAAAATGGATTCCCTTTAAGCAAAATTTAACAGTAGGAAGTAAAGAAAAAAAGTCTCATGGGGGGTAAATCAGGTGAAAAAAAGAGTATGCCTCATCACAGTAATGTTTTTGCTAGTCAGAAACTGCTTGACAGATAGGGACGTGTGAGCGGGTGCATTGTCTAGGTGCAACAGCCAGCCATCACTGCCCAATTCTGGCATTTTTTCCCCTAACTTTTTCACGAAGTCTTTTTGTAGTACTTCAATGTAGTACAGTTGATTAACAGTCTGAACACTGATGTGAGTGGGAACCCAAATTCGTTAAATCCAAAGACGGTCCCCAATCCGCAATATGCGGCCAATAGTGGAAAACCCTTTCAGCGTGTACCCAAACACAATAATAATTCTGACCAGCATTAGACGCGAAACTGGTCGTAGGTATAATACTTAAATACCAACGTTGCGTGTATTCAACTCAATTGAAAGAAATTATAAAATCAAAGCCAGCAATACATTTTGAATATAAACAAAAAAGTAAAATTAAGAAAAAAAATGATTTGCTGTAAGTTTTCATAAATCGTGTTGTGTTTAGATTTAAACTTTATGAAAACATTTCGGGATTACTTATTTTACTATAAAGCTTACAGTTGTTTATATATCATTTCAGGAAATAACTCGGATACTCTTTACAGATATTTAAATTAAACCATACGTACTATTTCGACAGCCATATTGTCTGAATTTAGTATTTACGTTCCAAGTTCATGATAGACCTACCGTACATTTCAGTGTGTAAGTCGAGAATTTTTCGCACATTTTTAAATTGAATGTAAGGGCTTGGCGTATATACGGATCAGCTAATTTAAAAAAAAAAACGTGATTTAGAAAACTTTTAGAATTTTTTCTTTTATATTATCCGTTATCCATGCGGAAACGATAGTAATCTTTGAACTTTTTAGGTGTTCTATAACGAAAAAAGTCACAAATCCACAAATTGGTGTCAAATCTGGTTTCTAAATTGTTCGTAAAATTCGCATTCCCTCATTGGGATGTCTGGATGTCTTTTGTCCTCATGAAGAGAGTTTCTTCTTGAGAGCAGGAAACATAGGTCAACGATCACATGCCATTCACGAATTTCTCTTCCCGCTCATTTTTCAAACAAAAAAAATGGCGCAAGAAGTATGACTAGCACAGGTACTGTACGAAATAATAAATGAATAGGAAGGGGGGGGATGAGATAGTTTTAGATAGGGCTTAAACTCGTCATCAGGGCTGCCAAAAAAAAATATTCCAACTTGACAAAATTTTCGTCCGCATGTGTTTGGAAATTACAGGATCCCCTTAATTCGGCTTATATACAAGGTTTCGAAGACAAAACGCACGCTCAGTATTTATTCTGATATATATATATATACGATATTTTTAAATTAAATTTTATTTTTTGTTAATAGCAAAACAATTCATTCAGAAACGAATAAGGATTCATGTATGACTGATAATATCAGACCGCAAATCATTTCAATGTTTCAAATGTTCACGCTTTTAGTCTTAGTCACGAAATAGCAGTACATTACTTAGAAAGAAAAAACACTGAAGATCATAGGAAATGATCCATTCCATCTGTCATGGGAATCGAGTTTCGCTAACCGTGGAAAGGAAGCACTCACTCCCTTTCACTCTTTCCCACGATTTTCCATCCCACTCTCCGTTGAAGTGGTGCGGATGGGTGGCTTTTTGTCTCGGATTCGGTAACTTGTGATCACAGAGCGAGGTTCCAGTATGTAAATGAAAGAGCTGGACACCTTGGAGACCATTTTTTTTTTGCACAAAACCACATACCACTTCGTCAACTTATCAATCACGTCAAAAAAATTCAGAGAACAATAAATTATACAGGCGAAAGAAAACGCTAGTCGTTCTCGGTGTGTAATGCCTCCCCCATAGTATTGTCTCCAGCATGTTAGGACTGTTGAATTGAAAACCATCTACGCATGAGTAGTTCTCAGAAGAGTCTTATTTACGAACAGAGTTACTGTTAGTTATCAGCATTTGTTTCAGCTTTACATTTGAATGCTTCCTGAAACTTAATCAACAACGGATTTCAAGGTTATTTTAAATTTTTCATAGTTGGGAGATATTTATTGATCATAAAACTTTTTCACCAGGCACCTAAAATCTTCACCAGGCAGTGGCGCACACAAGGGGGGAGGTCCTGGGGGTCCGGACCCCCCAAAGCCCTTGGAGATTTTTTCGTTTGATTATAATTCAAAGTATATAGTACGTACCATTTAATTAAATATTTGTTATTAATGATTAATTTTATTGATTAATGCTAATTATTTATTTAATAATTAGTTTTTTACTGTGTTTTGTTCCCGAAAATCGACAAAATCAAAAGGAGCATGATACAAGAATGGTGAACTTTCGACTCTGGACCCCCTCCCCCTAAAAAATTCCTGTGAGCGCAACTGTCACCAGGGGTAGGCAAATAGTGGCCCGTGTGCAGTGAGTTTTGGGCCCTAAACCGGATCTTACAAAGGGTATGTACTTGCCGTCAGTCAGTGCTTGGGGTCCCCTAGAATCTTGCCTCCCTTCGCAAGGAGGGGGTGTACGTTACGCCACTGCCCATGTAACACATGTAACACATGTGACGCGCATGCAGTCAGAAACCCAAATGTAAAACAAATGTTTTCTATGTTTAAGTCGACATATATTTGTAAGCAAGGTTTTTTTCTTGTATGATGGGCAACAAGAGTAAATATAGATGCAAAATGGCTGACAATCACTTGCAGGATGTGAGGAGAATTTCAACCTGCAATAAAACTCACTCTTCATTTAAAAAAAAATGTAGAGAAAAGTGTGATAAGATACTTTTGACTTATTAAGGTATCCGACTGCGTTAGGAATCGTGATTTTAAAAAAGCGCATAAATGGATAATTTTCGTGATATTTAGTGTCACTTAGATTAGAAAAAAATTATTTAAGTACAATATTTTGGCAAAAAATTAACTTAGAATAATCTTTTTTCAAAACGTTCCCCTTTTATAAAAAAAATGCTTCTATAATAATAATATTTTGCTTATATAAGGTAAAGACTTCTCCATACAGTCTGAACTAGAATTTTTGAAAAATTCACATTATTTTCAGAATTACCATCAATTGAAATAATTATCGGCATTTTTTTCCCTTAAAATGTATCCCCTCTGTTGTCGTAAAATATGGATAAATCCACTTCTAAGTTATATATTTCAAAAATTCTACTTGAGCTTCTGTACAGAGGTCTGAGCTATATACAGGCAAAATATTATTATAATGGAAGCATTTTTCACAAAAGGAGAATATTTTGAAAATGGGTCAATCTATGCTCATTTTTTTTCAAAATATTGTACTTAAATAATTTTTTTATTGTAATACTATTCTTAAAACAATTTTATATATACATTTTCTAATTTAAGTGACACTAAATATCAAATATTATCCATTTATACGCTTTTGCAAAATCACGGGTCCGTTTGTAGTCGGATACCTTAAACTGATTTTGCAGATACGGCATTAGTACAATATAAATAAATTGAATATACCACAACCACTATCTCATTCAATTTATATTTATTGACTAGAGGACCCGACAGACGTTGTCCTGTACACACATCTTAAATTCAAAATAAAAGATTTTTGAATATTCGATATTGCGATCGTAACGAAGTCTGCCGGATCCAATGTAAAACATTCCAAGATCAACAATTTATAAATAAAAAATCAATTAAATAAACATTCTAAACCGAATTATAAATCTAAACCATTCTCGAGTCCACTGGAACAGACAAAGACTTTCATCAAAATCGGTCCAGCCGTTTAGGAGTTCAGTTTCATACACACGCACAGAAGAATTACATATATAAAGATTATTTAAAAAGATATTAATTAAAAACGCTAAAAAGCGTGAATCGCGCGCTTCTGCATTTTCGTAACAATAAAGACCGAGTTTGGCCAGTTTGGCTGAAAATCAATTTTCGACGCCAACTTACGTCTTTTTCAATTCCTACTATTAGCTCACGATCTCTATACATATTTTATTTGTGTGTTTTATTTATCTTCGTGGAATTTTCAATCGTTAATAAAATACATTTTAAAGCGCTCAATTGAGCTGAAATGTAATGTACATGATTATTTTGGATGACAATACAATAATTTAATTATAATTAATAAAATTAATTGATTAAAACTAATTATTTTAAAAATTACAAATACAGTCACGTTGGCGGCTTAGCGACCCTTTTGGCGACTTATGTCAAAATTTGAAAAGGTTTTTTTCTCACGTATTAAAGCATTCAGTTGAAAAGAAATTTTATACACACGATTGTTTTGGATGATAATACGATACTTTAATGATAATTAATAAAAATTAATTACCACTTAATGTTGTGATTCTGTCATATGTATATACATATTTATATTAATTGCAACTATTTAATAAAAAGTAGCTAAAATAAATTTTTTTTCTGTTGATCTAAGTAGGAATTGTTATAAACAAGTAATATAAAAAAAATTTAAATCAATATCGTTGTTACAATAATGCAGGTGAATGTTGAGTTGTATTTTTTTACTGTTTTTAATTGATATCTTTTTAACTAATTGCGATATCGGATCGAATTGTGAATCTAAACCATTCTCGAATTTACTTGAACCCACACAAAAAATTTCATCGAAATCGGTCCAGCCGTTTAGGAGGAGTTTAGTGATAAACACACGCACAGATTTTTATATATAAATATTTTCATGGTACACTGTACATCTTTTCTGAAACGCAAATGAATGTACTCAGTTTAAAAAATTGCGGCTCTCCGAACTTGCGTAGCTAGAGCTCTGTATCAAAATTCCATCGGGGACCTTTTTTAGATATGGAAGGCCCTGTTAGTGGGACTGTAGTAACACATAGTAAGGCCCCTGTAGCTCGGAGACCCCGTGCCATTGATATGGTGGTAGCTACGCCCTTGGCTCTCCGGTATCTTTCCGATTCCGTAATGTGGTCTTTGAGCTAAAACAATAGCGCACCCTTGTTCTGCATCTTTCAAAAAGTGTCAGAAAAGGAATAATTCCTTTTTTTCACATAGAATTACTATTCATCCAAAAAGGGCTTTTGGAAAAGAAAAGAAAAGAATGAACCGGACTAAAAATAACTAATTTTCAGTTTGTTACACAAGTTTGATACGCATTTACAATTCGTTGAAAATATCTTCCAACATTTACCTTTATAAAATTAATTATGGTTCTAGTGGTGACACTTACATACATGAAATAAATATTGGCATAATTTAATGAATTATATAAAAAATTGTTAATTATATGCAATTATCATTAAAATATTAAGATTTCAAAAGTCAATAATTTGGCGAACAAAAAGGATAAACCAATTCCTTAAATTCTACCAATTCTTAGAAGAAAATTTAAATTCCACCAAAAATTTATAAAAAGCTAAGATTAGTATAAGGCAATGCCAATTTTCATTTGCTTCCTCCTCTACTTTTTTATGCCTTTTAAAAATGGAATCGAGCCACTTAATAGTACATTATAATACACATAATTAATGTTTTCGTATATTTTCCCCATTCTAAACCAAAAAGAAAAATTCTGTAATAAAAAACATTTGAGCAAAATCAAGCATTTGTATGATTCTGTATACAGTGAAAATTTAATTAAAATTACAAGACAGATTTATCTTTCTCTACACTAGGTTAAATTTCATTTAAATTCAAAGCATCTGTAAATTGATTTAATAGCCCATAAAAAGGGATTTAAGTAAAATAAACACCATATACATATTTGTGCTCAATATTTAAAAAAAACATTAAAACATGCATGTAATTCCCGAAGTACTTGAAACTATTTTTTATTCACTTTCAGTAAATTTGTATTCATCGTCTACTACGCTCATGATTGTATCTCTTACAGAGCTTTTTTTTTACGATTGAAATGCTTTTGTTACGCCTAACAACAATACTATAGCTAACATAAACCAATTATAATTTTCTAACATCTTTATTAGAGTGAATCGAAGCATCCCCCTCCTGAATTTTTTTAAAATCTAACTACACAGAAAAAATGTTTTTCAGTATATAGATGGAGGAAAAAATAAAATAAAAAATTATTTGTTAAGTACTGCCACAAGGGGAATGAAACTTAGATGTTTGAGCTTTTTTTTTATGGTAAAAAATCAAAGTAATTTTTTGTTGAAGAAAAACAAGCATTTTAATGCTTTTTAACATTTAGTGCGATGAGAGGACATCTACTACATAATTACAAGAAAAAAAATATCAGGTACACATTTATTTTATCAACAATATTAAGTTTTTAAAAAGCCCCTAATGTTGAAATTACATTGCGCGATAAAAGTGAAAGACGGAAAAAAGTTTGGTTCAATCCGATTCGGTGGTGTTGGGAGAGAGAGAGCAGGAGGTAATGTGAAATGTTGCAATGTAAATTGTAGTATTCACTACTCAGTAAACATTTATCAATACTCAAGGTTTTTAAAAAAAACCATTGTAGAAATTTTTTTTTATTTTGTGTCTAAAATCTCTCATGTAACCATAATTAAGTCTTTTTTCTGTCTTTTCAAAAATTCAACCCCTATGTGGCAAATATCACAAATTTTGAGATTATTTTTTAAAATTATTTTTCTCCTAATCTCCATACCATAGAACAAGGGTGTCAAACTCAAAAGACTAACTAGGGCAAGCAACAAAGTTTAACTTTAGGTGGGCCGCAAAAGAAATCAATATTCTTAAAAACGTAGGTTTATTTCGAATTGTACATTATAATAAACATTTATAAAAGAGCAAGAAAAATTAATATTTACGTTCCTGACACTTCTCTTCTTTGCTATACTACCTTTCCTATTTCGGGAGAATTTTTTTTTTATTTTATTATATATTATTGCGTTCCCATATATTGACTGGTCGCAAAAATATTCATTGTGGCCCGCGTGTTTGACACCCCTGCCACAGAACAATGCTTCCCAACCTCTTCATCGCCATGGACTAGTCAACGTTTAATAATTTTATCGCGGCCCGCTGAAGGCTGGCCTTTCATTATTTATATTTTACGTTGCTTTGTGATTTAATAGTTTTAATTTAATTTAATTAAGCATGCCACCAGAATAAAATACAGTTACACAAAAAAATGAATATGAAGTGATTTAACCCTTTATCTACCGAAGGTAATTATAAGTGCCACTCACTTTAAAATAACATAGAATAACCAATTTTACGAATATTCTGACAATACTTAGCAGGAATATTCTTTGGAATCCACTCTTCCAAGATATATGGCAGCACGGATTCTATGAGGAGTATTTTAGCGGGGAAGGCGAATAGTTTTATAGCAGAAATTGCGTTTTCAGCGGATTGCCAAGATTATCATTTTTGTCACGAAAAATAGTTAATGTCGTAATTTAAGTGTCTTATTTTTTTTGTATGTTAATGAGGACTTTAGAAAACGATTTAACTCTTTAAGTGAACAATATGTATAATTAATTTTACAGTGGAATATCTTTAATTAATTAACTAACGGATTAAATTCCCCAAAGTTGAGTATTTTGTTTATGTATATCCTTCAATTTTCAATGTAGTGATCCAAAAAAAAAATATTGCATGAAAAAAACTGCAGTAAATCATAATGCGGTAGATAAAGGATTAACTCGGAATATAAAGTGATTTCCAATGAAAGTCTTGCAAACCCTAAAGAAATACACCACAGTAAATAAAATGGCAATAATTTAAAGTTCCTTGGGTGGCCGATACAATTTGATCTACAGACCGGTTCACGGCCAGTGGGTTGGGGACCACTGCCATAGAACATCTTTTCGGCATAAATAGGTTATGATTAATAATAATTTCCTTTCCCCCATAAAACCGCGATCCCCCTGAAAGTATATTTTCTAACAGAGAATAAATTTTAAAACTTGCCCTCGGATTAAATTTATTCATTAAAAAAAAACACGCAACAATACAAAATACACCCACCTTCCAAAACACAAAGTATTTCCACATTCAACAATTTTATAAAAAAATCAGTTGACACAGAAAACGAAAAACAGAACTGAAAACTCTCCCAACAAGGGTCTGTTACATCCACAGAGACCCACAGGCGGATTTATGATGCACTATTTATTCCATTTTTATCTTACTTATGAAGGAATACCCGAGAGAAATATCCTTTCCGCTCCGAAATCCCATTGACCACGGCCACACGAGAAGGCCAAACCTCGTCTTTTCCGCTCATATGACTCAGAAGCCTGTCCTCTGGAAGAGAGGCCCTCTCGATCGCCCCCTCCTCCCCCTTGCACTGTCCGTATCATAATTTAAGAGGCCCAGGGGGAGTTCGCTCTCTCGGAACTGGTATTATTTTTACGAGGATTTATGTTGCCTCGCTCCAGTATAGAATGGCGTATAATTTGGTCCCTTTCGATTTTTTCTCTCTCTCCGTTCTATCTTGTGTGATTAGATACCATCCCTCCATTTTTTTTTTTTTTGGTTCTCTCCCAAGAAGACTAATGCTGGTTGTAGGTCTTTTTTAATGGGACGAGAAAAAACTGTTAACATTTATAACAAGAGAATCGAATTCGTGTTGCGATTAGATTTTAATTGTTCACGAAAGCTTGTCTGCATGAAAAGTTAAAACATCTGTTACACCTATGAAATTATTATCCAGCTCGAGCAGAAGGTAATTTAAAGGAAGGTCATTTAACGTATGCCGATAGGTAGTGATTAGAAAGTTCCAAATTATTTTTTTTAAATCAAATAATTTAAGAGTGTGGATGTATTGATAGATACATCCACACTTTTACGTCACTAAAATAATATACAGAGAATGAGTGAGTGAATATTAACGTCGCACTGTTCAGCTACACGAGGGCTTTTGGCGACGGACCACGTAATTTTGAACCATGGTCAAGTGACGTGGACGACACCTGAGCTGGCACCCCCTCTCCTAACTACCACAACACACCAACGGGAGGACGTTTGAGCTCTCGACAGATTTAACGTGCATCCCTCCCATACAAGACGGGTCTTTAGTGGTACTGGGCTCGAACTCGTGACAAGGCCAACCACGGTCCGATACTTTGACTACTCGGCTACTGCGGCCACAATATACAGAGAAAATCGTTTAACACGAAACTGAAGGGACTGAAATATTTGTTCGTGTTAAAGGATATTGCACACACACACACAATATATATATATATATATATATATATATATATATATATATTCAACAAAATTAAGTTTATTAAAGTAGTTTTTCTTTTTCTTTTTTCGCACAGATGTGTACACATGCAAACATTTAATAAAAATCAATGAAACAAAAGCATTGGAAAGAACACAATAAATTTATAACACAAAATTTTCAAGTTTTTTAA
This sequence comes from Trichonephila clavipes, assembly GCA_019973935.1. Classification (NCBI taxonomy): domain Eukaryota; kingdom Metazoa; phylum Arthropoda; class Arachnida; order Araneae; family Nephilidae; genus Trichonephila; species Trichonephila clavipes. The sequence goes on along the minus strand of BMAU01017522.1, from coordinate 204,211 downwards.
AAACAATACAATTTATTAAATTTTGGGAAAATAAAACCTGATATTTTTCTTTGCATTGTGTTTCTTAGCATCAAATTTTCAATAAATTTTTCGATGTCGTCCACTTTTATTCAAATATTTCACCACTGGAATGTGCGTCTAAATATGTGCGTTTTCATGACTTATTTACATTTCATTTCATTTTCGTCGCCGGAATCTGCAGTGATATTTTTTGAGCTTTGAACAAATTCCAAAATGTCTTTGTCTGCCATATAATTTTGGCATTATCATCCTCTACTGCAACTAATTCTTCCGATGATACAGTTGGACAGTCGAGCAAAAAACACTTTCTCAAACATTTCATTAAGTGTCTGGTGTTTTTCGTATTTTGTTCATTCCCAGAAGGAAAATCTTTTCGAGTGAAGCGATTTTCGTTTCGTATTAAGAGAAAGAAAATCCATGAAAATACATGATAATTTGTCAGGACCGTTGTTTTATTTTGTGTTAATCAATATTTCGTTTTAAGCGTTTTCACGCGTTAAACGTATTTCACTGTACATATATTTCATACAACAAAACAACATTTTGTACAACACATAACATAGTTTATATTTCAGAAATTTTATACGGTTTTTTAAAGTAAAAAAGATTTTTATTTTAAAACTTATACTCATGTGATATAACTTTGCTTCAACAATAACTTTAACTGAAATAACTACTCTAGTGTGGTCCAGACCCCCCTCCCCTCCATTCTGTCCTCTGTAATATTCTGAATTTTCTGGAACGACTATTCTAGAATGATCTCGAGTTTTCCTCAAAGAAGTTTTAAGGTATACGCCCGGGGCTCAGAGGAAGCGTTCCAAACTTGTCAACAATAAAATCCAGACGAATAATTTTTATCAATGGTAAGACAAAATTATTGTGTCATGGCTGTCGTCCGTGTCTAAGCTTGCCAACAATCACAAGAATTTAGGCGAAAGCAGCTGTCGGTTCGTGCCCAATTTCGTGAGAATTGTGAATCATGTACATTTGTTTTTTATGGGTTATTGTTTGATCGAGTATTTGACAACCTATGCTACATATTGCCTACTTAAAAAGTCGAAGTTGCGGCCTACATTAGGGACCCCCAAGGCTTTAAGAAGTCTTAAGACGTCACTGTTTTTCCCTCTTGCATTGGTCATGCTCAGCACGTTGCTGGACCGTTCTGATTTTTTTTTCTTGTACATCTTCCATAAACATTCAAATGTTGCTGGAATGATAACTCGAGATTGTCCATTCACGTCACATTTCATTACGACTGCCTCGTAATTTTGAGCCACGGTCGAGTGGCAATGACGCCTGAACTACAACTTCATTCTCCAAACTTCTACAGTACCGCAATACGTAAGGGCTTTGTGCTTCATCATATTTAACGTTAGTCAGTCCTTCCACGTGGAGGGTCTTGAAAAGCATCAGTTGCCGAATTAGCAACTCGACAGAAACAACACCGATCGCGAGCTCGTGACCATAACCACTCAACTACTCTAGAATATAATCTTGATTTCCTAATCCTGTTATTTATCCTGTTAGTTGGTGGCGTACACAAGGGGTTGGTTTGGGGATTCAACGCCCCAACTGACCAACAGATTTTAATTTTTACCATAGAGATTACCAATGCCGTTTATCCATTGGGCGCTTGGGGTGCCCGGATAAGCTGGACTTCCCCAGATTTTCTGGTTAGAAATTTCGATCCGCCAGCGCCAAGGGGGCCTGTAGATCTTTTGCGCCTAGTGCCGAGATGAGCTTAAATCGGCAATGGAGATTACTCATCGGCGGTTTCGTCTACATGATTTTTAGAATGAACCTTCCCCCGTAAGAGAGTTCTGTATACGCTAGTGCTGTCTATGAAAATACCATTTTACTTCATTGTCGGATAATCTTTTTTTTAAGCCTGTCAGCATTAATAAGCCCACACAATAATTCAAAATTAAAATGAGGCAAATCCAACCTAATATTTTCTGAATACTTAAATTTGTGATTTACAGTACGAACGATTGGTTCATTTTAGTTACTATTTTTCTTTCTCATTCTTGAACAAATATTTTTAAACACTAAAAGCCTATAAAAAAATTAGCCAAATAAATCCCCACTAAGCATTCGGAAGCTTTAGCTGACACCTAACTAGATTGCATTCGAGGTTATAAAGAATAGTAATTTGATTAGTGTATCAATATAGGTATAATCAGATCATATAATGAGTTTGCATTCAGCAAACAATTCTCCAAAGAAAGATGAAACTTTGTTCCATTTAATTACATTATTAAAGAACTCTATTAATACCGGCATGCTTTGATGAACCCGGATATAGTAAATAAATAAGAAAAAAGATCTTTAATGGTTGGTTTAAATCATTTAGTTTTCGATCCTTGGATAAGATTGCTGGCTACAGAAGCTGCTATTCACATTGTAAAAAAAGGGCAAAATTGACTTCAAGGCAAAGGCAGTGGGAAAATGATTTCTCAGGGTACGATAAGGTTGGAAACTCAACAGTAAAATAACTTGTGGGATTTCGAAGAATTCTATAGTTCGCTACTGTTTGTGGGTGGTGCAGATTACCAGTGATACGGCCCGGAGAGAATTTCTTCAGGCTTTTGGGAAGACGGCGGGATGAAATACAATCCCATGTTTATATAGTATCATTTCTGACCGCAAGTACACATAAATCCCGCTTTTATCTCTCACTTCCGTTTCCTTCGTAAAAGCATAGTTCTTCTAAACGATGTATATATAAAAACGAGCATCATGTATTTATCCATTCGCTACTGTAGTGCAATAAATTCCATTTTTACAACTTATAATTATATAAATTATCAGGCTATTTAGTCCTGGTGGTAAATTAAATGTGAGGTTTATATAAAAATATTGCAAACAACAAATATGAATAGTAGTTATAATAAAAGTATTGTGCTGTATTCTTCAGCACAATATGTCCCGTTTTACATTTCGAGACGTAATTTTTTTCATTCTGGTTCAACTATATATATATGTTCAGTTCCGGTTTTCATTCCGCCAAAAATAACGGTTTTCTGTTAAGTTACGAATGAATTTTTTTTTCTTGTATGTGCTTACTTGTACTAAAAATACAATCCTATTTATAAACAAAAATGTTATTCTTTTAAAATTTAGAAGATTTTATTCTTTTTTTATTGGTGAATTGATACAATTAACCCCCTTAACTTCGCAATTTTTTAAATTTCTGTGAAAAAATTAATCAGCTAGTTCTCAAGTAATAATAAAAGGGTAAAATATGAAAAAAAAATTAAGCAGTTTTAAATTGAATTTCAGTCATTTCTTTGTTTATTGCAGAAGTGCAACATTGCGCAGTAGTGCTGTAAATTACAAAACTTTTTTTTATATGAGGATTTTATTATTCATCCTAAAATGCTTAAATTTCTTACCTGGTAATTTATTTCGTTAATAAACAAGAGGAAGCATAAAATACAATGGATTCTTTTTATAGCAAAAACACAGTTCTTGAGGGGCATCAGAGATTTTTTATAATTGTTGTGATTTCTGGAGAAAATGTACTTCCATCTAGTGACAAAATTGGCATGTATTTTCTTTGCAGTAATCCTTTTTTTCTCAGATAAGTGATTTGTAGGTAATTAAAAAAATATTGAGTCTGTTAAATTAAAATAAATCATATGTTGCAGAAATGCAACAGTGCGAACTTAAGGATTAACCAGCAAGTACGGTACAAGTAGTGAACAGAAAACAGTGAGCTGGCATTGTTAACCATTATCAAAATCGCATTTGACTACTAGGTTCATGATTCTGGTTTGCCAATCTAAACAGTCAATACAAACATCCGTGGTTAATCACATGCTGAGATGGGGAAAATATAACTCAGAGTGATATTTTTCTTAAAAAAATCATTGACTAGTTTATTTAACTGAATTAAATCTGCCTTCTACTAGTAGTTTCATGCGAAACTGAAGCAGAAAAGTACTACTAAACATCAAAACAGGAAATCGAGAAGCAATGTACATATGTATATGTTATTATATGGTTGACGTTAAATTAGAAAATATTGGTAAGTTGGTTTCTGTAACAAAATAACTGAAGATACATTAAACTGAAATAAACTAAAAAATTTTTTTCGGTTCAGTTCCGGTTCGAAGTCCTGGTTACGAATATAAAAAACTATTTTTATCTTATACATGCATATGCAATATATATGTGGGATTCATAAGGCAACTGCCGAGCTGTTTGATAGCGCATTCTAGGCCAAAAAAGGAACAGAAAAGATGCATACTTAAAGGGAAAAGTTTACTATCTCGGAAAGGTTATAGAAATTGCTCACATCGGAGACCACCAGCTGGGATACGGGCATGAGATATCGGCTACAGAAAGAATCTCAGATTCCTGGCATAAATAGAACGTCCGCAGTTGCGACGGTAATTCTGGCGAGAGGGAATGCTCTGGTGATTGTCTCGTTCACATCGTTTTCTAACCGTCTTCAGAGAAAAAGGTCCAAACAAGACCTATCAGATCTATCAGGCCAAGTAATGAGCCCACTACGGCCAATTGATTTGTTGCGAGAGGTAATGCCGTTTATTCTTTTCTTGTCATGAGTTGACACTCCGTCGTGCTGGAACCACATAATCGGTCTCTGATTTACAGGCACAACTCGCAGTCAATCTGGCACCGTTTTATTGCAGGCAGGTGAAACATTTCTGTCCTTTAAGGTAATCTGGTAAAAAATACGGCCCAGTTAAGTGGTCATGGGTTATCCTCTTCGTACACACATTTACAAAGAACCTTCCTTGGTGGTCTTCTTAACGAGTATCATAAGGAGTCAGTGGCGCACACAAGGGGGCTTTGGGTCCGGACCCCCCAAAAAGCTCTTGGATATTTTTTCCGATTGATTATTATTCTAAGTATGTAGTACGTAAAATTTAATTAGGTACTTGTTATTAATGATTAATTTTATTAATTAATGCTAATTATTTATTCAATAATTAGTTTTTTACTGTGTTTTGTTCACGAAAATCAACAAAATCAAAAGGAGCATGATACAAGAATGGTGAACTTTCGACCCCGGACCCCCTTGAAAAATTCCTGTGTGCGCTACTGTAAGGAGTTAATGTAATCCGCACATTATTGCTGAGCATATTACATATGCCATTGCATGTGAAGATTGCTTCTTCCATAAACAGTACAGAGACTGCAAATTGTGATTGCAGTCAGTGACGTATCTAGATACCCAAAGGCACAGGTGCAAAAACAAAATAAAGGCCCTATCTTGGCTGGGTTTTATTAAGTAAAAAGGTAAACAGATCAGAGGCGTACACAAGGGGAGAAGGTCCTCGGGTCCAGACCCCCCCAAAGCCCTTGATTTTTTCCGATTGATTATAATCCTATGTATATAGTGCGCAAAATTTAATTATTTGTTACTAATAATTAACTTAATTAATGCTAGTTATTTATTCAATAATTGTTTTGTTAATTTTTTTGAACCGAAAATCGACAAAATCAAAAGAATCTGTATTGGAGCATGATACGAGAATGGTGGACTTCCAACCCTGACCCCCCACCCCCTTTGAAAAATTCCTGTGTGCGCCACTGGTAAGGATAAATATTTTAAACATACAAAGCTACTACTTCATACTACCGGCATGTATGTGTACGAGTTTTCTTGTGTAAGATTTAGCGATCGCCAACGTGTTCGATTTGACACCACGATAGACCTCTTTCTGAACAGCTGTGAAGAGTTTAAGAACTGCCGGAACCGGAAGAGAAGTAACGTAATAAATAATAAAAAATTAACAGTAACGAACAAGATTACAAATTGTAACAAACGTATTAGGAAATAAAACGATGTAGATAATATAAAAGGCTTATATTAAACGGTCGGGTGAGTGAGTAAATATTAACGTCGCACTGTTCAGCTACACGAGGGCTTTTGGCGACGGACCACGTAATTTTGAACCATGGTCAAGTGACGTGGACGACACCTGAGCTGGTACTCCCATCTCCTAACTACCACACCAACGGAAGGACAGAATTAAAGTGCATTGCTCCCCTACACGTCGGGTCTTTAATGGTACTGGCCTCGAACTCCTGACAAGGCCAGCCACGATACGATACCTTGACCACTCGGCTACCGTGGCCACATACGAAGGTCGGACTTGCCTACTGACAACGGAAAGAATTTTAGGGGAATTCCTTAAAAAATTTTAATTAATTTCAGCTGAGTTACCGTGATTACAGTTGTGTTGCAACCTTCTATTTTTATACTTTAAATGTGGGAGAAATTATCGCAGCTTGCTTGGTGTTAGAATCCGAGGGCACCCCTGAGCTTGAGGGCCCCGGGGCACGGCACCGCCTGGCCCCCATTAGTAGCTACGCCACTGATTGCAGTATTTCCTATAGCGGGAAGTGTCGCTGTGAGAAAAATCCAGTTCTTTTTTTAAAACTGCGCTCCATGAAGGTGGTATTGCTCCATCTCAGGCAAAGAATAACAATCGAATGAAGAGTGTTCTTAAAAAACGTAAATTTAGCATAACTTCTTTTGTTAGGAATTCTTTACTCTGCTGAGACTTGATTGATGGAACTGTTTGCGTTGATTTCCACTTTGTAAGTGGTTTGGGAAAGTTTAGTAAGGATTGTTTTTCTTTTAATTAAGGTTCTAGAGCATTTCTTTTAAGGTTATGATTTCAGAAGTTTCTCAGGCATACAGAAAACTTCTCAGGACTCAGAAACTGCCTTCCGACTCCACCTAGTGTATGTGCATTTCTGGTTTTATTAACTACCTCTATCCACACTTCTAGTTTGGATCATCATTTCAATAACATTCCCTTTCTCTCACACACACATATATCAATTGTAATCCCCAAATGCTCTTGAACGTAAAGTTGAGATTATAAGCAACTTTAGTAAGTACAAAATAATAATTGAATGCAATTGTAATATATATGAAATATATACAAACTGATGAATTCGATAATAAAAAATGATATAATAGACTGATTAATTTTTTTTATTATACGGTAATCGTTGAATCAAAAAAAATGATCAGGATATAATCTTAAGCTTCTTTATTCTCAATCTTTTCAAACAATTATTAAGCAATTACACGATTATTTCTGTGGGTCCAATTGGGCAGAAAATTAACAGACTTTATCAACAACATTTTGAATTTTTCATGCTTTCACAAATAAAAAATAATTCGAGGTTCGTATATCAGTACCTCATGGTAAAGAATGGGTTAAATAAACTAGAATTTTAATCATGTGGGCTGTAATAAACGAAAACTTTAATTTTCATATAATTATGTATTTATTTCGAGTTTTAAAAAGAAAGAAAAGCAAGAGATAAAACAATTCACAAGACAATTAATATTTCCTTCTACAGACTTGTCATATCTATTCTCAGCTATCTTTCTCATTTATAATCTCTTACCCTCACTTTCATTACGGAAGTAAATAGTAATTTGCACTTTATAGTAACCTTCACGCATAAAAATTTTTTTAACTGTTAATTTCGCGAATCTCATCAAAAAAAAAAAAAAAAAAAAGGTTGGTTTGCGAAGATTTAAACAATTTAGGTAAATAAACTGAACAAAATTTTGTTTCAAATCTAATAAATTATTGCTGGTTTACTGGCGCACGGACCATATTTTCTCATTGTACCAAAATTTCATTTGTTTAATAAGAAAAAGATTCAGGCTACTATACAATCAGTGTGTATTAACGTCGTACTATAAAGCAACACGAGGGCTTATTGGCAACGGACCTCGTAATTTTGAACACTGGTCAAATGACGAGACCGACATCTGAGCTGCCACCCCTTCTTCGAATATCCACACCAAGCCTACGAGAGGAATTTGAGCCGCAACAGATTTAACATACATCAGCCTCTCTACACAGCTAGGCTACTATATACGTGCGGAAGAAAGAAAATGGATGTTGAATAATAAAGGTCGAAAATAGAAAAAAATTGTTAGGACATGCTGGGAGGGACAAACCTTGTAATTTTGACATCACGGTCAAGTAACGAGGACGATACGTGAGTGGGTCCTCACCACTCTGAACTTCCATACCACGCCTCAACATATTTAGCATGCATAAGCTCCGCTACACGGTGGGTCTTCAGTAGTACTAGGCTTCAGTGACAGGTTATCCACTGGATGCTTGAGGCGGGTGCCCAAGGCCCGGGGGGTACCAGAAAGGCCCGGATAAGCTGGACTTAACCAGATTATTTGGTTATAAATTTCGATCCTCCAGTGCCAAGGGGACCAGTAGATTTTCTGCGCCCAGGCCCGAAATAAGCTTAAATCGGCACTGCTAGGCTTGAATTCATGACATCCTGGCCTCGAGTCCGTGACCATAACCATTTGACTACAACGGTCAGCGACATAATTAACATTCCTGTAAAGCAACATATTTATAGTGACCAGCGGTGCAGACAAGAAGGGGGCACGGCTCCGGACCCCCATATCCTTTGATTCCTTTTTTTAATAATGATAATTTTAAATATATAGAGCGTAAAATTTAATTATATATTTGTTATCAACAATTTATTTTATTAATTAATGCTAATTATTAAATCAATAATTAATTCTTACTGCTTTTTGTTTCTCAAATCGACAAAATCAAAAGAATATGTTTGGCGGTGTATTGAGGGTATGATACGAGAACGATGGAATTTTGACCATGGACACTCCCCCTGCAGTGGCATAACGGAGAATATCAGGACTCCTCTGCAAAGTCAGATTTTGGGCCCCAAGCACAGGATCTTACAGACTGTAAAACCCTAACATCAGGCTTTGGGCCCCCTAGAGTCCTGTCCCTTCCCGCGATACGGGGGTTGCGGGGGTGTACGTTAAGCCACTGCACCCTCTTGGGAAAAAAAATTGTGTGCGCCACTGATGGTGACAAACAATCTTTGGCAATGAAAAAACTGAAATGAAAGAACAAATATAAATAGTGTGTGAAAATGCACAAACACGATCAATCCTTGCTCGCTCTCCAATTTGTAAAAAAGAATGAGCACTCGTAATCGTTTAATCCGTATCATTTCCACAAAGCCGGAATTGTTACAGATTCATTCAGTAACAATACAAATTGATCCAACGAAACACTAATTCTTCTTTTCATGATTCATTTCCAGGAAAGATTATTCTCGAATCGGCCCCACACAGAGATTTAATTGATTGGCTTATAAATTCCCGAAATTACTCCAACTGTATCCACGTTGATATACCTAATTTGCAAGGTCCCAGAGGATCTGTCGGTGATCTAAATTGCTACCTCTTTATCCTGAATGGCCCATTCAATTACCTCAGCACTACTGGGAAGTGGAAGGGAATGACATAACTGTTTACTTTAAAGATGGGTAGCAACATTAAAAGAGCAGCGCGCTGGGAAACCTGGAATTTATTGCGGGCGGAACTCCGTAAGACTGTAAGAGGACAATGCTATTAAGCAGCCCTAGTCCAAATGAGCGTTTGCACTTTAGTTAACAATGGATGATGAGGCAGGTTTTAAATCATGGAAATTTCTCCTCCACCTTAGAGGAATCAGCTATTCTAAGGAAGTTAAATATGAAGGTGGTGGTGCATCAAACAAATTTGTGGTGCATGAAAGTTGCACACTTTTACGAGGCTTGCAAAGTTTATGAGTAAAATAGTAAGATCTATTTCCTGTTTGATTCAACGCGGTTCAAATAGTGATCCACAAAATCAGAATATTGGAATAAAATGTCACAAAAAATAAATACTTTAGTTTATACATGAAACATTTCTTAAAGTAGCCAACAGCATTAAATGAATTAAGTGCTGTTTCAACATACTAATTGAAAAAGTTAATTAAATTACATCTTAAAATAATATTTGTACCTACAAAATGCAAATGTATAGATTTTTTTGATTATTAAGATAGAAACATAAAAATTAAAGTCGCCCTTTGAAGTTTTTAAAAGGATATTAGGGCGGCAGACTTCGCAATTTTGAACCAAGGTCAAATGACGAGTACGACAGCTAAGTTGGCACTCCACTCTCCAAATTTTCTCGTGACCACACTAGCCGAGTGATCATGGTCGCGAACTCGCGACAGAGATTGTCAAGTACATCTGTCAAGGCACAAAATTCTCCCGTTGGCGTGGTGTGGACATTTGGCGAAAAGGGCGCCAGTTCAGGTGTCGTCCTCATCAAATGACTGTGGCTCGAAATTATGAGGTCCGTCGCCAAAACTCCTCGTATTGCTTCAAAGTCCGACGTAAATTAAAATCAAATCAAACTTCCACACCCCCATCAATTTATTTGGATACAATATCTGTAGCTAGACTATGCTAATAGAATTTTTTTGTTTTTGTTTTCAAACAAACATTTAAATAAAGTTTTGGATTAATTGAAACAAAACTCATACAAAAATTTACATAGTATATTTAGCCATTAATATTGTTTCACTATTAATTTGTGAGTAAAAAGAGATCTTGAAAAAATTGTAAATATGGTAAAGAAGAATAGATTTTTTTTAAAACGTTTGCGAACTACTAATTGTTCTGAGATCTTTCAAATATCTCAAGTATTTCTTCCTTTAATTATTCATTTTTTTTTTTGTTCTGCTTGTGTGGGGGGAACGCGCTGAATCCCTTAAAATTCATTGCGGAAAAAGATTTTTAAAAATATTGGGATAATATTGAGGAAAGGAAGACGAATATATTAATTTTTTTTAAGTCTTCAAATTTGAATCTCAATATGTTTTCTTCGATCTACAATGGTTAATTGTTTGCAAATTAATAATGAAAACTAGGAATAATATAAAATAGGAGGTACTTGAATAATCAAGTTGAAATACAAATAGCTTACAGAATTCTTGGATAATTTAACGAATTAACATGTTTACTAAATTACTTTATGTTATAAGATACATACTGTTTACAACGTTGTAAATATAATATTTTTAATATTAATGAGCTTATATTCTTGACAACTGCGGAAGAATCAAAGTTCTTTACATATTCCATACCAGAAATCAAAACACAAATCAAAACTATTACAAATCGATATAGATTATTTCAAAAAATTTGTAAACTTAACTAATTTAGTAGTCAGATTAACAGAACTGTGAATAAAATGTTATTGAAAATGTGCACTAGCTGAAGAGATATAATTTTGAACAAAAAATCTTTCTATCGAATATATTCCTAAAAAGTATCTAATTTTCTTTTCAACATTTAAAACAAATAATAGACACATAAAACAAATCACCAATTTTGTTTTTTTAAATAATTTCTAATTTTAGTAATGCTTCAAAGTAAAATCAAGAAAACAAATGAAAATAAAAGTTAATATTTTTTTTACCAATAATATAAGTTTTTTAAATTATAATCGACCTAATTTTGAAATTAAAATTTCTTTCAAGAAATGTGAATAGTTTTTCTACAATCCACAGATATTTATAGCCACCAGAAGGAATACTTTAATTTTTAACCTTAAAAAAAATTAAGTTAAAATTGCTTATTTTTGTTTCAAAATAACAAAATTAAGCATTACAAGTATGATATGACAAACATTAAATTAAGTAAAAAAACGTTATTTTTTTCTATGCGATCTATTCTATTTTTCCTGCCAAAAATCAACAAACATAAATTTTGAAAAAAATCTTAAAAATTACACATTTTACCATTTTAATTCAAAGAATAACGAAAATAGACGACTAAAGTGCATGGAATAAGGCCAATAAATAAACAAACGCGAATTCAAAATATAAAATGCGAGGTATGAAACTAAACATGAGCCGGAAAAGGGTTTACAAATACTTCCAATAAAAAGAAACATTTAATGTTAAAATAAAAATATTGCTCGAATAATATTAAATGATTATTGTTGCCAACCATTACTGCTCTTGCATTCGAAAATTATTTATTGACGTAATATTATGCAGTAGATTTTTTTCAGACCTTAAGTATTTAAGTTATGATGAAACATGGATTTTAAAAAGTTGTTAAAGAATATAGGCACATAAAAGTAAATGAAAATACAAAATTGTCAGTATATATACTGACAATAATAACTATAAAAACAGATTTAAATGTTTTGTGTACCATTATATCATTATTTATAATTCACTATTTATGCATTCCAACTTTTTTTAAAGTTCGATGTATACTGGCGGGAAAACATGAGAAATTATCAAATAATTTAATAAAAATTCATTGTATCCGTTATAAATAAATATTAAAATCTTATTCGATATAAACTGTTCATGATTTGGAATAGAATATTCAACAAAGAAAATGAATATTTAAGTAAACACGCATCACTTCTATCTTTCGAAATATTTATAAAGATGAGAACTAGAAACTAAAACAAACTCTCAAGATCTTTTTAATTAATATTTATTCTAAAATATTATTTCAATCATGCACACACTTATGAAATTAAGCGACAACGCAAAATGAATATGTAATAAGATAATCAACAAAAATATTTGACAGACCAAACGAACAAAGATAAACAGAACTTACCGGCGACAAAACATAAACACTGCATTCGAAACGTATCCATTTTCACAGGAGACAGCACGTTTTAACAACCCCTGGGCAGATGACACTATCGGAGGGTCATATTAATTCTTGAAATTAAGCGCGTCAAATACGCGTGCAAGCGTAAACGAGAGATATAAATACAAATTGAAGCGCCGACAAATCAAAACACACCAGGACGCTTCGATCACAGTTGGCGGAAAGCAACAACTCCGAATGAGCCGCGCTACTGGAATCATTAAAGAAACCGCGAGCCGGAACTACTTTCCGCTCTGCCGCTACAGAAAATAGTTCCTCTCCGATTTTGCAATTAAAATAAAGAAGCTCGTCAAAAGTATTTTAAAAGTATTTTCATAACTTTTCAGTTTTATAGTTTTTTATTTGATATAGTTTTTGTAATTTTTAAATTGAGCAAATAGTTTGGTTTCGAATAATATCCTTCCGCGCGAAGATCAATTCTGTTACCAGCTAAACCACTTTTCGTCTCAAACTGTTTATCGCTAGTATGGCATCTTTGAAGTTAGCAATTCGTAAAATTTTTATTTCTTTTTTCCTTTTTACGTTAAATGACGAGGCTATTTTGTAGTGAAGTAATTGTAGTTAAAAGAGGAAAAATGCAATAAAAAAAATTGAATGCTAGTGCAAAGAAAAAAATGATTTTTTATTTATTCTTTTTTTCAAAATTAGGTTATTGAAATATTGCTAGCATTTATTTTTGAACAGCATTGTTTGTCTGATTATCATATAATTTATTACATTTTTGCCAGTTAGAAATGATAAATTAATTTCACTCTATTTTAAATGGCTTTGATTTTTTCCCTCAGTTAAATCAATTTAGATTAGATTATTAAATGTGCTCTTATATTTTATTATTTATAACTTCTCTTTTTTCCTTTTACATATTTTAAATAGCTAGTTAGCATTAATATTTTTTTTTACAGAAAAAGTTCTTTTTTTGTCTATAATAAGTGAAGCATTTTAATCAAAAACTGCATTTTTCATCGAATAACACAACAAGAGTTTTTCCAAAAAATTTTAACTCGCCATGAGGAACAGTTAGCGCATGTTAAATCGGTCCAGATTCAAAGTATTTACTTTTACGTGATGTGGAAATTGTAGAGTGGAATTTCAGCTCAGGTGTCATCCTCATCACTTGACCGTGATTCAGAAAAATGAGGTACATTGAGCAACTTTTTTTAAATATCCATAAATCAAACAAAGTAGCAGTACAACTCTTTCATATATATAATCAAAAATGCTTTAACTTTTAAAAAAAATTAGTAAATTCATTTGAATTGTAAAATTATTAGAATGCTGCATTGGTTTATTATTATTATTATTCTCTTTGAAAAATAAAAAGGTTAAAATGTTCACATAATACTGAAATCCAAAATTTAAAAAGGTATTCTCGTGATGACAAAGGAAGAGTTGTCGGGAGAATCCAGAAATGTTTTCAATATATCAAAGAAACATTTTAAATTGCAGCGTGTTTTTAACATCTCATATTTTATAAACTGAAATATGATGTTAATGTTTCTCAGAATTGTGAATTATTTTCATTTCAAAGACTGAAAACAAAGGGAAACAAAGTTTTTTTTTTCAACAAAGTAAAAAAAGGAAGAAGAGTCATAAACACATTCTTGCATGCATGGTACACGAAATCCGTAAGAATATTATATAACTTTAGAAAAATTTATTATTCACACACACTAAAACATGAATGCATAATTTTTTCTGAAAAGCTTCAGAGCTTGAGATCTATTTGATTTGAACTACAATTACAAGAATTTTTTTTAAAAAATTCCTTCTAGTTAAAAATAGTTCTATTCGATATTTTTTGAATTCTCTAATGTTCTGAAAAATAAACAGTAAATGTATTTTTTAAGCTTAAAGCTGTTAAAAGTTTAACCTTAGTATTCAAAAAAAAATTATGTGAAAGAGAGAGAAAATTAAAGAGGATTTGATAATTTTTCTTTTTAAACCTTTTTCCATGAACTAGTTTTCCTTCTCTAAGGCTGTTCTAGCCTTAAAATTCGTAATTTTAAAGAACAGGCCCCGAATTAGGATTATTTTGACAGATATATAAGTACTCTATCATCAATAATATATTCTGGCTTCGCTATCCTACAGTGAGCTACATATTTTATCACACAATTCATCTCTACATGAGTTAATTCATTTTTCCTGGTACAAAATGCCTTTCGCGTTTTGCTAAATAACCTATTCCTTTACTCGTTAAATTGAACAATACTTTGAAATTTTAAAAACGCCATATTTTAAACAGCTACTGTATTTCCTCGAATCTAAGCCGCACAATTTTTCCAGTGTTAATGCTACTGAAAATCGGGTGTGGCTTAGAATTGAAGACAACACATTTGTTGGATGGAGGAAATTGAGTTTCCATCTCTTTCAAAGGGAAAAATGTAGCCGTCTATTCTGATCACCTGCACCGATGACTTATCCCATTCCACAGTTTAATCTCCAGTAATCAGTCTATCCTAAACATCGTTGTCTACTCATTCTTAAAAAATTTATTTCCTTACGCTCTCTTTAAATCATCTAAACATCAGACATATCGGTAATAGCATTAAGACGAGTTCTCTATGACGCAAGTATGAAAAGAGAGCCTCATTTTATATGCAGAAAAAAAACACTGAAAATTTGGCACAGTTGAAACAAATATACGTCGATGGCGTAAGCAAAATTTTATAATTTTTTTCTTGTAAATGTTCAACAGTCTTCAATAATTCTTTTACACTCTTCTTTTATACATTATTTTTAAAAAATGTTGCATAACAAAGGCATTGGATGGCACGGAAAACGACATAGTGTGGATAAATGGTGACGCCGGCACCAATTCAGAAGTCATCAGTGACATTGGGAGTGACGAATCATTTTCGAAACATGATACTGACGGTTAGAGTAATAATATGGTCATGTGTGTATTTGAAAGATTTTAATATTTGTCAAATAAGTAAATCATTAACTTATTTTATTTCTCACTAAAAATTTTTTAAAAAATGTCTTAGGTATCGGATATTGATGAACCTTGTACACAATTTTTTTTATATTTTTACTCAAAAACGTGTAAAGAATTAGAGGTGTGGCTTAGATTCGAGTAAATACGGTATATGAAAGACAATATGTTGCAATTTTTCATTTTTGTCTAAAAGTATGTTACGCGTATAGATCAGGCTCTAGTATATTTGGCGAAGACAGCCTTAACAGAATTTTTTACGCGTTTATAGAACATTAATATCCATTTATGATAGTGGCAGATATTGAGGAAAAAGTGCTCAATTTATTTTTCTGTATATAAGATAGTGGTGACAAGCTGTATTACAATTGATAACGAAAGTAGATACGAGTAGTATATTTCCCCAAGGGTTACAGAAGTGTTAGCGAACATAGCTTATCTATACTTGATGGCATAAATAAAATACCCTGACTTTAGTGTTTAGGGATATACACTGGTGTGCAAAAATTAAGGACGAAGTTGAAAAATTAGCATATCAGCTGAACGAAGAGGCAGAGCGGACAGAAAGACCAATCAGGAGATTAAGTAAGGTGATGTATGGTAGCACATGCGCAGATATGCAGGTAGACGTAATGGGGGAGTGTCTGAGTAGTATAAAGCATGTTGTCGGTGTAAGATCAGTATTTCTGGCAAAGAGATTGCACGCCGTATAGCAGTTAAAATCACACCGAGTTGCTGCCTCAGCGAGAAATGGCGAATAATCAATCTGTTAGGCGACATCTGGAGGCTTTTACCCGAGGTCGAATCATTGGGAAGTTGGAGGAAGGCCGCAGTGTGACAAGTGTGGCTGCAGAGTTCGGAATTGCTCACAGCATCGTTTCACGACTTTGGAGACAATTTCAAACTACAGGAACAGCTATCCGGGGGTTCAGTAGTGGTCGTCCACGAGGAACCACACCCGCAAATGACCGGTACATTGTCTTACAGGCCAGAAGAAACAGGCGGCAGACAGCGGGAGAAATCGCTAGACACACGACACAGGCGACTGGACGACCGATATCGCGTTTTACCGTGGCCAGAAGACTGCACGGTGGTGGTCTGTTTGCACGACGCCCTGTACGGTGTGTACCTTTAACGCCTGCCCATCGGAGAAGGCGTTCTGTGTGGTGCCGGGAACACCGGAATTGGAGAGACAATGAATGGGGACGAGTACTCTTTACAGATGAGAGCAGATTCAGTTTGAGTAGCGATTCTCATCGCATACTCATCTGGAGAGAGCGGGGAAGCCGCAATCATCCCTCGAACATCATTGAAAGGGACAGGTATGGAGGTCGCGGTGTTCTCGTTTGGGGAGGCATCATGCTTGGTAGTCGTACAGACCTTCACATCTTCGACGCAGGTTCAGTCAACGGGACCCGTTATTGTAACAAGATTCTTCTTCCATATGTGCGTCTTTTTAGAGGCGCTATGGGTCTGCAGTTCCTTTTCATGGACGACAATGCACCTTGTCATCGCACAGTAGCTGCCGAACAGCTTTTAGAGAGTGAGGATATTGAACGTATGGATTGGTCGGCACGATCTCCGGATCTCAATCCCATCGAGCATGTATGGGTTTTCTAGGCAGACGCTTGGCAGCTCGTACCTTACCACCAGTAACGATTCGGGAGCTTCGATTGGCGCTGCAAGACGAATGGGCAGCAATGCCTCAACAACTCATTGACACCCTGATTCTCAGCATGGGCAGACGCTGTGAAACCTGCCTAGCAGTCAGGGGAGATCATATCCCCAACTAAAGACCGGATGTTTCTTGCTGGACACCCATCACAGGGATGTTTCGGCCTTCATTCGCATTGCGCTCCATGCTACTTTTTCAATCAAGCTTCTTTTTATCCCTCTGATTTCTCTTTTAGTAAGTGTTGCTTACATTACACATGTCCTTACGTATTGGGGATCTTACGGTATTAAATGTGTTGATTTGGAAAGCTTTTGTACAAAGTTATATTGAAAAAAACCGTCTCGTCCTTAATTTTTGCACACCAGTGTATATATATATATATATATATATATATATATATATATATATATATATATATATATATATTTGATAAACAAAAAAGATACTTTACAACAACAGGGTACGGTGGAAAGCTACTCGTTTTGAATTAAGAAATGCAAATAATAATTTTTTTCCTTAATTTTTAGATGTCTTCATCTGTAGATTTAAGTATTAAGTAGATTTAAATATGAATATTAAAAAGTAGAATTCTTAACTTAATTTTCATTTTGGGGTGAATAATGAAACAGGATAATATGAATATGAAAAAGAAAAAAAAAACAGTTCGACCAAACACAAATTCAGTTTTAGTAGAAATTCTACGATTAAATGAATTTTTAGAAATATTGAAAATGATATTATTCACATTTCTTACTTTCAAAATGAACTTTAAATCATTGTTTTTATCTTTTAACTTCGATTATTTCTATGGTACTTTTTCGTTTCCCCGTCGCAGGTGATAAAGTTGCCAAAAAATTATGCAACCGACGCAAAATGGAATATTCCCGCTGGTAACTTTTTACAACCACATTTTCAAAACAAGTCGTGGCCTTTTCTTATCAGTAACATATTTCTCATAATACATCAAAAATGGATGAAAACCCAATTAGAACTAATATTTATTACAATTTTTTTATGTGTATATTGTGTGTTGTCGCCAATAACGCCAACTCGGCGAGATGTACACCTGCTAAATGGAAAAGTACCATTATTTGCTAACAGGTTTATATAATATGTAATAAAAAGATTCAAAAAATTGTCTATTCAAACGCACAACTTATTGTACGTGCAGAGAAAACTGATTTTGCTTTTAATAATTGCTTAACTGAATAGAAAGAAATTTTTCGATGCAACACTGATAGCATATGGAATATCTAGATTTAAATGAATAATATATATATATATATATATATATATATATATATATATATATATATATATATATATATATATATATATATATATATTCTCACCAGTTATTGAGAGTTGCCGGGCAAAAAAGTTTTATTTCAAGCATGCTTTAAACATACTTTTTATAATTTATTTAAGGTACCAAGATTTTTAAAAAATCATGCTGACTAACAAATTTTTAGTTCATCTTTTATTATTTTCATAGCAAGAAAATCTATTTTCGTGACACATAACTAATAATTGTCTTAACTTGTTGTGTTTTTGTTGCTTGAAATCATGCGCATTAACAGTGACGTCTTAAGATCTCTTGAGAACCTGGGCCCCCATGCAAAAGTAGGTCTCACTTGCGACCCTTTTAACTAGACAGTATTTAGCATACGTTGTCAAAATACTCGTACAAATGTCAATACCGTACCGTTTGTTGTCAATACCGTAATGAATAAGTGTGCATGACTCACAATCTCACAAACCTAGTGCGAGCCGACTCGATCTATAGCCGCTTTTCAACTAAATAAGTATTGATGATGTATGGTGGTAGGTCTAGGCATAGATACGAACAACGGACAAGGCATGATTATGTAGTTTTGCCACTATTGCCAGTTGACATATAGTTCGAAATTCACAATGTTTTGGAGACTATGTCAGAGAATAACATTTGGCGATTACAGTTATTCGGATCATGATCTTATAAGACTGAGTCGAAAACGAGATGAGCCCCCCCCCCCGAAACGGAAGCTAATATTTGAATTGGCATTTTCTTAGCTTCTACGTCCAAACCCTGTTCAGTAATTCTGAACTATAACCTACTTAACGAAACATTTCTGTATGCACACATTTCGCAATCAAAAGCCGATTGATCATATCAATATGTATGCGAAACTGTTTGCTTTCTCAAGCATGTGAAAATTATTAGTAATGAATATTTCATCAGCAATATTTGCTCACTTCTAATGAACACATGACATGCAAAACTATCAGTGAGAGCGTGCATCATTAAAATACCTTATATCATTCATTAAAAGCATCTAATAATTCAAAAGTAATGACAGCGAATATTTTTTTTTAATTACTTAGTCATCATTAATTTTTTTCTCTTCTTTAGTTTTAAAATTCATTTTATTAATGGAACATTTCATTTATTTAAAATTATTTGGCAAGAGGCGTCACAGTTTCAAATGATTTACTGTTTTTAGAAAGTTTCGCCTACTTGTTATGTATGTGAGCTAATAACATGTGTAATGATTCATTTATAAATCATTCATTAATTTACTGTATTTTATTTAATGAGTGACAAAGAACATTCAGATAAAAATGTTGTTTGCTTACAAGACATGTTTTTAATGAAGCTTCATCAGCTATTTAATTTGAATATTTATTATGCACGTAATATATTCAATTTGTTAAATATAATATATTAGAATTCGAAGAAAAATAAATTCGAAATTAATTATTTGAAATCATGAGAAGCATTTTTACGGATACAAGCAGATATAAAAAAAGACAGATACACAGCGACACACACAAAAAAAGTGCATGCAATTATTAAATTTCCCTAATTTTTTTATTCTTTAAGGTAATGTTATGTACACTTATGCTCAAAAAAATTAGCGCACCAAGAAGGAGTCGTCAAAATGAAACGAAATTTTACATACGTAATGACTACTTTGATATAAGTAAATGATTAGAAAATCAGAGAAAAAGGATAATTTATTTCAGAGAAAAAGGCAAAAGAACGGGGGATTTAATAACCTGTTAAACCCCTTCTAGCACGAATGCACGATGCGATACGATCGGGCATTGAGGCATACAAGTTCTGTAGTTCATTCAAACTCGTGGGATGCCCAAATCGACATCCCAAATGATCCCAGATGTGCTCGAATGGAGATAAATCTGGGGATCGGGCAGGCCAAGGACGGGTAGTAACAGTGTGGAGACAGTCTTGTGACACCCTTGCCGTGTGAGGCCGAGCAATGTCTTGTTGAAAAATGGCTCCTATTGCATGTGAGGCAACACATGTGGTTGCAGGATGTCATGGACATACCGCTGGGCTGTCGTGGTGCCATGGATCAGTACTAGGGGTGACCGTGTATTGTTGGCAATGGCTCCCCATACCATCACACCAGCTGTGGGAGCGGTGTGTCGCTGTAAGACAAAGGCAGGAATGAGACGTTCACCACGGGGTCTCCACACATGAACACGATTGTTATCACTGCTGAGATTGAATCTGGATTCACCGCTAAAGACAACCTGGTTCCATTCTGCTGCAGTCCAGTTTCCTCGTGCGTGGCACCACTCCAAACGGAGGCGTCGATGGGTAGGCGCCAAGGGCAGCACACGTAATGGGCGCCATGATCCCAAATGTCCTTCAGCCCTGCCCCTTCGTATGGTTCGAGAAGACACAGGGGCCCCAGTGAAGGTGCTACATGTGCCTGGATGGCGGCCGATGAAGCAGTTGGCTGTACAAGTGCATTTCTTACGATGTGGCGGTCTTCTCGACGACTGGTCTGTCGAGGGCGCCCTGAGCCTGGTCTTCGTGTAAATGACATCTCTCGGATCCACTGATCTCAACACCTTCTCACAACACAATCAGAGGTTTAAGTGAAGAACTGCTCGCCTAGCTGGCTGACCACCCAGCTTCCATCATACCAATGATTCTCCCCCTCTCAAGCTGCGACAGCTGCTCATATTGTCTTCGAAAACGACGTAGTGGCATGTCTTTGAATAGGCGTTTTCTTTTGGGCATCCGGACTGTAACACAGTCCTCAATCCCATGTCTTGATAGAACTTGGATGTGGGGCTTGATGAAAGTGGGTTTTTTCATTCTGCTGAGTGGCATGGCGGCAATTGGTTGGATGATGGAATCAGGGAGGCGTGGCTAACGTGCTTCGTCAGGGTGGGAAATTTTCGAGGTTTTTTGGCATGACTGAGAGCTTAGAGGCTGCTCTCTGGTTGGATGCTTGGTAAAGTGATCATTGACTCCAATTGGTTGCCCTGGGGGCTGGGATTTAGAAAATGGGGAGGCGCAAGTCCAGTGGGGAGAACAAAAGAAAAATATTGACAAAAATAAAAGAAAGTAAATTTTAGCTATTAAGGAGTGCAATAAAAATTATTGCACTAAAATTAAGAATTACGGAGGGTTGTAAGAATCAAGGAGAATTCTTCTTGGCTTTTTAGTATTGTCATTAGGAGTATATGGAGCTAAATTTTGCATATTGACGTTATTGGTTGCATGTAAATCATTAAAAAAGTTAATTGCAATTTTCTGAATATGTGCTTTAAAACTATTAATTTTAAGAGCATTGCGTATGTCGACATTGCGCATGTATCTTGTGGCTTTGACAATCATACGTATAAGAAAATTCTGTAGGGTATCTAGGATATTGATATTAGTTTTAGCGGCATAAAAAACCCCATACTGGACTAGCGTAGGCTAAAATTGAACGCATTACGGCTGTATAGAGAAGCACTTTGTTTTCTATACTTAAATGTGAGTTCCGGCCTATTAGGGGGTAAAATTTAAACATAATTTTCCGGAACTTATCGCGAACGTATAAAATATATTGTTTCCAAGTTAGGTGCGTATCGAAAATTATACCGAGGTATTTAGCTTCCTGAGACCAGGGGATCTGTTTATTGTACATAACGATTGGTGGTGGAAGTGAGTGCTTTTTTGTAAAAATAATAGCAGTGGATTTTTCAATGTTGATACTGATTTTCCATTTATCGTAGAAATTTTGTAAATGAAGGAGGTGCTTGTTTATTGCATATGAAATCGTGGACAGTTTTTTGTAAGTTGCGTGAATGGCAGTGTCATCAGCGTAGAGGTTAATTTTTGTTAAAGAGTAGTCAGGGATGTCGTTAAAATAAAGATTGAAGAGCAGGGGGCCTAGCAAAGAACCTTGAGGACACCCTGCAGAAACAAAGTGCTCGTTTGAAAGTGTCTCGTTGATTCTAATTTTGAAGGAACGGTTAGTGAGATAGAGTGAATGAGGTGAATCAGTGGGGGAGGTAGGTTATAAGAAATTAGCTTGAAAGTGAGTCCATTACTCCAAACACGGTCGAAGGCTTTCTGGATATCCCGTGCTTTTCTTTTTCTGGAAACCTTCCGAGATGTGCTCAGTTAATCTTAAGAGTGGGTGCAAGGTAGAGAGCTTGTTAGTAAAACCATATTCATTGGGATTAAGAAGGTTATTTTCATTAATGAAATTTTTTAATCTATGGAGGATAACAGATTCGGTTAATTTACCGATTGTGGAAAGTAGGGATATGGGCCTGTAACTGGATGCTAAATGAGGGTCTTTGCCAGGTTTGTTAATAGGAAAAATAATGGCTTCTTTCCAGTTGTCTGGAAAGGGATTAAATTTGAGAATTTTATTGATAAGAATAGTTAAAAAAAGGATTAGTTTAATGGGGAAGTTTTTTTAACATGCGGTTAGTGATTAAATCTTTACCAGGAGCTTTTTTGGCGTTAACATGCTTAATAGAGTGAATTATTTTATCGGGAAGGGCAGGTTCTATGAGAGTGGTAGAGGGAGTGGAAAGAAAGTTGTTCACGTTAGAATTAATAATTTCGTCATTTTGGTTATAAGAATCATTTTCGCGATCATTTTCAATAAAGTTATTTTTAATATTAGTAGCGAGAAGGTTAGCTTTTTGCTGATCTGTGACTGCCGCACCAGTTGCACAGTTTAGAGGCGGGATTTTAGGTCTTTTGCTTTTGAAGAATTTTTGAGTGCGCCAGAGGCTGTTATCCGTGGTATTAAGTGCTTCTAATCTTTTTTGCCAGATGTTATCGTTATATTTTTTGAGTTCTTTTTTGAGGTCTGATTGCGCTCTATTGTAATGTGTTTTAAAAATTGGGTTGAGAGTCTGATGGTAACGTTTACGAAGGTGATTTTTGAGTTTTAGCAGTCGGTTAATGTGTTGTGTAGTGGCATGTCTTCTTCGGTGCCTTCGGTGAGTTTTCTGGGCATATGGCTCGCGAAGCGAGCCTCCATCCCATATCCGACAACGTAGATGTGGAACGATTGTGGTCTTTTCATGCTAGTATGTAGCAGTCTGCTGATTGGTCGAGCCAATCGTTGGGGAAATTGCCTTGGTCTTTCGGAATTCTGTGATCATGGTGGAGAGCCGAGATGATGCTCTCTGATTGGGTCTTGGCGGGTTGTGATAGTGACTCTCATTGGCTGCTTAAATCTCTCAAGAAGAAATTTAAGATTAAGGGGGAGGGGCAAGCCCGGGTGTAGGGAATATAGGGAATACGATAAAAATAAAAGAATAATAATAAAAGATAATTGAAAATAATTTTAGCAATGGGTGTTGTAACGTCGCTTCTCCAAACATCAACATCGAGAGGGGTCGGCTTCTTTGTGGACCCGACACCCACACGTGCATCTTGCACCTGCAACGCAACCCCTTTTTGACCCCCGAGGAATCTAGCCCCGTCGACCGGAAGATGAGAGGAGAGATGCTTTGAACTTGCACGGGAGCGGTAACCAACGAATCCTCCTCTCACAAAATAGTGGACTCCAACAATCTATAATTAACTTTAATAACTGTAATGTATCATTCTGTAAATAATATTCAATAGTTGTGACGTAAATAAATTCCATATTTAAATTAACCAAGAATACGCTACCGTTATTCTTTCAAACGTTACAGTGTGCATTAAAATTGCACGAATTTAATGAATTATGGCGGATTATACGAATCGAGAAGTATTCTTCTCGGTCTTTTAGTAGTTACATGAGGATTATAGTGAGGTAAATTCATCATATTAATATTGTTTGTGAATTGCAAGGAATTAAAGAAATTTTTGGCTATTTTTTGAATATAACATTTAAAGCTTTTAATTTTCTAATGGCATTCCGAATGTCGTCGTTTCTCATATATCTGGTAGCTTTTACGATCATTCGGATAGTAGAATTTTGAAGAGTATCTAAAATGTTTATATTGGTAGTGGCATGTCTATCTCAGCTCTTCTGTTTCATAATCCGCGGAGATCGACATTAAACGCCATCTACCGGCTATACGTAATACGCAATCACGCTGCAATTCTAATAATTTACATCTCTCCCTGACATGTACCTTCATGTCAAGTTTCTTTACGATCCCGCAATTATTTGTTGGTGCGCTAATTTTTTTGTCCATGAGTGTATTTAATCTTTATCGAATCTGAAGTTTAGCAGAATGCTAGTGTCAACGAACTGTTTTGTTAATATTGATTCGATGGTGAGCATCATGGCGCTCGTTAGGATACATAATATGTCACTTAACTCATACTTTATTAAAAGTTATTCCTTATATATTCTAATGCCTTATAAATTTCTAATTTCTTTTACGAACTCGTATTCTTGGGAGTAAACGGCTCTGTTTTGCTTTAAATTCAACAGATTCAACAGATAAAAAAATAAGAATAACATAAAAATAAGCATAATATTTCATTTCCACATTAAACTAGTCAATAAATATTATTTTTTTATATTTGTCTCTTTTCATTTTTTAATTAAAATACCAAGAATAATTTTGCATTTTAATTAATGGCAAGCTTAGATTAAGGTAATAAAACTAAATTCGTTATAGTTAATCTAATAGTTAATTTAATGTAGCTGAATAACGCAGAACCAAAAGAAATTTTCTGTACCAGCTCAGTAAAAATAGTTAATACGTTTTTCTTCGTCTGCAGTAAAACCATTATTTCTTGAATAACCAGTAAACTCGCCTAGAACGGTTCCTCTCCTTTTACGACGCTCGCCATATACCGATCGTAATTCGACGCCCCGGGTTTAAACTATGTAGCAGTTTCATATGCACCATAAAATCCTAAATAACAAGTCATCGTAATTTCCAGACCATAAAATCTTCAGCCATTTCGGCCGATTCATAAATGGTGACCATTTGTCGTCAGTCTGTCAACGGTTATTATACAGACAAGGAAAATCTAATAGTAAATCTGTGATAATTTATGCATTTTTTACTTTTCAAACAAACATTTTTTTAAAACAAATTTGTATATTTTTGTGATATACAAATAAATATACATCGAAATGAGTTTAAGGTATTCGACTACGTTCGGAAGCGTGATTTTGCAAAAGCGTATAGATGGATATTTATGATATTTAGTGTCACTTAGATTAGAATACATGTATAAAATTGCTTTAAGGACATTTTGACAAATAAAAAATTATTTAAGTACAATATTTCGGCAAAAAATTAACTTAGAATAACCCTTTTTCAAAATGTTCTCCTTTTGTAAAAAATGCTTCTATTATAGTAATATTTTGCCTGTCTACAGCTCAGACCTCTGTACAGAGGCTCAACTAGAATTTTTGAAATATATAACTTAGAAGTGGGTTTATCCATGTCTTACGACAACAGAGGGGAGAAATTTTAAGAAAAAAAACGCCGATAATTATTTCAATTGGTTGTAACTCTGAAAATAATGTGAATTTTTCAAACATTATTATTGAGCCTCTGTACAGAGGTCCGAGCTATATACAGGCAAAATATTATTATAATGGAAGCATTTTTCACAAAAGGAGAACATTTTGAAAAAAGGTTATTCTAAGTTAATTTTTTGCCAAAATATATTTAAATAAATTTTTTTTGTCAAAATCTCCTTAAAACAATTTTATGCATGTATTCTAATCTGAGTGACACTAAATATCATGAAAATTATCCATTTATGCGCTTTTTTAAACTCGTGGTTCCGAACGTAGTCGGATACCTTAACGCGAAAACGCTTAAGACGAAATATCAGTTAGCACCAACTAACATTACGCTCCCGACAAACTACTATATGTATTTTCATGCAGTTTTTTTCTCTTAACACGAAAAAATTTCTCTGCTGCGAATGAACAAAATACGGAAAATACCAACGACATTACACTGTCCTACTCTTTCATCGTTGCAGTAAATGTTTGCAATGTGTGTACAGAGCCAATTAAGGCAGACAAAGACAATTTAGAGTTTGTTCAAAGCTCAAAAAATTTTATTGATACTGAATCCGATGACGAAAATGAAATGAACGAATGAAATGATTCGATTGTATATCCACTGGTGTGCAAAAATTAAGGACGAAGTCGAAAAATTAGCATATCAGCTGAACGAAGAGCCAGAGCGGACAGAAAGACCAATCAGGAGATTAAGTAAGGTGATGTACGGTAGCACATGCGCAGATATGCAGGTAGACGTAATGGGGGAGTGTCTGAGTAGTATAAAACATGTTGTCGGTGTAAGATCAGTATTTCTGGCAAAGAAATTGCACGCCGTATAGCAGTTAAAATCACACCGAGTTGCTGCCTCAGCGAGAAATGGCGAATAATCAATCTGTTAGACGACATCTGGATGCTTTTACCCGAGGTCGAATCATTGGGAAGTTGGAGGAAGGCCGCAGTGTGACAAGTGTGGCTGCAGAGTTCGGAATTGCTCACAGCATCGTTTCACGACTTTGGAGACAATTTCAAACTACAGGAACAGCTATCCGGGGGTTCAGTAGTGGTCGTCCACGAGGAACCACACCCGCAGATGACCGGTACATTGTCTTACAGGCCAGAAGAAACAGGTGGCAGACAGCGGGAGAAATCGCTAGACACACGACACAGGCGACTGGACGACCGATATCGCGTTTTACCGTGGCCAGAAGACTGCACGGTGGTGGTCTGTTTGCACGACGCCCTGTACGGTGTGTACCTTTAACGCCTGCCCATCGGAGAAGGCGTTCTCTGTGGTGCCGGGAACACCGGAATTGGAGAGACAATGAATGGGGACGAGTACTCTTTACAGATGAGAGCAGATTCAGTTTGAGTAGCGATTCTCATCGCATACTCATCTGGAGAGAGCGGGGAAGCCGCAATCATCCCTCGAACATCATTGAAAGGGACAGGTATGGAGGTCGCGGTGTTCTCGTTTGGGGAGGCATCATGCTTGGTAGTCGTACAGACCTTCACATCTTCGACGCAGGTTCAGTCAACGGGACCCGTTATTGTAACGAGATTTCTTCTTCCATATGTGCGTCTTTTTAGAGGCGCTATGGGTCTGCAGTTCCTTTTCATGGACGACAATGCACCATGTCATCGCACAGTAGCTGCCGAACAGCTCTTAGAGAGTGAGGATATTGAACGTATGGATTGGCCGGCACGATCTCCGGATCTCAATCCCATCGAGCATGAATGGGATTTTCTAGGCAGACACTTCGCAGCTCGTACCTTACCACCAGTAACGATTCGGGAGCTTCGATTGGCGCTGCAAGACGAATGGGCAGCAATGCCTCAGCAACTCATTGACACCCTCATTCTCAGCATGGGCAGACGCTGTGAAACCTGCCTAGCAATCAGGTGAGATCATATCCCTTACTAAAGACCGGATGTTTCTTGCTGGACACCCATCACATGGATGTTTCGGCCTTCAGTCGCATTGCGCTCCATGCTACTTTTTCAATCAAGCTTCTTTTTATCCCTCTGATTTCTCTTTTAGTAAGTGTTGCTTACATTACACATGTCCTTACGTATTGGGGATCTTACGGTATTAAATGTGTTGATTTGGAAAGCTTTTGTACAAAGTTATATTGAAAAAACCGTGTCGTCCTTAATTTTTGCACACCAGTGTATAATGGCCACGATAGCCTAGTGGTCATGGTCACGGATTCATGGCTGGTGTGTCATGAGGTCAAGTCTTGGTACCACTGAAAACCCGCCATGTCGAGGGACTGGTGCTGTGACGTTTGAGATAAATAAAGGTAGCGTGATATTTATTAATGTAAATATTTAGTTTATTTACGTCACAGCTATTAATTACAGTATATACATTGAAGTTATTTGTTTGTGAGGGAGGAGGCTGCGTCCGTTCTCAGCGAAGTTTTCAAACCGTTCCTCTCTCTAGGGTCTTGGGATGATAGGGGTCAGCTTCTTTATTCTCGAGTTGCATCCGGTTCGTGAGCGGAGTAGGAGGAGTCCTCGTGGTGTCAAAGGTTGCCGAGGGATGCCCAAGACAAGACCGCGCAATATTTTAAATGTGCAAGTGTTCATTGAACGTGATCATATCTACAAAAAGAAACCAATTTACAGCAGTGGGGCGGGAATTGTTAGAGTTCACGTTAAATTTGCCCTGGCTCAGAGTCCTCCTGTTGTGGAAGGATGGAAGCTTGGAGAGGCGGGCTGTTCAGGTGTCGCCACCGTCACTTGATCATGGTTCAAAATTGCAAGATCCGTCGCTAACAGCCCTCATGTTGCTTTATAGCGTGATGTTAACAAACACTCATTCACTCATATATGTCTCTCTCAATACTAAATAATAATCAATATATTATTCAGAATTATAATTTATGAGCAAAATAAATAACAATAACAACTGTGCATCCCTTTAAAGGTACGTTAAAAAAAACAAGAACCAATTTTTTTTTTCTTCTGAAAACAAACAATTCTTAGAATGTTTTCTGTTCGAAGCAAAAATTTTGCTATTTCACTCATTATTTTGAGGAACCTTATTAAAAAAAAATTTCTAAATTACCAAAAAAAAAGAAAAGAGGGTGGATTAAAACCTAAACAAGAAATTCATATTTTATTCACCACTTAACTCCGATTGGCCACTTTAACACCATTAATTTTTTTCCCATCCAACTCCTCAAGTCGTGCAGGACTTACCAAAAACCGAGTAGACATTAATCCTCAAAGAATTTAAACAAACACTTACATGCAAATTCCAAACTGAGAATAAGTAAAAAAAGCCCATATGCCCATCCGTCTCCTCCCCCCCCCCTTTCCTTCCATCCCTGTCTGACTTCTTGAGGGCAGACTCAACTTTCTTATCGACTTGCTAATCGGCTAAAAATAAAATTGGCGCAACTATTGGCGTTCCATGCTTCATCTGATCGTGGGCAACCCTAAAGACCTGGTGAAAGCGGGCTTCACTTGTCTTGTTAACAAGGTTGGTGCGCCCCCCTCGTGGGGGCCCCCAAAAGACCCCAAAGCCTGCTCATCCAGTTTTCTTCTTTTAAAGAAAGGCCCGGCGCAAGCCAATGTCCCCTGCTTTGTGGTCATGCCAGCGTTTCGGATGCAACAAGCTCAAGTATTCTCTGATAAATACTCGCCACAGGCTAGAAAAAAGCAAGCGTCCTTCTGCCCCTTCCCCTTGCTCCCTCTTTTAAAAAATACTTTCTTTTTTTGTGCTTCGTATTATTCTCTCTCTCACTTAATTCGTTTCGATCTTGTGGCGTTAACTTGATAAAAACTTCTCTTTGAATTTGTTTAAATGTGCGAAACGTCGACCGTTCATGGCTTGAAATAATTTTTGTAAAGGCGAATAAATATTTTTTGTGAGCGTGATTTCAAAGTGACAGGTTAATGAATAAGGCAAATATTTTTAATATTCTATGATTTATTATCTCTTCCTAGATTTTCTTTTTTTTTGTTTCATTTTATCTAATATTTTAATGAACCACAAATAAGTTTTTTGGAAGAAAAAAAATGCGCGCAGAATTTAAGGGGACATGGTACGATTTACCCCAAAATTTTTGATTTAATGATTCTCAAAATTCTTTTGCTTGTCCCCTATGTGTGTGCTTTGTGTAAGACAGGTTTTTTTGCTCAAAACACCATAAAAAGCACATTATTTAATTCTTTAAGGAAAATTTTTAAAATGCTACTTCTACAAAAATTGACGTACACTCATAAAATTTGTTTTTAAGTACATCGAACTATGCATAAGAAAAGTTAGAATGGGTTTTGTGATAACATGATTGGTATTTGTAAAATACTCCTTTTTGATGTGTAACATCTTTCCTCTCGGTTACTGGATATTTGTGGGGGTTAGTTTTTTCTAATGAGAAAACTTGGCGCAGTATAGCCAGATTTGGCTCTTGCGTCATAAGACCTGACATTCACTCTGTGGGAGTGATTTCGTGAAAAGGGAAGGATGTGTATAACAGGCGCGCGCTACTTGATTTGACCAATGAGAGTGCGTGGCTGTGTCTTTTCGCCACCCTCGCATGGGGGTCCAATTCAAGTAGCCCTCAAGCACTCGAGCGCTTGACTCTAAATCCATTAGTCACGATATTGGGGGACATAAGTGCGGCAAAATGCTTATTTGAAAATGGACAAACAGTGATTTCGATGTTCGTATACATTTCTTCGAATCAAACGGTTAAAAAAAAAAAAAAAAATTAAAGATTTCCTGCATTTTGTACTTTTTCCATATAACGAAGGTGGTTCTGCTCTATTAAAAATATTATCACTCGCTTCCCCTGATTTTGAGTGGTGATTTTAACTTTAACTTCAGTTTGCCAAAAGCTGAGCCGCTCATAGCTTTTATGAATGATGAACTCAAGCTCGAAATGAACACAAATTAGAATGTTTCGGCTGCTAACAGTGGTACTGTTATCGACGCTGTTTTTCAACGGTTTTTAAATACTTTGAAATCACAAGTATATGTGTCATATTTTAGTTATCATAAGTCTATTGTCTCCGCTCTTCCCCAAATTGAACAAGAATAATTATTTTTGATGAAATATTGCATTTTTTTTACTCCTTTCGTTAATTAAATACAATTTTCATTAAAGAAATAATTATTCGATAGAAAATTATTTCCATTCGTACCCGATTCCTATTTGTTTCAGGAAAAAAGTTAATATTGCGTATTTACCACGATAACATGTCAGATGTTACACATCATATGCGACTACTGTAAGACTCGTTTTTTCTGACTGCTCATTGAAAATTTCTTACAAAATGTGTAAATTCTAAATTCCATTATTTTTTTTAAAAAAATAAGTATTGCTTTGAGTAAAAAATGCATACCAACTTTTGTTACATGTATTAATAGCAAAAGTTAGAAAGAAAAATATTAAAGCATTTGGTACAATAGAAAAAAAGTTTTTGCATTTTAAATGAAGACAAACTAGATATTTTTTCTTTCTGAGACAAGACCGTTTAAAGTTTTGATTTGCCTTTGGGATGCCAATAAAATCGGACATAAAAGGTATTACAGCTCTGGATTTTTTAAATTCAAAGTTTTCAAATTTTGTTAGATTATAGAAAAGTTTTTTAAGAATAATTTAGGTTATAAAGATATTAAATTTGTGATTTTTTGTCAATTAAATCATACTGTGTACCCTTCAAGTGCCTCATGGGCTAAATTCATTACGGTCACATGATAAATACGATCACGTGGTCTTCATTGGAATCAAAAGTAACCGACATTAGACTTGTGCTTGTTGTTCTACTTGTAAAATTTAGATACAATTTCAAATAAATAACTTGGGTAAAGATCTTCAAGTTTTAAAATTCTTCAAAAACTTTATCGAAATTAAAAAAATATGTAAAAAGTATTCGTGTACTTTTATATCGTGTGCATTTTGTTTATCGAAAAAAGAAAGTTCCCCCAAAAGCAAACGTTGACAACAGCGAAGCGCATAAACTGTTTGGCTGGAAACACATGATTACATTTATCGTGTGGCTATGACGTCACATGAGCTGATTGGCTGGAAACACGGGATTGTATTTATCCTGTTATCATGCGTCTATGACGTCACATGAATTTAGCCCATTAAGTATCATGTAGCGATTTTAGTGCACACTTATTATTTTATTAGTTATATAATTTATATTGTTTAATCATTGAATTATAAATAAACTAGAAATGCGTATTTACCCTTACATCATTTGTACTTATTACATATAAATCCAATATTCTTAGCATCCATTTTAATGCAGATAGCTGAAAATTAGAATAAAATCAATTAAATGTATACATTTTTACTACTAAAATGAATATATTTATATCAATGAATTGGTGTTTATCAGATCAGGGGCTCTAAAACAGTTTTTTTTGGGAGGGGGTCACCTCCATTTTTTGTACAAAAATTTTGTGCGACTCCATACGCATTGCGCAAAGTTTACAAAATTGTGTACTTCCATGTGTGTTTTATTTGCAGTGTATTATGGCTTTGCAGTTATAAATATCCGCAATAAGTTTTTACTTTGAATATAACGATATAAAAATTTTAACTAACAAAGTGAAAAAAAAACATTATATAGTTTAAATTACATGGTAAATTATACATGAACTATAAGCTGTGTTTATCAAGTGTAGTCATTTTGAGTTTACTTCTGAGATCATCACTTTTTATTAAGAACGATATATGTGCGAGATTTAAGTATCAATGGGGGAAGTATATCCTCGATTATTTTTAATTATGTTATTAAATCTTATAGAATAATAGTCAACACGCCGCCAAAGAAGTACTTTCTGAATATTCTTTAGATTTGATCGATACTCCAATAAGAATCTAAATAAACAATCAAATTATCTATTGGCTTTCTCCAATAAGAATCTATATAAAAAATTTATTATTATTATTATTAATGGCAAACAAGTTATTTTATGCAAAAAGATATATCAAAAACCCTAAAATTTTTTGACGATTCCAACTGCAAGTCACGCGCCACGAAGTTATGAAACACTGGTGTAAACGAATAAATGTTTGTAGAGAAAGATGTACGAAATTGAAAATTCAGAGCAACACTTTATTTCAAGTCAAAGCAAAGCTTGTTTTGTATCGGGGTGGTTGACCTCCACAAACGGAAAACGACCCTCTTTCGATACAACAACAAACGAATTGCCCCTTTTGGGTCTTATATAACTTTTTTGGCGTAGTGGCGAAGCTGAGCTCGCCAATAGTTTTATTAATATAAATGTATGTACATATATTTAAATTTATAAAAATGTAATTAATTAAAAATACAATAAATTATTCACAAAAATGTTATAATTTTTTTGTTATAAAATGTATACGAAGCGAAATGTGCTGTTTACATGCAATTATGTTATATATTACGAAAAATGTTTATATTTATGATAAAAATATTATCATTTCAAAATAAAGTAAGAAAAGCAATGACGTATGGTAGAGGTGGACAACCCGCGGCACGTGTGCCACGTTGTAATTGTGGCATGCGAAGACTTACTGAAAAATTTAAAAAAATAATAAATACAAACTTTTTCACAATTTTAATGAAATGCGGTTATTTCAGACACCCCGCCCCCCAAAAAAATTCGGATCCGCATGTTTGTGTGAATAAGTATTTTCTATTATGAACATGAAAACAAAATATTTTTCAAAACTAGCTGATATGCACGAAAAACAACTTAATTGTGTTAGCATCTTCAAGTGGAGGATCTTGAGGGGGGAGTACAATTTCAAAAGCCACATTAAATAAGTGCTGACGGTTTACTAATTATTTCGAATAAAATGTTTTAAACTACTTATTTTTGTTTCATACCTAACTTAATTGATTGAAGTTTATTAACAATGGAACCCCTAAGCAGTATTTTTGTCTTTTCTATTATATTATTCTTAAATCACCACTACATAGACTTGCATTAAAAAGTGTGTTATTTGCTTGAAAATCCCATAATAAGCTAATAAGTAACAATTTGTCACCTTTTTTTTTGTTTAATATTTGGAAAAATTAAAAGTGTCACGCATAAATTTTTTTATCAGATAGTGGTACTCTTCCCAAAAAGGTTGGCGGAAGATTGGGGATTTCACGAATCATTTCAAAATGGTGTTAAAAATAATCACATAAATATATAACTTATATATACATACATACACTGCTGGACAATTGCTAAGGACGGATAACACTATCATCTATAGCAACCACAAAATGAAAGAAAGCAAAATGTGAAAAATTAGAATAAGTGCGGGATATTAGTAAGAAGAAGTATGAGTATGCAAATTTTTTCCCACGTCTGTTCATCACGTGATAGCGTTTGTAGGGAGTGGGAAGGCCCATTGACACCAGCTAAGGGAATGGGTAGTTTCCCCCCGGAATGTGGAATGGCAAGTGGCAGGGATTCGGTCTTTGGGTACGACGGAGTGAAGTCATGTCCGAGTGTTGCTAACTGTATAATAACTGTTTTCTTTAAATGTTTTTTTTTTTAATAAACCTTAATTTTTAAAATTTAAATGCCAGGTTTTTTTTTAATTTGTTTCCGTGCCCATTGATTAGAATCAAACTTTTACTGGCGCAGCCGTTAATGATCGAGTCTTATGGAAAACCCCACAGGAAGAACGTTCCAGAAATTTCGAGTTTTCTGGATTCCCGCGTGGAAATGAATCAGGTAAGAGTTTTTGCTTGCAACTCCCTGTAATGTAAGACGAGAGAAATTTATAAAATTATACTGTTTAATATCCATTTATTAAGAGAGAATTTTGATTTTATTTTTGTATACGTCAGTGTACGTTTTTTTTGCTCTGCATATCCATGCAGTTGTAACTTGTTGAACGCCAGTTCAATTTTGAATTAATTATATACATCAGTATATATATTTTATTATTCTTGTTCCATATCAATGGAAAGTAAGTTTTAGAACATCCGTTCTAAAAATTAAGAAGCTTCAAAACCATTAATTCTCTCAGTATATTATTTTATTGCATATCCATGCAGTTATTTATAAAATTTTGAACGCCAGTTCAAATTTCAGTTATTATATATCAGTATATTTTTTTATTATTTCTTGTTCCATATCAATGGAAAGTAAGTTTTAGAACATCAGTTCTATGAATTAAGGAAAATTCAAAATCATTAATTCTCTCAGTATATTATTTTATTGCATATCCATGCAGTTATTTATAAATTTTGAACGCCAGTTCAAATTTCAGTTATTATATATCAGTATATTTTTTTATTATTTCTTGTTCCATATCAATGGAAAGTAAGTTTTAGAACATCAGTTCTATGAATTAAGGAAAACTTCAAAATCATTAATTCTCTCAGTATATTATTTTATTGCATATCCACATGCAGTTATAAAATTTTTGAACGCCAGTTCAATTGGGAATTATTATATACATCAGTATATATATTTTTTTTTATTATTGTTCCATATAAATGGAAAGTGTTTTAGAACATCAGTTCTATAAATTAAGGAAAGATTGTATGTTTTTTTTTTTTTTTATTGTATTTATTTATTTTTGTAATGCACAGTAATAAGTTCACGTCAGTGAATAGCAATTGAGTTTATTGAAAAATTAATGCTAAAGAATAATACTTATCTCATGTCAATGAAATTATTTTGTGCTTATGTACGCATAGTATTTTTCGATTAATGTGAAAAAATATTATCAGTTTAAATTGAGAAAAACTACCGAATATATATTTTGTAGTGTTCTATTATTCCAGCCAGGAATAGATTAAGTGGTGCATGTCGGTTATATTTTAAGTGATTATATTGTGTATATCAGAAATAGGTTAGGAGATTATTGTGTGTCAATAATATTTTAAGTGATTATTGTATATCGGTAATATTTTAAGTGATTCTTGTGTATCAGTAATATTTTAAGTGATAATTGTGTATCAGTAATATATTAAGTTTTATTTATTAGTTATTTAAGTACACTTGGTATATTGCGAAATATATAATACATTATTCTGGAATTCCTCCTAATTCATTGAGTGTTGTGTTAGTGTAGCGGATGCTTATTGTTGTGTGTTTTAAACAAAGATATATTTGTGGTGTTTAATTTTTAGCAATCCCTTCTGGGTGTTATTTCATTTGATTATTTGTTTAGTTGCGGTATATTGGAAAAAGAAAATTTTCAAATGGCATTTTTGGAGAAAGCTAAAAAGCAGGATTTAGTTTTGTTGGCTGAGGAGTTAGGTCAAAAGGTATCAGATAAAATGACGAATATAGAGCTAAGGAATATCATAATCGGTAGCAAAGATTACGAAGAAGAGTTCGTTAGAGATCAGTTATCTGTTATTTTAGAGGAACGCTTTGAAAGGGAAAGTGAGGAAAAAATCGCCAGGCAGCTCGCAATCGAGGAGGAAAATCGCCAGGCAGCACGCAATCCAGCAGCTGCGCTGGGAATCAGAATTGAATGAACTGCGGTTAGAGATCGAAAGTATTCGGTCGAATGTCAAGCGGACGAGTTGTGCAGAAGATCGTAAGAAGACATCTTCAAATTACCGAATTAGTATCGGGAGGGCCGAGGAACATGTGAGGGAAACGTCTCCTGCTGTGTTGATGGCTGAAGCTACGATACCAGTAACTACTCCTATCAAGGAAGAAAAGGGAATGGACGATTTAAGGGTTGTTTACGTCAAGGTCAAGGGTGAGCAAGAAATGGTGAATGCTGTCATAGACACAGGTGCCCAGATGCCCGTGGTAAGACCAGATGTTGTCGAAGGACAAAGCATTGATAATAGAGGGTCAATTCAAATAACGTCTGCATTTGGGGAGCATGAAATGGGTGAAGTAAAAGATTCCAACATGGAATTGAATGACTTTAGGCACGGTGTTGTGCCTGTCTCTAAAAATTTGGTTAACGACATGTTAATCTGTTCCTCTGATTATGAAGTATTAATAGAAAACTCGCAAAATGATTCGCAATCCTGCGAAACTTCGAGAACCTTCAAAGAAAGAAGGAATTATTAGTTCAACAGATTCAAAATCAGTTTGCAGCCAAGAAGTGGTCACCGATCTACTTCCTGAGACACAGTCTTTATTGAATGTTCAAAACGGAGATTTGGTTGCAGTAAAAATTAATGGATCGAATGTCCAAACAAATGGACAAGGTATAAAAAGAAAGCAAGGGTGAGGTTGTCTTAACTTGTGAATTTAAAAAAGGAATCTTGTATAGTACTAGGCGTGGTTGCCCCCGTAAGGAATGTATTCCTAATTTTATTGACTCAACCCAGGTGCAATGTTGTCGTGATCCAATAACAGGAATTGTTAATTTGGAGTTGAAGGCAGGATTGAAAATACTTAAGGTTCGCGAGGATATTTTATGGACAATAACATGCGTTGATTGTTTTTTGTCACTCTTGGGACTGAAAAGGATTTTCTTGCTTTTCATTTTACATAGAAATTGGAAGAAAAAGAGAAAGAGAATTTTTTTAAAATGTTTAAACCTGGTACAATAAAAGAATTAACGTTTGGCTGAAGGTTTAAGCATGTAAAAGTAATGAATTATTCAGGTTGCCTGCTCCTGTTAAATAGATAAGATTTATGCCAATGATTATATATGTACTTAACGTTTTTCAGTACCATAATTTCTGGAAATTTCTAAAGATTAAAACTTTGGCTTCTAAATATGCTTTGCTAGTACATGTCGTATAATTATTTTAGATTTTATGATATATTTTTGGTAACTTCTTTTATATTTTTAATATTTTTTTTTTGAGTATTTTTTGTGTTAAAACTTGTACGGATATTAATTTTCTAGCATATTAATGTGATTTGTAAATCTATTTCTTGGGAGTTGTATTAGCAAAAGCTCTTTTTACATGATACCTGAAAAAAAAAATTTCTCTCGTTATCTTGTTTCTTGCCATGTATGTGTGCATGTGTTTTTTTTTTCATAGTTTCTTTTCAGCTTCATCGTCCTGGAATGACGGATGAGCTTTTTAAGGGGGGAGGTGTAGGAGTGGGAAGGCCCATTGACACCAGCTAAGGGGAATGGGTAGTTTCCCCTCCCCCTTGGAATGTGGAATGGCAAGTGGCAGGGATTCGGTCTTTGGGTACGACGGAGTGAAGTCATGTCCGAGTGTTGCTAACTGTATAATAACTGTTTTCTTTAAATGTTTTTTTTTAATAAACCTTAATTTTTAAAATTTAAATGCCAGGTTTTTTTTTAATTTGTTTCCGTGCCCATTGATTAGAATCAAACTTTACTGCGTTCATAAGAGCTTTAAAGGTTTTGACGCGTGAGGACAGTTGTTGTTTCAAGTCAAAGTTTTACAGGAAAGATTTAATAGACGAACTTAAAATTTTTGGCATGTCTTCCCGACATCACATAGATGATTTTATGCGTGGCCGAATTATTGGAAAGATCGAAGAGAAGGGCTAAAAATAACAGATGTTGCCAGGGAGTTCGACATCGCTCACAGCGTTGTTTCACGGATGTGGAAGTCATTTAAAACTACTGGAATGTATAGAAGACGGCACGGGGGAGGTCGTGTTAGAAGTACGACGCCTGCAGAAGACAGATATATAGTCCTATCAGCAAAAAGGAACAGGCGCACCACGGCTCAGCAGGTGGCAAATCAGTTTCTTGCTGCCTCAGGAAAGCAGATCTCCCGAAAAACTGTTGCTAGACGTTTGAGGGGAGGAGGACTATACGCACGCAGACCTGTTGTGTGTGTCCCATTGACCAGACAGCACCGTACTGCCCGTTTGCAATGGTGTCGTGAGCATCACAATTGGACTGAACAGGACTGGGCATGCGTACTATTTTCAGATGAGAGTAGGTTCAGTCTGCCATCGGATTGTAGACGCCAACTGATCTGGCGCGAGAGTGGTACTGCTTATCGTCCAGAAAATATCCAGGAAAAGGACCGATATCCGACATGCAGTATCATGGTGTGAGCCGGCATCATGATCAATGGCCGCACGCGCCTACATGTGGTTGCGAATGGGACTATGGCGGGCCAACGATACATTGATGAAGTTCTACTTCCTCATGTTCGTCTTTTCCGTGGTGCTGTCGGTGATAAAATTTTTTTTATTGACGACAACGCAACATGTCATCGAACACTCGCTGTTCAGGATTGCCTAGACAGCGAGGGTATTCAACGTCTCGTATGGCCAGCGCGTTCTCCAGATCAAAACCCCATTGAAAATGTACGGGATGCTTTGGGGAGGCAAGTTGCTGGTCGAAACTCTCCTCTGACAAACAAGAACACCCTCATCCGTGCACTCACAGAGGAATGGGATAAATTGCCTCAACAGCTGCTGGATAATGTTGTGCAAAGTATGGTACGACGAGTGGAATGTTGCATCACACTCCACGGTGGACATATCCGTACTGATACGTTTCTTTAAGGTGCCTGCTGACTTTTAGATGTATTGTTCCATTTCTCCGTACGCAGATCACAAATGAACATTTTTTTTCTTCTTTCAGATGTTTCACAGCTTTTGTACTTTCCAGAACAATAAATATTCTTTATTCTAATGTCTGAACAGTGTGGCAACTATATTTTATCCTACTAGGCCTCATGTCTCGCTTAATGTTATGCTACATAGCAATTTGTGATCCGTCCTTAGCAATTGTCCAGCAGTGTATATATATGTAGGATTTTCCCTTTGAAACATTTGTTAAAAGGTTGAGTCATATCCTTTTCAGAGGACCATAAATCTCAATTTTATTTATTACTGCATTCCGTAGCAGCGCCATCTAGTGAGCTTTCGTAGCTCCGGCTTGAATAATTTTTCGGGAGAGGCCAACTAACCACTGCTTGTTCAACACGTCGCGTCTTTACGGCATTTCCGCGTCCAGCGCGGCACCACCAGTCCTAACATCCAAGAATGAGAAAAGGTTTATTTCCCCGTCTTCTAAAGGTATAACTCAACTTTTAATTAACCTAATTCCTGCATTTCTTTCTCTTTGTAAATATCCCCTTTTGTAAATATTTCCCTTTAACTTTAAATAAATTCTCTTTTACTTAAATGAAGTATTTGTGTTTTTAAATGACTTAGATTCAATTAATAATTCATCACTCACCCTTAAATACTTACCCCTAGACAAAACACCTCGCCAATCTAAAAAATCTCGCCTTCTGAAGAGTGATTTTTATTCGAAGATTTATTCGAACTCCCACATATATAACCTATTTATTGCTGTTTCTTAAAAATTTTGTACAAGATTCGAAAAATATTTCTTTTTTTTTCTTCGTAAAATGTAATATTAGAAGTTCATTTGTTTGTGTGTGTGCCATTAACATAAAAGAGAAAAAAAGTGGACCCTTATGTATAAGAAATAAAAACTAGATTGATTTTTAAACTGAAATTAGTTGTATATTAAAACAAACCGAGCCATTAATTTGGTATTACTTTTTATACGAGTTAAGTTTTCACAGTTTAAATCAAATTATTTCGCACAACTTAATAAAAATTAAATTTGGGAAGTGAGTGAGAGATTTATTAAAGATGCATTATGATGCAATGCAGCTAGCTATTGGTGGTGGACCTCGTAACTTTGAAACAAGGTCAAGTGATATTTCCATGCAGGCACTCCTTTCCTCTAACTTTCACACCACAGCATCAACATGAGGATTTCGTACCTCAATTAATTTAATGCACATCGACCTTTTTACACAATGTATCTTAGTGGCACCAGGTCATGAACCTATGACCTACGGAGCACGTGTTCGTAAACCTGACAACTCGACTATTGCGTCAGCTTCTAAAAGGCGGGTGGGAGGGAGAACGTACTAAGATATTTTCCCCTCAATTTTTTTAAAATACCTATAACAGCGTAAACTATATTCATACTAATAAAACAGGTGTGAAGGTCTCCTAGGACCTCACTTTGAGAACGAGAATAAATAGGAGTCATGTAAGAACCAGTAGCCATTTTTATAAACAACTTTCTTTATTTGGTTATCTTATCCAAATAGAATCAAAGACTTATTGACAAGTTTATCTAACTAGTATTATGAGGTTTTAAAGATAATATCCTTTAAATTAACTTAATTAATGATCAAATTAATTAACAATTAAATAACGATCACGCAAAGATTACCACGAAAAGAGATCCCAGAATTTTATTTAATAATGTTCCTATTGAACATTTATCTTTAATCTCACTCTTAAAACTTTAATGAGACTTTAATTATAAATCAATAATTACCAACGGAATCTCAACTCCTCTTGAGAGTAAATTATCTCCAACAAGAAATCTTCAATTTAACTTCACTATATCTTTCTGCTTCAATCTCTATCTCCTATTGCTCTAACTTTACTATTTCGTTTGACTTAAATACTTTATCTAATCTGCATAATAAGGAATCCTGTCCGCTTTTTGGAGTTGATTGGAAATAGGTAGGGAATTAAATTTCCCTAAAAAGGTCGACTCAGAAGGTTAGTGATAAAGTTCCGTATAGATTTGTCACAATCCCCTCCAAAAAGAAAACGGGATTTATTCGAAGGACTCGTACGTCCTGAAAATAAATTACGTAATTCCTATCACAGTCTTATAGTAGCGACGACTTTAACTTCTAACTGTATAGTATTGAAAGTTCTTCCTTAATGAAAAAGGACAAAATTATGATTTATAAGTAATTGTTAAACCTCATAATACTTCACAAGTTTAAATTAATCCCTGCACTCTATCCATTCGGCTACGGAGGCGTGGGAAAAACCACCCTAGTGGTGGTAAAAAACCAGCCCCATAGAGTTTACTTAAGTATACTATACAGAAAAGAAATACAATCTTCTGTGGCACTGGAACATCGAAGACTTCAGGGTCAGCTACCCTGAAAGATTAATTTCCATTTGAGAAGTAGGTAAAAGCAGACATGAATTTATACACTTGTCACATGAATTTCATATACAATAAATATCTGGTTCCTTTGCCTTCCCATTCGAAAACTTTATGCGCTAGTTAGTGTTAATGGTTAATCCTATCTAACTTCGCCGCGCTCCAAGTCACCAGATTTGAAACAAAATATACACATATATATACATATCATACAATAATCATTTCACAATAAACAAATAACACAAACAACCAAATGAATTGTCGCATCTTAGCGAAGTCATACATCGAAGGAAACAAATGCAAAATTTACAGATGTTTACTCCAAAATACAAAAAAATAACACAAAAGCTGTTTTTTTCTGGTATAGAAAAAAACACACACAATGCAGTGTCCACTTTTGCCAGACTTCTTAATTTTAGAGTCCGCCCGTGACTTGCTTCAATTGCAAAAATTCTTCACTTGTTCGTACCGCGAAGATAAAGAACAATACAACCTGGCATTTGTCTGTTAAATCCTATGTACTGGATCTCCATCCAATGCTTCCATACTGAGGCTTCTTCTCCTTATTTTGCTGTGAGGGATGACGTTGATTTCGATGTTTCGCAGCTCCTCAGGAATTCCGTCGGTGGCCCTCAGTCGGCTACGTAGATAGTATGGGCAAGGTCTCCTTGTAGTGGCTTGACTTGACCGGACTGGTTTCTCCGCTTGTTCGTTGCGTCCTCTCGTTGTCGCTCTGGTCTGGCGGGTTTGGTCATCACGTCCACTACCTTCCGCTCGGGATCCGATTGTAGTCGAAGCAGTCCTTCTGCGATCAGGCAATCTTGATAGACCTGCAATGGACTGTACTCCTGGTGAAGAGGTATTAGGTCTCTTAAATTTGTAAGTCCTGGACGAGATCGAGGATGGGATCGACCTCTTGACTCCCTGCCTTTGCTCAGGAGCGCGTCTTTTCCGGTCCTGGTGCTCAGACCCTGGCAGTGATCTCTTCCTGCACATCTTGGATCGTTTTAAAACTTGGTCCTTCGACTCATTACCCTGATCAATATTAACCGTCATATTTCTTCCGCTTTTCCAAATAATTAAATTATTGCCGTTGACTTCCAAAACTCTATAGGGACCTTCAAACTTAGGCATAAATTTTCCAACCTGTTTTCTACCCGCAGCACTTAAGAAATGTGTTTGAATTAAAACTAAATCGTTCACTTTGATGTGAACATCCCTCCTTCTGCGATTGTAATATTTTTCCCAAGACTTATGCTTTTTTCGCATATTTCGTCTTGCCTCATCGAATAATCTTTCGATGTTCCTACCAACATATTTCGTATCCTCTGTAACATTTATGAGCTTGCTAAACGGAGTTATGATTTTCCGTCCCAAAAACAACTCAGCCGGAGTTTTATTTGTTGTCTCATTCACCGCCGTGCGCAATGCGAAAGCGAACTCGCGTAGAAATTGGTCCCAGTTTTCATGATTTTCTTCAACAAAAGAAGCTATCATTTGAACTAAATTTCTATTCACTCTCTCCGTGAGATTAGCCTGTGGTCGGTACGTTACCGTTTTCATATGTTTGATGTCCAACCTGTGACTGAGATGTTCAAACACGTCAGAAATAAATTTGGGGCCGTTATCACTTATCAAAGAAATCGGAGCTCCGTAACGCGCTATATAGTTATCAAAAAAAGCATTAGCTATTGCCTGGGCTGAAGCTTTACGAAGAGGAATCAGCTCACACCACTTAGTGAAGTGGTCAGATATAACTAATATGAATTTATATCTCTCGGGTTGGGATGCGGGGTAGGGGCCTAATAAGTCTAGCGTTACAATTTCATTTGGATATTTTGAAACTATAGGCATTAAACGACCAGCTGGTAGCGCGTTTTTATAATTAAACTTTTGACACCCGTCACAGGTTGAAACATATTCAAATATATATTTTCTCATAAATGGAAAATAGCACGTGTCACGAAGTTTAAGATATGTCTTCCTCTTTCCGAGATGTCCTACCAGTGGCAGATCATGAAATTCTTTCATTATATCTTTTCGAAGAGAACCAGGAATATAAACTCTTAGTTCTCCCAGAGTAGAAAAATACTTCGCATAAAAGAGGAGACCATTTATTAACTTGAAGTCCTGGGACCAACTCGCATACCGTCGCATTAACAGAACCGTCATCAGGGTTTTCTAAGTATCGATAAATATGTCCTAATTCAGGATCTTCCCTTTGTTCCTTAATGAATTGTTCACGGGAATTTATTGCGAGGGCTCTAAGAGCTGTGCACGAAATTTGTGACCCCTCGACACTGTCTACTGGATTTCTCGATAAAAGATCTGCGACCACGTTTTGAACACCAGGTCTGTGCTCCCATTCTATGTTAAACTCTGACAATTTCAACGCCCATCGGATCATCCTACTTGATAAATTCTTACCATTGGTTAACTTTGTTAACGCTGCGTGATCTGTGATCACTTTCACAGGTAGGGGTCCAAAATAAGTTTTAAACTTATTTAGAGCCCATATCCCCGCCAAACGTTCTCTTTCGGTAACCGTATAATTACGTTCTGCTTTATTAAGGGTTCGAGACGCGAAAGCAATAGGTTTTTGATTTTGTTGAAGCACAGCACCAATTCCGGGACCCCACTAGCATCAGTGAATAAATTGAACTGTTCAGAAAATTTGGTAATTGCAAAATCGGTGCCTCCGTTAGTGTGCGTTTGATCTGATCAAAAGAATCCTGTGCTTCTCCTGACCAGTTAAACTTCGCCCCCCTTTTTTTAATTGGTACAATGGTTCGCATATATCTGCGTATCGCGGAATAAATTTTTGGTACCAACCCGTCATCCCTAAAAATTTTGACACTTCTCGATTATTTTTGGGAGGTTTCATTTCCGTAATTGCCCGAATTTTCTTATTGTCAGTTTCGATTCCTTCTTTACTAATAATCAGGCCTAAATATTTGAGTTTGTCACGGGCGAAGTGACATTTTTCCTTATTTAACGTTAGCCCTGCGTCTCGCAATAAGGTAAAAACCTGAGTTAAATGATCGAGATGGTCTTTAAACGATGGAGATGTTATAATAACATCGTCCATATACACCAACACGAAACGCCCAATAACAGGTTTGAGAATAATATCAATAGCCCGTTGGAAATTAGGTGCCACCCCAGAAAGACCAAAAGGCATGCGTAGGAACGCAAAAGTGCCATTGCGAGTGATAAACGCGGTTTTTTCTATGTCCCTTGGACTAATCGCCAACTGAAAATAGCCACTTCTGAGATCTAGAGTGG
This sequence comes from Trichonephila clavipes, assembly GCA_019973935.1. NCBI lineage: Eukaryota > Metazoa > Arthropoda > Arachnida > Araneae > Nephilidae > Trichonephila > Trichonephila clavipes. The sequence continues at coordinate 159,214 of BMAU01017522.1, read as the reverse complement.
ATATAACGGTGGTGTGAGGAATATTGGTGTGAGTAAGTCATCAATCACCGGTAATGGATATCGAGGATATTTGGTAATTCCATTTAGTTTTCGATAATCGATCGCGAAACGATACGCCTCGGGAGAATCTGGAGGAAGGTCATTTTTCTTTCGTGTTAGAACGACTGGAGATGCATAAGGCGAATTAATAGGACAAATTGTACCATCCCGTAACATCTTATCTATGTGATAATCAATATTTCCTTGTTTGACCCGGTCGTACCTGTATGGTCTCGACACTACCGGTCCCTTGTCTCCAGTATCTATCTCATGATATACAACATGCGTTAATCCCGGTTGATCGGAAAATAACCCTTTAAAATTATTAAATAAGGCTTTTAATTGCCTCTGTTGCTCGTCATCAAGTTTTGATTCTGTGAGATCAATATCAACGGGTTTATCCTCTTTAGGCAATAGTTTGATCAGATTATCGGGAATGATCAAGGATTTCTGATCAAAATCTAATGTTAATCGTGACGCCTTCATAAAATCGATCCCTAAAATACACTGATACTGCATGTTATCAAGTATATGGAATTCCCAGGGTTTCTGAAATTCCCTGATCCTAATTTGTAACTCGAGCTTACCCAAATGACTGCACGGGGCTCCCTGTGCTGTCACGACTCTGTCTTTCGTCTTTTGACGAGGTCGGTATGAAAAATAGTTGCGGTATAACCTCCTCCGAAATAAAAGATTTCTCCGCTTCCGTGTCCCATAGTGCTGTAATAAAGGTTTCGTTTAATAGAATAGGGACATACGGTAATTCGACTGGGGTCATTCTTATAGAGGATACTCTGATAGGTCGATGATCCCAAACTGGAGGATTTTCCGTACCCCGCGATCGATTACCCCCATATTCACATCGATCGCTTAAAAGTTTAAATTTCTACTTCGTTCATTTCGACCTTGAAATGAACTATTTCTCGACCCATTTTGTCGACCGCCCTGATTGTGGAATCGTTGATCCGATTGTCCACCTTGGCGTCTACCCTCGAATCTACGATTATTTGTGAAACCTTGGTTTTCGAATCGATTAAATTCTCTTTGTGGTCGGCTATTATTGGCGTATCTCTCATTATTTCCGTTTTCTCTCCAATTTTCTTGTCTATGCCGGGTATTAAAACGATTGCCTTCATGAGGGCCTGAACTTCTAAATCCCTCACTCGAACCTCTGATCTGTCTATGCATAAAACGTTCTTCGTATTTATCAACGATTTGTAGGAGATTGGCAGTATTTCGTGGATGTCTAACTTCGACATAATCCAAAATTTGAGGTTCTAATCGACTGACAACGTGATCAATTAATTTTTCCTCCGACATTTCTAGCTTAAGGACCTTATGAATTTTCAACAATTCATAAATAAAGTCCGAAGGCTGCTGATCCCGCCTTTGCGATGAGGAATAAAATCGCGTTTCTAGTTCCGACCTGTTTCTGACCACGGGAAATTGTTCCGACAATGCCTGTTTTAAGTGCGCGTAGTCTGTTGTCTTATCCTCAATGACCCTATAACCAAGAACTTCGAACCAGTCGAGTGCCTGTCCTTTGAGATGACCCTTCAAATAAGCACATGCTAATTGTGCAGGTATCTCATAATAAGCGAGATTATGATCAATATTCTCCAAAAAATCATCTATGTTCTCAATCCCCGAAAAATATTGTTCCGGAATGATTCTAACTGGATCCGACTCTATTCTCGGGATTTATACGTTGGGCGCCATTGTGAAGGTCTCCTAGGACCTCACTTTGAGAACGAGAATAAATAGGAGTCATGTAAGAACCAGTAGCCATTTTTATAAACAACTTTCTTTATTTGGTTATCTTATCCAAATAGAATCAAAGACTTATTGACAAGTTTATCTAACTAGTATTATGAGGTTTTAAAGATAATATCCTTTAAATTAACTTAATTAATGATCAAATTAATTAACAATTAAATAATGATCACGCAGAGATTATCAGGAAAAGAGATCCCAGAATTATATTTAATATTGTTCCTATTGAACATTTATCTTTAATCTCACTCTTAAAACTTTAATGAGACTTTAATTATAAATCAATAATTACCAACGGAATCTCAACTCCTCTTGAGAGTAAATTATCTCCAACAAGAAATCTTCAATTTAACTTCACTATATCTTTCTGCTTCAATCTCTATCTCCTACTGCTCTAACTTTACTATTTCGTTTGACTTAAATACTTTATCTAATCTGCATATAATAAGGAATCCTGTCCGCTTTTTGGAGTTGATTGGAAATAGGTAGGGTATTAAATTTCCCTAAAAAGGTCGACTCAGAAGGTTAGTGATAAAGTTCCGTATAGATTTGTCACACAGGTATATATATAGTCGATATAAAACAATATTTTACTTTTCCCACAAAAATATTATAAAAAACTACGCAAAATTTACACTTATGCGTAAAACTAAACTGAAATTTAGTTATTATCATTTACGTTTCTTTTTTATTGTCATTTATGTAAAGAAAATTGTGTCGAATGACATCATTATAAAGGGTGTTTTTTTGAGAGGTATAGAACTTTAAATTGCAATAAAACAACGACGTATTATTCGGTTGACATGAATTTTTTTTATTCGAAAGATAATCTTGTGGCATTACATTTTAAATATGATTTCTGGCATAGGACTGCCACGGCTGGCCCGGATGTAGTCCAATCTGGACGTCCAATTTTTGATGACTTTTTCCAACATTTGTGGCCGTATATCGGCAATAACACGGCGAATGTTGTCTTCCAAATGGTCAAGCGTTTGTGGCTTATCCGCATAGACCAATGATTTTACATAGCCCCACAGAAAATAGTCTAGCGGTGTTAAATCACAAGATCTTGGAGGCCAATTCACAGGTCCAAAACGTGAAATTAGGCGGTCACCCAACGTGTCTTTCAATAAATCGATTGTGGCACGAGCTGTGTGACATGCTGCGCCGTCTTGTTGGAACCACAGCTCCTGGACATCATGATTGTTCAATTCAGGAATGAAAAAGTTAGTAATCATGGCTCTATACCGATCACCATTGACTGTAACATTGTGGCCTTCATCGTTTTTAAAGAAGGATTCCCCAGCCCATAAAGCGCACCAAACAGTCAGTTTTTCTGGATGTAACGATGTTTCGACATACACTTGTGGATTAGCTTCACTCCAAATGCGGCCGTTTTGTTTGTTGACGTAGCCATTCAACCAGAAGTGCGCTTCATCGCTAAACAAAATTCGCTTATGAAAATCGGGAACAACGGCAATCTCGTTTTGGGCCCATTCGACGAATCTACGCCTTGCTTGATCATATTTAAAATGTAATGCCACAAGATTATCTTTCGAATAAAAAAAAATTCATGTCAATCGAATAATACATCTTTGTTTTATTGCAATTTAAAGTTCTATACCTCTAAAAAAACACCCTTGAAAATTGACCAATCAATTTATTTCTGCTATATACATAAAGACCAAAGATAGTAAACTTAAAAGAAAAAAAAAGAAAACTGCTTTTTTTCGATATTTTTATTCAAAGAGTATTGTCCAAAAAACACAACGAGAAAATAACCACAGAAGTTCCCAGCAATTAAGGGGGTAAAAAAAGTATTCGAACACAGAAATTCGACCAAATAACCGATACAGCAAAAAGAATTCCTCTCCTACAATTCCCAGAAAACACAGACCAAACAAATACCTTGAAAACTTCACTTTAAAACAATACCTCTCTCCGTTGTTTTCTTCTTTTATGGGTCCATGTTTTGTGCGATTCTTCGAAACGCCATCGTTTTGAATTTTTCTTTTACTCTTTCGTTCCTAGAGAATAGGAAACAAACCGCCTCCTCAGAAGCCTGGAAATGATTACCTTCAGCGTCCTGTTTTGATTTCGAATGGTTCTGTGGAATGAACACCTGCACCACAAGCGTTGTTCGAAAATCAGCCTGGAACAAAGGGAAGAACAGCAGCAATTGTGTTTTATGTTCCAGTGGATAGGACTCCGTAAATAATGATTGAAAACATTGTGCAAAGTTGAAGGAATCGTTAAAGTTTTTGAGTCATTTCGTTTAAACTACAGTACACCGTCAAGGGGGAAAAGGAGACGAGTTAATTTTATTTTTCCTGAAATTTAATGAGCTAAAGTAAAATCCTGCGTATAACTAAGGTGACGAGTTTTTTTTTCAATGAAAAGGAGGACGAAAAATTTTTTAAAAAGTTACAACGCAAATAATTGAAACATTTTATTAATTCAAACAAAAGTACGCTAATTATGCTTACATCCCTTTTAATTATTTGTGAAACGAGTATTTTCCCATTGAATGAATTTTTTTTTTGTTTGTCAATATATTATTTTCTAATATATCGAAAATTTTGAAGCAAAAAATATCCTTCATATTTACTGTAAGTATTGCAGCTAAAATATTAACATTCAATTTTGATTTCTTACTTGTCCCAAACTTACCAACTGAAAAAACTCTTTCAACTGGTGCATTAGTTCCAGGGCAGCACAACGTACATTCAACAGGAATAACTAAATGTTTACATGGAATGTGTTCATTTTTGAAATGTGGTTAAGTATATTTCAACCCATCTTTTATCAATTTCAGCATGTTGATGTTCCAATTGTTTCAATTGATTATAATTTAAATATACATTCCGTCTTCCAATTTCTTCAAACAGATGATTATCCTCGACTTTAATATCAGACATTTTTTTTCGTTAAAAACTCAATGCAATTTACTTCCGATGAAGTCAAAGAACACCATTGAAAATTGTTATTTCCTGTGATATTTGTTTGTTGTTTTTGGAAACATGTTTGGTTCATCTCTGAATACAGAGATTAACAGATCAGTTTTAAAATATTGAAAAGGATGATAAGTAGGAGGACACTTTTCGAAAAAGGACAGGACCAATGAAAGGAGGACGGTTGGTCACCTTAGTATAACGCACACATACTTTCAAGCTGCAATTTTTAATTTTTAGGCATATTCGCCGTGTAACGCACACCCTCTTTTTTTTTTAAAGAAGGAACCTGAAATGTGTACGTGACAATGCTCTCGTGTTTTTAGGTAATTTATTCGAGGTATTATTCCAAGCTTCAGAAAAAAAAAGCATACTTTTAAAACTGCAACTCTTAAAATTCATAAGGAATGTCATTTTTTTAAAAATAAAAAATATTTCGATCTATGTAGAAATCTAATTTTTTTTCTATGCTCATCTTTTTTTTTATTTTGCAAGTCCTCATTTATATACCCGGCGTATAGTGCGCTCTCGTAAATTTTAATCTTATTTTTGGTGTTAAAAGTGCGCGTTATACTCTGGAGTTTATGGTACTTGGAATTATGCTTATAAAGGGTGTTTTTGGAGAGGTATAGAACTTTAAATTGCAATAAAACAACGATGTATTATTCGATTGACATGAATTTTTTTTATTCGAAAGATAATCTTGTGGCATTACGTTTTAAATATGATTTCTGGCATAGGACTGCCACGGCTGGCTCGGAAGTAGTCCAATCTGGACGTCCAATTTTCGATGACTTTTTCCAACATTTGTGGTCGTATATCGGCAATAACACGGCGAATGTTGTCTTCCAAATGGTCAAGCGTTTGTGGCTTATCCGCATAGACCCATGACTTTACATAGCCCCACAGAAAATAGTCTAGCGGTGTTAAATCACAAGATCTTGGAGGCCAATTCACAGGTCCAAAACGTGAAATTAGGCGGTCACCAAACGTGTCTTTCAATAAATCGATTGTGGCACGAGCTATGTGACATGTTGCGCCGTCTTGTTGGAACCACAGCTTCTGGACATCCTGATTGTTCAATTCAGGAATGACAAAGTCAGTAATCATGGCTCTATACCGATCACTATTGACTGTAACGTTGTGGCCTTCATCGTTTTTGAAGAAGGATTCCACCAGCCCATAAAGCGCACCAAATAGTTTTTCTGGATGTAACGGTGTTTCGACATACACTTGTGGATTAGCTTCACTCCAAATGCGGCCGTTTTGTTTGTTGACGTAGCCATTCAACCAGAAGTGCGCTTCATCGCTAAACAAAATTCGCTTATGAAAATCGGGAACAACGGCAATCTCGTTTTGGGCCCATTCGACGAATCTACGCCTTGCTTGATCATATTTAAAATGTAATGCCACAAGATTATCTCTCGAATAAAAAAAATTCATGTCAATCGAATAATACATCGTTGTTTTATTGCAATTTAAAGTTCTATACCTCTAAAAAAACACCCTTTATATTTAGCGGTAGTAGCCACAACTGAAAAATAAATAAATAAATGTAGGTTATAATGGGAATAATTTGACTTTTCTGTCTTTCTTTCAATGAAGTTTTTTTTTATTATTATTTCTGAGCCATCATTGTGAACATCAGTCGTGATCAAGATCGTCCTCATCACTTGACCATGGTTCAAAATTATGAAGTCCGTCGCCAAAAGCCCTTGAGAAGCTGAATAGTGTGACGTTAATATTCACTCTTCCTTTCTTCCAGTGGCTCAGTGGTGGGCCTTGGCCTTCTCAAGAAGCCTTTTCCATGCCAGCCTTCTTCCTGCCAGTCCTCTCCAATGCCTAGTTCTCAAAACTAGGAGATCTTTTTCTAGGTAATCAATCCTTCTAAAATTTGGCCTTCGTGTGCTAATTGTTTGGGTATTGAAGACTTTTTTAGCGGTGCAGTCTTCGTCCATTCTGACAACGTGACCTACCCATTTAATTCGTTGTATTTATTTTCACTCTTAACTCATCTATTAAATTAAAAGAAAAATTATGAAAGGAAATAATACAGTATTTACTGTCCATATCCAGCATGTCTCAATCAATCAATCAATATAGTTAGCTTAAAGGATTCAGTACTATACAACATTATTTTACATAGTTATCTTCCTTCTTGAAATAGTCATTGCCCTTTAATAAAATTAACACTGAAGCAACTGATTTAAAGTTTTGTATGTCTATAGAACTTATTATTAAATTATTAAACTCACACAAACTAACGGTTCTTTTCAATTAATCTTCTTATTAAAAATATTACATATCTGTTTTATCAAAACTTGTGAATTTGTGTGGAATTTCTGCCTCCAAAAACAATAATTTTTCTTTTAGTAGACCATTTATATGAGGAGATTTTCCAGTACTTTTTTATCTTTTCATTTTACTGTGTCAAACATTTTCGTGATTTTAAGTCACGAGAATAAAAATATGACCGTATTATTTATTCCAAGATGGGTACTTTAATGCTATTCCTTTAGATTTTTTTAACAATGCTCTGGATTTTTTTTAGGTCAATTCGAATTATTTCAGCATTTTTCATTGATATCCGGTCCGAAATGGTTTTTATGCGTCCTCTCAAAATATATATTTTCTTATAGTTGTTTTAGAAAGGTTAAGCCATTCAATTTCACGATTAATTTAAAACACGAATTATTTAGTGCAGGTAACACTTTAATAAATTAATTATTCTTATGATATATGAGAAATCTTACGAAATATTGGTGACTGATACATTTTATCCATAATATTTTTGAACATTCACGAATTTCTGCACAATGTATCATACACAGATATGTTCAATGAAAATTCCTTAAATAAAAGAATTTAACAATCATAAAAATATATATAAAATGCTTTTATATTTTAAATAAATGTTTTTTCGGGCATTGATGTTACCTTTAATCAAAATATGATTACATTCCTGTTTTTCTTTTAAAAAAAATAAGTTTTGATAAAGTACGCAAATATATACGTTCAATGGCGATCTTTTGAAAAACTATGAGAAACATCGAAATATTTCAAAGAAAGCAATTTAAACCATTCATATAAATATATTTTGTACCATATTCTTTTTTCCCTTCTAAGTTAAAAATTTCTTTAAAAAATTATTTTCAATTTTTCAACCAACTCCAATTTCTGTTCCTTGTAATTAGTTCTTACGACAAGTTTATTTTTAACTTGAAAATACAATTTTTTTGTTTCCTAAGAAGTTTAAAGTAATGAAATTGTTTGGAGTAGAATGGAATACTTTTTTCTTCTAAAAAAGCATTCAAATTAAACCATGAAATATGATTTTCGGTAGAATGCAATTTGTATGCCTTTATTTTATTTTTTTATTTTGTCCGTTTCGATTTGAAAATAATAAATTGGTCCATTGTTCCATTTTTAAAAATTTTATTTTTGTGTGGATGGAAAATAAGTTCACACACAATGCGTTCTTTTATACCTACAAAAATATTTTCTTTCCACACACAGATATAATATCACGCATGCCAAATTATTTCACAATCCACATTTTTTGCGGGTAGTATTAATAATCTATTACTCATTTTATTTTGGTCTATTAATATCAAATGCTAATCATTTTTAGATTATATACCATTCTCTGAATACAAAAAACTTTTCTCAAAGTCATTATGCCTATTTTAATCAAAATGTTTTTGTAAATCCATATTGATAGGTTGGTTTTAATATATGTGAAGAACTTTTTTATTTAGTTAAATATATAAAATTATGGAGAAGGCGTTGAATCAATTTAGTAGCCAGAAATAACAGTAGTTTTAAAAATATAGCAGACAGAACTCTGAAATTAAGGAATACATTTGTATTAAAATTATTAAAAATGTTTTTTGACAATTTTTTTAGTCTATTGGTATAAATTTTTATTATGTTTTAAAGCCGGGTTGGGCATTAAGTCGATCACGATCGACAGGTAGACCACCAAGACATTTTGGAGTGACCACCTTCACTAAGACCTAAGACGCGCATACTAAAAGAAACATATTTGTGGAACACCAATGCCATCTATACTGGAGAATCGGCTTTTCACAATTCCTGCGACTGTGTTGACCAAACATATACCATTATTAGAATCACAAGATCACGTTTCACACATTTTCTGTCAATGTATGGGAAAAATTGATCACCACGATGCCAGCTGTAGAAATGGGGTTTCCCCCACACGCCCACTAAAGAGGAAAATAAATGTTGATCAGCTCTTCCCGTGATGACACGGGATTGGCTACTTAAACATTACCCCCACACTACGCTCTTTCGTGGGATTGGATTTTTGTGTTGACGTGACGTCCCGCTATTGCACAGCACCCGGCAGCAAAAGTGTTAAGAATATACGTCAATTGCAGATTCATCGGTTCACGTGTGTTTGCTGCAAGCTGCATTGAAAACTTCACGGTCTAGCTTTCGTTCATAGTTTTGCCTGCATGGAATTTGCAGAAGAAAGGAAAGCAATAAACCTTTTTTCAACGGATGAAAATATAATTGCAACGGAATTTTTGACCAAATTGCCATGCGATGCAGATGGAAGCAAGTAAGAAACGCCGCTGGAGTGAACTGATATTCATGTGGTGCTTTATCTCTAAGGCTTAATTTGCTATTGGACCGACAAACATCTTAGCAAATAATAAATATTGTAGACCATCTGTTAGCTCATCCCATCTACGCCACTAGGTGGACTACAACACCTTGAAAAAATTAGAAGTAGCCCGTACCCTGGAAAAGTCTGCCTATCCCTGTTTTAAAGTACCAAGTGCCTGTTTTACACACCACACACATATATAGTCTGTCCTGGTACTTTTAGGTGGTTGAAGTAATCTAGGGGTCACAGTCCCGAACTCGCTGCCGGAGTGTCACGGGTTCAAGTTCTGGTGCTTCTAAAGACCTACTGTTTTCAGGAGGTTATTTCCATACATATTCATCGAAAAACGACGTATTTCAAACTGCACATCACCTGGTAAAAATGGTAAGACTGTATCAATCTGTTGGAGATCAATGACCCTCCATTGGCGTCGTAGGGTAGTTAAGAGAGGGGCCTCGTAACTGTGAACCACAGTCAAATGGAGAAGAGACACCTAATCTGACAATACATGAACACGTGTGAGAGCTTCGAGTCTTGACCAGACGCGTTTTAAGGCATGGGCCAAATGGGCGCAGGCCCAGGGCCTCACCCTCCGTGGTGGCCTCGTTTCGTTCTCGACTCAGTCTTAATAAGATCATACTCTGGATAATTTTAATGGTCAAATATTATTTCCGTACATATTCTTCGAAATTCTTCAATTTGCATATCAATTGGCAAAAGTGGCAAGACTGTATTATTATGTGATGACCATTGTCCATATCTAGGCCTAGGCCTAATACCATAAATAATCATTGGACCCATTTAGTCGAAATGCTGCCATCGGTCGAATCGGCTTATAAGATTGTGAGTCGTGCATATTTATTTGTTTCAAATTACCTTTTGTAGGAGTATTTGACAATGCATACTACACTCACTTCCAAAAGTTAAACACGGAAAGAAAAATGCTAATTTCCGGAAGCCAATCAGAATTGAAGAGAATGCAATTTCCTGCAGAGGTAGATGGAAGTATGCAAATATATTAGGTAACAGCCAATCGTGCTTTCATGTCAAGAAATATGCAAAAAGGGCAGTCTTATAAGACGCCAGCTTTATGAAGGGTTACTGAAGTTGATTGTAAGTGCTGATAGAAGGTGTTTAAAACGTTCGTACAATTTGTTTTCAAAACATACGTGTTTCTATTACTTCCAGAAAACGAATGGAAGATTCTGAGCGCTGGTATGCTGTGGGCCGCATTGAAGCAAGACAGTCAATCACAGATGTTGCTCTTTTCTTCGACGTTTATCATTCTGTAATTTAACATTTATGGAAACAATTCCAAACCACACAGACAGTTGTCCGAAGGCCCGAAAGCGGTCGCCCAAGGCTTACAACCCCCGCAGAAGATCAATATACACTGGTGTGCAAAAATTAAGGACGAGACGTTTTTTTCAATATAACTTTGTACAAAAGCTTTCCAAATCAACACATTTAATACCGTAAGATCCCCAATACGTAAGGACATGTGTAATGTAAGCAACACTTACTAAAAGAGAAATCAGAGGGATAAAAAGAAGCTTGATTGAAAAAGTAGCATGGAGCGCAATGCGAATGAAGGCCGAAACATCCCTGTGATGGGTGTCCAGCAAGAAACATCCGGTCTTTAGTTGGGGATATGATCTCCCCTGACTGCTAGGCAGGTTTCACAGCGTCTGCCCATGCTGAGAATCAGGGTGTCAATGAGTTGTTGAGGCATTGCTGCCCATTCGTCTTGCAGCGCTAATCGAAGCTCCCGAATCGTTACTGGTGGTAAGGTACGAGCTGCCAAGCGTCTGCCAAGAAAACCCATACATGCTCGATGGGATTGAGATCCGGAAATCGTGCCGACCAATCCATACGTTCAATATCCTCACTCTCTAAGAGCTGTTCGGCAGCTACTGTGCGATGACATGGTGCATTGTCGTCCATGAAAAGGAACTGCAGACCCATAGCGCCTCTAAAAAGACGCACATATGGAAGAAGAATCTCGTTACAATAACGGGTCCCGTTGACTGAATCTGCGTCGAAGATGTGAAGGTCTGTACGACTACCAAGCATGATGCCTCCCCAAACGAGAACACCGCGACCTCCATACCTGTCCCTTTCAATGATGTTCGAGGGATGATTGCGGCTTCCCTGCTCTCTCCAGATGAGTATGCGATGAGAATCGCTACTCAAACTGAATCTGCTCTCATCTGTAAAGAGTACTCGTCCCCATTCATTGTCTCTCCAATTCCGGTGTTCCCGGCACCACAGAGAACGCCTTCTCCGATGGGCAGGCGTTAAAGGTACACACCGTACAGGGCGTCGTGCAAACAGACCACCCCCGTGCAGTCTTCTGGCCACGGTAAAAAGCGATATCGGTCGTCCAGTCGCATGTGTCGTGTGTCTAGCGATTTCTCCCGCTGTCTGCCGCCTGTTTCTTCTGGCCTGTAAGACAATGTACCGGTCATCTGCGGGTGTGGTTCCTCGTGGACGACCACTACTGAACCCCCGGATAGCTGTTCCTGTAGTTTGAAATTGTCTCCAAAGCCGTGAAACGATGCTGTGAGCAATTCCGAACTCTGCAGCCACACTTGTCACACTGCGGCCTTCCTCCAACTTCCCAATGATTCGACCTCGGGTAAAAGCATCCAGATGTCGTCTAACAGATTGATTATTCGCCATTTCTCACTGAAGCAGCAACTCGGTGTGATTTTAACTGCTATTCGGCGTGCAATCTCTTTGCCAGAAATACTGATCTTACACCGACAACATGCTTTATACTACTCAGACACTCCCCCATTACGTCTACCTGCATATCTGCGCATGTGCTACCGTACATCACCTTACTTAATCTCCTGATTGGTCTTTCTATCCGCTCTGCCTCTGCGTTCAGCTGAGATGCTAATTTTTCGACTTCGTCCTTAATTTTTGCACACCAGTGTAGTGCTAATGTAGCCAAGCGGAATCGCAGAGCGACCTTCACACGTGTGACATCCATGGTTACAGCGCCCATTGGTAAGGCTATATCTGCAGCTACTGTACGCCGAAGATTACATATGAATGGACTGTATGCCCGGGTACCTTGAGTTTGTGTTCCTCTATTTGTCCAATCAAGAGGGGCACGGTTAAAGTGGTGCCGGGAACATGGCAATTGTACTGTGTGTGACTGGGGCAATGTCATGTTTGCTGATGAGTCAAGATTTGCTCTGGAGCCAAATGACAAGTGTATAAGGATATGGCGTAAACAATGAACACACAATCAGCCCCAAAACATCACCGAACATCACGCATTCCGAGGCGGAAGCATTATGGTGTGTGCAGGGATTTCATTAGGATACCGCACTGACCTGCACATCTTTGAACGGGGTTCTGTGATGGCTGTCCAGTATCGAGATGAAGTCCTAGAACCCATTGTGAGATTGTACGCTGCAGCAGTTGGCCCTACTTTTGTTTTAAGGGACGATAACACGCGTCCCCATAGAGCTGACATCGTCGATGACAACCTGGAGAGTGAAGGGATTGAGCGTATGGCGCGGCCAGCATATTCGCCCGACCTTAATCCCATTGAAAATCTTTGGGATTCTCTCGGCCGTGCTGTATCTTCACGTTTCCCACCTCCAGCCACTCTTATTGAGCTGGAAACATTTCTACAAGAAGAATGGCGATTGCTTAATTCTGCGGTGGTTGACCACCTAATTGAAAGCATAGTCAGAAGGTGTAAAATTTGCATACAGATGAGGAGAGATCACATACCCATTAATGTCCTTTTTTTTTATTTTATGCTGTTTATTTTCACTTTATACATAATTCTGTTTAAGTCTCCAGTATAACATTATCTGATAACTTACAAAAATTTAATATTGTTTTCATTTCTGTATATAATTATTGATTTTGTTTTATGTATAAATATATATGCTATTTTACTGCCAAATTTTGTGTCAATCAAAGTAGTATTTGTTCATTTTTTTGTGCATTTTACATCTTCGTACTTAACTTTTGGAAGTGAGTGTATATACTGTCTAATTTTAAAGACCACAGGTAGGGACTACTTTTGCATAGGGGCTAAGGGCCTCAAAAAATCCTAAAATTTCTCTGGGTTCACGGTCTCAAAAAGTTTTAAGACATCCTTAGTCTTAACAGATTTAATTTTCATTAGTCTCTCTTCAAGGGTAAGTCCAGGGAAATCTCAAGGTTTCTTGAAGCCCCGTCTCCCTGAGCAAAAGTAGATCCCATATGCGACCCTTTTAATGAAACAGTATAGCACAGAGGTCACCAAAGTGGTGGTCCGTGGTTCATTAGCGGTCCGCGAGAAAATTTCACTGGTCCCCAGAAAAAATGTGAGGAATATACTTATTCATCACGTTAAATTATGTTTTAAGATGCATTGAAACATAATTCAATTAATAACAATACGTGAAATGTTATAAAAACGATCCCAGACATGTGGTAAAATGTGGATACTAGATCCATTTGCTGCAAAAATTCAGGATAACAATTTAAGTATGCATCTCTAAGAAAGCCTCATCGACCTATCGTCCGACGAAACTCTCTAATTTAAATTTCATTCATCCTTATCAAGATCTGTTTCGGCTTTCCATAAAAAGTGAATACCCTTTTAGTGAACAAACGATGTGAACATTCTGATTCAATTTTCCACAACTTATTTATATGAAAAGGCCTTTTCATCTGTCACAGCTATTAAAACACGGTACCGATCTCAGCTTGAAATAAATGCGATTCTCCGTCTTGCAGTAACAACATGGATCTAAATATTCATAATTTTATTTCAAATAAGCAGAAACATTCTTTCACACTAGGAATGTATAACGCTAAAAGTTTGATATACTTAACCATTTTTTAATTGTTTTGTTTTTACAGTTTTTGTTTATTTTATTATGGTTTATTAATAAAGTTTCCATAACTTGGTTAAAAATAATAGTTTCATTTTATTTAATAAGTACATTTTATGTGTGTTCTTATATCACATTTTTTTTTATAAATATATTTAACACTTAAAAATTCCTATTAGTGGTCCGCGGGATTTAAATTATGTATTTACTGGTCCGTGGGGTCAAAAAGTTTGGTGACCGCTGGTATAGCATATTTCGTTAAATATTCGTACAAATGGTAACCTATAGCAAATAAAGGGTGTTTTTTTGAGAGGTATAGAACTTTAAATTGCAATAAAACAACGATGACATGAATTTTTTTTTATTCGAAAGATAATCTTGTGGCATTACATTTTAAATATGATTTCTGGCATAGGACTGCCACGGCTGGCTCGGATGTAGTCCAATCTGGACGTCCAATTTTCGATGACTTTTTCCAACATTTGTGGCCGTATATCGGCAATAACACGGCGAATGTTGTCTTCCAAATGGTCAAGCGTTTGTGGCTTATCCGCATAGACCAATGACTTTACATAGCCCCACAGAAAATAGTCTAGCGGTGTTAAATCACAAGATCTTGGAGGCCAATTCACAGGTCCAAAACGTGAAATTAGGCGGTCACCAAACGTGTCTTTCAATAAATCGAATGTGGCACGAGCTGTGTGACATGTTGCGCCGGACATGTCACACATGTTGCTCCTGGACATCATGATTGTTCAATTCAGGAATGAAAAAGTTAGTCATCATGGCTCTATATCGATCACCATTGACTGTAACGTTGTGGCCTTCATCGTTTTTGAAGAAGTACGGACCAATGATTCCACCAGCCCATAAAGCGCACCAAACAGTCAGTTTTTCTGGATGTAACGGTGTTTCGACATACACTTGTGGATTAGCTTCACTCCAAATGCGGCAGTTTTGTTTGTTGACGTAGCCATTCAACCAGAAGTGCGCTTCATCGCTAAACAAAATTCGCTTATGAAAATCGGGAACAACGGCAATCTCGTTTTGGGCCCATTCGACGAATCTACGCCTTGCTTGATGATCGTTTTGATGAATTGCCCAACCAAACTGAGAATAAATCACTTGACAGCTGTTAAATCGGTTGCCATCTTGGAAAGTAATGCCAACTTAAACTTCTATACCTGAAAAAAAAAAACACTCTTTAGTTCAAAATTCCAAATTTTTCGGAGAATGTATCTGGGAGTAATATTTGACGATTAAAGTTATTCAGATCATGATCCTATTGAGATCGAGACCAAGGACCTGAGTCCGGGGCTAATTGGCCCATGCCTTAAAACATCTCTGGGTGGTCTTCAGTGATTTCAGGTCTCAAGCCTACAACTCGACAGAAAAAAGTTGGGTAAGTTCACGACCATAACCACTTAGTTATAATGGTAGTAGCACATTTCGAAAAGACGTTTATATTGTTTTTTAACACACTACAAGAAAATAAACGCAGTCATGAACTCATGGCCGGCGTGTCATAGGTTCGAGTCATAGTGCCACTGAAGACCCTCCGTGTAGAGGGAGATAATGCCCGTTAGATCTGCTGAACAGGCCGCGTTAGTCTAGTGAGCAAGATAATGGACTCATGGACCTGCGTGTCATGAGTTCGAGCCTAGTACCGCTGAAGACCCGCCGTGTAGAGCTGTCGAGAGCTCAAACGTCCTCTTGTTGGTGTGGTGTTGTAATTAGGAGAGGTGAGTGCTAGTTCATGTGTCGTCCTCGTTACTTCACCGAGGTTCAAAATTACGAGGTCCATCGCCAAATTCCTTCGAGTATCTAAAACAGTGCGATGTTAATATTCCCTCACTCACTTGTTGAGCTCAGAGTCCTCCCATTGGTGTGGTGTGGTAGTTGAGAGAGGGGGTGCCAGCTCAGATGTTGTCCTCGTCACTTCATCGTGGCTCAAATGAGGTCCATCGCCAATTGCTCTCGTGTTGCATTATATGGTGCGACATTAATATAACTCCCACTCACTCGAGAAGTAATGTAAAAAATCACTACACCAAACACTTCTGAGAACGACGTGAATTGATCTAACTTTTCATCGTTTATATATATATATATATATATATATATATATATATATATATATATATATATATATATATATATATGTTCTAAAGTTACTTTTCTTCTCCAATTGCCAACGTGAAAGAGTTGGAATTTTTTTCCGTAAGAAAAATAATTCCAAAAAGTTTTAAGTGTGACCCATGTATTTATTAAATCAATGCTGTATCGTATTTAAAAATATACCTCAAACTTATTAACATTGTATCAAATTGTTTCAAGTCAACAAATTCTAACCAATATTGTGGCAAAGGAGAAGGAAAATTTGTTAAGTTTGCGTTGGTGTTTAACCTTACCGACGCCTCTTAATAAAAGGCCAACGTAACAGATATAGCAATTTTTTGTGGAAAAACTACTAATAAATGGAACGATTCTTGCAATTTAGAACATGACCTTTAGACAGGGCGTTGTTACAAAACAACCATCTTCGCATTCACTTTTAAATTAGTAGTAAAATCTTCGGTAGGATCTTGTGTAGCTCATCAAAAAAATAACCTATTTTTAACAGTTATAAATATTAAGGCGTATCTTTCAATTTTTAAAAGGGGAAAAAAACGTTAGATTCTTTTGTATTCTTTAATGTAATTATGTTCGTCTCTTGACTGTAAGAATAATTTTTCAGTGAAAAAGAAAGTTGTAAGTGCAATATTTATCAAGAAATTATTTTTATTATATTGTGTTTTTTGAGATATTTTGAAATCATGTGTTGAAAAATCATCAATCATTATTAATGTTCAGAATCTTCAAAAGAGCTATTTGAAATGAAGTTAAGAACACATATAAGTTTATAAGATTTAATGATGAAAAATAATACGATACAATAAAAGACTAATTTTTTTCATACTTCACAAAATTAATAAGTCCATACTTTTTATTTGTCATTACACAAGTTATTAAATAACATTTGTTATCCATGCGAAATGAATACTTTCCTCCCCCTACGGGCTGCATATTAACAATTAAGCCTTTGCAGACACGGCAAGTCCCCCATTTCAGTGGTGGCACCATCTAGTGGGGGATTTCGCTACCAAATTTGGACGCTTGAATCAACTTAATTCAAGCTCTCATCGGATGCAGAGCCGTGAGTAGCCTAGTGGTTGAAGCATCGGTCTCCAGACGGAAGGCCTGGGTTCGATGCTCGATGCCACCTTTATGTGCTATTAGACGTACAGACTTTAAATTCGACTGACATGATTCTTTTGTTAAATAGAGATCCACCAAGAACGGGTTTTGAAGAAAACGACTCTTTATAAACAAAAAAAAATGTGTTTTTAAACTATTAGAGTTACAGATTAGAAATTTCATAAGCATGTTTCTTTTGTTAAGTAGAGATACGTGAAGAAATAGTTTTGCGGAAATCAACTCCGAAGGGGGTTTTTGGGTTACGGAGGGCGTAAAAGATAAAAATTCCCGTTTTTACACTTTTAGATCAACAGACTAGAAATTTGGTGAGTGTGTTTCTTTTGTTGAATGGAGATTCGTAGAAGAGTTTTGTGGAAATCGACTCACAATGTGGTTGCTTGCGGTTACTTGGAGGTTATAGACAAAAAATTCCTTCTTTGTGCTATTAACTTGAAAATGGTTTTTCTGGTTTGCACAAATCCGCTAAAAATTGGTTTCTAGGGAATCAACTCCGGGAGGGGGGGTCTTATGGAAGTGTGTTGAACTAGCGAACTTTTTTCTGGAATCAAGAACAGAAGATTATTGAAAGATGAATCTCTATTTAACGACCTTCTTCGGAATTTATATACGATCAGATATTTTTTTCTTCAGTCATCCTTTTTTTAAAAAAAGATTATCATTTCTCAAGTATTTTGCATAATGCTTTTCATGTTCATCTTTTATAAGAAAAATTTCATGTTATTCATATGAGTTTCTCATTATTTCAATCAAAATAATAAGAGAAGTGTTGAATTCCTTTTGAAATACTTAAAAAAATATAGCAAATGTTTTTCTGGATTAAAAGCAAAATTTGCATTCGTATCAGATTTAAACTCGTCTGTCTCCCTTAGTACTGCAAACACACACCACATAAAAATGGCGCCGATGAGTCACATCTCAGCTTTTACTAAGGCAGGTGAGTTGTACCGTTCCTGAAGCATAACGCCCATTCCCATGATGGAATTTGCATAAGAGGGCAATGAAAATAAATTCCCGGAGCCATGTGCATGAAACGACTTCATTTCCGATGCTTTCAGTACTACGTGATCCCATGATCTGAAGGAGGGATTTTAGAGAAGTCATGACAGAAATATATTTATATGTCGCATCGACACACCACGTTTGCCTCGCATCAATTTACATATTTTATATATAATAGTCCTTAAAAAGGAACTTAAATTTTTATTTATCCGAAACACTTTGGGAGAGGGAGAAAAATGTATGAAATTTATACCTTTTATCTCGCATGAGTTGATAATGCAAAGATGCTTAACGTAAAAAACTTGTTTTTTTTTTTACTTGAAACTTGAGAAAAACATACCTACACGTAAAAATTTGTTTTTATATTATTAATAACATATACTGGAGACACATAAATATATAATAATTTTTATGTTAGGTATTTATCCTTGTGTAACGCCCTTGGGGACGTTAGTGTTTTGGAGTTTGAGCAAAGATCAGCCATAGTACTTTTAAACATAGTTTTATTATTACTTTTACTTACCACTCTACACAATTAAAGCGGAGGGAACGCACTAAACATTAAACCCAGAAGAGGAATCGCATAGGATTAATTTAACTATCATATAAATAAAAGCACTTTTTTGAATACTGGAGCGCTCTTAACTCCTACGTTTGAATTCTCTTCAGATAATCCTATTCACAATTCAATCCCATCTTTCAGCCATCAATTATCAACCATCATCGTGTACTCTAATACCAACGTTTAAATAGAAGTACTCATTTGCCTAAATCTCGTCTTCTTCACGAAGAAAGGTTTTCAACTGAACTCACAGTTGTAGATGAATTTTACTCAAGAATATTAGAAGAAGATTCGTGGATAGACCCGTTAGACTAGGACAGGAGTGTCCACCACGCGGCCCGCCAGCACTTAAGCTGCGGCCCATCGACTCTTTTTAAAATTTTTTTAAATATTAGGTTTTTAAAATATTTTCATTTTGAAATTTATTTGAGGGGAAATTTATATACATATATATATCTACAATGTATTTGCCTGTTACCTGTTCTTGTTTTAAAATGTAAATCCTTTTTGATAATAGAAATGTTCTTTAGATTAAAATAGATTTATATTTTATCAAACAGTTACATTTGATTTTACTGTAGTAAATTATTTTTTTAAATAAATTTTTCGAATTGCATTATGCATATCCTTTACTGTGGATAGTACATGATTCTCTGTATGTGCAACTTTCATTTCTCCTCCTTTTCTATTTGGAGTGCCCAAAATACAAGAGGCAATCACAGATGTTTTTTAAAGTTTTCAAAAAATTATCCGGGACGGTTATGATAAAAGGCAATGTATACTTAATCGTTTGAGAATGACAAAACAATCAAATTTCAACAATGAGTAACGAAAGATCAATTCAAAAGGAACTCCGTAATTTTCAAGATAATGGCAACTGTAATATTTTAAACATTATTTGATCCTTTTATTATTATATTACATAAACCTTATTAATATAAATATAATGTAAACCTTAAAAAATGTACATATTTTTATGGGCGACCCGCGAGATTATAATGTTTATCCGAAGTGGCCCGCAAGGTCATTTGGGTTGGACACCCCTGGACTAGGACATGGGAGGGGAGGGCAAAAAGCAGCCCGAAAAGAGTTTTTTTTTGTGGCTCACCAGGCAGTCAGGAAATCAAATATAGAGAAAATGTTCTCTATATTTAGATCGACATATGTTTGTGATCAACGTATTGCTTGCATGAATATCAAGAAGATGCAAGTTGGCTGACATTAACTTACAGGCTGATAAGAATTTCAACAGGCAATCACATTCCCGATTTTTAAAAAATTGTAGAAGGTACACTTGTCGCATCATCATAACATCATTACTAATTTTAAAATATTCTTGCAGCTCTACATGAAACTAGCGCAATAAATAAGTTGAACTAAAAAACGGTCACTATCTTATTTAAATTATATTTATTGATTTTTATCGTATAATTTATACCTTTCCTGAGATTCAAAGTTAGCTAATGAATGCAATCATTTTAAAATGATGCGGCCCAACAGTATCCTTCACTTCGACAAGGTGGTCCTCGAGCCAAAGCAATTGCCCACTCCTGTCCTAAGATATATTAAGGAGAAAAAAGACTAAGTCACACTCTCTCTCGTTCACTCATCACTAGATCTTTGAAATCATTAGACCTACAGACTTGAAATATGGTAAGCATGTTTCTTTTGTTGAGTAACGATCCGCTAAGAATAAGTTTTACGGGAATCGACTCCAAGGGGGTTAGGTGTCATTATACATACAAAAATATCCCGTTTTAAAACCTTTTCCCGTCCCTATTAAGGTATCCTACTACTTGCGATCATTTTTTTTAAATAATGGATATATGGAGTTGTTTTTTTTGTGGTTTTTAGATTTATTTAGGACATTTTAAGAAAAAAAGGCTAAAATTAAGAAGAGAAAAATAAATTATTACTACTGAAATGGGAAAAAATAGCTAAAAATTGGCAAAAAATTACATAAACGGGGCCCGCTCTGTACAAATAGTAAATGAACAAATTCTCAATTTTTCAGTTTTGATGCATTATTTTTTTATTCCTTTTTTGAAGTGACCTTCAGGCTAAGAGATATTTTAATTTTTACCAAAACTAGAGCACTTTATCTTAGTTGCTATATGAAATTGCTTAAAAAAACAGTGATTATATTTACATAGAGAACTGTAAATTTTGTAATAAAACAGTGATTGATAAATCTGAAGAATAAAACACACTTCTACTGTTATTCAGAACATACACAAAAAAATTTCAGCAAATTATTTCAAAAACTTTTTGAGCAATCGCTGTCCCTGTTTGAGTTTTTCGAAAGAAAAAAAAACACATTTCGAGTAAAACGCATTCTAAAGTTTGACATCTTATGTAAAGTTATGGCATCTGCTTTTACTAAAATACATGTAGTTTTTGTTCTAGTGAATGGAAAAATAAAAACCTTGGTATTTTTATGAAGCTAATAAGATGGCTTATAAAACAAAATCATAAAAAAAAATTGTCCATTTTTTAAAAAAATCATGATTTTAGGGTAGTCGGATACCTTAAACCTACAGGTTTGAAATTTAGCAAACAAGCCTCTTCTAATGAGTAAAGATCCGCTAATAACAGGTTTTGCGGAAATCGACTCCGAGGGTGAGGGATAGAGGGCACAAAAAATAAACATACTTCCGTTTTAAAAGTTCGACTCCTGTTGTTTTAAATCAAGTTGAGAGGACAATAAAAATGTTTCTAAAAGCAATCAAAAGCTTAATGCAAGGACTTAGATATCAATAACTTAAAAACACTATCTGCGGTAATATATAAAATGGTTATAAAATCGTTAAGAGAGGTAGATAGTGAAGAAAATTATTCTACAATTAAATAATTTAAAAATAAAAATTGTACAATTTCTGCGCTGCTAAGTAATTGATCTAATTTGATTTCATATCGGTGAATAATACTGATTTATGTCTATGCTGTAAACTTAAATTCATTCACAACTTAAATTCCTTTCACGCAATACGCCAAACATCAGCCTTATCTAACCGAAGGAAAAACGTGGTTGTGAGTTTATCGAGTTCAACAGCCAAACTGACTGGATAAGAGTATTTTATCAAACTTTGCAATGAAAAATACTACGTGTATTTAATGTTGAAGTAATAAAATTATATTTTATTTCATAAAATTCCTAAATTTTTTTTAGAATGTATTCCCAATGTTTGTCAAGAAAATAATTCAAAACCTGGTCACGTTAGATTTGATTTTCATTTGAAGGTAACACATTAATTTTTATTTTCATATTTATCTCTTCATCCTAATGCTTATAGATATTTGGATTGAACCAAAAGTCTTGCTCTGGTTATAAATAGTTATTATGTGTGTTCAAATTTTTTTTTATTATATAAATATTTTTTCGATGTATTGCAAGTATTATTATGAATTTTTATATGACTATTTACCTCAATAAACTTCAACGTGTACTAGGGATGTCGTAAAGCATGGGCCAACTAGGCCCAGGCCCAGGGCCTCACCCTCGGTGGGCACCTCGTTTCGTTCTCGACTCTGTCTTGATAAGATCATGATCCGGATAATTTTAATGGTTAAATATTAGTCCTGTATATATTCTCTGAAAAACAGGTACTTTCAAACTGCATGTCGATTGGCAAAAGGGGTAAGATTCTACTATCACGTGATGACCGTTGTTCATATCTAAGCTTAAGCCTAATACCCCAAACAATCGTTCGACTCATTTAATGAATGCGGATGCGGCCATTGGTCGAGCCGATTTGGGAGATAGTGGGTCGTGCACATTTATTTTTTCAAATTACAGTTTGAACGAGTATTTAACAATGCATGCTTATATACTATCTCCATTTAAAGATCTCAGGTAGAGCCCACTTTTGCATAGGAGCCTAGAGCCTCAAAAAATCTTCTATTTCTCTGGGCCCAAGGCCTCACAGCGTCTTAAGACGTCCTTGTCGTGTACTCTCTTGGTAGCTTGGAGAATCTCTAATGTCAGTTCTAGAGAAATTTTAAATTCAGCAAAGTTGTTTCATTCACGCACAACCTGCCACTTCTCGGAAGATCTTTAACACTACTTATTTCTTTGGACATTTCATATAATCGTTTTAATGATTTTGCTCCAGGAGGTTTGCTTTTATTACAACGTCGAAATTTACACCGAACATTAATGGACAATCCGTTTCGTGAAACCAAAGCACACATTGGGCATTCGTTTGAATTGACCCATTTCGGCAAAAAATGACGTCTTTCTTTCAAAGTTTTCCCGCATCACTCTGGAAGGAGTATTCCCGCCATATACTGCCAGGGACATCCTAAGACTTTCTGAGGTCTTGGGCCTCTACTCAAAAGTATTCCACACAAATGTAGCCCCCTACCTATGACCCTTAAAAGTAAACAGTATACAGCATACGTTGACAAATACTTGTACAAACAATAACCTGAAACAAATAAATGTGCATGATTTACAATCACACATACCAGCTAGACCGACTACCGTTTTTTGACTGAAAGAGTAATGATGTTGTATGGTATATGGTATATAGTAAGCCTATTCAGTGGCGTAATGTACATCCCTGCATTACGGGGGCAGAATCCTAGGGGCTCAAAGCCTGACCACGACAAGTACTTATTTAACGAATTGAGGCCCAATACCTGACTTTTCAAAGGGGGGCTAATATTCTACGTTACATCATTAGCCCTTGGCTTGTACGTAGACCACAGTCATCACATATAGCCAGGTGATATGTAGTCCGAAATTCACAGTTTTTCGGGGAATACAACCGGAAATAATATTTGACCTTTTAAATGATTCGAATTATGATCTTCTTAAGGCTAAGTCAAGAAGGAGATGAGGCTCCCATTGCTGCTGAGGCCCTGGGCCCAGGCTCAGTTAGCCCCTGCCTTAAAACGTCCCTGTATGCTGCATAGTAAAACTACTAAAACTGACCTATCCAATGATACCAAAGTTACATTATTATGTTAAACGATTATTTTGTAATGAATTTTAATGATGGGGCAAGACTGTTGGTTGACCCTCATCGGACTCCAGACCGGAAGGCCTACGTTCGATGCCCGATGCCTCCAAATACCATCAGAGTACACACGGAGTACGTGCTCGTTAAATCAGTGGGTCTGAAGTCTTGTGGGCTGAGTCACGAGAGCAGGGACAGGAGAATATTTCCCTCTCCTTCAGTTCAATGCAGAAATTGTGGAGGTGGAGGTAGGTGGTGTCGCCATCTATCGTCTCTTCGGGAATTTCACCGAGCTAATTTGTACTGTCACCTGTATGGTGCTCAAGGCCAACGACAGGCGTACCTCTAGCCCCTTGCCACGATGAATTTCGTGGACCTCGATCTGACTACGTCAGACAGGTGACATTAGAAACAACAACAACATATCATTTACCTTATTGACAAAGAAAAAACAGAATTCTTCTAGAAAGAAATAACTAATCCAATTACCGACAAAATGCAAGAAAACGTTGTAAATCCTTTGAAAAACTGTTAGGAATACATATCCAGTTCATTTTTTACCATCCTCTTTTTCTATACACCTAGAATAATTTGCCTGTTTATTTTGCAAGTTTTACGATGCATGTCGTTTCCCAAGGTTGTATTCTCCAGCCTGTGTGTCACGACGATCCGAAGATAATTGAAGCGTTGCGATAATGACATAATCAAAGAGATTAGAAGACATCGTGAAACAGAGAACTACTAATGAAGTCTTAATCATCTCCGTCGGAATACGCTGAGATTGTTACAAGAGCCTGGAAAGGAAAAGATAAAAAAAAAAGAAAGGAATCACAAACGCGATCGTTAGGTTGGTAATTTTGACCAGCACACAAAAAAAAGGATTGGAACACAGATGTAGAAGATAATGAGACTGGGAGTAAATGAGATCACGTAAGTTGAGGTGAAGTTATAAAACTCACGAGTTTATTACTTATAAAAAAAATTAATTGGTCTTTTTGTTTTATAGTTTTGAGTTAACTTGTTTTTTTCGAATGTTGTTTTTTGAAATAAGGTGAAAAATATAATTTCGAAAGTAATTAATTTCTTTTCAACAGTAAAAAATAAAAAACATACTTCTGAAGATTGGAAATGAGGTAAAAATATGTCAAAGACAAAGCATCAGTAGAAGTCTAGGTCTAGTATTAATATCTCTATCATGTTAGTTTTGAAATATGAAAGTAATGACAATATGTCATTACAGTAATTTATGCTGCACTTATAATGATATATATCATTTCGATTCTACTTTCTTTCAGTGAAATTAGGGTTTCAAATGTGGAACAATAGGCCATTCTTTTATTTTTGTCCTCAATCTATCATACGAAATATTCTCTTAAGACATTCCAGTGGACTTAAAGAATTTGGTTTCCCTTTGTGAAACTCATAAAAATATTAGAACTCAGATTATGGCAACACTAAAACAGAATATATTTTTCAACTGGGTAATGTCTTTCTTGTATAAAAACCAGTGCCGTAGACAAACTTCTATTGGGGAAGAGGGGGGTTACGTCCTAAAAATACGTACGTGAAGGTGCCAAGGGGTAATCTATAGTAAAAATTAAAATTCTGTTAACCTCTTAAAAGGTCAATTTTTTTTGCCCAAAATGTTCCAAAAACGGCACATTTGGTTACTCCATATAGTTAACTAAGTATAACGCTTAACAGAATGCGAAAATGGAAGAATTTTATTTCAATTTTTAATAATAATTTTGAAATTTTAGCACTATTTTTTAATTTTCGAATACAAAACACTCTAAATGTTTGCCCGTACGCTATACGGGCAAATCAGTGGTGGCTAGCTTTTGGTAACCCGTGTGGTTTACAGGTAAACCAGTTAAGGCGTTAATCAATAAGAAGGGGAGGAGGAGGCGAACCTCCTACAGCCTCTTGTGTATGCCAAAGATAAAAACGTGTAGCAATTTAAGTAACTTAGAGATCAGGAAATTAAGAGTATAATAAAACAACTGGAAAATTGATATTGAAATTCATTTCTATTCTAGTGAACAAACTCAAAAGCTGGAAAACGTTCGCCTTTTATGCGGTCTCTTTCGCAACAATTGAATACAATACAAACACACAAAAGCGGTGCAAGCCGTGTTGCTCTATTGTTCCCTTTCTCCAAAACGGAATACGTTTCATTTCGAGGGATTGCGAGCCGTTAAAAGTACAAAAGAAAGTTTAAATTAATACTCATTCCTCTGTCATCATCTGTGCTTTCTGGATATTTTTGAGCCTTCGTAAAGCTATGACATGAATTCTGTTTTAATGGAATCCTCCCCCCTCTTGCGCCTGCAAAGTCCGGAAATAGCGTATTATGGGAGCAATATCCCAGCTTAAGCAATCACCATTTATCATGTGACTCAGAATACAGTGGGTGGTTCGAACGGTGCTGCCCACAATGGGGGTGGGACTCCTGCATCGTCATCCAGAATGAGTTCCAGGATGTTGATGAGTTCCGAAAGGCGCTGGACAACATTGCTGATGTGGGCATTTCCTTTCGGGGGCAACTGATGAGGGTGATGAAGACTCCGGGGTAGGCATGTGGTGATAAATAGCGAAGATGTTTCACTTTGATGGGAAAGAATGATAGATCTGGATGTTATCTTCAAACAGGAAGGACAGAAGACTTCTACATATGCTTTTTATACACCAACAGAATTTAATAGATAAAAAATTGATCATATAATGGTCAGGATAAGATACCGATTTAATTTTTGGGGAAAAAGCAGAAATGGTTAAATATTCTATTTTATCCCTTCTACCTCGATCAAACATCGGAAGTTATGTGCTGAGTTTATACAAGCTACAAAAATATAACAGTGAAAGCCCCTTCCATTATTTTTCTTAAAAAAAATTCAATACATGGAATAAAAATTCAATTACTGTATGTTTCTGAATATAACCCGATCTGTGTGTAAACCGAAAGTGTATTTTTTCTTCAAAAAATTTGCCCAAAATTCGAGACTTGTATACAATTTGAATCTGAACGAAAAAAAAAAAGTCCTTGTATTCTTCAAACAAGCCGCCTTGAGGATGAAAATGTTGTTAAATTAAGCGGTGGTGGTTGGAATATTTTCAATAAAATTGTTGTAAAGTAAAACGCCAGACGCCAACCACGATAGTTTTATTTCTGGTAATCCTATCTGAAACTTACACATTTCCTCTCATTACTGTACACTATCTGTGTTAGTCATACTTTCTGCATCCCCCCTCCTTTTTTGCTTTGAACATGTGTGGGAAGATAAATTTGCATATGGCATGTGATGTTGACTTATATTTCATGCCTTGAAGGCATTGGCGTAACGAAGAATATTAGGACTCACCTGCAAAGTCAGGTTTTGGACCCCAAGTCGGATCTAACAAAGGGTATGTGGTTGGTGCCAGTCGGGCTTTGGGCCTCCTAGAATCCTGCCCCATCCCCCGCGATCCAAGGGTTGCGGGAGTGTACGAAACGCCACTGCTTGAAGGGAAAACTTGATGATCCTATTCATTCAGACTTCCCAATAAATAAATGTGACTTTTACAAACCATTTAAACACTTGGATTCAGACACTGACTTGGAAGAATTTATGTAACTTTTCTTTTTTTTTAAAACAAAAGTTCCGTTTAAACACATTCTTAAAGACAAAAAGATCAAAATCGCTGGCTCATGGTTAACAGAAAATGTTTTAAAAAGCCAAATCCATACTTAAAGTTTGAAAAAAGTTGTAAAAGTTCCAGAAATACATGATATTCGATTTCAGTGGAAATATTCTACTCTTAAATTGTTGTGGTAAAATATGAGATATTTTTTAAGTATTTAAATATATATATATATATATATATATATATATATATATATATATATATATATATATATGTGTATATACACATAATATATATATTATATATATATATATATATATATATATATATATATATATATTATATATATATATATATATATATATATATATATATATATATATACATCAAGCTTAAAATAATGTGGGTATAAGATTGAAATTTATATCTTTATCAAACTACCATCCAACCAACCAAAAACAAAAATAATAAATCAAGTTTCCGAATTAAATTTTTGATTGTTTTCTAAACAGAATGGAATGAGCCATATTCCTAATTAACTGCTGTGTTGTTAGTTTAAACGCACTCAAAATTTATTTTATTTTAAATCTGAAACACATCGTAAAGATTTCGTGTTCCTTTAATTGATCTATTGAACTCACTTTGAATTCAACTTGTTTAATGAGTTACGAGGAGGAATTTGATTAACATCTCCATCATCTGCTTCCTATTAATTATTTCCTTTGACTGCTTAAGTTAAGGTTTCAGTTACTTATTCTCATTAAAGAATTTGCTTTTAATTGGTTTTCAGTTATCCTACCTTCTTTTATAAGAAAATTCGAACTTAGAAGCAATCGATTACTATGCTAAGAATTAAACAGTTGCATTCTTAATGAAGTTAAAATTAATATAAAAGCATAGACGTGTTGAATAGCATTGAATTTTGATGAATAATCTAATTTGATGCTTGTTTTTCATTGCTTAGTAAATTTAAATGCTATTATTCTGTATATCCGGGGTAAGCATTATTTATATAAGTCGATCCCGATCGATCGATGGACCGCCAAGGCATTTTGGGGTGACCGCCTGAAGATTAGCAGTTAGTAATTTATACTGAAATATTCAAGATTGGCTGACAGTATATATACAGACTAAGTCTTCTACTGACTATAATTATGAGAACTAACTTAAGAAGAAAATGTTTTTAATGTATATTTCGAATTGTTTTTTAACAAATGCATTATTGGATGTTATTATATTTGTCGCTATTATTATTATGTTAGCAAGTTGCATTTTGCTTTAAATTCGGTTTTAAAAATGAGGTTTTCTTTATTGTAGTTATGTAGGTAAGTACATATTCCGTATTTATTATGACCTTTTTGTTACCTCAGCAAACCTACGCTACTTTAAAAAAATTAGATGTAGCCTGTACCCACAGGAAAAGTTTGCCCACCCCTGTTGTATATATCTTTTAAACCGTTCTTTGCATCCAGATTCTCTACATATTTTTGAAGAAAAAAATTGTTTAAAAGGTTCAATATTTATAAGAAATTTTTTTTAAAAAGTATAAATGTGAGAGAGATATAACAAGAAGCTCATAATTTATTTTACCAGTATTAAAAACTGTCAAATACATACATGAACCTGTAATTACTCTAACCGTTAGTATCTTATGTTTCAAAAGAGACTCGTCACTCTCATTGTCACGCCTGACTTCAGAATGGGTGCCAGCATTGCCATTTTCCCACACGGAATCATCTTCTGTACGATCCGGTGCATTTGTTATGCAACTGTTTTAGTAATAATAATTTCTTTTTCTCTTCTTAATTTTTGTATCTTTTTCTTAAATTGTACTAAATAAATCTACCCAAAAAAAAAAAAAAAAATATCATTATCTCCATTTAAAAAAAAAATGCTGTCGCAAGTAGTCGGATACCTTAAGCAAGGGGCGTTTAGAAAAAAAATTCTCAAAAAATAAATTTAATAATTTTTTTTTGACAGAAATATGCTAACAACCCCTTTCAAATATCGGGGAAACTCTCCGCAAAATTTTGCAACAATACGATTAACAGTATGGATTTGTATAGGTCCCAAACAAATATACAAGAAAACATTCTAATTTATATATATATGATATATCACATCTACAGTTCTTTAATGTCACTGTCCCGGCTTCTAGCAGTCCTTACCAAGGAAATCTTCAAACTTCCTGTGACATATAAATCAGCTTTAAGTTACGCGTTTGGAAATCGCATTGTCTTAGTCTATTGTTCATGCAGGAGATGGATAGGATCAGAGAGCATGTAAACACATGCTTCTTACATGTGCATAGTGCTTTTCGTTCTGCAAGACCTTAATTTATATCCAAAAGATGTCTCTAGAAAGATTCGATCTAGGTTTATCTCTCCATTCAGAGAAAAGAGTTTTCGATGTATAAATAAGTGAAAGGCAATGACCTGAAAAAATAAAAGGTGTCTAGATGAAAATAAATACAGATGTAGAGTACTTTTGTCCAATGATATTTAATTTAAGGGGAGTTGGAAACCTCTCTCTCTCTCTCTCTATACTGACAATGTTAAATTGGCTGTTTTCGATGTACCTTTTCTCAAAATCTGTTTTATGTGTATGCTTGAAATTTTTCATACTATTAAAGTACACCTCTCTCATTATACTAAAATGGCTTTTTAGCTAATTTTTGAATTTTTAATAAATTATGAAATATTTTATCAAACATTGCGAAATTTGACCCATTTTTTACTTAAAAAATTTGTAAAAATTAAATGGTTGAGTTTTTTACAAAAAGCTCATTTTAGTATATATCAGACATCATTATAAATAATTCATAAAAAATTTACATACCTGTGAACAGTAGTTTCTCAGAAAAAGGTACATCGCACATCAAAATTTACATTTTGAGATAAATTGATTTTAATGTATACAGTGAGACTTTTAATCGGCTAGGAAATTAAAAAATAATAGGCTCAATTTAAAATAAAA
Source organism: Trichonephila clavipes (assembly GCA_019973935.1). Classification (NCBI taxonomy): domain Eukaryota; kingdom Metazoa; phylum Arthropoda; class Arachnida; order Araneae; family Nephilidae; genus Trichonephila; species Trichonephila clavipes. The sequence continues at coordinate 128,585 of BMAU01017522.1, read as the reverse complement.
GATACATGTTTTGGTTTATATTAGTCGTTACACTTTTAAGCAAAAACAAAGTAATTTGTTTACAATTTTCGCCATTAAAATGGGCGTGGCCCAAATTCAACGATTATTTAAAAATACGTTTTAAGGGCTTCTAAATACCCTAGAGGTTCAAGTAAGGTATTTTTAAAAAGGTTAAAATCTATACAATTTGAAAATGTAAAAATCTCAAATTGTTAAAAAAAATAAGATTTTAGCTTTCCAACACCCCTTAAATGATTTTTATGAAAGGATTTAATTTTCGGATTTAGGTTTGTATCTTATATTTATTTGCCGTAAAATCCCGCGTATAACGCGCCCTTTTTTACATCAAAAATAAGATCAAAATTTACAGGTACGCGTTATACACCGGGTATAAAAATGAGAGCTTTAAAAATAAAAAAAGAAAGAACTGAGCATAAAAAAAAATTACGGCTTCTACATATTTCGAATTATTGTTTATTTAAAAGAAGCGACATTCTCTTAATGAACTTAAAACGGTGTAATTCTAAAAGTATATAAATTTTTACAAAAGCTTAAGAAATTAACGCGAATAAATAGCTTCAAAACGTAACAGCATTGTATACGTACATTTAAGTTTTCTTCGTAAAAAAAGGACGTGCGCGTTATGCGGCGAATATACCTAAAAATTAAAAATTGCGTCTTGAAATTATGGGTGCGCGTGATACGCCGGAATTTAAGGTAATTGCTTATAGCAGAGGTGCCAAACCTTTATTGATCAACGTGCCATATTTTCTTAAGAAGTGTTTAACGAGATATAGACGTGCCGTCAAATAATTTTGTCTTGTGATTATTGGTAAAATAATAAAACTAAATGCTAACAACACAAAACTCTTTATTTACTACGAAAAAATACCTTTCGTACAGTATAGTTGCGTATAATTAAAATTAAAGTAACATTAGTGTGACTTCTGTTGTTGCTGATTGGATGACAAATAACTAATATTATTATTGTAAAATGTATCTTTAAGTTGAATGTATGCTGAATTGGAATCTTCTAATAAATGGTTTCTGAGTAATTAATTTATTTTGCTGTGTGTTGTTCACTTTTTTTGACGTGAGGATTTGTAATTTGTTTTAAAATGCCGTTTTACAATGTTCTGCATATCGCTGTTCCAGAAAGGAAAACACACACCGCTTTCTCGCCTTTACCATATTTTTAGATTCACCAAGTTTGAAATTCTCTGCACAGTCAAATTTTGCATCATAAGCAACTGTAGTCCACAACGTAGCTAAGGCAAGACAATAAGAAGCGAGTGTGCTTCCAGCCGTTCCGCCACCGATCACTCACGCTTGTTCGTAATTCTTCATGCATAGTCAACTTAGTTATTTTGAAATAAAACACAAAAAATTTTGATCACTGACATGCCCAAAATATTGTGTCACGTACCATTGATGGCACGTGGGCCACTGGTTCGCCATCCCTGGCTTATAGTAACCATCAGAGTTTCAATGAATATTAACTTTCTGTAAGTTATTATTCAGTTTCGTGAGCACTTATTTTTTTATTGTAATAATAAGTGAAACAAGTAACATAAAAAGAATTTTAAGTCAATTCCTACTTAGGTCAACAAAGAAAATTTTTATTTTAGATACTTTTTATTAAATAATTACAATTATTATAAATATGTATATACTCAAAACAGAATCACATCATTAACTGGCAAAATAGAAAGCGATTTCCCCTTCTATATATAGTGTTGGACAATTACTTTTGTTTGTTAATATTTACTCATTCATACATCACGCTCACAGAAATTAGTCCTACCCAGATAGGATTTGAATCTACCACCTTTGGATTAGAAGTCCAACGCGCTATTTTTTGCGCTAAAAGGACACAGCCAACGATTTTCCTTTTTGCATATGGTGTTGGACAATTGTTTTTGTTTGTTACCATTTATTCATTAATTGAATTAAATTAATGAATTAATATTTGAATATTTGAACTAGAATGGATGAATAAAAAGTATTTTATTAACGATTGAAAAAAAAATTTGAACAAGATATATATATAAATAAATAAGAAAAGTCTGGACTGGACACTTTATTCATTGAAGATTAAATTTTTCTGGTTTATATTCATATTAGTCGTTTTCCGCCCTCTTTGCTGAGTATTTCATGATGCTGCATGAATATATGCTCTTTATATTTGTATAAATTGTTGATATCTAAGTTCTAGCATTAAATATTCGAATGCTTTGAAAAACATTCTTCCAACCCTCACCTGTTGCTTTAAAAAGGTTAAAGTGAATTTCCACGTAACTCCATTTTAGTGGATCTTTATTTAACAAAATTAGCACATACATGCTTGTCAAATTTCGATGATGAGAATTTTTTCATCTTTATACCCCACTAACCCCCACAACCCCCACAGGTGTCGATTTACGCAAAACTCTTTCTTAACGGACCTCTGATCAACAAAAGAAACATGGTTGCCAAAATTGAAGTATTTTGGTATAATAGCTCAAAATGAGGAATATTGATCTATAACTGCTTTTAACTCTCGCAACTTCACTTGGGAGTCGATTTTCGCAAAACCTTTCCTTCGTGAATATCTACCCATGAAAGGAACCTGCCTATCGAATTTCACATATCTACTCCATGAAAGGAACCTGCCTATCGAATTTCACGTCTGTATGTCTAATAGTTCCTGGGATATCCTGATGAATGAGATAACAAATGAGTCGCTTTTCTTCTAACTATATATATTCTCGCAGATATAAGATCATCTTTAATTTATTTCTAGACAATTATTTTTCAGTATTTTTCATCAATATATATGTATAGGTTAACGATAGAAAACAGGTTTTGTTAAACAAACAGGTAGGAAGTCTATAAATTTCTTCTAAAAAGTATATATTTTTTACGCAAAAATATTAAAAGGATTAAATAGTCCAAATTGCTTATTAAAGATTTACACCATAATTTAGTTGGATGCATTTTCTTATTTCATGACTAATTTGAATAGAAATTCTTATATAGTTTGAGAGCATTAAAAATTGATAAATTTGTTTGGAACGTAAGCTTCCGCATTTTCTTTGATAAATCCTGAGTTGAGTTATTATATATATATATATATATATATATATATATATATATATATATATTTTTTATTTTCATATATCAGTATTTTTTATTTTCACACAGTAATTTAATTCTTATTTACATTTTAATTTTATAACTTATCAATACGGAAATGAGATTTAATAATTTAATTTCAGCTATGTCAGTATGCAAATGCAATATAATTGTATTAAATATATTCTTTTTCTCTTTTTCTGTGTTTATTAGTTTTACGTGTTTCGCGATCAATTTATATATCTGGCGGACCATTGACCTCATTTCAGTTCACCTCTAAGTAGTTTTTAATTCGTTTTGAAAATTCGAATTTTTTTAGAAAGAAAAACAAAATTTATGTTTCCATTCGTGTTGTTTTTCTCACAAGACTTGCAAATCAGAAACTGAGACAGTAGACTAAACAAGTCTATCGTGTTATTCAGTTCACCGTGTAAATAAAGTTTCGGAATTTTATTTCTTTGATTATTTATTGAACTCTGTTTTATTTCTTTTGAATTCTTGTTCCGGTGGCAACATGTCTTTATTTGGCGGTGTCGTTTTATTTTTTCAAAGTAAGCAAATTAAAACTGATTACGAAAATATGTGAATCAGGATGCTGAATTGATTTGTTTGAAGTATGTCAAAGGCTTACATGTTTTATGTTCTCTGAACAAATAAATAAATTAATTAATAATTTAAATTAATTAGGTGACTACTGTATTCTACTAAGGAAGAGAAAGGTCTGAAAGAAAATATTCCTTTTTACTTACAAAAAAGGAAAAATCTCTGAAATTTCGAGAACTTCGTGTAATTGACAATTGTAGTGTGTTAAAAAATGTGAATATTAAACCAACCAGGTAAATTCGGATGTTGGATAAATGAGTCTCTTTAGTGTAATAATCATTTATTAATTTAGGTTGGATCACACAAAGACAACAAATAACACAACAAAAATTGTGGACAAAGAACGTTGACGAGTTTTCGTAGGGACTAGATTCATTCCTCACTTGGCCCGTACTGAAGTTGGGTGGTCACTACATGGCGCATCTGTTTCTTGGGACAGTTGAAAAGAGTTATGACAAGCTCTTACAATTGTTATTTACTTTTAAGAAATGATGCCTTTTTAATTTTTGAAACTGAAAATTAGAGAGAAAGGTAAAATTCACAAATTATGTTTAGGAAAATTAACAAATAGGAGGAATTTTATCTTCGAGAAGAGATATATGGTGGAATTTTATGATAATTTTAATTGTTTCTTTTCGTTATTTTTTTCTTTAAATTAATTCATTGTTCATACGGTAATATTTTGGAATTCTCATGCTTGAATAACATCTTCTAAAAAGTATCTGTAAATCCTGTACCTGATCCCTTAACGTAAAAAATAGGAACAATGTTTAAGGTCTATGTTATTTTTCTTTTAAAGTGACAAAAAAATTTAAGTTTGTAAAATAACTTTTATTATAATCGTTGAACATAACTAAAATTAATCAATAAAATTTTTTCTAAAAATGGCACATTCCTTTGGGCAAACTCCTTTAAGAGGTGTCTACCTCGTCACTTGAACATGGTTTAAAATTACGAAGTCCGTTGCCAATAGCCTTTGTGCCTCCGGCACCCTTAACGCTACAATATATTAGAACGCTCCCTCTCACCCTATGTAGGAGGAGTACGTTTCTCATTAAGGTTTTATACTCCAACTCATGTCACAATAAACTGCTTCCCCATTGGGTGAATGAGTGAATGTGAGATTTTAAGGCGCAAGAGCCAAATCTGGCTATACTGCGCCAAACATTTGTGAAAATCTGATCTAGAAGGGAAAAGAAAGAAAGGATAAATTGAATGACAAGAAGGAGGGTCGGAAATAGAGAAGGATCACTAGGGTACTCCAGGTTCGTGAGACCCGTGTTTACCCAAGATAGTAAACCCCTTGGGAAAAGGAAAAGATCACTAGGGAACCTCGGGATTGTGACACCCGTACTCACTTAAAGAAGGTGAGCCCCTGAGGGGGCTTCCCCATTGGTCTGGCATCTAATACAACTACGGCTTCTATTGGACGAGAGAAAGTTCAGCCATTAGATATCTCTTCGGTTTATTAAATTTTAAATTTTCACATTTAATGCGTGTATTTTCAATAATAGCTTAACTATTTTTTAAATAGAATGCATTTCTAAAATATAAATTTTCCTTTTTAACTTAAAATTATTCATATCTGTGCTGCTTTTTTAGCAAAGAAAGAATCAGAAACAGCAATAAAGTGTATCCAATTTGATGAAATGCGTGTAAAATCACCCTACGCTTCTCCAATGGACTTTAGTGCTTGTGATTTATTAAAATGAGCCTAAGGAAAAGGGCATCCAAGATCACTGAGCGGACTTAGGAAAACGGTTCAAGAGAACTGGAGTAAAATTTGAATGACAAAAAGTTTACTTTCATGAAAAATTCGAGCTACAGCTACTATCAAGAATCATGGCTCTCAAACAGGAGCAAATTGCCCACCAAAATATAGTTTGTTATTGATAAAAATTAACTACGTATTATATATATAATCGTTTCCATAAAGTGCGAACGATCTTCTGTGTCCCCAGCTATAGAGTGTGATGTACATTAAAATAAAATAAAATAAAACCTTTAAAAATACTTCATGGATATTATATGGAATGCTACAAAGAAAAATACCAAATATTTCGCATTATTTAGGCCGATTTTCAACAACAAAAAAAAAAAGATAACTATACATTATAATTTTCAGTTTAAAAAATTTAATTATACTTTTTAAAGCAGAGGTTCAAAAATCCAACGAGAGAGTAGGAATTTTCCCAGCACCGTCCACCTTTTGTTCTATCAAACATTTCTGCGAAAAGAAACCAACTCTGTCAGTCAGTCATTGATACCCGAGTTAAAAATTCCACCGAAAACAATCCACCATATATTTAGCATTCTTCCCCCGTTATCATTAGAATAACAAACACAAATTTCCTCTAAGTAGTCGTGATAAACGATGACAGGTTTTGTTAAGCCGGATGCTAACCACGAGGTCCCCAGCGATTGTCATTAGGATTGTGCCTAACGAACCGTCCCAATCATCATGTTCATCTCCAGAGCAACAATATTCTGCTCGCATGGAACAACCGTTTATTTTTTTCGTTGTTGTGTTCGTGCGACCTATCCGTCACGCTTTCTTGATAACTTCATGCTCTCAAATTATTCGGTGTTGAGTACTAATGAAAGGAAAATTGGTTTTCCGGGTTGGCTGTCCACTGCTGAATGGCATTTGAGAAAAAGACAAACGCGGGGTTGTGGATGAGCTTTGATAGTTTGGCCAATCATAAAAGCACAGAAGTCAGAGTATTAATGTAATTATAAGTCAATGCACACACACACACGCACAAAATATTGGTATAAAAAAGATCAAAGGAATTATTCTTTATTGGAATGAAGAGTTGAAGGGTTTTTTCGGACTGCATGAATACTTAATTAACCTTTTCAGTTATGTCAATTGTACACAGAAAAATAGTACTATATTTTAATCATAATTATGCAGAAAATTAAGTTGTCAAATTTTGGACAAAGTGCTCTATGAGTTTAAATTTATTTTAATTGCATTTTCCTTTTTACTGTGAATCAAGAAACTGTCGACATACAAATATAAAATTTAACCTAATTATATTGATGCCATTTTTTTTAAAAAAAGTGTTATCACATTCTAATTATTGTTGTAATAATTATTAAAACAGTAAGCATTAGTAATCTGGAAACTGCACTACATACTTAAAAGAAGCCACGCCTCCCGGATCCCATCGTCCAACCAATCGCCGTCATGCCACTCAGCAGAACGTAAAACACCACTTTCGCCATGCCCCCCATCGCAGAACTGTCCTGATATGGGATTGAGGACTGTTTTTACAGTCCAGAAGCCCAAATAAGCAACGTCTATGCAACATACTTAAATTATTTTTTCATAGAAAACTAAATTGATAGATTCTTAGCATAATGGATTTCGAAACTTAATGAATTTTTATGCACTGTAAAATTCGGCATATAACACGCACTTTTAGCACAAAAAATAAGATCGAAATATACGGGAGCGCGTTATATATAGGCCAAAAGGTATAAAAATGAGAGATTTAAAAATAAAAAAAATGAGCATAGAAAAAAAATTGAGCTTCTATATGTTTGGAACTACTGTTTATTTAAAAGAAATGACATTCCTTATGAACTTAAAGGGTAATAGTTCTACAAGAATACAATTTTTTTCTAAATCTAGGAATAATATCTCGAATAAATTACTTGAAAACATAAGAGCTTTGTGTGCACGCACATTTTATATTTCTTCCTTAAAAAAAAGGTATTGCGTGTTATACGGCGAATATACCTTAAAATTAAAAATTACTGCTTAAAAGTATAGATGCGGGTTATACACCAGAATTTACGGTACATTTCACATTAAAAAAAATATTTAGAATTTGCTTTGTGGACACTTAATCGAATGGCTATTGTAACGATCTTGCGGCCACACAGTGAATCGTGAGATCGAGTCCTAGTACCACTGAAAAACCACCGTTGGGAAGGAGGGATGCACGTGAAATCTGCTGTGTCTCAAAGTCCTCCTTTTGACAGGGTATATAAGTTTGGAGAGTGGGATGCCAGCTCAAATGTCGTTCTCGACATTTGACTGAGGTACACTGCCAATAGGCCTCGCTTTGCTTCAGAGACCGAACTTAATAAAATTACAGTGGGTGATCGGTTAACGAACAGATCGGTTAACAAACACTTTTACAAAAGATTTTTGTGTTCGGATAAGAAAGATTTTTTTGTGTTTGGACAACGAACACATATTCGGAGGTGATCAGGGAGACACCCTTTAAATTATGGATGAAATTTTGACAATTGCTAGAGATCTGGAATTGGAGGTGAACGAGGATGACATAGAGAAAAGCTCATAATGGGACATGAAGATGAACTGACGATAGATGAACTCCAAGAAATTTTGAATGAAGAACACCAAGAAACACAACGAAATGTGTCTCCTTCTGAACAAGAGGAAGACGGAAGAGGAGCAATGCCGACTTCTGTCATTAAAGATCTTTTGAAAAAGTGCGAGGCTGTCAGAGCAATGGTCTTAGAATGGCACCCAAACCAAGCTGATGTCAGTAGGGTTGGGGATCTTTACAACGACAATGCTATTGATTACTTCCGGAAAATCCTGAAAAAGAGAGAAAAGCAATCGACATTGGACATGTTCTTCAACGCCCTATAAGCAAAAAATGAAAAGGACTGATTAATATGCAAGACTATATGTATATGTATTATTTTTTTAAAAACTTACTAAGAAATTAAACATTTTTTAAAATTTAATTTTTAGGGACTCCAGAATGAACTAATCGATTTCACATAGAAGTCTATGGTGAATCGATGATCGGTTAGCGAACATAGTCTTGGAACGGATTATGTTCGTTAACCGATCACCCACTGTAATTAGAATTTTCCTTAATTATTCTTACACTTATTAGCAGAGTAAGTCCCGAGTGGTCACTGTTGCTTCTGTCGAATTGTGGGTTCCCTCCCTGATGCCGTTAATCCTTTATCTACCGCATTATCATTTACTGCAGGTTTTTTCATGCTATATTTTTTGTTTGGATCACTACGTTGAAAATTAAGAGATATACATAAACAAATTACTCAACTTTGGGAAATTTAATCCGTTAGAGCTAATTAATTAAAGGTATTCCACTGTAAAATTAATTATATACACTGTTCACTTAAAATAAAGAGTCAAATCGTTTTCTAAGGTCCTCATTAACATACAAAAAAAAATAAATAAGACACTTAAATTTTGACATTAACTATTTTTTCGGGACAAAAATGATAATCTTGGCAATCCGCTGAAAACGCCATCAGCTGAAAACGCAATTTCTGCTATAAAACTATTCGCCATTCCCGCTAAAATATTCCTCATAGAACACGTGCTGCCATATATCTTGGAAGAGTGGATTTCAAAGATTATTCCTGCTAAGTATTGCCAGAATATTCGTAAAATTGGTTATTCTATGTTATTTTAAAGTGAGTGGTACTTATAAGTACCGTCGGTAGATAAAGGGTTAAACCTCCTCCGTGTAGAGGAGCTACTGCTCACATGATCCTTGACTGTGGTTTAAAATTGGAAATTCTGTGCAACATTCTTTGTTGCTGAGCTTTTCTTCCTAGTTATAATTCTCTACTTCTATTATAAATATGATATTCACTTATTTTCTTTATGCTTTTTATACGCTAAAGTACTTTTGTTGCTATGAACCTCTTAATAGTTAATTAAAAGTTACGCGGTTTGCTTCCCAGTGCCACCATTTCCCACATTGGTGCGCATATTCGGTGTATAAGAGGGGGGAAAGAAAAGGCACAAATAAGAAAATTTTTCTCTGAAATAAGTTTCTTTGCAAACACTGTCACGGTCATTTTATTACATTTCAAATCCTTCGGAATAGTTTTACTGATAGCAGAGCAAAGAAAAGGATCGTATTTAAGAAAGACGTATATATACGTCCATGGCATTTAACACACCAGTTGAGCGAGACGTATTTATACGCTGAAGGCACTTAAGGGGTTAAATAAATATCTGTAAGCTATTAAAAAGAGGTTGCTTTTGATGTTCAGTATAATTCTAATGAGTAAACTTCGTTTCTGTGTGCTTGTTCACTTTGTCATACACGACAACAACATAATAATATTACACAAAAGTACGAAGACTTCCTGTCGGTCTGAATTGTTATTATATTGATTAGTGTTATTATTTTTTCCTATACCACTTTCTAATTACAACTATTTAGACTTTTAGGGAAAAAAGTTATCGCTATTGTGAAAAAAGAATAGATACAATGATAATATATATATTAAAAGATAACACAACTAAAATATCATAAGTCTGATAAGTATTTCTAGATAAAGTTCATCCAGTTAATAGTTTATATAATTACATTAAGTAAGTTTGTCATGTTCCTGTAAATTAGTTGTATTACTTATAAATTATCCTCACAAAGCTCATTGTACGTGAATAAGTAATTAACTAAATGTCTTGCTTGTCTGGCTACGTGTCTAACTCGTGCGATCAAACTGAGACCTGTTCTAGAAACTTAACGCAAAAAAGCTTTACCATTCTTAAGTCCTAGACTATGTTCGCCTTAAAAAAAATCGTCTGAGAAGAATTACGAAATAAACTACTTTGATGGGGTGATGAGGATTTAAAAAAGGGCATGTAACCAGCGGAAAAGAAGCAATCTGGCAATGGAAAGAAATGATCCGCTCGATCTCAGACTAGTTTGACTTTCTAGTCTACAAAAAAGAAGATAAAAACAATCACAGCTTTAAATATCACGTGAACAATATTTTTAATTCGTAAAAGTATAATTTAGCGAGAATTTCTCTAAGAGCGTTTGAATAATAATTATTATTTTCATTGATGAATTGAATCTACTCGAAATCACTTCAATCGTAGTTACTACATTATTTTCAGAAAAATGAGAAAAATTCACACGATGCACATTCAAAAGTTATGTGAAAAATTTTACATTATTTTCAGAGTTAATATCAATTAAAATAATAACTGATATTTTTTGTTAAAATTTTCCTACTCTGATACGTTAAAATATGTGTGAATAAATTCACATTTAAATTACAGTCCAGCCTCTATATAACCAACCTCTATATTGCAAATTTTCCTACATAGAGAACTTTTTCTGAAACCTTGAACATTTCTCAATTTTCTTCGTAAAATAACCTCTCTATAGCGAAGAGCATTTTCTATACAACGAATCTTTTCTTTTGTGATTAAATTTTTTTTTCTTCCTATTTTTAAAGTATTTCTGAATATTTCAAGTTATTCTCTCTTTAACACATTTTATGGTGGTCATAAATCTTGAACTGGTTTCATTAGATCCTAACTCACCGAGAGCAATAGAGTTCTGGACGTTTCATTCAAGAAGTGCATCCTTTAACCCCCATTGTCCAGATCACTAGAAACATCTTCGATATCCACTTTCACATTCAGTGGAGTTGCCCCGTGTCCTCGTGTTCTAGTTATAAAATAATGCATGTTTAATCTTACTTGTATGCTTAAAAGCAGAAAATGTCCTTAAAATTCATTAATTTTAATTCAAAATTATTTTCTTAATATTGAAAATACAGTGATACATTCGACATTCTTTTTTTCAAGTTTTCCTCGCAGTTTTTTCTTTTTTTTTTTTAATGTGTAAGATATGTAAAATAAGCATATGTTAATTTTAAAAAGGTGTGAATAATTACCTTTTTTAATATAAAGTGTTTATGAATTTAAAATTCGTTTTATGTGGTTTATAAATTATATTAAAAGAACCTCTATATAACGATTTTTCCATATAACGAACTTTTTTTCCGGGATTTAGCGACTTTGTTATATAAAGGTCCGACTGTATATATTTCAAAAATCATTGTTCAGTCTCTGTACAGAAGTTTTAGCTATATTATTATTACAGAAGCGTTTTTCATAAAAGTAGAACGTTTTTGAAAATATGTCAGTCTTAAATTCTTTTTTAGCCAAATAGTTGAATCTAAATAATTTTTTTGTTGTAATAATGCTCTTAACATAATTCTATATGTATATTGTAATCCAGGTGATACCAAATATCTCTGAAAAACATCATTCATTTATACGCTTTTTCAAAATCATGGTTCTGAATTTAGTCGGATACTTTAATGAATTAAAAAAATTGGCAATAATTGTTATGGATAAAAAAGTAACAAGCGTTGTACCTTTTGGGAATCTTAGCCAAATGGATCCTTTTTAATACGCTTTTATTAGCTTCGCCTGTATGCAATGGAATTTTCGAGCTCGATTTTTACCCACTTTAGACGATCAGATTAATTCGAAATTTTTAACACTTCTGAAGAAACGAAGACAATACAACAATTTTGTTCCATTGTCCTGATCAGGATCATCAGGATTAACGATTTCCCATTTCCAGATTCAGCGACTAAAAAAGTAAGTGAAAATGCTCATGGTTAATACAAATACAACAAACAAAAAAGTGTTCTTTATGTGAAAAAGGGCAGGATGCGTCAGCAATTTCTTACCATGATTTCAACAATTGCCCAGTTTTTCTGAAAATGAAAATAAATCAATGAAAATTAAAAAAAACCAAAATGTATATTTTTATAGTGAATCGAATATAATTCTTAATATAAAAATAAAATGATAAGCGAGAAAATTAATGTCATTGGGGTAAAAGCGTGGGGTGCTCGATATCAATTCATATAATTTCTTACTAGTTCTGTTCGAAAAAAGAGTTAGTGTAAAAATGTAGTACAAAGCACCTCATACACGCTTTTACCGCAATGACATTAATTATGTTGTTAATCATTTTATTCTTATATTAAGAATTATTTTTTTTCAATTAACTTATCTACGATTGTATGTAATGCTTTTGTTCTGGAAAGTCAAATTTAGGGGGCAACATTTTTCAAATTCCGACTAAAACAACCTACCGTAAAATCCGGCGTATAACGCGCACCTATACTTTCAAGCTTAATTTTTTAACTTTTAGGTATATTCGCCGTATAACGCACCCCCTTTTTTACGAAGAAATCTGAAAAATTAGTATACATTGCTCTTATATTTTGAAGCCATTTATTCGAGGTATTATCCCAGACTTTTGACAAAATAGTTTTCTTCTAATAGAACTGCAACTCTTTAAGTCCGTACGGCAAGTGATTTCTTTTAAATAAACATTATTTCGATACATGGAGAAGTAAAAATTTGTTTTTATGCTCCTCTATTTTGTTATAAAGGGTGTTTTTTTTAGAGGTATAGAACTTTAAATTGCAATAAAACAACGATGTAGTATTCGATTGACATGAATTTTTTTTTTATTCGAAAGATAATCTTGTGGCATTACATTTTAAATATGATTTCTGGCATAGGACTGCCACGGCTGGCTCGGATGTAGTCCAATCTGGACGTCCAATTTTCGATGACTTTTCCCAACATTTGTGGCCGTATATCGGCAATAACACGGCGAATGTTGTCTTCCAAATGGTCAAGGGTTGTGGCTTATCCGCATAGACCCATGACTTTACATAGCCCCACAGAAAATAGTCTAGCGGTGTTAAATCACAAGATCTTGGAGGCAAATTCACAGGTCCAAAACGTGAAATTAGGCGGTCACCAAACGTGTCATTCAATAAATCGACTGTGGCACAAGCTGTGTGACATGTTGCGCCGTCTTGTTGGAACCACAGCTCCTGGACATCATGATTGTTCAATTCAGAAATGAAAAAGTTAGTAATCATGGCTCTATACCGATCACCATTGACTGTAACGTTGTGGCCTTCATCGTTTTTGAAGAAGGATTCCACCAGCCCATAAAGCGCACCAAACAGTCAGTTTTTCTGGATGCAACGGTGTTTCGACATACACTTGTGGATTAGCTTCACTCCAAATGTGACAGTTTTGTTTGTTGGCGTAGCCATTCAACCAGAAGTGCACTTCATCGCTAAACAAAATTCGCTTATGAAAATCGACCATTATTTTCGAAATAAAATTGCACAATTTGGAAGCGTTGTTCAGGCGTGAGTCTATTCATGATGAATTGCCCAACCAAACTGAGAATAAATCACTTGACAGCTGTTAAATCGGTCGCCATCTTGGAAAGTAATGCCAACTTAAACTTCTATACCTGGAAAGAAAACACTCTGTATTTAAAGTTATCGTTTTTATACCCGGCGTATAACGCGCACCCTTAAGTTTCGATCTTATTTTTTGTGTGTAAAGTGCGCGTTATACGCCGGATTTTTTACGGAACATTAATTTTAACTAAACCAACAAAGTGTTTTCTTCGATTTGTGACTATGATTAATAGCACAACTATGTGAAAGCAAACATTAGTGAAAATATAACTGTAATACTGTCAAATTTGTAGTCACAGTTCCTTATGGTGTGATGCAGGTATCGATTTTCTAAACTTTGAAAAATATGCTAGTCATCACAAGGACTGCGATCGGAACCGTGATTTTTCAAATGCGTACAAACAAATATATATATTTTTTTTTTTTAATATTTAAGGTCACTTAGATTAGAAAACATTAATGAAATTGTTTTAAGAATATAATTATAATTAAAAATTATTTAAATGCAATATTTTGGCACAAAATGAACATAGAATTATCTATTTACCAAACATTTTCCTTTTATGGAAAATGCTTCTGTAGTAATAATATTTTGCCTATACATAACTTAGACCTCTGCACAGAGCCTGAGCTAGGATTTTCGAAATATATTATTTAGAAGTTGTTTATCCATATTTTAATTCATCAAAGTGGAGAAATTTTAACAAAAAACACCGAAAATTATTTCCATTGATAGTAGCTTTGAAAAAAATGCGAATTTTTTTAAAAATCTTAGTTCAGTCCCTGTAGAGAAGTCCTAGCTATATATAAGCAAAATATTATTATTATAGAAGCATTTTTTATAAAAGGAAAATGTTTTGAAAATAGATAATTCTATGTCCATTTTTTGCCAAAATATAATAATTGCCATAATATATAATTTTTTATTGTAATAATATTCTTAAAACAATTTTACACGTGTATTCTAATCTAACAAGGAGAGTGCACGACTAAGGATATTCATTTGGGGTCGAGACTTGGTATAATGGTGGTACTCCTTTTGGGTGTTCAACCCTCAATGTTATTCCGCCGGATGGCCTGTCAATTCGGAGAAAAAGCCTTCGAAAATCATGCTTAGCTTTTGTACAATTAAATTTAAATTTTCTGCAACGATTTCGTAGCTTGGTTGATATATCGTCTGCATACTATGCGCGAAGTCTGGGTTTGATTCATCGATCAATTTTTTTTTCATTTCATTTAATTATTTTTAAAATTAAATAAACCTATTTATGGCAGGTTTATTAAATATTAAATGATATTTTATGTAATTATTTTGTATTTTATAAAGTGAAAACAAATAAATAAATTTATTATTTAAATTATTTATTATTAAATTATTTAAAATTATTATTAATAAAAATATTTAAAGTAACTGTTAATTAAAATTATTAATAATTAAAATTATTTAAAATAATTATTATTTAAAATTATTTAAAATAATTTTTAATTAAAATTATTTAAAATAATTTTTAATTAAAATAACTAACAATTAATAAGAATCATTATTGATAGGAATTAATATTAATAAGAATTACTATTAATAAGAATTATTATTAAAATTATTAATTTATTATTGAAAGTATTAATTTATTATTGAAATGATTATTAATTTATTAACAAAATTATTATTAATTTATTTTTAAATTTATTATTGGAATAATAATTAATTTTTTAAAAATTATTTAAAAAGGACGTATTAAATGTTATATAAAATTATAAAATAATGAAATTAATAATGTATAAAAAGACATATTTGTTATTATATTAATTATAAAGTAATTAATTTAATAATACTATACTTTATAAATTATTTTATATTACATATAATATTTTATTTATAGCATATTTTATTTCACATTATAACATTATTTGCACCTAATTTTTATGTATATCATTTAATATTTATTTTATATATTTTATTATAAGTATTATTTATTAATATAAAATATATTTATATAAAATTTAATATAAATATTTATATAGTTACAGTATTTTTTTACTTTATAAAATACAAAATAAGTACATCGAATATAGTTTAATATTTAATAAACCTTTCATATATAAGTTTGTTTAATTTTAAAAATAATTAAATGAAATGAAGAAAAAATTGACCGATGAGTCAAACCCTAACCTCGCGCATACTATACAGACGATATATCAACCAAGCTACGAAATAATTGTAGGAAATTGAAATTTAATTGTATAAAAGCTAAGCATGAATTTCGAAGGCTTTTTTCTCCGAATTGACTGGCCATTCGGCGGAATTACATTGAGGGTTGAACACCCTAAAGGAGTACTACTATTACACCAAGTCTCGTTCCAAAATGAATTTCCTTAGTCGTGCCCTCTCCTTGTAAGTAATACTAAATATTAAAATATATATATATGTGTGTGTATATTCGTTTGTACCAGTGGTGCACACAGGAATTTTTCAAGGGGGTGGGGCAGGGTCGAAAGCCTAGCATTCTCGTATCATACGAGATACCTAGATACAAGAGATATCATACGCTGCTCAACATATTCTTTTGATTTTGTTGATTTTCGGGAACAAAAAAACAGAAAAAAATTAATTATCGAATAAATAATCAACATTAATTAATAAAATAAATTATCAATAACAAACGTACTAAATACGTAGGATTATAATCAATGGAAAAAAATCAAGGCTATGGGGGGTCCGAACCCGGGGAACCCCTTTCCTCCCTTGTGTGCGCACTGATTTGTACGCTTTCGCAAAATCATGGTTCCGAACGATGTCGGATACTTTAACTAAATGAAGCGGATTTATTTTTTTTATTTTTCTCAGAACTTGTATGACCCCCCCCCCTCTCGTCCCATACCCGCTTGACATTGAGTTTCGGAACACCCTGTATATATACATGTTTATTATGTACATATATCTTAACGTACGCACACTTCAGTACATCTCAATACATAACGCATCCATTTGGACAATATTCATGCTACTGCTTCCCCAAAACCTCCCCATCACAAAGAAGATATCCATTCAAAGAAATGCTCTTCGTTCAGGTCAGCGACAAAGGATTGGCGAAGCGTGATGATATTGAACTGACAACAAGAGGGTGCGTCGGGCATACTAAAGAAGGATTATTGTCACATTCCTTCGCTCTATTCTAGGCTCAAGAGAAGCAGGGGGGTAGGGGGCTCTTGAGCGTCTGGAATCTGTTTTAGAGTGAAAATCGCTTGGTCCAAAATGCTGAATCGTGCATACGTCCATTATGAACAGATTTTAAAAGGATGAAGGGAGAGCTGGAATGTGACAGACCTCAAAATAACGCTTTGCCAGATGCCTGAGTGTGAGATGCCGGCTCATCACAAAGGGACTGTCGCAAATATGACATCTTTGTTGACAAATTTTCCGACAGAGGGCTTAAAAAGGAAGCGTGACTAATTATCTGTGGCGTGAAAGATTTGTGTGAGTGTGTGCGACAACTTTCGTTCCATTTGTGGTGTAATTGACCAAAAAAAGAAAGGTCGTTCACGTGGATTATAACAGTTGTAGCCGTTTTTAAAAGCGAGGGTAAAAATTGTACTTTTTTTTATCAGCAAATACTTGCATAGTTTTTTTTTCATTTGATTACTTTAAATCTTTTAAAAATAGTGTCTTGAAGTAAATAAATAAATATAATTCAATAACCGTATTCTCATTCATCTATTATTTTTTTGTGTTTTGGGTATTTTCAACGACATAAAGATTTTTCTCAATTGAATGTAATATAATATAAATTCAGCGATTTATGTAGAAAAGCATAAAGGATATAGGGATATACACAAATGTGTGAGTGTTTGTTTAAGTAATTTGATTTCTTTCAACATTTTAGCGAGGATCTATCTTCATACCTGAATTTAAGATTAAACTTACATTTAATACATATTGTATCTTTTGTTTTTTAACAAGAAAACTTTTGAAGACCCCATGGTCTATAGCAGAGGTGGGAAACCAGCCTCCGTGAGTTTCTTGTGCGGCCTTCACAAACACGCTAGCACTTCTATTGATTAATATTTAATTATAAAGATTATAACAGTTTACGAATCATTAGAATTAAATAAGGAACAGCATGAATGCATGTATATTTTAAAGCTGCACGTAAGAATAGCCAATTGTACATTCTAATGTTAGAGCGCCACCTTGGGCAGCATGCCAGCACTACCACACAGACTCATGTAGAGAAACGATTAAGGCTTCACGTTATGAAGTTTGATCCAAATATATGTATGTAATAATTTCCTCGAGCATCCTTTTTTAAAAATATTTAAATAAGCTTTTAGTTCTTAAGTTCAAAACTAACGCCCTAATCTTAATCGTAATCAGCTAGTGTTATTACTTCAGAAATCTCTTTCCTTCCCATTTTAACCAATCAGACCTCTTGTTACAAAAGAGTCACGCGATCTTCACTGCCGGGTATGAAAAGCGAAAATCTTTTATGATCACTCTCTTTGTCTGTTTGCCTTCACCATGTAACCGTCGCTGCTTGCTTTTGCTATGTCGCTTGTGTCTGTTTTCGTGTTCTTACCAAATATCTGTGAAATACAAAGCTGAATGTCCATCTACGTTATGTGTGTGTAAATAAACAAGTTGAAAGTTAATTCTGAAGATGTTTTCCTTAAATCAGATATGCCAATAATCCAAAATAAACCAACACCGGCCAACGCTACATGTATGTATATGCTTACATAAATAAAAATACCAACAGTGAGATATAGAAAGTCGCAACAATATTTATAAATTTAATAAATTTATAGAAAAATAATAATCAATGATGAATGTTATGACAAGTTTTTACCCTTATGTGAATACAAAAATATTTTGTATTGTAACTTTTTATGTCAAATAATTATTACATAAGGAATTAATTTTTCTATATAATGCACAAAATTGTTAAATCTATACAAAAACTATAATAATTTCATAAAAGACGCATTTATAGATACATCAACCTATGTGGCCTCCTTTATTACTACTTAATTTACATGCGGCCTCTAATGGTAAAACGGTTCCCCAATTCTGGTCCATAGACTCCTGCTTAATCTTTCTCTCTCTCTTTTTGGATTGGTTTTTATGTATTTCTAAATAAATGACAATGGGAGGAGGACTTGTTTCTTATCAGTTACTACGGTCTCACAAAAATAAAAAGCAAATGTAAGTGTCAACTATTTTTTTTAAAAAAAATTTAGAAATTAAAAAATCGTTTTTCATTAAAATTGACAGGAATTTATATCCATCATACTTTTTTTTCTATCAAGGAGAGGGCACGACTAAGGAAATTCATTTAGGGTCGAGACTTGGTGTAATAGTAGTACTCTTTTAGGGTGTTAAACCCTCAATGTAATTCCGCCGAATGGCCAGTCAATTCGGAAAAAAAGCCTTCGAAAATCATGCTTAACTTTTATACTATTAAATTTCAATTTCCTCCAACGATTTCGTAGCTTGGTTGTTATATCGTCTGCATACTATGCGTGAGCTCTGTGTTCGATTCATCGATCAATTTTTTTTTCATTTCATTTAATTATTTTAAAAATTAAATAAACTTATACATGAAAGGTTTATTAAATATTAAATGATATTTTATTTAATTATTTTGTATTTTATAAAATAAAAATAATTAAATAAATTTATTATTTAAATGATTTATTAATTAAAATAATTATTGATTAAAATTTTTAAAAATAGTTATTGATTAAAATTATTTAAAATAATTATTGATTAAAATTATATAAAATAATTATTATTTAAAATTATATAAAATAATTATTGATTAAAATAATTAATAAATAAAATTAATTAATAAGAATTATTATTAGAGAGAATTATTATTAAAACTATTAATTTATTATTAAAAGTATTAAATTATTTTTAAAATTATTAATTTATTATTAAAATGATTATTAATTTATTATTGAAATAATTATTAATTTATTGTTAATTGATTGATTTATTATTAAATTTATTATTTATTATTGAAATAATTATTAATTTTTAAAAAATTATTTAAATAAACTTTTTAAAATTAGTTAAATTTATTCAAAAAGGAGTTATTAAATGTTTTATAAAAGTATAAAATAACTAATTTAATAATAATATACTTTATAAATTATTTTATATTATATATAATATTCTATTTATAGTATATTTTATTTCACATTATAAAACTATTGGTAACTAATTTTTATGTATAATATCATTTAATATTTATTATATATTTTATTATAAATATTATTTATTAATATAAAAATATATATATTTATATAAAATTTAATATAAATATTTATATAATTACAGTATTTTTTTCTTACTTTATAAAATACAAAATAATTACATAAAATATCATTTAATATTTAATAAACCTTTCATAAATAAGTTTATTTAATTTTAAAAATAATTAAATGAAATGAAAAAAAAATTGATCGATGAATCGATTTAACTATTTTTACCAATAATTTAATAAAATATTCCCATATATCAATAATGAAGTCAAAAACTATTTATTTAAATTTTAAGATTTAAAATTTTAATCAGAGAGAATTTCAAGCCTTCTTGCTTTCCAATGAATTAGTAACATCTGATGAAATAAGAGTTAATATTACAGCTGTTGTCTCGTGTGCTGCACTTTTACAATTAATCATACATAATTACATCATATTATTGCCAATAGTAAAAATAATTCCATAAGTATACCATCGATAAATAATTAATAGTTAGAAAATATCATTTTAGTTTTTTAAAAAATATATAAATAAATTATTGTCCAATGACATCCTCTGTTAGCATTTAGTTGTGGTACTTCTGCAACGCTGATTGAATATTAATTGAGAGATTATTTCACAAAACACGTCCAACTAGTAATTTCATAGTCACAAATGTACTTCTTTTGAACATCAATTATGCATGCTATCAAATTATCGAAAAAATATTCTTTGATCCTGTTAGCTATATTATACTTATCTATTCTTTGTTTAAATTTTTATTTCTGCCGGAATGTTTCGACTAAAAAGGATTTATTTATTTTTTAAAACTATTTGAATGTGTTAGTTTGCATAATGATACCGTCAAACGAGAAAAAATATGACAGTTTAATTTTATATAATTTGCAGCACTAGGAAATTTAATATATAGTTAGCCATAAAATTTTTTAGTATTAACACTGTTTACTGAGTAGTTTGAAATAAAGTATTTAATAATAATGACATCAGCTAATTGTAACTCAACATAAATCTAGAGTTTGCAATTTGTAACGAATTTTAGTGAATTAAATTTGCTGCATGAAACTAACTATGTTTCCTACTGTAAAATATAGTTCTATTTAAATTTCTTTTCTTTATTTTGAATTACTTATTAATTTATTGTTTAAATTACACGCTAGTTCTAGATATTGTTTAGGTTGAAAATTCTCTTCCATATTAATATCGTCTGCTTTAATTCAATAATTCATGTAGCTGTAATTTACCTGATTATTTAATTTATTTGCTGATATATAATCGTTTGTTGTTAAAGTTATGTTGCTTAAGTTGGCATCGCTTACAATTATTCTAAATATGTTTTTTCAGTAGGAGAAAAGAATTGTAATGCATAATCTACACTTGTTGAACTTAATTTGCATTTAATTTTTGAATATTTTCGAGATATTATCATTCATATGGAAATCTTTTTAATTTTTGATTATAAGAATAAAAAAAAACGTTTGTGAAATGCAATAATTGTAATAAAAAATTTCGCAATTAATCGAATTGGGAAAACTATCATTTTCTGCTGTGCCTTTCTATCAGTAAAAATTGAGACTGTAACACCAAAAAAAGTGAGTTTGCTTACTTTTTTTACACATTATTTCTATACAGTGTGATTTTATCGATGAGCTTCAATGATTAAAAGCTTCTATGTTTGAAACTGGAGTTCAAAAAAAAATCTTTTTATGGCAAAAAAAAAAAAAAAACGAGATTGGAAAAATTAAATCTTTGAAATCAGAAATTTTTAATATGTAATTTTATTGAAAATTCAGCATTATTATTATTATTTAATAAGAATGATTTTCTTAGAGTAAAATATAAATGAATTCTTTTGTTACCCGAAATTAGTAAAATGTGAGGATTTTATAGAGAACTATACATTAATTAATTAATTTTTAAAAGATTGCATCTTATCCTAATTTATTTTGATTGAATCCTTTGTATGAGTTTCGGAACTTCATGTTTGCTTTCCCTCTCGCTTTAAAATGTAATTATTTATTAAATAATAAATTGTTAATTTGATATTCACGTATTTTTTATTCTATTAATCTATTTAATAAATTAAGTAAGTTTGATTAATGTGCTTCTTTTTTCCCCCATCCTCACTGAATAAATTTGTGAACTATATTTTTCGATAAAAAAAGGTTTAAATGTAAAAAGAAGGGAGGGGGGGGGAATCAGTTTGTTTTTAATGAATTCGTAATAATACTTGTTATTTTGTTATTAATTATTGTATTAATACGATGTATTTCTTTCTTATTTTTATAAGCATAAATGTACAAAATTGCGAAAATATTTTGTAAATTTTAAATAAAAGAATATTTTTTCTCAGTAGTTAAATTTGCATAGAAGGCCAAACGTATTTTCATAAACACTTTTTTACATAATCATTTGCTAATTTTGTATCCGATTTAGGTAATAAGTGTTTTTCATGCCTTTAGTATTTTTATATATGCTTTATTTTATCTTAAAACTATTTAACTATTTTTTTTCGTAATATTATATTAATATCTTACAAAATAATTTATTCACACCCATGCATATACACTCATGTCCATATATTAAGGATAATTCAGAATTACACAGAAATTGAACTCTAAAATAAAAATTTCACCTGTAGAATTATCACACACATCTTGAAGAAGAATATGCAAATTACAGGAAAACACCAGATGGCGCGAATAGTACGTCACAATGACGAGAGTGTTAGAGAGGAGTATATAAGGAATGGTGGCAAAGAAGTAAAATTGTTCACAAGCACTTTAAAAGCATTTCAGTGCAATAACCGCATAGTTATGGCACAAAGGAAGCATTTGGATGATTTTTTACACGTGGTAGAATTATTGGAAGACTGGAATGTGGACGTACCCAGCTTGAAGCATCCGAGCAACTTGGAATCGCCACGAGTGTCATATCCAGGCTTTGGCAACGATTCCAAGATGATGGTAATGTGAGTGGATGTTAAAGCACAGGTCGCCCCTGAGTTACAACGCCGAATGAGTACCGGTATATTTGGCAGTTACAGCCAAAAGAAACAGACGGAGCTCAGCATCAGACCTGTCCCGTCAGCTCTCTTCAGCTACCGGTACGACAGTTTCAAGGCAGACCGTGTACAGACGCTTAGGGCACATTGGTCTATGTGCTCGTAGACCTGTCAGATGTGTTCCACTTACCGCAACTCACTGTCGCCTGCGAATAACCTGGAGAAGAGAGCATGCATTGTGGACACCACAACAGAGGTCTTGTGTGATGTTTTCCAACGGGTCCAGGTTTAGTTTGCAGTCTGATTCTCACCGGACTTTAATATGGAGAGTGCCAGGTACCCGTTACCACCAAGAGAACACCATTGAACAACACCGTTACGGTGGTGCAGGATGGCTCGTTAGGGGAGAAATTATTCTTGGTTCCAGAACTGACCTGCATGTTCAGAGTGTAACGATGACAGGCCACATCTATCGGGATGTCATTCTGGAACAACATGCACGTTTGTTTCGGGCCGCCATGGGTGCTGAATTTCTGTTTATGGATGACAGCGCTCGTCCTCACCGTGCAAACATTGTAGACGAATGCCTTCAATCGGAGGATATCACCCGTATGGATTGGCCAGCATACTCACCGGACTTGAATCCAATAGAGCATGTGTGGGATATGCTTGGTCGACGAATTGCAGCCCGTCAACCCTTCCCATCTGTCTACCGGAACTTCAGAAGGCATTGCTTGATGAGTGGTGTAATATTCCCCAAGTTCAGATTGATAATTAGATACTCAGCGTGCCTAGGCGTTGTAAGGCCTGTATTGCATCGTCCGAGAGACATACTCCGTATTAACCATCATACTAACCATGTTATACTGTTTTTTGTAAATAGGTTCTTTTTTAAAATTTGCTCCAGGGAGTAAAAATCGCAATTTTTATTAATTATATCAAACATATAGCATCTTTTTTGCTCTTTACCTTTTGTTTAATGAATAGACTTTACAAATAAGTCAAATTTGTTTTGCTTCTGTCTCTTTCTTTGCTTGAACTTCATTATCCTTAATTTATGGACATGAGTGTATATATCAATAGATAGAAATTACTCTGTTATATTACTTCATTTCAATTCTACTTTTTAAATTCATATCATTTTTCACGCATTACAACTAATTTTTATTGCATTTCGTAATTATATTTCTACGTAATTTTACTTGAATGTTAAAGCTAATTCTTTTATGGGATTGGTAAAGTTTCTTATGTGTATATGTGTTGGTAAATGAAAAATTTTTCTTTTGATTTTCAATATTTTTAATTTTTGTGATTACTTACGACATTTTTTTGTCTAACAATGTGTTCGAATTTCGTTCAGGTGTTGTTACATTGGGCGAAAAAAACCTTAAAAGAGAAGTTTTTCATGAAAAAAAAAAAAAACAAATTAGAAAAAAAAATTTTTTTTTAGGTTTTAAACATCTACATAACATTCGGGTAAGGAACTCGGACACATTGGACGAATCGATAGAACTGACATAAATTTTTAAAGCTATGCACTAAAAAGTAAGCGAACTTCGCACTAAGATAACACAGAATGTGTCAAATAATAAATTTTTGCACTTTTTTCTTATGTACCAGTACTTTTCAAACAATGTCATCTGCACGATAAATGATATAGAGCTTTAGTGCAATTTATTCAATGCGTCTAACTATATTTTTCGTAATCTGATATGACATTGAACTTTAATACCAAGGTTCTCAATGCCAATGTTCAAAATCTTTTTGCATTTTCATATAATTCAACGTTCCCTAATTTATTTTTTCAAAAACTATGAAATATTTTTAAAGCCAGCATTCTTATATAATCACAAAACATATTTTTTTGTCTAAAAAAACCAATATTTTCTTGCATTCTATGCATCAATTTACGTATAACATTTCATAATAAATAACAATTTGTTTTTCATCAAAAACTAAGCTATCAGGAATATGAAACTAAAATATATGTAAGATGAATACGATATAAGAGCTTTAAAACCAATCAATATTTGCAAGGCTTTGGTTGTAATAATTAGCACGCTGATTGCGTACAGCTTTTGAATAACCTTTTTCACACGAAATATTAAATACGTGCACAGCATAATATATGAAAGCAAAATATATGAGAGTCTGAACTGAAGGTGGAGCACATTTTCAGACAGCAAAATGTCTCAATTTTCACTAAAAATTTCAACGCTATGAATCATGCATCTGTTTATATAAAGTACTAGCTGGTATACCCGTTCTTCGCACGGGTGAACTGAAAAATTAAACAACACAGATTGAAGGAAAAAGAAGTTTTTAATGAGTTAATTTTATGTGAATTGAAAATTAAACAAAAAAAGCTTTTTGCATATCTCAGCTAAACAAAAAAAGAAAGAAAAAAAACACCTTTGTTAAATTTTAACTATGTAGATCTAATAGCCGATAAAAAGGATTTTTTAAATTTATAATTCCTCGTAACACTCTTGTGGGTCGATTTTTCAAAATACCTCCTTAAGCTGATCTCTGCTCAGCAAAAGTAATACATTCTTAAAAGTTTTGCGTAATGAACGCTTAAAGTAGTGTAAATAATTTATATCTGAAAGTGTAATACATTCATATTACTTTCTGTTGTATTTATTTTATTTTAAAATTGTAATATTCGCAAGCAACGCCGTTTCTTAAATTATAATGGCGATTCAATGAAAAACATAGCGAAATGTTAACGATAGAGTCAAGTTGGCAAATACCTAGCTACTTTCGTAACTCGAGCTTTATTAGAGCTTTGTAAGACCCGCCGTGTAGGGGTGCGATGCACGTTAATACTTTATCCAACCGCATTATGATTTACTGCAGTTTTTTTCATACAATATTTTTTTTTGGATCACTACATTTAAAATTAAGGGATATACATAAACAAAATACTCCACTTTGGAAAATTTAATCCGTTAGAGCTAATAAATTAATTAACGATATTCCACTGTAAAATTAATTATGTACACCGTTCACTTAAAATAAGTAGTCAAATCATTTTCCAAGGTCTTCATTAACAGACAAAACCATTAAATTTTGACATTAACTATTTTTTGCGACAAAAATAATAATCTTTGCAATCCGCTGAAAACGCAATATCTGCTGCAAAACTTTTCGTCTTCACCACTAAAATACTCATCATAGAACCCGTGCTGCCATATATCTTGGAAGAGTGGATTTCAAAGAATATTAAAGCTAAGTATTGGTAGAATATTCCTGCTAAGTTGGTGTGGTGTGGTAGTTAGGAGAAGGGGGTGCCAGCTCAAGTGTCGTTCCCGTCACTTGACCATTGTTCAGAATTACATGGTCCGTTTCCAAAAACCCTCGTGTAGCTGAACAGTGCGACGTTAATATTCATTCACTCACTCACTGCAAAAAATACAGTGCAGTAGTTATAATTAGTTTTATACTTAAAAATGCAATATCTGCATATTCAATTAAAATTACAGCGTTATAATTAGCTACTAACCACAAAAAAATTATGAAAGTTTGTCCAAATGATGTAGTGTGAAAGAGAAAGTTTATTTACTTTAAGTACCAGAAGCGATAAAAGTAATTATTTTGAAAATAGATCAACTTCTTACTACCAAATGTGCATGATAAAATCATAAAAAAACATTAAAATAAAGAGAGATTTATAACAACTTCTACCTTCAAAACTTAGTTTTATTCTGAAATAAAAAATAAGCATTATTCTGTGATCACAGGAATTAATTGGAAGCGATTCCCTTGCGTAGCCAAAACAAAAAGAGTTTTTCACAAACAAGATAGATATATGCTGACGTGGGCTTTTTTGCAGCTTTTTTGCTTGCAGATGGCAGAATTTTTTCCTTCTTACTTGACAAATAGCGTTATATTTTGGACACTTTTTACAAATTTTTATAAATGATAGCCTATGGTATAAATTATAGCCTATGTGTTATTCTGATGTATAAGCTATATTACTGTAAAGTTTCATTAAAATCCATTAAGTTGTTTTTGCGTGAAAGACTCACAAAGATTTTCACAAACTTTCACATTTATAATATATATTAGATTGCATTTTTATAATTTTAAAATATTTTATGAATGAAAAATTTTTCATTTGGACACATAGAGGGATAGCTCATTCAGAAAAGGAGAAAATTGCTAAATACATTTTATGCCAGAAAAAAATTTATCAAAGATAAAAATGAGTAGTGTGATAAAATATGCTGATCTCTATGAGGTAACGAAGCCAGAATATAACAATTAATGTTAGAGAACTTTTATATCTAAAAAAGAATGTTCCAAATTCGGGTCAAATTCCTTATTATTGCACGAAGAGTCTTTAGAAAGCTCCCTTTTAACTTTCTTTTCCTCTATAAGTACCTTTTAAAAATTCCGAAATGAAAAAAAAAAGAAAAATCTGTTAATTTCTGAATGAAATCAGCGTTATAAGACTCATCTTTGGATGGTCTGTTCGCTAATTTTGACCAGTTAAAAAACATAGGGAAACATAAAAGTCTCATCACTCTTTTCTTCCCAAGCCCCAAGAGGGCTTCAGTGAAGTTTTTATATGATTTCGATTCTTCGACGCAAGTAGAAATGTCAAGGTCATTGCCGGACGATTCTTTTCTCCGGAGATATTTCTAGGAAAAGGTTACTTCAGTAAAATTTCCTTTTTCATTTTCAACTGCGGACGAATCAGGTTTTTATTTATGCTTAAAGATTCATTGGACTTGAGGGGCAAAAATGCACTTGATAATAAAATACCAATATATTTTTTAACAAAATATCAAATTTTGAAAGAAAAATCAGATTTTTAATTTTCGAAGTAACTTCAATAATTTTGAAATAATATTAATTAAATTTATAATCTTTATAATTAGAATTCATAATCATAATAATTTAAAGGTATAACATTAATAATTTTTCTTTCCTTTTCATTTGGATAAACTATGAGCAGCAGCGCACACAGGAATTTTTCAAGAGGGGGGTCGAAAGTTCATCATTCTTGTATCATGCTCCTTTTGATTTTATCGATTTTCGGGAACAAAACACAGTAAAAAACCAATTATTGAATAAATAACTAGCATTAATTAATAAAATTAATCATTAATAACAAATACTTAATTAAATTTTACGTACTATATACTTAGAATTATAATCAATCGGAAAAAAATCTAGGGCTTTGGGGGGGGGTCCAGACTCCCAGGACCCCCCTTGTGTGCGCCACTGAATATGAGTGTAGCAAAATAATTGTTTTAGATAACGAGCAATTTAAATTTTCCGAAAAACTGTTATAACGATATTGTTAAGATCCATGTTTAATTATTAATTATTTTATACATTGAATTGAATAAATCATAAACATAAAATATAGCTAAATATAAAATAAGGTGAGGGAGATTCAAAAAGGATCTTAACAATCATATTAAGAATTATCGAAGCGTAACTAATGCAACAACATAAAGTTTTGAATTTATTTCGGCACAAAACCATGACAGCAAAAGCTCCATTTATACCATTTCTTTTTTAGCTTGAATGCTGATAAACATGCGTGAAACTCAATATAACAATTTTATTTAAACATGAATTTATGCTTTTTTTCGGTAATTCAATTTCATATAATTATGAAAAATGGAATTATGTCTTCGCAAGTTAATTCAGTGATTATTTGTGATAAAGAATTATATTTGTTCCATGTTTTACACAAGTTTTACAGAATGCATTAAATTTTTCTTAAAACTTTCAGCACTTCTCCCTTTTAAATTATCTTAAGGTATCCGACTACTTGCGACAACTTTTTTTTTTAAGAAATGGAGATTTATTATTATTATTATTTATATTAGATTTATTTAGAGCATTTTAAGAAAAAAAGGTCACAATTAAGAAGAGAAAAATAGATTATTACTACTAAAATAAGAAGAAATGGGTAAAATTGATAAAAAATTATATATACGGGGCCTGCTCTGTACAGATAGTAAATGAACAAATTCTCAATTTTTCACTTTTGAAGTGTTGCTTTACTATTCGTTTTTCAAATGACCTTCAGGATAAGAGATATTTTTATTTTTACGAAAACTCTAGAGCACTTTGTCTTAGTTATTATATAAATTGTTTAAAAAAACAGTCATTATATTCACATAAGGGGCTGTAAATTTTGTAATAAAACAGTGATTGATAAATCTGAAGGTTACAACACTTCTGCTGTTTTATAGAACATACACACAAAATTTCAGTTAATTATTCTTAAAACTGTTTGAGCAATCGCTGTCCCCGCTTGAGCTTTTCGGGGAAAAAAACACATTTAGAGTAAAACGTATTTTAAAATTTGACATCTTATGTAAAGTTAGTGCATCTTCTTTTACTAAAAACACTTGTAGTTTTTGTTCTAGGGAATGGAAAATAAAAAAACTTGTTATTTTTATAAAGCTAATAAAATGTCCTATAAAATAAAATCATAAAAAAATTTGTCAATTTTTTTAAAAAATCGTGATTTTAGGGTAGTCAGATACCTTAATATTCTAACTAAAACTTTCTTTTAGAGGCTGCAAGAAACTTAAGGGTTCTATTCATTCATTATTTTTATTTTCTGTATAAGCTGTTGTAATTAGCTTTACTAAAGAAAGTTCTTTTCTACGAATAACATTAGATCTATCCAAAATATAACTGGCAGAATAAATACCAATTGTAGCAGCTTATATAAACTATCCTTGCCCCAAATCACTAACTGCTTCGTAATCTGTAAAATGTACTTTTTTTAGAATGATAAATATTTTAAAAAAATGTGTACGTAATACGTTTATATTCTTTGTAGTTTTTTTAGTATGAATAGAAAAAAAATGTTGGATGAATTTGAAACGTTAGCTGTATCATTGGTACGAAAAAGATAAAGTTAAATTTGCCATCATTTTTTTTCTTTAATCTGGAAAAGTGGGGATACATATCAAATTTTAATCCTTCATACGATGATTAATTTTGGTTGAAAAAGCTTCCTTGATTCCTTTTAATGTGTCCTAGCAATAAAATTAAAAAAGTTTTAGAGAAAAGAAATGTTAAAACATTTTAAAACGAATAAGCATAGCTCGAATTATTTTATAAAGAATTGTTTAAATTTTTATTACTTATAAACTGTAATCCTTGAACTTCCCTTAAAAAAAAAAGCATATCCAAACAGAGATATCTATCAGATGTATTTCCATTTTTTTCCTTCGAGTTAATGAATTGTGCTTCTTTTTAAATGAATTAATTAAGCATTTTTTAAGTTTTGTTCACTCAAATAGTACTTAAAATTAGATATAAAGTCCCATGATTACTGAAGTAATGTGTAAAACGTGGAATAAAACACGTAAAAATGTTTATGTATATGTTACCGGCAAAGTATGAAATGCCAGCATTCTATAGAATGCCTGACGTTTTTAGGCAAAGTATGAAATAGGAGAATTATTACATACTTTGCCTAATGCTATTTAGGCAAAGTATGAAAAAAGGTCCTAATAAAGCTATTTTATAAATGACATGCATTCCTAAGAAATACAAATGTTATACAAGAAAAATAATAAGAGTGCCATTAAAGAAATTTATTCAAAATACGTAAAGAAAAATGAACGTTGTACTGAACCAGATTCTTGCCTTTCTTATTATGAGGACTTGGCATATTTTTAACAATTATTTTTTATTTATGTATTTAAAAATTTTATTTTAGCATTACATATAATGTTTTCATTCAAGAAAATAATACGAGATGAAATTTTGTGTAAATTTTTCACACAATTTAGAAAAATTGGAAGTTTTTTAAAAAAACATGGAACATTTAAAAATAATACTCCTTTTTTCTATTTACTAATTATTTGACCTGAAATTTTTTTAACTTTCCTAAGAATGTCTCAAGCAAATTTATGAATCGATTTTACAATAACTTAATTAATGTTAGAGAAAAAAAAATAAAAATGTAGATATGCATGCTATTTATAAAATTCAACGAAAATGCCAAAATCTCCAACATTAAAATTTTTTTTAAAAAAAAGTATCAAGTTTACAGCACAGACTGGAAGCCTAATTTTGTTACATGCAATATACATAAAACACAGGAAAAAATCGAAGTGATTGATTAATATTTATGGAAGGAGGAGAAGCATTTTGAATGCGAAAAAACACAAACTGAGATAAACCACTGTAAAGTTTGTAATTCTAAAAAAATAATTATTATAAGCTTAAATAACATAAAATGTCACTTTAAAACATTTGCTACATATTTTCGTAAGAATGATCGCATTTTCAAATTATTTCAAATCATATATTTTATAAACGATCCCTGTTTAGAGAGTATTAATTGCATAAGAAAACTCAAGGAAAATGTTAAAAAAAGTTTTTTCTACAATTGCACACATTTTAAAGTTTTTTTTTCTCCACATAATATTGAAATTTTATATTTTTATGGAAAACATATAAGGTGAATACGAACTGAAATAATAAAAGAATTAAAAAAATTAAAAAAAGCCTTTATGAAAAAATTTTACATGCACACATTTCTAAAGAAATACAAATTACATTAATGTAATATTCAAGAAATATCCTACTTTATTTATAAAAGCTTCTTTTTTTAGTTATTATTTCACTTTTTACAATAGCTTTTTTTTTATCCCTCTCCTTTTTTTTATCTATAAAGGGATGTTTGTTTATATTTTTCAATTAAAGTTTTTCCAACTAATTTTCAGGCATGCAAAAATGATGCATCAATCGAAAGATAATAATGCAAAGAATATAACTAAATAAAAATAAACAAACAATATTTTGATCATTTTTAGGGTGCCAAGTCCTCTTAAGGGAAATAAAACCTGGCTCATTCGATCCCTTTCTAACTCCTCTTCCAGTTATTTTAATTTCATGCTCATAGGGCTATTCCTTATATAGTTTTTAATTGTTTTAAACTTTTAAAATTTATTTAAATCCACAATATTTTGGCTTCTGTTTGACTCTCGAATTTGAGATTTGAACCAACTGTTCCACTCATCGAGACCCATCCAGTCATGTACTTGACTCCCATTTTGTAGGCATGGGGAGGGCTTAAGCACTAAAATATCATGTTCCCATGTTTCCCCAAGGGGTCTGAAAAAAATTTCACCCCCCTACAGAGTTGAGCATGGGACTTGATCTTGGAGGTACGCCATATTTTCGGGTATGCGCGAGCCTTACGTGGAATTGGCCCCCTCCGCTTCTCCCCTACAGGGCTTCCCCATTAATAACTCGAATCCTGTGCTACCTTGGTCGACCGCACCGGCTGGATTCGATCCCCCCCCCCCTGGACAGCATTTTGCCAATGCAAATCCTGACTAACTCATTTCATCATTTCACTCAAACAGTTCAGGATGTAATAAAATCACTTACTATCATCATGGAAATGACATTAAAGAGACGTTATTTTAAAATATTGGCAAAATGCTGTCCAGGGGAGGGGAGACACTTGGGAGGTCGAGTCCTTGTACTTCCGAACCATGCACGTCAAAAATCCTCGGAGCTATGTGGAATTTAAAGAATTTCAAAATTGTTTAAAAACGTGAAATGGGGCGAAGGAATGGGGCTATCGGGATAAAATTACATATTTGAAGAGCTCATAGGGAGAACAATCGAATCCAGCCGGTGCGGTCGACCAAGGTAGCATAGGATTCGTGTTATTAATGGGGAAGCCTTGTAGGGGGAGAAGCGGAGGGGGCCAATTCCACGTAAGGCTGGCACATACACGAAAATATGGCGTACCTCCAAAAATCAAGTCTCAAGCTCAAATCCTTGGGGGGTGAAATTTCTTCAGACCCCATAGGATTAACATTGGAATATGATATTTTAGTGCTTAAGCCCTCCCCATGCCTACACAATGGGAGTCAAGTATATGACTGGATGGGTCTTGACGAGTGGAACAGTGTGTTCAAATCTCAAGTCCGAGACTCAAACAGGAGCTAAGATATTGTGGATTTAAATAAATTTTAAAAGTTTAAAACAATTAAAAACTATAAGGAATAGCCCTATGAGCATGAAATTATAATAACTGGAAGAGCAGTTAGAGATGGATTGAATGGACTGGGAGGCTCGGATACCGAGATATTGGCCAAAAAGCTGTAGAGAGGGTGATAATGCACCGGGGGGGGGATGTGTCCCAGCAGGTCCTAACCATAACAAAAGTTATTACGATCTCCCAAATATCTGTCCCCTAGCACCAAAAAAGTGGCATACTTTTTTCACTTCATTATTTCACTAAAACAGTTTGAGAATTTAACTAATTCACTTACAACAGGGAAAAGACAAAAGAGAATTTATTTTTACATCTTGCGTGAATTGATCATCTCCTTTAGGGATTTGACGAAAGCCCTAATTTCATCGTTTCCCTGCGACGACATATAGGTGGTGATATTCAGGGGTGAAATCATGAGATTCTTTCTCCCCTGTCAATCAAAGGGTCGCACGTACACACAAGTCATTCCTCTCGCTCTCCTCCCTCACCAACGACTCAGTTAACTGCTGTATTTTATACTTTGCAGGTTTCTCATTTGGCATTCTATAGAATGCCTAGGCAATGAATGTATGAAATAAAAATCATTTCATATATTGCCGCCTAGTTTTAGGCATTCTATAGAATGCCGGATTTCATACTTTGCCGGTAACAATACAGCTCAAATTCATTAACTTACATGAAGATTTTTTTTTGGGGGAGGGGGTTCTGGTTTCTCCTCTTCAATGAAAAGTAAAAGATCGATTGCCGGTAGAAATCGATTTGGCGCATTTTTTATCAGTTTCAATACTGAAACTGCTACGTAAATTACATATACCTTGTATAAATACCTTGTTTAGAAATTTAATTTTGTCTTTATGATAAAAACTTTCACGTATTTCTTAAATTATTTAAAGTGAAAAAAATTTTCGACTATTCCCATACTGCTTGCGGAATTCAAAGTAAAGTTCAATATTTTGGTGCTGCCATCTAGTGTTTTAATTAAATACTAATTGTGTACAAATAAAATATCTGAACCATTTCCGATTTTATATTTATGTCTCAAGTTCATAACATTAAAAAATATATTAAGAATCTTCGATATTTCCCTAAATTTTAAAATCCTTTAATTAGTCTGAAAAGAATATAAGTAAGGAAAATAAATCTATATCTTTTCTTACTTATCTGCTTCGATTTGCTTAAAATTCTATTTCGAACTTTCGATAAAATATTTCTTTCAATTATTATTTTTTTATCTATAAAATCAATTCTGTCCGAAGTAACAAGCACATAAAATTGGAAATGCATCATTAGATACCGTTTAATAAATATATTTATGTGACGTACAGATTTTTAAATAAAACATAAAGTTACAGTTTTATAGTAACTGCTATTACTATGGGTGTTAATATAAAATGAGTAATACTTTTAGTACACTAATAATATCTGTATTATGTAAAATTATGAGATAAGAATATGAGACAGGCTATAGCTATAATAATCAGCATTTAAATAGTGTAGTTTTTGGAGAATTTTTTTGTCCTAATAAATATATAATTTATACGTAGTGTGACTTACTGGGAACTAAAATAGACAGGCTAGAGATAAATATACTTATACTTTATTTTAACGTTCCGACCTTACCATCTCTCGAACATCACCTTCTCTCTCTCTCTTACCATTCTCATCTCTAAACTCCCCCCTTCCCTTCTCTCTTTCGTCTCCTACAATCTGAATCCAAATTCTGTCATGATTAGTTTTTTCATCCCCGACGAAATGAACTGGTCTTCAATGACACAATGTTCGCTACAACAGTACATTTATAAATGAAAAGATAGCAATTTTGGACGTTTAAAAGTAGATTTTTCAAAAATGTTTTTAGAAACATTTTAAAACCAGTTTCATTGAAATCCAACAATAACTAATGCTCTGAGCAGCAACAAAGTCGAAAGTAGCTTGGCCTTTGAAACCAATATAAACACGCAGCTCTATCGTTAATTTCTTTTTGGATTTAGAACGTACTGTATTTTTTAACCACATGGTCTATCGTTCAACAAATGTTGAATCGATACTTTCATTATAGTACTATTAGTACTATCTTTTGATGCGTTTACCAGAGTGTAGAATTACAGAAAATACACTGGTGTGGAAAGGCTTAGAAACAATCATATTTTTATGGATTTTTAAAAAAATATTGGATTATTATTACTGGAAACTGGTAAACATAACAAAGAAGAAAGGTATTTCTCTATTTTCTAATTAAATTTGATCTTTCTCTTTTTATTTTATGCAAATTATGAAAGTTAGGGCTAATAGATGTCTTAATGGAGTAGGGAAATATATGAAAATCAAATTTAATCAAAAGAAAAAAAAAAGGTTCTATTGTATAAAAGTCTTTTAAGATCAGTATTAACTTATGCATGTCCTCCTAACTGGTCCATGTCTCGAACAGATGAGAACATGATAGGAATCTACGAAAAGAAGATTTTAAGATTTATTTTTGGAGGAATTCAGGAAAATGGAACGTGGCGAAGAAGATCAAATTTCGAACTCTATCAATCATATAAAGAGTCTGACATTGTTAATTTCATCAAAATACAACGAATTAAATGGACAGGTCAGGTTGTCAGAATAGACGAAGATAGCTTCACTAAAAAAGTCTTCAAAGCCCAACCAATTGGCACACGAAGAAAGGGCAGGCCAAATTTTAGATGGATTAATGGCCTAGAAAAAGATCTAGTTTTGAAAACTAGGAATTAGAGAACACTAGCAGGAAGAAGGCTGACCTGGAAAAGGCTTCTTGAACAGGCCAAGACCCACCCTGGGCTATCGTGCCACTGAGGAAGGAAGGAAATTATGAAAATTAATAAGTTAGGCACTTTAAACACTACTCTATAGGTTTTTGCTCCTATTTCTGATGTTCTGAAGGCTTACCATTATTTTAGAAAATACTGCGAACAATATTGCACAAAGGCAAAGGTTCGATGACGTATTAAAATAGAAAACAGTTGCGAAATTGAAGACAGAATAATTCTAGGGCCTGCTGTAGCGGTTACATCCCCCGAAACAAAAAGGCAAATTAATGACCACTAAACATATACTTTTAAAAATATATTATATTCATTGCTTTAAATAAGAGGCAAATCATTTAAAATTATAATACACGTATTTAAAAAGATACATTGAAATAAAATAAATTAAATTGTTAGTCAAGAGGACTATGAAACAGTAGTAATTATTTAAAAATACCTGTATCTAACCACATGTAGTTTTTACTGCTATTACAATGTAAAGTATTATTGCTCAATCAAATTAAGTGTATACTAAAATCACAAGAGCCTTTTTCTTCACTTATAACTATCCGAACTTTTTTTTTATCATATCTTTTAAGTTTATTTGTTCAGAAATTTCATTTACAATCATCAAAATGGTCAAACTATTCAGACGATTTTGTGCAACAGTCGAACTTAAAAAATTCTTATATATATAATTAGTTTTAACTTTAAAAAACACCTTTAGCCTTTGCTACATTTTGTATAGTTTCAACATTCTTGAGGAAATGACAAAAGTTTAACTTTGTTATTTTAGTTCATAATTTAAGTTTTCTTCTTCGCCTATAAGCGGCCTATGTATAAATTCTGCCTGCTGATTTTACCCAATGTATGTTAACAGAATCACCATCAGTTAAAATACATTCCAAATTCTTACGCAATGCGTTTCTTTAGAAATGGTATTTAAAATGAATATATATTACATGCAAGGTCCGGCCTTGAATTTTCCCGCTAAAAGTAGAGATTCTAAAGCGTCACCACTGTGTATAGTGGAAGGTGACAGCTTAATGCATATGCTTGAATTTTTACCCTTCGTTCCAGTGTACCAGTCGTTTCCTGCAGTCAGTCGAATGAGATGCTGTTATACGTGTTCGCCAGATTTTTATTTCTCTGAAGATGATTAAACGACTCTTGAGCAGATGTTCTGTATGCGAACTTCTACTAGGAATTTAATTTTGCCTAGAGCACCCAAGCCAAACAGGCACTCTAGGGATCTTTTACATGCCGTATAATCATACGATATGGCCACTGTCGATTTTCTGCATCATGAAAATCCACCGACTTGGGCAGGGGCGAATTTGCAACTTTGGATGCAGAAGGCCAGAGACAAACCAACCACGTCGCCCAGCCGGCACTATAGCAGAAGTACTGCATCAAAAAGGCGATTTTTCAAGTGAAACAATTACTAAGATCCAGCAAGTGTTTGGAGACTATGTTATGGGGATCACACAAATTAAGGAAGGGTTTAACCGATTCAAAATTGTCCGCACGTTGGTAGAGAGTGACCAGCTTTCTGGAAGGCTCCAAACCACTCGAGATGCAGTTGTTGTTGAAAAGGTGGAAAACATGATAATGTAAGATCGTCGTTTAACTGTGCGAGAGACTGCTGAACAAGTTGAGATCAGTACAGGTTCTGCACATGCAATTTTGTGTGATCGTGTGCAGAGCGGCTAAGAAATTTGTTCCCAAGCTTCTGTCGGTGGAACAAGAAAACTCCTTCTTGCATTTGTACAGGACTTAGTAGACACTATCAATGTTAAACCTGGCTTTATGTGACTTTTGGCAGTCCCCGAAAAGGAAAATGACATTGAAAGGATCCCGTTTTCAGAGTAGAGATGAGATAAGGCAAAAAGCGACGATGGAGTTGAACACCATTCGAAACGAAACCTTTCAGAAGTATTTTCGGCAGTGGAAGGAATGCTGGGCTAAGTGTGTGAAAGCGCGAGGGACGTAATTTGAATTTGGTTAAGATTCTAGTCCCTTTAAAGTAACTAAGATATTTTTTCTGACGTATATTTCAGTCGTATACTTTTTGAATAGACCTTGTTGGATTTAAAAATAGTTATTACGGTGAGACGAAGTTATTCAAATCTATCATTTAACGCATTTATTGGTTGGGATTACTAATTAAAAAATATTTATCTTTTATATATATATATATATATATATATATATATATAGGGTGTTTTTTAGAGGTATAGAAATTTAAATTGCAATAAAACAACGATGTATTATTCGATTGACATGAATTTTTCTTTATTCGAAAGATAATCTTGTGGCATTACATTTTAAATATGATCAAGCAAGGCGTAGATTCGTCGAATGGTCCCAAAACGAGATTGCCGTTGTTCCCGATTTTCATAAGCGAATTTTGTTTAGCGATGAAGCGCACTTCTGGTTGAATGGCTACGCCAGCAAACAAAACTGCCGCATTTGGAGTGAAGCTAATCCACAAATGTATGTCGAAACACCGTTACATCCAGAAAAACTGACTGTTTGGTGCGCTTTATGGGCTGGTGGAATCATTGGTCCGTACTTCTTCAAAAACGATGAAGGCCACAACGTTACAGTCAATGGTGATCGGTATAGAGCCATGATTACTAACTTTTTCATTCCTGAATTGAACAATCATGATGTCCAGGAGCTGTGGTTCCAACAAGACGGCGCAACATGTCACACAGCTCGTGCCACAATCGATTTATTGAAAGAAAATTGGACGTCCAGATTGGACTACATCCGAACCAACCGTGGCAGTCATATGCCAGAAATGATATTTAAAATGTAATGCCACAAGATTATCTTTCGAATAAAAAAAATTCATGTCAATCGAATAATACATCGTTGTTTTATTGCAATT
This sequence comes from Trichonephila clavipes, assembly GCA_019973935.1. Lineage (NCBI taxonomy): Eukaryota > Metazoa > Arthropoda > Arachnida > Araneae > Nephilidae > Trichonephila > Trichonephila clavipes. The sequence continues at coordinate 89,907 of BMAU01017522.1, read as the reverse complement.
TAAAGCTCTATACCTCTAAAAAAACACCCTTTATATAACGTAATAATTCCCTCTAATATCCTTTTAATTAACTTTTAATTCTTCAGTTCAAATCTAACTCGTTAATCTTAATTGTAATCGAATAGTAACATTGCATCTCAGAAATCTCATTCTAACCCCAATCATATCTCCTGTTACTAAGGAGTCACGCGATCTTCACAGCCGGTATAAAAGCGAAGGTCTTTTGTGCGCACTTTCTTTGTCTTTGTGTTCGTTCTGTGAAATGTCGCTGCTGCTTGTTGCTATATGTGTAGTGTCGTCCATTCCCTACTTATTGTTTAAGATGTGAATGTTTGTATGTTTCACCATGTTTAATAAGCAAAATTTCTTGCCACAAAGGACTGCCTCATAAATCCCATCAATATAGAACATCAACCATCATGAATAACCATCGACAAATCTACGTACAATTAACCAACAGAAAAAGGCATTGACTACGCTACGCTACACACACACACACACACACACACACACACACACACACACACACACACACACACACACACACACACACACACACACACACACACACACACACACACACACACACACACACACACACACACACACACACACACACACACACACACACACACACACACACACACACACACACACACACACACACACACACATATTGCTTCATATTAGACTTCAAGGAGTCATGTTATTATTAACTTAAATTAGCTTTGATTTAAATGAACATTAATTTAAATTAATTATGGTTTCATTGAAGAACTGGTTCTATCGCTTATGTTGCGGTTTTATTAAAGGTCAAGTGCTGATATTTGTTCTATCTTTTGACAGCTCGGTTGTTCAAATAATTTGCTAAAATTTATTCAATATTTTCAACTTGTCGCTTAACTACACAAACTGTAAATAATCATGTTAAAATGAGGAATATTTTTTTTTGAGTGAGAAAAACTCATTAAAAAAATAATAATTTGCAAGGAACAGAGAAGATACTTCAAAATATGCGATTTTTTGGGTTCTAAATGTATTACCTCCCAGTAAGGAAATTATGTCAAATTGCAATTTTTTACTAAAAGTCAGTATTTAAAAGCGCCAAGTGATTAAATAGAAAATAATACTTCAAATAACTTGATAAACTATAAGATGTCAGCGGTGGTTATGTTATCCGATCTAATGTTAAACATTTGACCGGTTAAAAGAGAAATATCATTTTTTTTCCCTTACATTTCCAGAGACATTTAACCAAGTTTGTACCGAATTTCGATTTTCTTGGAAACTAATAGAAGGATCCAGGACCATTCTATCAGGATTTTTTACTCAGAAGTTTTTGTTTTTTTTCTGAGGAAGAAAAAACCGATGGGGGATTTTGGAAAAATATCCTTTTCAATCGATCCCCCTTCTCGATCTAAACTAGTTTTTTCTTTATTTTTGTATTAATTGAGATTCGTTTGAGAATATAATTCATTAACAAAACATCCATGCTAGAAAAAAAAACTTAAAAAACTTTTAACTTCCAAAGAAAATGTGAGTCCCTATTTATTTTTAAATCAAATTTGATCCTCTTTAAATTGCATTTATAATTGTTATCTTCATTTGCGTAATTCAGGAAAAGGTGAAATTTTTATAAATAAAATATAAAAATTCTCAATCTTATATTTCACAAGTGATTCTAAAAATATTTTCAAGAAGAGAGTGTTTCAAATATTTTCATTCAAAAGTAATTTTAAAAAATGGACGGTAAAGGAATAAGATAAAAGAATAATAGAAATCAATTTTGAATTACTTTATGTCAGTAAAGAAAGTAAGAAATAAATTTTAGTTGAACAAAATGCAACAAATGAAGCTACAAAGACTAGAAAAACGACACAAAGAAAAATAATTTAAAAAGAAATGTATTTTCGAACAAGAAATATATCATTTTTCCCTTTGAAACACTAAAATGCAAAAAAAAAAAAAAAAAAAAAAAAAAGACTTTCCTCTAATTTTTTTTTTATTTCGAGCAAGAGTAGTGTTTCATATTGTGAAATATTTAGTTATATTTAAATATTTTTTCCTTATTTTGAACTAATTTTTAATTGACTATTTAAATTATACGTTGTTTATAAATATTTCGTTTAGGGTCAGTGTTTAAAAAATACAACTTACATCTCAACAATCCATCAAAAGAAAGCTTTTAGATTAAATTAAACTCCCTCTTTCCTCCCATTGATTAAAAATAAAAATCAAATTATTTGATATAGTTTTCTTTTTATTTTTAATCAGAACTGGTAAAATCAGACACGTTTTTTCCGTTTTAGAGCCCAAATTACTACTGCAGTACTATATTCAGAGAGAAACAATGGTATTAAATGAAAATGAAACAAATCCCTTAGTTAGTAGAAAACGGAATGGGGCTTATGCATTTAATGAAGTCGGTTCGGTAAATGGCTGCTTGTCATTTACGAACATTTTTTTTTTTATTACTTGACATCAACACGTGCATAATTGTGAAGAAAGTAGGCGGTCTTTTCTTTCGTCCAATCATTTCCTTCTTCATGCTCGTAGGAAGATGACGATAAAGTGAAAAAGTTTTTTATGAACATAGCAGTACATGTAAAACGGAGTATACCCTTTTTTTACGCGGCAAATACATTCCTCGAAAAACCGTGTAAAGAAAGGTATGGCTTAACTGAAAAGGGGGATGTGTCCAAAAACGTGTTGAATGCAATAAGGAATTTTATTCAATTCTAAAAATCGTGTACAAAGACAGAAGAAAATCAACTGTATAAGATTTTGGATATGCGCATTTACATCTACACATTTAAATAACATTGTCACCTGTACGGTGCTCGAAGCTACGACTAAAGACAGGCGCACATCTAGCCCTTTGTCGTAATGAATTTCGTGGGCCTCGGTCTGACACCGTCAGACAGGTGGCATTAGAAACAACAACATTTATAAATTTAACATAACAGACTCATATAGTATTAAAAAAATACTAAATACACACATATAGGTTTAATTAATAATTAAAATGAAATTAAGAACGTATGCATATTGTCTCAAGAAAGGACAAAAGCTTTAAATAAAAAAAATACTAGAAATAATATTATTTAAACATTCTTTGCAAATAATAGCAAGCGCATTTGCTTAAGGCAAAGTGAATTGAAATCGTTGCCCTTTTAAAATGATCTACAAAATTTACTTACTATACTTGTATCCCCATTGTGGGATTTTCAACCGCTAACGACATCTTGAGAACGAGACGAACGAGACACTTTTCGAAATATTTCTCGTGGTATTGACTTTTTTTTTCATCAGAAAATTTGTTATTTATTTGCTGTTCTATTGGTTTTGCAAATTCTGTACATAATTTTTCATACTCAGCCAAACAAATCTTGAGATCTTGCAGGAATTCCAAGGAGTATTTTACGTTGGGATCAATGTTTAAAAAAATGCTTTTTTTTTTCAGTCTTTGTATCAAGTTTATGGCCTTCAAAAATAAATTAGCAGCTAATAGATAGATTTTGCTTTCATATTTAGGAGAAACAATCATAGATCCTGAATCGTGTTAAAGTAAATCAGTAATTATGATATAGTAACTTTCTTTTCAAACCACTGCAGACAGATTTGTACACGCAAATTTAGTAAAATCAAATACCATCTTTACAACGGAAACTATTTTGTAGAGCTTTACAATATGATATTTTTAAACGTTACTTGTTAGCGTAACATACTTTAATTGTTTTACTTTCAATCAATCCTAGTTTCAAATCAGGTAAAGCAATTTATTAATACTGTTACGTCGCTCGGGATTTGTGGATTATGCTATCAGTCTAAAAAAGCAAAACAATTCCTTAAGAGTGATGAAATTTATTGCAGATAAACAATCCGTAAAGTGTAGGATATAGCAGCAAAATTCGCAAAATAAATCCCAGTAGATCTTCACACCTTCTATAGCGCTCAGATACAAATATCGGAGTCTAAAAATACAAATACGTAATGATAAAGATTATTCGTAAGCAATCGCTCGATTGTAGCAACTTTTCAAGAGCCAAAGTGCTACTGGCTCAGTTTCAGCGAGCGACTCTTATTCATAGTCTGCACGGATGCCTTCTAGCTCTTTCGCGAAAGATCCGCTTACGATGAAGTTACGATGTGATGTTAATAGATTTCTCCAGTTATTTCCAGAAGCATCCATAAGATAGCCAAGTCACCAAAAAGCGTCACCAACCCTCCAAAGTGGTCACCAACTCGTCGAATTTGGTCACCAACTCGTCGAATTTGGTCACCAAAAATGATGTAGCATTTGATCCACCGGTCCATGGACCTGGCGTTGGAGACCACTGATTTAAAAGACATTTACCACCCATGCGTTTGTAAGGAGCATTATAGTTGCATTATAGGTGAAGTTTCCCTCACTAGAGGGCTGCACAAGTCAGACAAATATAGTGGCTTGTTAGAGCAGAGGTGCGCAAACTAGGGGTCGCCAGAAGTTTTTTTGGGGATCGCCAAATTTTTATGAAATGCATTATGCCTGCATGCTGCATACCATACAGTGTACATATAAAGAGTGAAGCGCCGTCACTTACTGTTTAATTGCAATTTTCTGCTGTTCGCTCTTTTTTTTACCGTAATGCGTAATATGTAAAGTGTGAAGACGCAAGTTTTTCACTCCGGTAGATGACGCCCTCTTTGCGGTAATTCGCCAGTTTTACTGAAAAGCGCTATTTGTCCGACGTATTTATGTTGTTGATGTTATACGCACTGTGTCGAACGGTACGCATGGAGCATGCGCTCTGTACGATATGGAGTGGTAATCGAGGCTGTGAGAGTCATCTTGTAGACATGCGTACAGAGCAATGTAATCAAGTTATTCTCAAGTTTAAAAATATATCACCAGACAAGAGATCAAAGCCCTAGCGGGCTAAGTGCTCTAGAAACGATACCCAGCTAAACCAAGCCAAGGCCAACCAAACGACCAAAAATTATGGCTGAATGTTTTACTGCGCGTTTCCATGTAAAGTTGTAGCATGCAACAGTTGGCCTGCAATTGTTTTAGTTTCTCCTCGAGTTTTATCATGTGACGTTGTGTAATTATGATTTTTTATATTTTTATCGGGCTTTACTGCTCTTTGTTATCAGGTATGTGCTATCATTAGAGAAAGATCTCTGTTAATTTTATTGAATTTCACGAAAAAAAAATGATAAATTTTTTGTTGTTATTTGTTTTAGTTAAAAAAATTTAACCCCTATATTCATAATGGATAAATGGGTAATACGTACACCAGGTACATCTTCAGCTAACAAACGAACAAATACTGATGAAGAGTCTCAAAATTCTCTGAACTAAATGCCCCAACTAAAAAAATAAGAAAATACAATGAGGAATTTATTAAGTATGGTTTTACATTTTGTGTTGTTGATGATGAAGAACGCCCGATATGTGTCATTTGCAACGAAAAATTAGCAAATGAGAGCATGAAACCAGCTAAATTAAAACGGCATCTGAAAACTAAACATAAAGAACGTCAAAATAAACATGCCGATTTCTTTCAAAGACAAGCTGAAAATCTGAAAATTCAAAGTGCAAATCTAAAGAAATTTACAACAATACCTCAGAAAACATTACGAGCTTCTTTAGAAGTTTCTTATCTAATAGGAAAAGCAATGAAACCCCATACACACAATTGGAGAATCTCTTATCCTTCCTGCAGCAACTAAGATGACATCAATTACGCATGGCGATCAATATGGAAATGAACTAAAAACAATACCATTATCAAGAGATACCATGTCTCGGCGGATTTCCGAAATGTCACGAAATATCGAGTCAGAAGTCATAAAACACATACAAAATTCATCTGTATTTGCTTTACAACTGGAAGAGACTACCGATATTACTAAAATGTCACAACTAATTATTTACGTTATATTTATTTTTAATGAAAATATAACAGAAACGTTTTTATGTTGCTAAAGTTTGGAAGGTAAAAAACTGGAGAAAAAATATTCGAAGTAATAAATGAATATTTTGAAGCAAAGTCCCTTGCTTGGGCAAACTGTGTTGCGGTTTGTACTGATGGTGCTGCAGCATTAACAGGTTCGAACAAAGGGCTCAGAGGCTTAATCTAGAAAGTGGCGCCTCATATGGTATTTAATCACTGTATGATTCATCGGCAAGCTCTTGTTGCAAAAGATATGGATGAAGAGTTGCACAACATATTACACAAGACGCTGTTAGTTCAATTAACTACATTAAATGTAACAGTCTTAACAGCAGTGGCGTAACGTACACCCCCGCCACCCCTGCACCGCGGGGGGGCAGGACTCTAGGGGTCCCAAAGCCTGAGAGATGCCAATTGCGTAAGATCCGGCTACGGCTCAAAATCTGATTTTGCAGGGGGGCCCGAAAATTCTCCGTTACGCCACTGCTTAACAGCCGTCTCTTTTCAATACTTTTCAATGAGATGGGCTCAACGTATGAGAGATTGCTGTTACACACCGAAGTCAGATGGCTCTCACGTGGGAAAATACTACGACGGATATTTGATTTGAGAAATGAAGTGTACATGTTTTTAAGCGAAAAGAAACATAGATTGGCAAGTTATTATATCAATGAAGTTTGGCTAGGAAAGCTGAGCTACTTAGTTGATATTTTCGAAAAATTTAACGACTTAAATTTGAGCTTGCAGGGTGAGAATTCAACTATCATAACTTCAGCCAGTAAAAGTCAAGCTTTTAAAAATAAGCTTAGTCTCTGGCAAACTGAACTGAATAAAAACAACACCGACATATTCCGTTGCTTTAACGATTTTATCAAGGAAAATAATATAGATATATTTACATTTAAAAACATCATTTCCAATCACATTGAAAAGTTAAAAGAAACTTTTCGAGAAGATTCGAGGATTTTCCTGAAAACGATCTTGTTTGGATTCGTGATCCATTTCCCTACGACATATGCAGTTCAACTCTTCAAGTTAGTGAGAAAGAGCAATTGATAGATTTGATTAGTGATTATACTCTTCGAAATCAATTTAAGATTCAGCCTTGTCAAAAATTTTGGCTATCCGTGGAAAAGCAATATCCCGTTCTGTGCAAGAATGCCATCAGATTACTAATACAATTTGCATCAACGTATTTATGTGAAACTGGATTTAGCAAACTAGTTTCAATAAAAATTAAATACCGCTCTCGTTTGAACCCTGAAGATGATATGCGAATTGCAATTAGCAACATACATCCGAACATCGATGAGATAATCAGAAACTTGCAGCCACATACATCTCATTAAAAGGAAATTTACTGATTTTTATGTTATACAAAAAATATTTTCTTTAAATTATAAATAATATTAATATGTGTCAGAAATGATGATTTTTTTTATTTGATAAAACGAAAGAAATGCGCCCATTAACATCGTTTTTGTGAACATCGCCAAAAATTTTCTCTCTACAAAAGGGGTCGCAGTCGAAAAAAGTTTGCGCACCACTGTGTTAGAGGATCAATCGGGAATCCTAATTATTAATTAATTATAATTTAAAAATAGCATAATAAAAATATTATTGATACACCATTAAATTTAAAACAATATTTATTGATTTTTTAATTTTATTTATTAATTTATATTTTTGTATTTTTATATATTATTAACTTGATAATTGTGTAATTATGTTAACTATACAAAAAAACTGAGCATGGTGTAAAAACGTGGGAATACTCACTTCTCTCCCTCTGGCTACTGACTTGAGATGTTGATTTGAGAGTTCCAGAAATGAAAACTTGGGAGAAATGATGAAATTGGTTGTCGTCTGTTAATTGTTGCAATTATAAATTAAGCACAAACCTTCAATGAAACAAAATTAAATGAATATTATTCATCTATTGAGATCACCAAAATTAATGAACCGATAGGCAAGAATACATATAAACTAAATAAAAAAAATTGGCGTGAAAATTGTCAAGAGAATTTAATTAATAAAAATGCTGTTGGATATTGTACAGATTTTATAAATCAAAGATGTTCATCCTTCACAAATATTACTTTTTCACCGCAAGAGGAAAAAAACTATCATCAAAAATCCATCTTATAAATTTATAAAAAGAGCATTGGCTTTAGCTAGTACTGATTAAGTCATAACCAAGTACGGTACAAGGTCTTTATTTTAATGTTTCAACTTATTTAAAGTACACTTTCTTACATTTAAATAGTCCAATGCTAAATTTACGCGACTAAATTCTTTTCAAAATGTCTGTCATTCATATAAAAGAAGTATTGGTGGAAGTAAAAAAAAACTAGAGTATTTTTTTATCTCTTTGTATATGCAGAATTCAGCTTTTGACGTTAACTTTTTTTACTGAAGACCCTTCTATTTTATACATTCTTTTTTTTCTATCAGCCCATTTTAATGTCGTAAGAGCTTTCTCAGAAAAGACTCGTAAAAAATGTTATCTTTGATCAGAGCCGTAGCTACCGCCGTATCAATCATAAGGGACCCCCAAGCTACAGGGACTCTAACATGTGCAACTACTGTACCACTAAAAGAGCTTTCGTTTTTAAAAAAGGGCCCTGAAAGAGTTTTGATAAGGGGCCCACTCAGAACTAGTTACGCCAGTGTCTGATGTACTTTATTTTCCAGGAGAGTGTCAGAAATTCTGATTATTATGAGAACATCCCTGAGAGAACGGTTGAGAACAACTGTTTTTAGTAAAATTTAATTCTCAGAATCAGAAGGCAAGGGGTACAAAACCTGTCTTTTAATTCTGGGATGGCGTGTATAATTGATTATTTATTAATATCACAGTTTTAAGCAACATGAGAGTTGTTGTCCACTCGGTTGCCGCAGCCAGAAAAAAACGTGGAAAGGGGCAAAGATATAAGTAAACAAGACATTTTATCATTCTTCCCCATCCCCACTCTACCCCTTTACAAGTGATGATAAAAAAATGAAATAAATACAGTAATGTTAATATTAACGAGTATAGCATTGGATGGATTTTATGTCACTGTTGATAAGCATTTCGAAAAATATATTTATTTTGAAAAATAAAGTATGTGCATTATATATTAACCTCATGCTTATTCTAAAATGTTTTAACTTATTCTAAAATGTTTTAATAAGATTTATACTTGTAGACCCCGAAAACAGACTAAGTTTAAGAAAATCTAAATCCAAATTACGTAATGTTGTGGCGCCATCTATAGAAACTAAATGTAGCTAATTGCTACCTTATTCAAGACATTCAAAGAAATATTTCCAGAGAAACATAAAAGGAGGTTTACTTTCAACTTAAATGATTATTATAATTTAACCTACTATTTAAGTTAATTTTCCATTAGTTAATTTTCAATATTGTTAGAAAAAACCCAAACACCTTGTTTAATTGTATCTGAAGAAGTTACCGATATTTTTATAAATTGACAGTTGTAGCAGGAATAAGATTAACGTTGAGTTTAGCGATGTATATTTTAAATAATTCATTATTTTATAAGTTAAAATATTAAAAAAGCCCTTTCTTAATATTAATATTTTTTTAAGAAAGTTATATTGGAAAATCCATGCATTTTATTCAAAGCAAAAATAGCAAATTCAATGATTATAGTTCTTTTGAAGAGAGAGATTATTTTCCAAACGATGTCATAAAATACAAGTCTGTATAATTTTGGTAAAATTTTGTTGTTTTTACAAAACATATATGCTTCGATTTTTTTATATATGTTTCAGATGTATGCATGTTTAAAAAAAATAAATTTTAAAGCAATAAGCAAGAAAATAGCAACACAGTACAAACATGGTAATACAAATACACATACCCAAAGATACATGTTATTTAGTATACGTATTAAAGGAAAATATTTTTAAACATTAATTCTATATGTATTTTTGCTTCTAAATTCTGTTTCAGTCCATTAATAGAGGTAAATTAAGAGGATTGGTCCTCTACTGTCTTAACATTTTTCTCGCTTACTATTTTAAATTAGATTTAAAATATTTTAGTGTAATATTATATATATATATATATATATATATATATATATATATATATATATATATATATATATATATATATATATATATATATATATATATATGTGTGTGTGTGTGTGTGTGTGGCTACGCGCTGCATAATGAGAATGATTATATAATTATTTTAAAATTTATTGAGAAAAAATGACGTAGTGAGTTTTTATTTCAAAATTCTCCAATGTATATTTTTTAAAAGGTGTTTAACCAATAATTTTGCATTTTTTTTTATTTTAAATGTTTTTTTAAAAAAATACATAAAATAAAAAAAAATTTAATCAAAACCTTTATTTTTTATTTTTGCTAATGGAAGCGAATCAATATTATTTTTTTAAGCATAATGTGCTATAAATCAGAAAGTGGGATAATTAAGATATTTTTAATTGATTTGCTTGATGTTGCACATTAATATACTATCTAATATTAGCAAAAAAGTTATCTATTCTAAACCAGACCTTATACATTAAATTACAATAAATAAAAACAATTTTTTTTTTTTTTATGTATACAACTTTTAAGACTACAAAAACTATATTTAGTCTAATAGGTTTATATGTTTAGTTTATAAGCACCGAGAAAACCCTATGTATACCAATTTTATTCAAATATACATTACACTTTTCCCATTACAGCATGTTCTTTGGAGGAGAGCATATACAAAAATTTTAAAGAATGGATTAAAATTATATAAAATCATTTCTGAAGAAAGATTTTAGTGTACTTCACACCCGTACATTACATTTTCCATTAGTGTCTTACATCAGTGTTCCGTAACCCCCGGTCCGCGGACCGGTACCGATCCGTGGATCAAATACTACCGGTCCGCACAAGAAACATTAAATTATTTCTCTTTTATTTACTGTGGTATGTTTTTCTTAGGTTTGGGCTACTTTTTATGAAAATCACTTAATATTCCTTGTTAAATCACTTTATATTCATTTTTTGGTGTAGCTATATTTTATTCTGAAGTCACGATTAAATACAATTATAAACTAAAATTATTAAATCTAAATAGTCTAAAATATAAACAATCATTATCCTCCCCCTCAGCTGGCCGCGGTAAAATTAACAAATGTTGACCGGTCCGCGGTGATAAAAAGGTTGCGGAGCACTAAGTCTTTCATAACCAATTTTTATCTTTTCCCATCGGCTTATGGGTCTAGCATTTCTTTCTTTTTGGAAAACAAAATTCTTTTTTTCTCTGTAAAATTAAAACTATTTCGTACTGCCAACTCCACCTCATAAAAGCGGATATTAATCTAAATCAATGTATGAAGCTGTATGCAATCTTAATGTTCTACGGTTTTGTTTGTAAGAAAAAGTCGTCGGTAGATTACATAGTTTTAGTTCAATCACGGTGAAAAAAATATATCTGAAATTATGGTAAAATTTAATCTTATATATATATATCTTTATATTGTAACAAATGGTAATTCTTTATTTCTCTCGTGCTTTATATTAATGCTCGCGCGCGTGCTTTTATTTATAAAAATTAACTGTAATTTTAATTATGGAAAGTTCTGGAACTTTCAATGGCAATAGATAAGGAGATGGAATATTAAGTTTGAAAAAAGAAAGTCTTGAGTTGAATGTGGCAAGAGTTGCTGACATTTTTTTTTTATTTTCGTGTTAAAACTGGCGCCCTTACCCGTGACCTAAGAACTACGACCCCATAGAAGCAGAAAACGCCGCTGTGACGAAACGCCGCAGAAAAATGAAAATTTAACCGGCTCTGTTAACCTTACTGTCCCGGAAAAAATTACTGGTATTGCGCCGCAATCCTTCTAAAGCAAGAGAAAATCCCTCGAAATCGAGAGACAAAGTGAATCATCCTGACTTCAATTGTCTGAAGAAAAGAAAAAAAGAACATCTATTTCCTGTTAAAAGTTTTAGCAATAGTGTTTTGTGCATTTTTCATATACAAGTGATAGCAATCCTGCTACAGTGTATTAGTGCTAGGGATAATTTTATTATTTTATTTCATTGATTTTTTGGTATTCTTATGCAATGATAATTCTTAATTTTGCTGTATATTAATTTATTTCTTGTAAGATAACGTTTCCTGATTAATATTTTGTGAATTGCACATTAATAATTACTATTTTGCTTGATATTTTACTGATTTCCTATTGAATTTAGGTAGCATTACATGCCTGAGATTATTTTAGTTTTGTTTAGTATTTTCATTGCATTGAATTTTTGTATCATTACAACTGATGATTCCTAAATTTTCTTTTTATTATTTTATTATTTGAATTATTTTCCTTGTTGGTATTTTGAATATGTTATTAATTTATTTACCTATTTTAATTGTATTTTGAAGGCATAATAATTTATAAGATTTTAAAGCTAGCCATATTTTAAAGTGTATTCCCATATCTGTAAGAGCTTTGGTTGACAATAAGGTCTGGACCCTAGTTATTTATTTTATTTATTTGCAACTCTTAAATTTCTCAGTCATGTCATTTCTGGGAAAAGGGAAAAAAGCTTATTTCATTAAGCTTGCTATTGAGTTAGGTGAATGTGAGTCGAATGGGGAAGACCTAAAAATAATTGAATTAAGGACAAAAATTTTAACAAATGATGCTTATAAGGAAGACCCTGAATTTGTGAAATGTATCTTTGAGGGAATCGTATCAAATAGGATAGACGAGGAAAACAAACAAAAAGAGCAAACACTGCGTGAATTTGAGCTGCAGAAAATACGACTGCAAAATGAGACTCAAAGAGTCGCAGGTCCACAAACCCTACCCCAAACAAAAATTGAATTAAAAAAGTTGCTACCAACATTCAATCCTGAAGTTGATAACATGGACCTGTTCCTCACCTTATTCGAACGGCAAATGAAGCTATTAGATATTGGTGAAGATCTGTGGGTACCCTATCTCATTGGTGCCCTACTTAGTGATGTAACCTCCCTCATTGCCCGTGAGCCTGAGGAGAAATGCAGGGATTACTCCCACATTCGAGGAATGCTTCTGCAACGGTTCAAATTAACCGCAGAAAAATTCCGGGAGCTGTTTTCACGTCACAGAAAAAGCCCAAATGGGACGTGGAAGGATTATTATTTTGAAATCCGAGCATATTTTGAAGGTTGGCTCAATGAGCTTAAAATTGATTCATTTGACGGATTGAAGAATTTGATGATTGCCGATCAAATGAAAAGGAGATGCTCTCCAGAGTGTAAGGAACATTACTTGGATATCTGGGAAGAACTTATCTCCCCAGAAATGTTAGCAGATAAGCTGGAAGCTTTTGACAACATCCGACGTTCGCTACCCAGTCGACATAGGAGACACGTGAAGGCAAGTGAAATTGTAAATGATGGAAGACAGGTATCATTCAGGAAACCTGAACGCCCTCCCAAAAGAGAATATTCCCATCAGGTACTAAATGAGAGATCCCCTCTCAGATACTATGGCTGTGGGAAACAAGGAATGTTAAAATCTAGGTGCCCCACCTGCAACCTCAACGCCTCAGAAAGAACAGACGTAGCAACCAACCACATCAATGCTTACACAGCTCAGACCAGAAGCCCTCGATTGACCCTAATCGACATAACTTTCTGTGGAATAAAGGGACGTGTATGTGCAGACACAGGATCTTCACATTCAATTGCTGGGGAAAGGATGTTCCAGGTAGTTAAGGATAAGGGACTCCTTTTCCAGGAAACCACATTAGCAATGAGCTTAGCAGATGGTCAACAGACCACAGGTGAGGCCCTCACAACCCAAGTAATGGTAGAAATTGAGGGGAGATCAGTCTTGACCAAATTCATAATTCTCCCTAAGGCAAAGGGAAAATAGAACATTTCTAGGAACAGATTTCCTTAGTTCTGCTGGTTTGGTTCTAGATGTGAAGAATACTTGTTGGTACTTTTGGGACAATCCTACCCACAAGTATCCATTTGGTGAAGAATTGGACACCCCGTCCATAGTTGAGAAGATGTCCAGCACAACACCTGCCAATTAAGAGAAGGGGAAGGTGAAAGTGTTCTGTGTGTGTGTGTGTGCCCAGAAGGAGAAACTTAACCTCCTGTTGGAATCCTTCCAAAATGTCTTCGAACCTGGGGGAGAAGCAATACATATCTTGGAGCACCACATTAACACGGGAAATAGTCCTCCTATCTCTGTACCCCCATACAGAATGTCTCCTGTAAAGAAGGAAATATTGAGAAAGGAAATTGAGGACCTTCTCGAAAAAGATATAATTGAAGAATGTGAATCTCCTTACGGAGCCCCTGTTGTACTGATTCCAAAGCCAAACAACCAGTTTCGCCTGTGTATCGACTACCGGAAGTTGAATGAAGTCACGGTCTCTGATACTTACCCACTTCCACGAATGGATGATTTACTGCAGGAGGCAAAACATACTGCATACATCTCCACCATTGACTTAAAGTCTGGTTACCACCAAGTGAATGTTAATCCTGCTGATAGGGACAAAACCGCTTTTATTTGTCCAGTTGGAACCTACCGGTTCAAAAGGATGCCCTTCGGACTTAAGAATGCACCCGCAACCTTTCAGAGACTGATGGATATTTTCCGAAGAGGGTTACCTGTACTTGAATACCTAGATGACATTATAATTATGTCCCCTACATTCGAACAGCATTTAGCAGACTTGGAGGCCGTGTTTAAGCGCTTGATGGATTTCAAGTTACGAGCAAACAGGGAGAAGGGCCAATTTTCCTGCTCACGTGTTAAATACCTGTGTCTATGGATTACACCCCAAGGAATAGAAGTAGATCATGAGAAGACTTCAGCTATTTTAGGGATTCCACCTCCTAAAAATGTGAAACAACTGCAGTCCTTCCTGCAAACCTGCTCATGGTACTGAAAATTTATAGCCAATTTTTCTGAGATTGCCCGACCCTTGAGCAACCTAACTAAGAAAAAGGCTTTCTGGAAATGGTCAGAGGAAGAGGAGAAAGCATTTCAGACCTTGAAGCAATGTTTGGTGTCTCCACCAATTTTGAAGCAAGCAGACTTCTCTAAACCTTTCCTGATAAGAACTGATGCCAGTAACTATGCTTTAGGAGCAGTCCTCCAACAAGGAGAAGACAAAGAAGAACATCCAGTTGAATTTGCTAGCAGGTTGTTAAACCAGCTGAAAGAAACTACTCAACCACTGAACGAGAAGCTCTAGCTGTGGTTTGGGCCCTCAACAAGTTTAGGGGCTACATTGATGGGGCAAGCATCACTGTAGCATCTGACCACCAACCCTTAAGGTGGCTCATGAAACTGAAATCTCCTACTGGAAGACTAGCTCGTTGGGCTCTGCAATTGCAATTTTTCAACCTCAACATGGAGTACATCCCCGGAAAGAGTAATGTGGTTGCAGATATGCTATCTCGTCCTGCGTGTCATGAAGAAAATGAACTGTGTGAGGTCTGCACTGTAGCCATTGATGTCCCATCCAGGTCTCCCAAGGAGATACGTGATGAACAAATGAAGGATGAGGAACTGGTCAAAATTATTTCTTGCCTCGAAGATCCTGACAAGAATGTTAATTATGTCAATTGGGTCGAACGAGGTTATTTAATGAATCAGGGTGTCCTATTCAGATATGCTCCAGACTCTGAGAGTGAAGAGGCCAAGTTAGTGATACATAGCGATGAAAGAACTTTGATACTCAAAGACCATCATGATTCCCCAATGGCTGGTCATTATGGCGCCGTAGGCACCTATACTCGAATAGCAAAGAACTATTATTGGACTGGTATGAGGAAATACATAACTGATTATGTAAAGAACTGTCCTGAGACTGCATTAAATACAAAGCTTCAAATCAGAAGCCTTTCGGACTATTACAGACACCTGTGCCAGCCCAACGTTTTGAAACCTTGCCCATTGATCTCTTCGGGCCCCTACCTGAGAGTAAAGATGGTAAAAGATGGATCCTAATCACTGAGGATTATACCACCAAGTGTGTCGAACTGTTTGCACTACCCATGCCACAGCTAAAGAATGTGCCATTACCTTGATTGAAGAAGTTCTACTGAGGTATGGCATTCCTCGCCGCCTTATCAGCGACAATGGAACCCAGTTTGTGTCAGCAGTGATGCAACAAATATGCTACCTATTAAACATCCATCAATCCCTGATCCCTGTATACCATCCACAAGCTAACCCAGTTGAACGAAAGAATAGGGATCTGAAACCCCACGGCTGGCAATTCTCGTCCAAGACAAGCATGACTGTTGGTCAGAGAAGCTACCCTTCATTCGCTTTGCTCTCAACACATCCAAATGCGAAACGACAGGACAGACGGCAGCCTTTCTGAATTTTGGTAGAGAGTTACGCACTCCAAGTGAAGTTGTTAATGATATCCGAGTCGTCATCCAGAATGATAATTTTGTGCCAGAGATAACTCCCTATCTCAAGAAATTCTCTAAGTTTTCCACTCAGATTAGAGAGGTGGTTGAAGAGCAACAGGATAGTAGGAAGTTTTACGCTGATAAAAAGAGAAAACCTGCTCCAACATATCAACCTGGAGAACATGTCTTTGTAGCATCACATCCGCTGAGCAACACTGCGCAAGGAAGAAGTGCAAAACTATCCCTACGTGATTTTAACACAAAGATCATCATCAGCTTACGAGATTGCTAGTCTTGATAATCCGGGGGTACCTCTTGGTGTTTACCACACCTCTGCTTTAACTCATTGTAATAATGACAAAGTAAAACCCCTTATTCCTCTTCGTAAACGTGTCCGTCCACCAAAGGTCCCACAGACTCCTGGTTCCTCGTCGGGACGCCGTCGAAACCAGAGGGGGAGGATGTAACAAATGGTAATTCTTAATCTCTCTCGTGCTTTATATTAATGCTTTTATTAATGCTTTATATTAATGCTCGCGCGCGTGCTTTTATTTATAAAAATTAACTGTAATTTTAATTATGGAAAGTTCTGGAACTTTCAATGGCAATAGATAAGGAGATGGAATATTAAGTATGAAAAAGAAAGTCTTGAGTTGAATGTGGCAAGAGTTGCTGACATCTTTTTTTTTATTTTCGTGTTAAAATATATATATATATGTTAAAATATATATATATATATA
Source organism: Trichonephila clavipes (assembly GCA_019973935.1). Classification (NCBI taxonomy): domain Eukaryota; kingdom Metazoa; phylum Arthropoda; class Arachnida; order Araneae; family Nephilidae; genus Trichonephila; species Trichonephila clavipes. The sequence continues at coordinate 72,829 of BMAU01017522.1, read as the reverse complement.
TATATATATATATATATATATATATATATATAAATCTTCTGTGCGTGTGTTTGTCACTAAACTCCTCCTAAACGGCTGGACCGATTTCGATGAAATTTTTTGTGTGGGTTCAAGTAAATTCGAGAATGGTTTAGATTCACAATTCGGTCCGATATAGCAATTAGTTAAAAAGATATTAATTAAAAACATTAAAAAAATACAACTCAACATTCACCTGCATTGTTGTAACAACGCTATTGTTATAAACAAGTAGTGTAAAAAAAATTTAAATCAATTCCTACTTAGATCAACCAAGAAAAAATTTATTTTAGCTACTTTGTATTAAATAGTTCCAATTAATATAAATATGTATATACATATGACAGAATCACAACATTAAGTGGTAATTAATTTTTATTAATTATCATTAAAATATCGTATTGTCATTCAAAACAATCGTGTATATAAAATTTCCTTTCAACTGAATGCTTTAACACGTGAGAAAAAAACCTTTTCAAATTTTGACATAAGTCGCCAACGTGGCTGTATTAGTAATTTTTAAAATAATTAGTTTTAATCAATTAATTTTAATTAATTATAATTAAATTATTGTATTGTCATCCAAAATAATTATGTACATTACATTTCAGCTCAATTGAGCGCTTTAAAATGTATTTTATTAACGATTGAAAATTCCACCAAGATAAATAAATAAACAAACAAATAAAATTTTTATAGAGAGGATCATGAGCTAATAGTAGGAATTGAAAAAGAAGTAAGTTGGCGTCGAAAATTGATTTTCAGCCAAACTTGCCAAACCCGGTCTTTATTGTTACGAAAATGCAGACGATTCACGCTGTTTAGCGTTTTTGATTAATATCTTTTCAAATAATCTTTATATATGTAATTCTTCTGTGCGTGTGTATGAAACTGAGCACCTCCTAAACGGCTGGACCAATTTTGATGAAAGTTTTTCTCTGTTCCAGTGGACTCGAGAATAGTTTAGATTTATAATTCGGTTTAGAAATGTTTATTTAATTATTTTCTTATTCATAAATTGCTGATCTTGGAATGTTTTACATTGGATCCGGCAGACTGCACTACGATCGCAGTATCGAATATTCAAAACCTTTTATTTTGAATTTAAGATGTGTGTACAGGACAACGTCTATCGGGTCCTCTAGTATATATATATATATATATATATATATATATATATATATATATATATATATATATATATATATATATATATATATATATATATATATATATATATATATATATATATATATATATACTAGCCGTTACCCACCCGCTTCATTGGGTATTTCACGATGTTGTACACTGCTCAAAACAATTAGGGGAGCACATGATTTTAACAAAATTAAGCGAAGATGTATACCAATAAGTAACATAAAATGAATTATCCATAATGTAAAGCCTACCAGGAAACGGAAGAAAAAAACTTTATATGCAAATCAAAGTTCATGACGTCAAAAACCAGAAAAAGGAGATAAGGGCAGAAATCGGGATGTTGCAGAAACGTCTGTTTTATTGCCGTAACTGTGAAATTCGATTGCGCAGTATTTTGTTTTTGAGACAAGGTTACTTGAGAATGTCTCAACAACGTGATTTATCTGAATCCATGGCATGGCATGTTATAGGCAGACTGGAATCCGGGCAAACACAACGTAGTGTCGCGGACGCTGTTGGGGTCGCCAGAAGTGTTGTTGCAAGGCTGTGGAATCGATTCCAAGAAACAGGAAATGTTGGACGTCGACCAGGAGCAGGTCGGCCACGCGCCACTACATCAACTGATGACCGGTATATACAGTTAACAGCCCGTCGAAACAGAACAGAGAATGCTACGCAGCTGTTCTTGGCAACAGGATGAAGGGTGTCCAGCCAAACAGTACAAAATCGGCTGCATGAGGGAGGGCTCTATGCACGTAGGACAATGGTCTGCATTCCGTTGACCCCACGCCACCGTACGGCCCGAAGAAGATGGGCTGCTGAACATCGAGATTGGGAGCAACATGATTGGAGCCAAGTGCTGTTTACAGACAAGAGTCCCGATACAGTCTAGAATGTGACACGCGAAGTGTTCTTGTATGGAGGGACAGGGGCACTCAAAATAACCCCGCATTCGTCCGTGAAAGGTCACAATACAGAAGAGCTGGTTGGATGGTATGGGGTGGAATAAGCATAGGCGGACGTACGGACCTGCATATGATTCGGAATGGCACTTTGACTGGCCAAAGGTATGCAGACGAGATACTTCGACTTCATGTCATCCCTTACGCTGGAGCCATTGGAGATTCCTTTGTTTTCCAGGATGATAATACCCGACCGAATAGAGCTCGTCTGGTGGAGAACATGCTTGAAGCTTAAACAATACAGCGTATGGAATTGCCAGCGTGCTCTCCTGACCTGAATTCAATCGAGCATGTTTGGGACATACTCCGACGACGCATTGCTGCGCGACCAAGGCCGCCTGCTACGGTCCGAGACTTGGAGATTGCACTTCTTGAGGAGTGGAACAGTATTCCCCAAAGGCTGATCGATAACCTCATCGCAACCATGGCAAACAGGTGTGCAGCAGTCTTAGCTGTTCGAGGAGACCACACGCCCTATTAAAACTCATGCATCATGTCTAAACAGTACCTTTTTTTATCGTTTACATGTAACCAAATTGTTACCCTAAATCATCTTTTCATGTTTTTTCCATATTTTCAAAGAATTAAAGCTTAATTCCAAAATTTTTTACGCCTTTTTTCTGTATTTCGCATTGATACGCGTGTACTATGCATTGCATGCCAATACGTGGCTGTCTCACACGGTTTTCTTCACTTTTTTGCTTGCTCCCCTAATTGTTTTGAGCAGTGTATATATGTATACTGTTTACATATATATTAATTATTGATATCTAGCATTAAGAATTCGATTGTATTGAAAAATATATTTATAGCTGTTAAACTCTCGCCCCTTGATATAAAAAGAACATAAATTATAATATCTAATTTCTATTTATATCTAACATAGAAGGAGAAAGAATCTTTTTCGCTCACTTAACCTAATAATCAAGTGGATTTCCACCAAAGCAACTTTCAGTGGATCTCTACTCCATAAAATAAACATGCGTGCTAAATTTCAAGTCTAAACCTAACAGAGCAAAAACTGTATTTTTATCATCAATACCTCGTTGAGAGAACTCTAGCGGATTCCAATTCAACAAAAGAAGCATGCAAACCAAATTTTATTATTGTAGTCTTAGCAGTTCGAAAACGGGAATTTTGTCTGTCATTACGCTCCAATAACTTTTCCCGCTGCCCCCTGGAGTTGATTTCCGTAAAATCTATTCTTAGTGGAACTCTATTCAACTAAAGAATCAACAAATTTCAAGTAAATGAGTTAAATTCAAAAACAGGAATTTTTCTATAACACGCCTTAATTCCTCACAACCCCACTCATTTGGGGGTCCGTTTTCACAAAAATCTTTGCAAAAGGAACTTTATTCCATGAACGGAACATACCTTCTAATTTTCAAGCAGGTGTTTCTATTAGTTGAAACGCGGAAATATTTATCTATTACGCCCCTTAATCCCCCTCAGTGACACTTGGGGATCAATTTTCCCCAAAACTAATTTGCAGCGGATCTCTACACCATGAAAGGAATTCGCTTACCAAATTTTAAGACTGTGCGTCTAATATTTTAAAAATGGAAATATTTATCTATAACGCCCCTTAAGCCGCCGCAACGCCACTTAGGAAATGATATTCACAAAACCCATCTTACGGCAAATCTCTACTCAGTGAATGGAATCTGCTCACTCAATTTCAAGATTTTACGTCTAATATTTTTAAAAAGAGTTAATTGCCTATAACGCCACTTGATTTTACGTCTAATTGTTTAAAAAAAGGACTTAATTGCCTATAACGCCACTTCTCTACAACGCCACTTGGGAGTCGATTTTGACAAAACCCATTTTCAGCGGATCTGTACTCTATGAAAGGAATCTGCTTATCAAATTTCAAGACTGTACGTCTAATAGTTCAAAAATGGAAATAATTATGTATAACGCCTCTTAAGCCCCCGCAACGCCACTTAGGAAAGGATTTTCACAAAACCCATCTTAATCCCTACTTAATGAATGGAATCAGCTTACTAAATTTCGAGATTTTGCGTCTAATAGTTTAAAAAAGGAGTTAATTGCCGCCCTATAACGCATCACTACTTAATGGGAGTCGATTTTCAATAGTTCAAAACCCATTCTGTAGGGGTTCACAAAACCCATTCTGTACTCTATGAAAGGAAACCGCTTACCAAATTTCAAGACTGTACGTCTAATAAGTTAAAAATGGAAATAATTATGTATAACGCCCCTTAAGCGCCCTCAACGCCCCTGGGAGGTCGATTTTCGTAAAAATCATTAGGTAGGGAATCTCTACTTTATGAAAGAAATCCGTGTACCAAGTTTCACTACTGTACATCTAATAGTTTAGTAATGGAAATAATTATCTATAACGCCCCTTAAACCCCCGTAACGCCCCTTGGGGTTCGAACTTTGCAAAATCCGTTCTTAGCTGACGTCTACTCCATGAAGGGAACCTATTTACCAAATTTCAAGTCTGTAGGTTTAATAGTTCCGGAGATATCGTGATTAGTCAGTGAGTCAGTGAGTGAGTGAGTGAGTCGCTTTTCTCTTTATATATATATATATATATATATATATATATATATATATATATATATATATATATATATATATATATATATATACATGAATTGAAATTATCCAGTCTAATGAATTCAACTTCGTTAAAGAGAATGATATTTTTAGCTGAATAAAACTGCTGACATATGACAGTGTACATCAGCGTCGCCAAACTTTTTGCTCTCGTGGACCAGTAAATTCATAATTTAAATCCAGCTGACCACTAATAGAATTTTTTAAGTGTTAAACATATTTATACAAAAAATTGTGATCTTAAGACAACTTAATGTAATAAGTAAGTATATTCCACATTTTTCTGCGGACCAGTGAAATTTTCTCGTGGACCACCACACTAGCGATCTCTAGTGTACATCATTTAAAACAGGGGTGTCCAACATGCGGCCAGCTGACTCTTTTTGAAATTTTTTTAAAAATCAGATTCTTAAAGTTTTTTCATTTTGAAATTTATTTGAGGGGATATTTTATATATATATATATATATATATATATATATATATAATGTATTTGCCTGTTACCTGTTCCTGTTTTAAAATAAATCCTTTTTGATAATAGAAATGTCCTTTAGATTAAAATAGATTTACATTTAATCAAAAAGTTACATTTTATTTTACTATAGTAAATTATTTTTTTTTAATAAATTTCGCGAATTGCACTATGCATATCCTTTACTATGGATCGCACATGATTCTCTGCGTGTGCGACTTTCGTTTCTCCTCCTCCTTTCTATTTGGAGTGCCCCAAAAGCAAGAAGCAGTCAGATATGTTTTTTAAAGTTTAAAAAAAATATTCAGGACGGTTAGGATAAAGGACAATGTACACTGGTGTGCAAAAATTAAGGACGAGACGGTTTTTTCAATATAACTTTGTACAAAAGGTTTCCAAATCAACACATTTAATACCGTAAGATCCCCAATACGTAAGGACATGTGTAATGTATGCAACACTTACTAAAAGAGAAATCAGAGGGATAAAAAGAAGCTTGATTGAAAAAGTAGCATGGAGCGCAATGCGACTGAAGGCCGAAACATCCCTGTGATGGGTGTCCAGCAAGAAACATCCTGTCTTTAGTAGGGGATATGATCTCCCCTGACTGCTAGGCAGGTTTCACAGCGTCTGCCCATGCTGAGAATGAGGGTGCCAATGAGTTGTTGAGGCATTGCAGCACATTCGCCTTGCAGTGCCAATCGAAGCTCCCGAATCGTTACTGGTGGTAAGGTACGAGCTGCCAAGCGTCTGCCTAGAAAATCCCATACATGCTCGATGGGATTGAGATCCGGAGATCGTGCCAGCCAATCCATACGTTCAATATCCTCACTCTCTAAGAGCTGTTCGGCAGCTACTGTGCGATGACATGGTGCATTGTCGTCCATGAAAAGGAACTGCAGACCCATAGCGCCTCTAAAAAGACGCACATATGGAAGAAGAATCTCGTTACAATAACGGATCCCGTTGACTGAACCTGCGTCGAAGATGTGAAGGTCTGTACGACTACCAAGCATGATGCCTCCCCAAACGAGAACACCGCGACCTCCATACCTGTCCCTTTCAATGATGTTCGAGGGATGATTGCGGCTTCCCCGCTCTCTCCAGATGAGTATGCGATGAGAATCGCTACTCAAACTGAATCTGCTCTCATCTGTAAAGAGTACTCGTCCCCATTCATTGTCTCTCCAATTCCGGTGTTCCCGGCACCACAGAGAACGCCTTCTCCGATGGGCAGGCGTTAAAGGTACACACCGTACAGGGCGTCGTGCAAACAGACCACCACCGTGCTGTCTTCTGGCCATGGTAAAACGCGATATCGGTCGTCCAGTCGCCTGTGTCGTGTGTCTGGCGATTTCTCCCGCTGTCTGCCGCCTAATTCTTCTGGCCTGTAAGGCAATGTACCGGTCATTTGCGGGTGTGGTTCCTCGTGGACGACCACTACTGAACCCCCGGATAGCTGTTCCTGTAGTTTGAAATTGTCTCCAAAGTCGTGAAACGATGCTGTGAGCAATTCCGAACTGTGCAGCCACACTTGTCACACTGCGGCCTTCCAACTTCCCAATGATTCGACCTCGGGTAAAAGCATCCAGATGTCGTCTAACAGATTGATTATTCGCCATTTCTCGCTGAGGCAGCAACTCGATGTGATTTTAACTGCTATACGGCGTGCAATCTCTTTGCCAGAAATACTGATCTTACACCGACAACATGCTTTATACTACTCAGACACTCCCCCATTACGTCTACCTGCATATCTGCGCATGTGCTACCGTACATCACCTTACTTAATCTCCTGATTGGTCTTTCTGTCCGCTCTGCCTCTTCGTTCAGCTGATATGCTAATTTTTCGACTTCGTCCTTAATTTTTGCACACCAGTGTATACCTAATCGTTTGCGAATGACAGCACTATCAAATTTCAACAATGAGTAACGAAAGATCAATTCAACAGGAACACCGTAATTTTCAAGAAAATGGTAACTGTAATATTTCAAACATTATTTGATCATTGCATTATTATATTGTACAAACATTATTATATTATCTATGTCTGAATATATGAAAAATAATGAAAACAATAATAATAATTTATTCTGTTTTAAATTTTCACTCCAATAAATGCTTTTTTGTTTCCAAATCTGATATAAAGGTACATATTTTTATGTGCGGCCCGCGAGTTTATAATGTTTTTCCGAAGTGGCCCGCAAGGTCATTTGGGTTGGACACCCCTGATTTAAAATGAAGTATTTCAAGCTAAGTATGGCCCTTCGCTCTAGGGGTTTGTAGCTAAGTGATTGAGCCGCCGGATCTTTTGAACTGTAAACGTGGGGTCGAGCGCTCGAGCCCATGTGTTCCCCGACTGCAAAAATATGCCAGGTAGATAAATATCTGTGATAACGGTAGATGTGACATAACACCTTTTGCACTTTTTTTAAAAAAATTGCTTTCATATTATATGCAATACTCATATGTATGCATGCATTATTTGTAAGTCATTTGAATTAATTTGTTAGTTGCAGAATTCATGTGAAAATAATCCCCCAAAGTTAATGATAATTATTAAATGCATAAAATTTTATTCAGAATAACAATGTATTTTTAAGAAGCTGTTTTGTAAATCTTTCGATAAAATGCGGTTTTTTTTCCATCGTACTAACAAATAATATGTGAAAATGAGAAAATGTGTTAGCTAAACTAATATTTCTTATTTTTGATACTTTGATATCGTATGAAATAATTTGTATTGATTGAAATGATTTGCATATAAAGAAAATGGCAAAAAATTTAAATGGAAGAATCACATTAAAATTAAATAACTGTGTGGGGTATGGTTGATTTGTCGAATCCGGCACTTATCGCGCCAAGTGTTTTCTCGCCAAATCGATAAATGCGCCAAATTTGGTAACCCTTCTGAATTCGTTTTTCAGTGAAGTCGCTTTTTTTTTTTTTTTGGCGAAATGCGGCGCATGCGCAGTAGATGTTTTTAATTTTAACAGTTTTAACGAAGTTAGCGCATTCGTAATTGGTTTTTTTTTTTATTTTAACAGTTTAATTCTCCAACGGTTTTTCTCGCGCATGAGCAGAAAGCTTTTTTTTCTTCAAAAAATCCGTTACACAGCAAACGGTTACTTCTTTCGCTCCGGTTGGGTCAGCTGTTCGGCTTCGTTTTCTTCGATTTGGGAATTACTTTTTACAGGTAATTTTTTTCTTTATTTCTTTTTTCACATAAATTTCAAAAGATTGCCATGATGTCCAGCGATGCTCTTAGGATTAATTTGAATGAATGCATGAAAAATTACGATTAATATTGTTAAAGGTTTTTTGCTATGTTGCCTGTGCTTGGAAAGAAAGCTGTTTTAGAATGGTGCATGAAAGAAGGTTTTATTGGATCATCGTATGTGTGTCCGAAATGTGGAAAAAGTATGGGAAAGAAAGAACGGGTAAGAAAGTGAATGATTATTTTTGAATGGTACTGCAAAATTAAGTCCAGTGTGAAAAAGGATACCCATCATGTGTTTAGGAGTGTAAAGAAATGGTTTTGGATTGAATTGAGCAATATGGATTTGTGCACCGTTTTATTAGTGATGCAAAAATAAAAATGTTTCAGAACGTGCTCTCAGAAATATGCAGTAGCACACTGGTATAATTTCAGTAGGCAACTCATCATCATAAATGTCGGAAATAGCAGCATTTTTTTAAGGTAAGTGAAATTATTTCCATTTTTAAATGCCTGATTTTTGCAGCGATTTTCAGTTTCTAAACTTTAAAATGGTATTTTTTAATGATTTTCCTTCCGCCATCTTGAATTTCGCGCTCCGGCGTTGCGTGTTGTGGTAGGGTTGTAACTCCAAAACACAACACGCAAAAACACGCCAAATTGGCGATTTTTCAAAATTTGGCGGAGAAGTGCCGGATTCGACAATTTCACCGGAACCCCCCTGGGTTCCACCCTGGACATCAAGATTAATTTGAGGCAAAGAATCACTAAGAGCCATTTTTATATTAATAACTTGTATTTATTATCTAAGGCCGTGGGTAGCCTAGTGGTTAGAGCATCGGACTCCAGACCGGAAGGCCTGGGTTCGATGCCCGATGCCACGAAACACCCTCCGTGTACACACGGAGTACGTGCTCGTTAAATTAGTGGGTCCGTAATCTTGTGGGCTTAATCACGAGCGCAGGGACTGGAGAATATTTCCCTCCTCTTCAGTCTACATGCAGAAATTGTGGAGGTGGAGAGAGGTCGTGTCGCCATCTATCGTCACTTCGGGGAATTTCACCGAGCTAAAATCGTACTGTCACCTGTATGGTGCTCAAGGTCAACGACAGGCGTACATCTTGCCCATGCCACGATGAATTTCGTGGGCCTCGATCTGACTACGTCAGACAGGTGGCATTAGAAAACAACAACAATTTATTATCTTGATTCAAATATCAGAAGCTCTAATAGCATATAATATTTCCATGTTATGTCAAATAAAAGGGATTTACCTTTAATACTAAATTACGAATTATGAAATTAATCAACAATTACGCGCAAGGTCAAATACGGTCTACCGAAATAGGAGGTCCGAGAAATACACGTAACTCGAATTATTAGCTTTCATTAACTTTAACTAATTTTATTAAACTAACGCTTATTTTAAGCGTAAATAAACTATAGTATATCACCTGGTATATTAGCTTTCCACATTCTTTCGTAGAATAACAGCAATAAGGCTTCACTAACGTAATCCAATTTAATCCTCTAAATTTGAGGCTACTGCTGCTGGCTCAATAGCCTTCATGCTTGCTAGCTTACAACGCTCTATTTAAATACCCTATCTACTTTGCATATCCCGTTCACTTTTTGGAGGTGATTGAAAATATACGCGACTTTATAATCCCCCAAAAGACGTCTAAGAATATTAGTGGAAAGGTTCCGTACAGGTTCGTCACAACTGTAATGCTAATTAATAAAATATTCTGCCATTGTTGTTAAAGCTATTTTGCTTAGGTCGGCATCTTTTGTAATTATTCTAAACTAGCAGGTATACCCGTTCTTAGCACGGGTGAACTGAAAAATTAAACAACACAGATTGAAGGAAAAAGAAGTTTTTAATTAGTTAATTTTATGTGAATTGAAAATTAAACAAAAAAAGCTTTTTGCATATCTCAGCTAAACAAAAAAAGAAAGAGAAAAAACACCTTTGTTAAATTTTAACTATGTAGATCTAATAGCCGATAAAAAGGATTTTTTTTATTTATAATTTCTCGTAACACTCTTAAGGGTCGATTTTTCAAAATACTATCCGAAGCTGATCTCTGCTCAGCAAAAGTAACACATTCTTAAAAGTTTTGCGTAATGAACGCTTAAAGTAGTGTAAATAATTTATATCTGATAGTGTAATACATTAATATTACTTTCTGTTGTATTTATTTTATTTTAAAATTGTAATATTCGCAAGCAACGCCGTTTCTTAAATTATAATGGCGATTCAATGAAAAACATAGCGAAATGTTAACGATAGAGTCAAGTTGGCAAATGCCTAGCTACTTTCGTATCTCGAGCTTTATTAGAGCTTTGTAAGACCCGCCGTGTAGGGGTGCGATGCACGTTAATACTTTATCCAACCGCATTATGATTTACTGCAGTTTTTTTCTTACAATTTTTTTTTAGATCACTACATGTACAAATTAAGGGATATACATAAACGAAATACTCCACTTTGGAAAATTTAATCCGTTAGAGCTAATAAATTAAAGATATTTCACTGTAAAATTAATTATGTACACCGTTCCCTTAAAATAAGTAGTCAAATCATTTTCCAAGGTCTTCATTAACAGACAAAACCATTAAATTTTGACATTAACTATTTTTTGGCGACAAAAATAATAATCTTTGCAATCCGCTGAAAACGCAATATCTGCTACAAAACTTTTTGCCTTCCCCACTAAAATACTCATCATAGAACCCGTGCTGCCATATATCTTGGAAGAGTGGATTTCAAAGAATATTAAAGCTAGAATATTCCTGCTAAGTTGGTGTGGTGTGGTAGTTAGGAGAAGGGGGTGCCAGCTCAAGTGTCGTTCCCGTCACTTGACCATTGTTCAAAATTACATGGTCCGTCTCCAAAAGCCCTCGTGTAGCTGACCAGTGCGACGTTAATATTCACTCACTCACTCAGTGCAAAAAATACAGTGCAGTAGTTATAATTAGTTTTATACTTAAAAATGCAATATCTGCATATTCAATTAAAATTAGGGCGTTATAGTTAACTACTAACCACAAAAAGTATGAAATTTTGTCCAAATGATGTAGTGTGAAAGAGAAAGTCTATTTACTTTAAGTACCAGAAGCGATAAAAGTAGTTATTTTGAAAATATATCAACTTCTTACTACCAAATGTGCATAATAAATTCATAAAAAAACATTAAAATAAAGAGAGATTTATAACAACTTCTCCCTTCAAAACTTATTTTTATTCTGAAATAAAAAAAATAGGCATTATTCTGATCACAGGAATTAATTAGAAGCGATTCCCTTGCGTAGCCAAAACAAAAAGAGTTTTTCACAAACAAAAGATAGATATATGCTGACGTGGGCTTTTTTGCAGCTTTTTTGCTTGCAGATGGCAGAATTTTTTCCTTCTTACTTGACAAATAGCGTTATATTTTGGACACTTTTTACAAATTTTTATAAATTATAGCCTATGGTATAAATTATAGCCCATGTGTTATTCTGATGTATAAGCTATATTACTGTAAAGTTTCATTAAAATCCATTAAGTTGTTTTTGCGTGAAAGACCCACAAAGATTTTCACAAACTTTCACATTTATAATATATATTAGATATGTTAGTCTAATAGAGAGATGAAAATAATTGTAATGCGTAATCAACGCTGATTGAACTTAATACGTATTTAAGTTTTGTATATTTTTGAGATATCGTCATTCATCTGGAAATCTTTTTTGAAGTTTTAAGTAATTATAATCATAAAAAGCTTTTGTGGAGAGAGAGAGAGAGAGAGAGAGAGAGAGAATACACTTTTATCTGCTATTATTCACATATCCAATATACACAATAAGGATAAAATAAAGACCACTAATTATTTTTAATAAACTTTTTATTAAAGTTGTTACACAATTACATTTTCTTCATACATCAAATACTATATCTTATCGATTGCATAGTACACACATGCATAATATATATATTAAGTATACATTTTTAAAAGAATAATTGAATATATATATAGAAACAATGTATGAAAAAAAATAACATTTGATATTTTAAGAACAAATCAATTCAGATAACGCAAGATGTCAAAGTGTGATTCTGCTACACGTTTCTTTCCATATCCAAAACTGTAAAATTTGAGAAAAATGCTTAGAAAAATTCTTACATTGCGTATAAAATATTGAAAACTAAACTGTTTTTCGGCTTCAAATTTTTTTAAAATGATACTCATCCATCTATAAAAGTTTTTTTTTCTCCCTTTGAAAAATTCTGGGCTATATGTTAAGTATTAGAAATAAAGTTTGAGTATACGAAACTTTCTAAAACTAATACTTATCGATTTGTGGGAAAATGCCCCCAAACAGTTTTTTTTTGTTCTATTACTTATCAAATACAATAAAAAAAGATTTCTTTTTAAGTAATAATTATAATTCACTTTATAAAACATCATTTACAACTGGCATTGTGATATTTAGATCTGTTTGAAAAAACCCTGCTGTTTTGCTTTTCTACATTACTTAATTTCATTCAGGTTCAGATTTTATGAGATGAAGTTACTATTTTTAACATAAATTATGTGGAATAATGTGATATCAAACATTGTAAATATTTTTAAAGCTAGAGAGAAATAGAATTTTATTTCATGAAATCCAGCTCAGTTGTAAAAACCATTGTCTCCTACCACAAAAAGTGGAATAACCCATGGAATGATTTGGAATTATAATTTATTATATATATAAAAATATTATTATTAAACCTGCATCACAATAATCTACACTATTTGATGCCCTTATACCATATAGAAGTAATGAAATTTCAACAAAAATCTGATATACCACATTAAATGGAATTTGCAATTTTAAACTGGGCAATTGACAGTTGAATTTGAATTGCAATGCTATTACAATGACGTTAATAGTAGCACCAACACTCTGAAACAATTCTTAAAAAGATGGAATGAGTTTCTTGTTTTTTATAGAAAGTGAAATTTAATGTTAATTAAAAAATAATGTTAATCACAACGTGAGTTTTGAACAGTAAATGCCTATGTTTTTTTTAAAATCGTTTCATGTTGAGATGATCTTAGCAAATAAAATCTCTTGCGGACCATCGCATTGATAAAACACTCAAAAGACCTAAGGAATACCAAAATAAAAAGAGCAGTGAATTTTAGTTCTATTTGAGTCCCTTTTACCAGAGGAGTTCTTTGAGGAATTTTCACATTTTGAGATTACAATACTCGTAAATACAATAAAATAAGTAACAACATCATCTTGACCTTGTTTTGAAATGCTTATAAATGATAAAGAGTATAGCAGAAATTACGTCATGTGATCATGATATTGAAACATATAATTCAGTCAAGATATTTCAATTACAAGTTGAAATTATTGCTTTAAATTAACACATGCCCATCATATGTCATTTTGATAATTAAGACTCTAAGCTTCGTGACCGACGATGTTCAAATCCATTCGCTGGTTTGAGTCCTGATTCCATCTAATTTTTAACGTGTGGAATATTGGGGACTACAGTACACATTAAATGGAATTAGGAAGCAAAGTCTTCGCGTGTAGAAAAATTAAGAACATTGTTGGATATTGCCCTTTTTATTTGGCAATGGTTTAAAATTATGGGCTTCATCGCCAGTAGTCCTTATAGTACTTTTTTTCATCTTTAAAGCTTTTTTAAGCTAAAAAAATAAATTTTTTGTATTTAAAAATTTTGCTAAGGTTTTAAAAGTTTAATCTTGGCAAGTGGCATGTAATTTACGGAGTTCCTGTCCCTAAATGAGGGACGTACCTCCTCATCAGAATTGATAGATTTAGAGCCGAATTAATGGGGTGACATAAAGTGAAGAAGAAAAAATATAAAAAATAAGAGAGATAATTAAAATGGGCAGAACAATTCTGCTAAAAAACAGTGGCGGACGCTCACCGAAGGGAGAATTGCCCTGCTTTCTGCGATTTGATTGGCCGAAGCCGTTTAATCTTGGATCACATGAATATATCACACTATTGCCAAACAAACAGTTTCGTTTTCGGCAATCTTTCTGTACATTCAAGAGAGAATTATTTATTAATGCTTAGATTTTTATTGCATATATTAAGAGCTTAAGGATTGTTCGATGTGGAATTTTTATGGCTGTAAATTTTTCAGGGTACTTTCATTTTAATCCTGTTTTCATACCATTTGAAGGCATTTTTAAACAATTTCTGCTCGTTCTATCAATTATTTAGGGCATTACTATTCCAATTTCTATGATCACATTATGTACCTTCTGCTGCTTTCGAATATAAATTATCAGATTGGCCAATAAATCTACGCTGTTTGTGCCAACATGGGAGTTTCGGCATTTCAAACAGCAAGGGCGAACTTTTTATCCATAGAGATAACCATTTACACATAAAAAAACATTAATTGTTTTTTAAGTATAAAAGAAGGAGGCATTTCTTCTTGGGTGTGAAGACAAGTTCCATTTTACAGTATTGCACTTTTCACCAAAATCAAGCGTCAAAAAAAAAAATATTTTAAATGTATTCGTGAATGCTAATGTCATATGCATTGCATATACTAATATTTGTCAAGTTACGTTAAAATCTTGGTTTAGTACTCATCTTCAGCGATGAAGAGGAAGAAATGGCGCGAAAGCGCACCAGAAACTCGTTCTTCGCCAAGTTGGCTACAAAAAAAGGTGTGGATTAAATCAGGATCCGACAAATTAAAGTTATAAGCTGAGGCCCGAAAGCATCTATTTTTTACGCTCGTTGATACAATGTAAAAAATTCGAATTATAAAAATAAGCCGTGGCAGTATAAAATTAATGAAATAACAAACAAACAGGAAACTTAGTAAAAATGAGATATGAAAGAGGATGGAAATTAATTACCTTTTATAGTGCTCGTGTGTGTAATGCTACTTTTGCACTATATAAACAACCACTTTTGACAAAACTCATAGGCAATAACTAAGTGGCCATGGCCTTTACTCGTGGTCTGCAAAATTTCAACCAAGCCACGTGTTTATGTCCTGATTCCATTCGACTCATTGTGTAGATATTCAATCCGACGGTTACAGTCATGTAATGTAAAAAATTAGTTACGGAAGAGTGGTTCGAAATTACGAAGTATTGGCGCTGGTTAACAAATATTTGTTTTGGACAAAGAAAGCAGCTAGAAACCTTCAAAAAGCAAATTCAATACTCGAACTTAAAAAGTGATTAATTTATTAGGAATGTATCAAGTTATAGGGATTCAAAATTATTTTATCTAAAGTGTCGTTCTTCTTTTTAAATGTCTATTCGGTAAATTGGGCCGGAAAGAGCACAGTTTTTTCGAAACATTATTATTTTATACTGGATGGCAAGGAGTTGGTTTTACAATACCGGAAATAAAGAAGAGAATTTTTTTTCTTTGTATCGTGTATCGTTTACAGACAAATAAAGTAAAAGATAGTATACAATGTTTCACATATTGTAAAAAACACTGCATTCTGTTTAAATTTCGTTTTTTCATTTTGAACTAATTTTTAATTGCCAACTCAAATTATACAGTAGATAAAGATATTGTTAAGGTTCCATCCTGTTCTATATTAACATCGTCTGTTTTAATATTCGGTATATATAATTCACATAACTCTAATTTATCCCATTACTTAATTTATTTGGTGATATATAATAGCTTGTTATTAAAGTTATATTCCTTAAACTGGCATCGTTTATCATTCTAAATTTACGACAGTTCAGTTCAAGAATTGAATTGTAATGCGTAGTCTACGTCGGCTGACTTAATATGCATTTAACTTTGTACACATTATCATTTCTCCTGCAGATATTTTAGATCATTTAAGTAATTATAAAAATAAAATGCTTCCGTAGAATAATCTCTTTGGCTGCTATTATTTACAAGTTCAAAAAACTTGGGTGTGCTTGATGGATGTATGAATTCGGTATAATTAAAGAGTTTTGCAAAATTTTAACACGCTCAATGTTCAAGCACATTAAAGAAAATAATTCCTGGATTCTATTCGCTATGACACGAGATATTGCAATAAACACACCAAAATTGATCATGTACTGCATAAGCCATTTAAAGAAACTTTTTACTTAGGAAAATAAAAGAGCTTCCGTGAGTTATTGGCCAACCTAATGAATCAGTAACGGACTCGTACACAGAAATTTTGTCTGCTTGACTTAATATGCAAATTCTACTTCTGAATCAGGCCTTGCAGCTGCTTTATATGCAGTCAATCTTAGACTTTCCTTACAATTCTCGACGAGATCCAGTTTCTCTATCCCAAATGGAAATTCGAATGCTTCACTCAAACACTCTCGAACTTTGCAGTGAGCCAAATGGTACAGTGTCCTGGGTCCCGTATGGTAAAAAGAATCGGGATGGTCACACACATGCTCTTGATAGACTTTGCACATCCTTCTAATAATTTCGGTGTCGTAACCCAGGTTTTTTAAGGTTTTACGCAGCTCTTTGGAAGAAAAGTAGCTAACAGGGACTGTCTTCATTATGTAAGACAGATTCCGCAGCTGAGATTTCGATGGAGCCTTGTAACCTTGGAGGCAAAGGCCGGAAGGATAGTGAATGAACAAAAAGTGGAGAAATAAACACTTTCTGGTTTCCGTAAAATCTTTTAGTTTTTCTTTGAGACAATGGTTTTTACTAAAAAAAGAGAGAGAAAAAACATTGATTAGTAAATAATAAGAACTTTTAAATATTTATACATAGCAACAATAAAAACAACTGAAATAGGCACTCAATTTTAAAAAGTGCAAAACAATCGTAAAATAGTTTTTTTTCAATTACCTCTATTAGTTCACATTCTCCCGATATATATTTATTTATAAAGAGTGTTTTTTTCCAGGTATAGAAGTTTAAGTTGGCATTACTATCCAAGATGGCGACCGATTTAACAGCTGTCAAGTGATTTATTCTCAGTTTGGTTTGGCAATTCATCAAAACGATCATCAAGCAAGGCGTAGATTCGTCGAATGGGCCCAAAACGAGATTGCCGTTGTTCCCAATTTTCATAAGCGAATTTTGTTTAACGATGAAGCGCACTTCTGGTTGAATGGCTACGTCAACAAACAAAACTGCCGCATTTGGAGTGAAGCTAATCCACAAGTGTACGTCGAAACACCGTTACATCCAGAAAACTGACTGTTTGGTGCGCTTTATGGGCTGGTGGAATCCTTCTTCAAAAACGATGAAGGCCACAACGTTACAGTCAATGGTGATCGGTATAGAGCCATGATTACTAACTTTTTCATTCCTGAATTGAACAATCATCATGTCCAGGAGCTGTGGTTCGAACAAGACGGCGCAACATGTCACACAGCTCGTGCCACAATCGATTTATTGAAAGACACGTTTGGTGACCGCCTAATTTCTCGTTTTGGACCTGTGAATTGGCCTCCAAGATCTTGTGATTTAACACCGCTAGGCTATTTTCTGTGGGGCTATGTAAAGTCATTGGTCTATGCGGATAAGCCACAAACGCTTGACCATTTGGAAGACAACATTCGCCGTGTTATTGCCGATATACGGCCACAAATGTTGGAAAAAGTCATCGAAAATTGGACGTCCAGATTGGACTACATCCGAGCCAGCCGTGGCAGTCATATGCCAGAAATCATATTTAAAATGTAATGCCACAAGATTATCTTTCGAATAAAAAAAATTCATGTCAATCGAATAATACATCGTTGTTTTATTGCAATTTAAAGTTCTATACCTCTAAAAAACACCCTTTATATCTTGTTCAAATTTGAATCGTCAGTAAAATACGTTTTATTCATCCACTCAAGTTCAAATACATATTTTTTAAACTTGTAGTGGTCACACATGTCATCCATGTCACACAGTAAACACATGTCATCCATGTCACACAGTAAACACATGTCATCCATGAACGCTTACAGACGTTGTATAATGAAGACGTCATATCTCGACAAATGGTTGTCGAAGTGGTCGTCACTTCACATCGATGAACAAAAACAGGTTATACGAGAATTTTTTGCATTACACGGCACCAAGTTTTACCAGTTGTTGCTTATGACACCCGATTGACAGTAACATCAGATCAAGGTCCATGAAATTCATCGTGGCAAGGGCTAGATTGTACGCCTGTCGTTAGCTGTAACTTTGATCACCATACAGAGAACAGCACGATTTGGCTCGGTTCCACCCTAATTTTGAAGGAGAACTCCCTACGGGTAGCCAGGGCCTCTCATCTCTCTTTCCCTTCCACCAATCCCACGAGAGGACTTGCTGCTCGATGGCTATTTAGAGTACCCCAATGCCATAAAAGTACTCTTCACTTACAAACATCCATGCCTTCTCTGAAATTCGTACCCCGGCCCTACGACACAGCAGTCAGCGTCACTAACCACTATGCCGGATGGGTGGCTGTTTCTTCAATGTAACAAACGTTGCGACAAATTTCTCAATGTCAGTGGCGACAATGTCGAAAAATAGTGCAAGGGGCGCAGTTCATGATTTCATGGTATATTTTGTTAGGGCAATAAAGTTTCCATGTAAAACACAAAGTCGTAACTTACTTCCGAAACGTCCCTCGTGCAAATAGATTAGATCCTCGGACATGAATCTATTGGACTTCTTCCGAAGGCATATGATGTACTTAGTGTATGACTTTCGGTCCACTCCACAGAACAGGTGTAAATATTAAGTTTATCGCGATTGACCGGTGGACCGCCAAGACATTTTGGAGTCACCGCCTTTACTAAGACCTAAGACCGACATACTAAAAGAAACCTATTTATGGAACACCGATGCCAGGTGGACTGGAGAGTCGGCTTTTCACAGTTGATGCGACTGTGTTTGTTTACTTAAGCAAACGATTCGATAAATGTGCAGACGACACATGTACCTCCAGTGGAAGCACACGATGTCTCTTAACCTCTTCACTGTTGCTGTAGAGGAAAAAAGTGATCACTGCGATACCAAACGTAGAAATGAATTTTCCCACACGCCGACTGAAGGTAAGAATAAAGTTTGATGATCAGCTCTTCCCGCGATAGCATGGTGTAACTACTTCACACAGCTCTGGGATAAACTATTTATTTCAGTAAGAAATTCATCAAAAAAAAATATTCTTTCCCAATTAATTAGCAAAAGGATACACAAATTTCGAGTCTCTTTCGCTGCAGTGTCTCATCTCTCTCGCATAAAATAATGACGTGATGGACACTGTAGAGGAAAGTCCTATACCAAGGATACACGTAAAAGGGTTCACTCTCGGTAATTCCACACCGAGTTTGGGTGAGTTCGCTGGCTCCAAATCCACCGTGCAGTTGCTCCTTCGCACAATTTCCACGGTTCCAAAATCCGCCTTACTTCGCGGACTAAGGTATAGCTGTATATCACAATGCTTTAGCGGGAGGGACCTCCAAATCGATCCCCTCACGTAAAGTTTCTCCGGTTCAGAATCCGCCTTAATTCGCGGACTCAGTATTGCTTTCCTTTCGCTGATCGGGACTCAGACCGTTCCCGGATCTCCCCAGTTCGGAATCCGCTGTACTTCGCGGTCTCCCTATCGTTTTCTCTCTATCGCTGAAAGGGACATCACAAGGGCTCCCTCAAAAATCCAGTCTCTTTCTCTCGGGCGCTCTCGCTCCCCTTACGATTAGGCGAGAGATGGTTATATATATATATATATATATATATATATATATATATATATATATATATATATATATATATATATATATATATATATATATATCAAGTTACTCAAGTCATCCGAAGTAACAGATTGAGATGGCTCGGCCACATCTGGAGAAGCCCTGAAAACAACCAGACCAGAGCTTACACATTTAAGAATCCTATGGGATCTCGAACAAGAGGAAGACCGCCAACAAGGTGGATAGATGATGTTGAAAATGACTTAATAACTCTAAATATTAAAAACTGGCAGAGAGTTGCAGCGTATCGTTGGAATTGGAGGAAGCGAGCTGTGGAGGCAGCCAAGACCTGTAACAGGTTGTTACGCTTATAAAGAAGATATATATATATATATATATATATATATATATATATATATATATATAACCATCTCTCACCTAATCATCCGTGCACATTGTAAGTTTTCAGACGCGCTGTCGTCACTGAATCGTGGGGAGACGAAAGCGCAATGTTACGGCGTCTCTTTTGAATGGCCGAGACAACCTGCGAAAGAGGGCCCAAATCTTTGACCACCCAGTTCCGAAATTCTTTCCCAGCAATTAGGGAAATATCTGCAATTTTCCCACCATCTGTCGGCATCAATCTTAACAATTAGGGAAAAGCGCCCGACTTCGTCACAATGGGATTGGTTAGAGACATTATCCCACACCACGTACGTCCACGAGATTTGGTTCCTTTGTTGATGTCATGTCCTTCGAAGGCGTGGGACACGGCAGCGAATAAATTAAGTACATACTTTGGTTTCAGATTCATCGGTTCACGTATATTCTGTGTACGCGATATTGAATACGTTCACACTCCACTATCTAGTAGCAGTTGATCATATTTTAAAAGAGAGGTACAATGTCGAAAACAAGTGTTAAGAAAAGAAAATGTACAATTTTAATACAGAATGGCCACACCTACGCTACTGGATGGACCGCAACATCTAAAAAACATTAGAAGTAGCCCGCACTCTAGAAAAGTCTGCCCATCCTTGAGTAATGTTATCTCAGATTCTACTAGGATAGGGTTGGCAAACCTTTTTAAGAAAAGCGTCGCCCTCTGATAAAAAAATTTATGCGTAACACACACTTCCATATTCTCCAGCAAACAAAAAATATATGAAAAGGTAAAAGAAGGTTACTTGTAGGCTTATTGTGGGATTTTTTTCCCTACACAAATAGCACATTGGGTGTGCAAGTCTTTTATGTATAAGTAGTGGAAATTTAAAAATAATATTTATAAATAAGTCAAAATATTTATTGTTTTATTTATTTTATTGTTGATAAATTTTTTACAGATTTTATCAGTTAAGTTAGATATAAAATAAATTGGAGTAACATGAAACATATTGAATTCTAAATACTTATTAAACAGTGCTTACTTAATGTGTTTTTTTAATTTGTAGTTTTTTTCCTTTTACCAAGTATATACTAGAAGTTTACATTAGAATTAATTCTTGAAGATACAAACAAAATTAGGTTGTTTTAGGTGCATATCAGTTAATTTTGAAGGATATTTTGATTTTATATTATGTTCATAATAGAAAACATTTGTTCACACACACACACAAATATGTGTTGATCTTAACCTACAATGATATCTGGCAGCCACAAATTGTATAAATTTAGAAAATTGCTTGTTGGTACAAATTTCCATAATTCAATATAACACGGATCATTTGCTGTTGAGATAAGTTTCTTACATTTGCTTTTCAGTTTAGTATGATGTTGTAGATCAATAATTTCGATTTGGATTTCAAGTGGGTAACAATTAACGTCTTCCAGAGAGGTGTGGGGATTAACTAAAGAGTGTTTTTTTTCCAGGTATAGAAGTTTAAGTTGGCATTACTTTCCAAGATGGCGACCGATTTAACAGCTGTCAAGTGATTTATTCTCAGTTTGGTTTGGCAATTCATCAAAACGATCATCAAGCAAGGCGTAGATTCGTCGAATGGGCCCAAAACGAGATTGCCGTTGTTCCAGATTTTCATAAGCGAATTTTATTTAGCGATGAAGCGCACTTCTGGTAGAATGGCTACGTCAACAAACAAAACTGCCGCATTTGGAGTGAAGCTAATCCACAAGTGTATGTTGAAACACCGTTACATCCAGGAAAACTGACTGTTTGGTGCGCTTTATGGGCTGGTGGAATCCTTCTTCAAAAACGATGAAGGCCACAACGTTACAGTCAATGGTGATCGGTATAGAGCCATGATTACTAACTTTTTCATTCCTGAATTGAACAATCATCATGTCCAGGAGCTGTGGTTCCAATAAGACGGCACAACATGTCACACAGCTTGTGCCACAATCGATTTATTGAAAGACACGTTGGGTGACCGCCTAATTTCACGTTTTGGACCTGTGAATTGGCCTCCAAGATCTTGTGATTTAACACCGCTAGACTATTTTCTGTGGGGCTATGTAAAGTCATTGGTCTATGCGGATAAGCCACAAACGCTTGACCATTTGGAAGACAACATTCGCCGTGTTATTGCCGATATACGGCCACAAATGTTGGAAAAAGTCATCGAAAATTGGACGTCCAGATTGGACTACATCCGAGCCAGCCGTGGCAGTCATATGCCAGAAATCATATTTAAAATGTAATGCCACAAGATTATCTTTCGAATAAAAAATTCATGTCAATCGAATAATACATCGTTGTTTTATTGCAATTTAAAGTTCTATACCTCTAAAAAACACCCTTTACAAATGTATGTAGAACAGTTTATAAGCAGACTCTGAATCCTGTATAACTTTATCTAACCAAACAAAGAGGCAGTGAGCTGTAATACTAAGATGATTTCTTATTGAGCGGCGGTTGGTGCGTCGTGCTCCATGGTTAGAGTCTACAGCAGAGGTTCCCAAACTTTTGTGTCTCATAGACCCCTTGCCATGTTTTTTGCCTTTGGGCAGACCCCTTCGTACCTAATGTTAAATTTTCGTACTTGTATCAACTTAAATATCTTTTTAACATCTGGCATAGAATTATTTACTTTAAAAGATTTAAATTTTTAACTTTTGTGATACATAAGGTTTAAAATTTAAGAAACGCATGCTAATTTATTTTAAATTAAAATTTAATAATTCATAAAAGAACAGTGACATAAAACTACTGATCAACAAACAAAAATTCTTTTAATGGGAGGGACGAATCAATCTGGCCCTTCAATGACAAATTTTCACATTTACCATCAATCTTGACGAGTTTAACCCTAAATCTCCTCGGTTCCAAAATTCAGGATAAATAACAGGTACGTCTTTTTAACACTTAAAATTGCTGACATCCTTTTCTAAACTTTACTTTAAGATTTTCATTAGAGCCGATGCCAATGAATTCCTCCTGAAATATAAAATTTATTTTCTTCTATGTGACCATTTGATTCATTGGCTCCTGTGGTATTACCATAATCAAAGCATTCTCAAACCTTATTTCAAAATTTGAAGAAAGACTGAACTGATGGTTCTTGTTTTAATAAAATATGTGCTTGTTTTAATAAAATATAACTGCAAATTAGCCTCTTTAAATTTAGCAAATAAATCTATTAAAAAGGTAAAATCTGATTTTCACTTGATTAAATTTTCTTTTAAAATTAAAGTCACAATCTGGTTTAATGAGAGCCACTATCGTAGATCCCCATTCACACTTTATGGGCCCAAAAATTATTTCTTTACTGATGTGGACCCCATGCAGGTCGTCATAGACCCCTGGAGGTCAATATAGACCACTTTGGGAATCGCTGATTTACAGTAATACAGAGTATAAAATGTAAACAAAAAGGGCTACTAGCGCCCTCTGAACATGCGGATCGTAACATAGAGAAATTCAAAACGGATTTTTGAAAAAAATTAACATTTTTTAACCTTGAAAATCATCAATTCTAGCACTGAATGAATCCTGAAAAATGGATAATAAACCTTAAAATCTATCATAGCTCAGATCATTATTAACTTTGGCAGATAGTTCTTGTATTAATGTGAATGTGTTAATCTTTTTTCACCAAAATTCAGACAAAAAAAAGTTTATTCACTATATACGACCAATGAAGGTAGAAAAAATACAAAATACAAATTCCCTATAATTTTAAATTCAAATTATTTTTTAACGTTCTATAATACCAGTAACAAAAACTAAATCCGTATCCAGTCTTCATTCTGAAATAACAAGCTGTGCATTTCATTGTTTTCTTCCAAATATATTTAAAACACGCTTCTTCATATTCTAAAATCTCACGAGTGCACTTCTTTTGGAAAGCCAACATACACAGTAATGAAGGAGTAATATTTGCATGAAAATTTTCTATTGCAATTCAATTATTAAATGCATTTAAAATAAATTTTGAAGATTTTTTTTGTCTAAAGCAACATTTCAATAAATTATAAAAAATTGTTATTTATTATCTTTCCCAACTTTTTAATTTTCAACAAGTTTTTGCGTGTTACTGTTACAACTCCGCCAATACAGTCGAACCTCTACATAACGAACTTCTATATTGCGAATTTTTCTATTGAGCGAACTTTTTCCTGGAACCTTGAACATTTCACGATTTTCTTCGTAAAATAACCTCTCTATAGTGAAGTGCATTTTCTATGTAACGAACTTTTTCTTTTGTGATTCAATTTTTGTTTTCCCTTTTTTTTAAAGTATTTCTGAAAAAATTTCAAGTTATCCTCTCTTTAACACATTTTATGGTGGTCATAAATCTTGAACTGGTTTTATTAGATCCTAACTTACCGAGTTTTGGAAATTTCATCCAAGAATTGCAACTTTTAACCCCCATTGCCCAATTCACTAGAAACATCTTCGATATCCTCTTTCACCCTCAGGGGAGTTGTCCCGTGTTCTAACTATAATATAATGTATGTTTAATAATACTTGTGTTCTTTGAATTATAAAATGTCCTTAAAATTCATTAATTTTAGTATAAAATTATTTTTTAATATTGAAAATACAGTGAATTCTTCGACATTATTTTCTCTTGTTTTCCTTGCAGTTTTCTTTCTTTCATTCTTTTTTGATGGGTAAGATATGTAAAAGAAATGTATATTAATTTTAAAAAATGTGTGAATAATTACTTTTTTAATATATAGAGTTTAAGAATTTAAAATTTGTTTTATGTGATTTATAAAGTATATTAAAAGATGAACCTCTATATACAATGAATTTTCCATATAACGAACTTTTTTCCGGGATTTAACGACTTCTTTATATAGAGGTCCGACTGTATATAATTAATCATATATAAGCAACAAAAAATATTACATTAAAAATAAAAAAAATAAAGATTTGAAATTTAATATTATTAATATGATAAAACTGATTAATTTTTAGGAACACACACACACAAGACAACTTCGAGTAGCATTTTCCCTATATTTAAAATGATACAAATTACAAAGGTAAGCAAAAATTTTTTAAAAAAATATACTGTCTCGACGCATAGTTGCCAAATTTTTTGCAGGGAAGGGTATGTTTATTGTTTTGATATTAGTATTTTTTTACGAGAGCATTTTTAAAAATCTTGATTATTATATCTGTTTAAAATTTATGTTTGAAAAATTTCAAAATGATGAAAATTTGTTTACATTTTAACCTATTCCTTTTTTAGAGTAACTTTTTGATGAAATCTCTTTCTCTAATATTTATTTATCTCTCTCATTAAATTATATTGTTACTATACATTTATAAAATTTCAAAGCTATGTAAGATAGGTAGTATTTTCAAAATGTTTCAAAATGTACTGATATTTTAGACTTTTTCAAAGCTGATGGAATAGGTTTTTGGCACACACACATGTAAATATTTTTTTTTGAAAATAAAGTTTTAATTATTTCTAATTTAGCTAAATCAAAAGTTTAAATTACATTAAAAAAATTGCCAGTTTTTTTATATATATAAAAACATTAAAAATCTATTTTTTGACCGTTTAAAAACTGTTTGAATAGATTTTTGGTACATGTAAATATTTTTTTAAAAAAATAAAGTTTTAATTATTTCTAATTTAATTAAAGCAAAATTATATACTACATTAAAAGCAACTGAAGTTGCTATTTTTTTTTTTTTTTTTCATAATAACATTGAAAAATCTATTTTTTGACCGGCTTTCGTGAAGTAATCCCTGAAGAATTCCATCCGAAAATTAATTACATTAATTTACATTAAATTCATCGACGACACACAATCATAAAATTACGAATCAAGAAGAAAAATATTTACTTACTCCGAGAACCGTCTTTCTATTCTGGTCGTCAAGTAATGCTGTAACGCTTCTGTGAAATTCAACGCAGAGAATGGATAGGGATACCCATATCCCAACAAAAGAGGAATTTTCATCGTGAACATTCGCATCGAAGTGGTATAATTAAACTGGAACCCTTGCATTAGATTGTATTTTAACCTCGTAGAATGATACAGGGCCCAATCCAATTCACTCTGCTTGCCCTTGATGACGAGGTACGACAATATACTCTCTTTGAATTTGACGAATTCAACCGCCAGAGCAGAATGTTCCCGATCGTCGAACAATTCCCTCAAGAAAGCCGTCAAGGTTTTGTCGAACTTGCAAGAGCATTGCAGGGAGCTGAGTACCTTGGCGTACTTCAGCGCAGCTTCGATCTTATTCTGCGACTTGGGTATTCTTTCCAGCATGATCTTCTTGAGTTGTTTGTCACATTCCTGACCGTAAACAGGCCTGCACGAAATCTGAATTCGCAGGAAGTAAAAACAGAAGTCGTCGTCGGTGCATACATGCTTGGATATATTCGTGACGACCACGTCATATTTTACCGACTTCGGGGGTCCCGGGTCGAGTTCCTTCGTCAGATCGAGATGGAATTTGTATAGAGTTCGTCTTCTGTTATCAATCCGGTTTCTGAAAGCTTCTAAGGTGAAGATGCGCTTCTCGCGTTTGCTGTACTCTGAGGTGCTCAGATCCAAGTATGTTATTGATCGTTGGGCCAAGAAACTGTATCGCACGATATCGATTCTGCGTTCGATTTTGACAACTCGGAACTCGAGGGGTTGGAATAAATAAATAAAAGGAGGATAGTCATCATTGTTGTATTCACGTAAGGATACTGCCATTATGCATTCGCTGACGCAGAGTAGATTAGTTCATTATTATTGTGGCGAGGGGTGGAGGAGTGAGAGTATCCGAAATCTGCAAAGTGCGCATGACCCGTATCGATTTTACTCCATCCAGGGATGTAGAGTGAAAAATGGAACCTCAGCGCATGTCCCTATCCGAGATAAACGCAGAATCTTTTGATTTTTGTATTTTAATCTCTGTTCGTTTCGTTGAGAATGATGAATTCAAACAGAGCCGAAGGCAAAATACATGTTTCTGATTACTTGAAAAAAAAATTTTTTTAATTTTTCCTCATCTCTGCATATGCTGTGACTCAACGATTTCAAAAAATACTTTAATTTTCCTACAAAAAAAAAATCATAATTCTGTAGGAATTTTCGACAAATTTAAGATTTCATAACAGGTGGTTAAAAAATATTTAGTTAAATTTATAAAAATTGATAAGGGGAGGGAATTAAATAATTTCTGTGAAAATATTCGTAGAACGCGCGAATTTAATGTATAAGAAATACGGAATAACCAATGTTGTGTCAATTTACTTTGAGGAACTTTTCAAAAAAGATTATCATCAACATCATCACTTGCAAGTTTTATTTATTAAATTTTAGGATGTTCCATGTTTTTCAGCGCGTGGAAGTTGATACATAATTTTTAATTCATTTGAAATGTCTGGAATCGAACTATTTAATGCAAAATATAATATCAAATGAAAAAATATTTTAATAATGTTATATAATAATATATAATATAATAATATGTAAAAAATAATATAATAATATATAATATAAAAATATGTAAAAAATAATATGATAATATATAATATAATATATAAAAAATAATATAATAATATATAACATATGTACGAATCATAATTAATGTAAATACGTTCAAATAAATTATTTTATAAAATAATTTGAATAGAATTATTTTATAAATATATTAATTTACTTGCATAACAACTCTTCAATGTTTTACCGAGTAAATTTTCTACAGGAAAAATGAATATCTTATGACGTAAATGTGGCAGTCTTAAAATATAATAAGATATTATACATATATATGTTCTCAATCATATGTCCTGCACATAAACAAAATATGATTAAGCATGTTTTTTTTCACTGAAATAAATTTCAATCTTTTTCTAATTATGTTTTTATTTACGATGGTTAAGATTGTTAAAAAAATTAAACATAAAAAGTAAATATAATCAGGAATCCTCTGCATTTGTGCAATTAATTTTTTTCCAACAAAATAAATAGACTTATCAATATTTGTAGCACATATCTATTATTCGAAATCGTAATTAATTTGGAAAAGAAGATGAAGCTTTTTAAATCAGTTTTTTCCTGGAAATTTGCTTAAAAATATTTTTCTGAATTCAACAAAAACAACAAAAAACTTTAACGATTATACTGTAATAGCAAATAATGTGCATGCAGTACTACTTTAAATTGCAAAAAGAATAAATACACTGCTCTGTTTGAAATCGTCATTTTACAATTGAATTTACAAATTTTTATATAAAATCATCTGTTGAACCAGAATATAACTCCCATGTTGTCTTATCTCTCACCGTTTTCTTGAGATGCTCCCTTTTCCCTCTTTTTATCCCTGTTCTGTTATTTGCTGGCTATTAATTTGATTTGAAAAGGGAAAAAAGGGTGTTTTAACTATTAAATTTTTTCTGAAAGGTTACAGAGGGGAAAAGCTCTAAAACTTGAACATTCGTAAAAAGAGAGGAATTTCTCCCCTTGAGGGGTATCCGACTACGTTCGGAACCGTGATTTTAAAAAAGCGTATAAATAGATAATTTTCATGAAATTTAATGTCACTTAGATTAGAATACATGTATTAAATTGTTTTAAGGACATTTTGACAAAAAAATTTATTTAAATGCAATAATTTGGCAAAAAAGTAGCTTAGAATAACCTTTTTCAAAATGTTCTGCAAAATCACGGTTCCGAACTTAGTCGGATACCTTAAATTAAAAAAAATAAATCATTTGGAATTATCGGGTTTTTTCCCCACAATTTTTTCATTTTTCTTCTACACACAGCGGCGCACACAAGGGGGAGGGGCTCTTTCTGGTCCGGACCTCCCCCCCCACAAAGCCCTTGATTTTTTTCAATTGATTATAATCCTATGTATATACCACGCAAAATTTAATAAAGTATTTGTTATTAATTTTATTAATTAATGCTAGTTATTTATTCAATAATTAATTTTTTAACGGTTTTTTTTCGAAAATCGCAAAATCAAAAGAATATGTTGGGTGGCGTAAGGGTGGTTTATATTTTACAATTATAAAACAAGTGTGAAAACTTTAAAACTGAAAATTAGAATAAAATTCTTCCATTTTCGCATTATGTTAAGTATTATGCTTAGTTCATGTGCAATAAAAAAATGTGCCTTTTTTGGAACATTTTGGACAAAAAAAAAATTGACAATTTAAAGGGTTAATATGAAACGAAAACCACTTTCACACTTGAGAAACAAGTATTAACCTGTTTCATAGTTACACGAAAACCGAATTTCCCCCAAAAATATACTTTCTTACTAATAACAAAAACTAAATTTAAAAATAGCAATGTTTTCTTTATAAATTGATGTTTTGTTGAGATAGTTGCCATGCTGCCTTCCAATTATTTGATAACAGCTTGTTGCGACTCAAATGGAACGATATTACTCGAAATGCGTGCCGGTAATAAATCTTTCATCGTTTTGGGTGCACAGGAAAGGAGGGGGATAACCTTGCGCGTCGATGACAATTGTATCGTTATTTTCTACTTTTTGTAAACTGTTTATGACTGGGGAGAAATTATGATGTTATTACAAAAAGGGGAAGGGGATGTAAAAAAAAAATTATTTTACTCTTTGATGGACCACCCAAACAGTGGAAAACCGTTAGGAGACAATTTCATTTTCGTAGGACTCTCTTCCACTTCTGTTTGGTCGAATAATTTATTTTTTCAATTCCTTACCGTTAACTGACTCTCTCTCCCTATATATATATATAACTTGCTCAAATTTTCATTAGTTAATAAAATCCTTTCTATTCATCCATTCAAATTCAAATACATTTTTTTTTAAACTTGTAGTGGAGGACACTTGATGCTAATACAATTTTTTTTCAAACAATTATTCATTTATTAAATTAAAATCTATTTTATCAAACAAAAATAATAGTCCAACAGCATATGTAGAAAGGAAAATCATTCGTTGTATTTCTGTAGCGCAATGGATAGCGCGTTGGACTTTTAATCCAAAGGACGTGGGTTCGAATCCCATCTGGGATAGCTTAATTTTTGAGAATGTGATTTCTTTTTGTCTTACTATTTTATTGGAATAATTAAATTTAATTAATGAATAAATAATAACAGAACAAAAATAATAGTCCAACAGCCTATACAGAAAGGAAAATGGAAAATTGCGAGGAAAATCGCTTTTTCTATTTTATCACTTAATGTTGTGATCCTATGCATATACATATTTATATTAATTGTAACTATTTAATAAAAAGTAGCTAAAATAAAAAATTTCTCTGTTGATCTAAGTAGGAATCGACTTACATTTTTTTATATTACTTGTGTGTGTTTATTTGGCATGAAAGGTAAATACACACTACGCATGACAATAACTACAACTTTGTAGAATACTTTTTCTCGTTTGGAGAACAAAAAAGTCATGCGCGTATAAATTTGTAAATAAATAATATCACATTAACAGTTAATAGCTACTAATAATGAAAAGACATCAGACCGAAAAAATAAATCGAGACATCAATCAAGAATCTGTAGAATACTTAATGGGGATCATAAGTTTTGTTTTGAACGAGATTGATTGATTGATTCAATATTAACGTCGCATTGTTCAGCTACACGAGGGCTTTTAGTGACGGACCACGTAATTTAGAACCATGGTCAAGTGACGTGGACGACACCTGAGCTGGCACCACTTCTCCTAACACCAACGGGAGGACGTTTCAGCTCTCGACAGATTTAACGTGCATCGCTGCCCAACACGGCGGGTCTTTAGTGGTACTGGGCTCGAACTCGTGACAAGGCAAGCCACGATCCGATACCTATACCACTCGGCTACCGCGGCCACTTGTTTTGAACGAGACCGCGGCCATTAGGTAGTCACTGTTTCTAATTTAAGTCAAAGGACCCATTTTCAGGGGGAGTGAGGGAATATTAACATCGCACTATAAAGCAACACGAGGGCTGTTGGCGACGGACCTCTTAATTATTTTTTGTTGTTTCTAATGCCACCTGTCTGACGTAGTCAGGGCCGCGGTAGCCGAGTGGTATAGGTATCGGATCGTGGCTTGCCTTGTTACGAGTTCGAGCCCAGCACCACTAAAGACCCGCCGTGTAGGGCAGCGATGCACGTTAAATCTGTCGAGAGCTAAAACGTCTTCCCGTTGGTGTTAGGAGAAGTGGTGCCAGCTCAGGTGTCGTCCACGTCACTTGACCATGGTTCTAAATTACGTGGTCCGTCACCAAAAGCCCTCGTGTAGCTGAACAGTGCGACGTTAATATTCAATCAATCAATCAATCAATCTGACGTAGTCAGATCGAGGCCCACGAAATACATCGTGGCAAGGGGCTAGAAGTACGCCTGTCGTTGGCCTTGAGCACCATACAGGTGACAGTACGATTTAGCTCGGCGAAATTCACCGAAGGGACGATAGGTGGCGACACCACCTATTTCCACCTCCACAATTTCTGCAAGGAACTGAAGGGGAGGGTCCAGTCCCTGCACTCGTGACTCAGCCCACAAGACTTCGGACCCACTGATTTAACGAGCACGTACTCCGTATGCACTCGGAGGGTATTTGGTGGCATCGGGCATCGAACCCAGGCCTTCTGGTCTGGAGTGCTTCGATCGAGTGGTGAGAATGATACCTGAGCTGGCATCCCTTCTCTGAACTACCTTGTCAACGCGGGTGGACTTTGAGCCACCACATACTTATAGTGGATCAGTCCCTCTTCACCAGGGTCCCGAATTCCCAGGCCACAGACCGGAACCGGTTCGTAGATCAAATAGTACCAGACCGCCCGAGGAACATTAAATTATTTATTACTGTGGTGCATTTTTGTCGGGTTTGTGCGCCTTTCTACGGGAATCACTTTATATATTCCATGTATATATATATATATATAAATCCCTTAAAATTCATTTTTTTTGTTGTAACTGTATTTAATTCTGAAGAAGTACTTATATACAATCAAACTAAAATTATCAAATCAAAACAATCTAAAATATGAGCAATAAACTTCCTTCCCCCCTCAGTGGGCCACGGTAAAATTATCAAACTTTGACTCATCCGCGGTGATAAAAAGGTTGGGAAGCACTGGTGTAGAGAAATTGTATTTTAAATCTTCTTCGGAATAAAATACAGGTATACCAAAAAAGGAAGATACAGGGATTTATATAACATGGAGTATAAAGTGATTTCCGAGAGAGGAAATACATCATAGTAAATAAAATAGTAATCATTTAATGTTCCTTGGGCGGCCCGGTACCGTTGGATCCACCGACCAGAACAGGCTCGGGGGTTGGGGACCATTGCTCTACACGACGGGTCTCCAGTGGCACTAGGACTCGAACTAATGACACGTCGGCCACTAGAGCGTGACACCAAGGTCACAACCAATTTTTTTTAAAAAAAAAGAAATCCACTGTAATATTTGTTTTTAAAAACACAGTGCAAAAGAAATGAAAAATTAGAAAATCCTATGGTATTTAATAACTCGATGATGACGGCTTTCTGCTGACAACTCCCGCTAAGAATTTCGTTTGCATTTAAAATCAGAATTAACGCTTAAAAACATTTTCTTCTGAAGAGGAACGTAATACCAATTAAGTTATTCATCCTTTTGTGTACGGACTGACACAGAGTCCTGTATTGAAGGTGCTGTCTGTGTATGGATGGAGGACTACGAGACAAATGGCGTTATACGTGCGTATCGCAGCGTTATATGTGTGTCAAATCTACCTGACATGTACCTTCATGCCAAGTTTCGTTACAATTCCCATTGTTACTTCTTGGTGCCCAAATTTGTACGGCAATGAGTGTATGTATTATTACTAAAAAATTAGTCAATGCCCCTTTTTGAGAAAAGAAATAAATGATCACGTTTAGAATACTGTATACCCACAGAAAAGATTATCTAATATATCAATGATTCATATAACTCATTCTAGACATTGCATCTTAGCAGATATTTATTAATATGAAACTCTTATACCAATTGCAAAATCCCGTGATATCGCCGTGAGTGATAAGCAAACCAATATTGACGACTTACGGACATCGCACACATGGCCCCAAATCCTTATCAACAAACTTCATTTCTTACATTGTTTAGAATGATAGGAAAGTGTATACTTATATATAACGTTCTACGAGAATAAATTTTTGGTGTATTGCCATGGAAATTTAAAGGTTTGAGTGAGTTATAAATGTGATGAAAATGGTTCTGTGTGAATAATTGATTACATATATATTGAATTTTTTTCATTAAATAGTTATCTACTATATATATATATATATTTATGCTTATATGTCTCTTGAACACACACAGATAAATTAAAATATTACTTATAACTAAATTATTAAGCAATAATATTTGTTTCGCGTGATTTTGTTATGTGTAAAATTTGCAACTGAAGGAATTTTTATTAATGTAAAAGATTATATTACACCAAACACATGTCTAAAAATAGGTATTCTATTTAGCTATGTCTAACAGTTGAGGATTTGTTTTATAAATTATTCGCAGCTCAAGAGATGGCGCCACGTTAGCTTATGTGATTTTTTTTTAAAACTAAAGTAGTAATTCCCAAACTTACTGTGCCAAGGATGTGTAAAAAACTATTTTGTAATAAAAAAATATATGGTGTACATGGCCATATAAACCCCCTCGTGAAATAACTCTATTTGAATGAATAACAGAAAAATAACAAATTTAACCTTGATGTCCTAAAAAAATGGCAACAATTGAAGTTAAAATAAAGTCTGAATAAAACATTGTTATATCTAAAGTAGTATTTAATCATATTCAGTGGCGCACACAGGAATCTTTCAAAGGGAGAGGGGTTCAAGGGGTCGAAGTCCACCATTCTCGTATCATGCTTCAATACGCCGCCCAACACATTCTTTTGAATTTGCCGATTTTCGGTAACAAAATAACAGTCAAAAATTAATTGTTGAATAAATAATTAGCATTAACTAAGAACATTAATTATTAATAACAAAAATACTTAATTAAATGCTACGTTTTTTACATTGGATTATAATCAATCGAAAAAAAAATCAGATTTCGGACGGGGTCCGGACCCGGGGACCTAGTCGGGGGTAACAGGTGCGTAAAAGATACTACAACTTTAATTTTAGAAATTCAAGTCCTGTTCTTTTTAAATCAAGAAGTGTGTGATATAAGAATGTTTTTCAATGCATTAGAATGCTTGATGCTGGGATTTTAATAACAATAATTTTAAAAACAATATGTAATCATACAACATCATGAAATACTCAAAGAAACGGGCAGGTAACGGATAGAAAACAGTATAGATCTCAACCATCCGAGTAAATAAATTTTTTCCGATTACAGGTATCCAAATACGTTTTGATAGGTAGTGTAGATCTTGCGTCTAAATCAAAGGTTCCCATACTTTTTTGCCTCATAGACCCATTGACAGGTTTTTCAGCTTAGGGTAGACCCCTACTAACCTAATATTAAATTTTTGTAAATTCATCAGCTTAAATGTGTTTTTGACAGCAGGTATATAGAGCTACTTCCTTTAAAAGATTTAAATTTTTAACTGCAGTGAGGTATAGAGTTTAAAACTTTAGAAAAGACATTTTAATTAAATTAAAATTTAATTAATATATATATATATATATATATATATATATATATATATATATATATATATAACTGAGTATCAAACAAATACTTTTAGTGGTAGGGATGAATTTGGGGATGCAATAACAATTTTTCATTTGACATCAATCTTGTCAGATTTAACCCTAAATATATTTCCCCTAGGTTAATCTATAATTCCTAGTTAATTTCCTAGGTCTTTCTCTTTTTGTTTTGGAGATTGGCAAGCGCACTGTAACTCCTTCTTAACCGGAAAAACAATTAAAAACTTTCTCAAGATATTCCATAATATGGAATAAATAACATGTATATCTTTTTAAAGCCAAAATTACTGACATCTGTTTCTAAAATTTACTTTAAGATCTTTGTTAGTGCTTAATCCTAGTGCCTAATTCTTCTAATCCGACATTTTTTTTTTATAAAGTGGCCATATGAATTCATTGCCTACTGTGGTATTGCGATAGTCAAAATATTCTCAAACCTAGCTTCAAAATCTAAAATAAGGGCATTTAAATGTTTGACGTAGGTTAAAACGTCTTTTTTCCTGGTAGATTGTCTGTGACAATTGAGAAACTGGAAAAACTTGTGATGTCTATTATTATACTCTTTTAGCTTAATTCTGGCAAGAAAGGCTGGAATGTGGTTCTTGTTTTAGTAAAATTTATGCTGTAGGCTTGTAACTGCAAATTAACCTCATTCAATTTAGTAAATAAATGTGTTAAACAGGTACGTCTGGTTTCTACGATTAAATGTCCTTTTAAAATTAAAGTCACGATCTAGTTTAATGAGAGCCACAATTGTAGACCCCCATTTACACCTTATGGACCCCAAATTATTTTTTTTGATGACGTGGCTCCCTTACTGGTCGTCAAAGACCCCTGGGAGTCTATATAGACCACTTTGGTCTAAATAATAAAATATTAAAGATAAAATTTTTTAAAAGAACTAACTCACTTTCTTTCCATCCCCTGAAATTGCTTATGCAAATGTTTTAAGAGCCGAAGTCAAATGCATCTTCTACTAATCTGTTACTTCATCACACATTACCTATATTGTGTGTTAACCGTAAGTAGTTAAAATATACCGGTTCTGGAACAGTGGAGCCGGTGGAGCCGCATGCAAACAAAAGTGGGTGGAAGTCCCCCGGATCTGAACCGGGAAGATGGTTTGTGATTGATAAGGGTTTCGGGGATCTGTACTGATAAGAAATGCACGCTTTTAGCGATAACGAGTTATATTCTGATATAGTTTTAATTAAATGATTATGATTTTTTTAATTACGTCATTGAAAGCAAATTTTAATTGGGATAAAGAGTCAAATTTTTCTGCATATATGATTATTTTTATATAATTCCGTATACATCTATTTCTGAAAATCATGATATACGTGTTGAATGATTATTTGTTATATTTCAAATTTGATGCTTTGTGCTTGTGATTTCTGAAACAGAGGATTGAAAATTAGGCAAACGAAAGGGAGTGGAAATTCCCCCCCCCAGGGTCTGAACCGGGAGGATGGTACCCCCTCCGCTCTGATAAGGGTTTCGGGGCTCTGTAAATGGATGCTAGAAATGCATGTTTTTAGAGATAACAAGTTATATTCTTATATAGTTTTAACTAAATGGGTAGAATTCTGATTTTTTTTTAAGTACGTCATTGGAAGCAAATTTTAATTAGGATAAAGGGTCAAACTTTTCTGTACATATAAATATTTGTATATAATTCTGATAAAGTCTATTTCTGAAAATTATGATATACGTGTTGAATGATTGTTTATTACATTTCAAAGTTGATACTTTGTGCATAACTAAAATATATTTTTTTCATTGATTTTGCATGTATTTTTTTATATAATTCAGAGATAACTTAAAAAATACTGTGCTTATATAAAGTAAAAGTTCTGCATATGTTTTTCGTTTGCAAAGTAGTTTCCTTACATGAAACATCCCTTTCCTATGATAATATATGCGGACCTTGTAATTCTGGTAAAACTTTCTTTGTTAGACGAATCTTAGAAATAAAATTAATTAATTCTTTTCCTCCCAAAATTATTTGGTGTTATGGAATTTATCCAAAATTGTTTGATAAGATGTCTGACATAGAATTTCATGAAGGCATGCCTTTCGATGTAGAAGATATTACTAATGCTTTCGTAATAATAGATGACTTAATGAATGAAGTAGGAGATGACAAAAGAACTTTCAAACTTGTTCACGAAAGGAAGCCATCATAGAGATATTTCCGTAATATTTATTTTACAAAATATTTTTTGCAATGAAAAACAAATTATAGGAATATTTTTTTAAATACTTCCTACCTAAGTTGTTTTAAAAATGTTAGAGACAAGCAATAGATCTCTTGTCTAGCAAGACAAATGTATCCTTCTCAATCGAAATTTATGATTGGAAAACTATACGAAATACAAATGCTGCAAATTTGACTATCCACTTTGTGAGAGATAGAAAAATAAAACCTTTCGTTCGAATCATTTAACGAAATTTTCAAAAGAAAAAATTTTTCATAGAGTTTTGTTACGAATAAATATCTCAGAACAAAAACATTGTATTCAAAACCTTTGTCATGGATAGAATATTAAGTGTGGTTTCTGTTCTTCAGCATTTGTTTTTAATTTTTAGTCTGTTTCCCTTCTTGTTCCTTACACTTAAATATATTAATATGAGTAAAGTAATTTAAAAAGTTGAAAAATATTGAAAAAAAGTTGAGAAAAATATTGAAAAAAGATGAAAAATATTGAAATATTTAGAATATTGTTGGTGGACTTGAGTATTTAAGTTAAGAGCAATAGTGATAAAATTTCTTTTTTTCATATTAATCTCAAAATAATAATAACTTTATAAATTTAAATATATGGTAAACTTATAAAAAAAATTCAAAGCAAAATTTTATTCATCTTATAATAATAATACAAAACACAAAATATGAGAACAAAAAATATTGTATTTATTCACCTTCTAAAATTTATTCTTACATTATATCATTTCTTAAAATATTGATACAATCTGAAATCTTTCTGTTTGCTACGAACAAATTCATATAAAATATAATTCATTGAAAAGCCTTTACTGATTTTCAACAAGAAAAATATAAAATAATGACCACATAGAAATAAGGAATATCCCTTGGTTAATCCATTTCTCAATAAATAAAGTCCTTCAGATCTCAACAATTTTCCTTTTATAAAACAATGTGCTAACAGAAAACTTAATTTAATCTTATATTTTTTAAAATGTATTATATGAGAAGCATTGAAATAAGTAACATCATTCAATATGAATAATAAATACATTCGACAGGTATATGCATAAAATGAAGAGGAAACATTTACATTCTTAAACATGAAAGAATAAGATATATACAGAAATCAATATTTATAAAAAAGAAACTATTTCATTAAATTCTCATTTATATAAAATATTAGTTTTCATTTATATGGAAGTTACCGAAAGCTAAAGTTGTAATACCATCTTCAAGAATATATCTTATCGAAGGGGCAAAGTGAATTTTTTTTTACTTTTTACAGAATGTATTTGATGTATAGAACTGTTAATGGGTTTAAACTCTTCACGACTTCTATACTTATTTATGAGGCAATTTTTATAGTCTTCATGAGAAATTTTACTTTTAAAATAGATATATGTATCTCTTTTGCTGTATTTTTTTCTAAAGTTAATGTTTTTATGC
The DNA here is from genome assembly GCA_019973935.1 of Trichonephila clavipes. Lineage (NCBI taxonomy): Eukaryota > Metazoa > Arthropoda > Arachnida > Araneae > Nephilidae > Trichonephila > Trichonephila clavipes. Next base: position 34,023 of record BMAU01017522.1, on the reverse strand, counting down.
TGTACATTTTTGCATTGAGACCTACGAACTCAGTTGCTACCATACCATTTAACTCATCTGTCATTTTTCCGAGAACATTATTAGTTAAAGGATTATAAAGAAAATGATTTGGAAGCAAATATATGGGTCATTTCAATAAAAAAGAAGTGAGTTTTCTTTGAATAGATACAAGGTCGTTATTAATTATTTTATAAGCATGAAATGCTGGAGATGGTATGAATTTCTTAGCTCTTTTCTCTCTATTCACTAGATAAATCTTAACTTTTGCGTAAATTTTTCATTGTTTTACCAAACACGGGCATTGTTTAAAAGTTTAAAGAGATATTTTTTTCAAAATTGTTGTTTGCTCGCGTTTTCGATGTTCAGTATTAAAATCTATATAATTTTTAACCGAGGACTTTGTTTGAATTTTTTACAGATTGATGTATTTTTTTTTTAAATTTTGAACCTAATTGTACATATAACTTCAAATTTCTATAATGAACATATTTAGTTTTATTTCTGAAGCTAGGAGCCAATTTTTCCACAGACTTCGATTCTAAAATACTGAATTCTTTAGCAATATTTTAGTATAGGAGGAACATTCAGAGACACTTTAACTTTTCTGGAGCTAATGGATAGCAGTTATGCAAATCGTGCAATTATTCAGGATATTCTAACTTAAAATATACAACTTATATCCGAATCGTCTGGTACATCCATGAAATTAACGTATTCATCAGTCCAGGAAAAGTCGTGTGTAGACAAATTTTGCGACATTGCTCAACCATATAGATTGTTTGCATCTAAATATATAATGTAACTACTAGGTAGGCTTGAATCACAGGTTGATAAATACACATTGTTAGCCTTAGCGTAGCGATGACCCATCATCGCAACACCTTCGCGAATTCCTTTTTCGATGAATAAAGGCATGTCTATATCCGTTAAAAGCTCCAATCGTACTTTTGTCATTTTATAAGACATGCTTACCATACCAAACCAGGAATCGTATATGTATTACATGGATCAATTTTGTAGTAATTCTGGCACAGAGTTCTAAAGTTTTCAAATATGTCTGAAAATAATACGTCTACGGTTACACACAAATCACGATAATCTCCCATTGTGCGCATTTGAAACATGTTCCATCTATGGTGCGCATATTCGTAGTCTTCTCTGGATACATTTTTATTTGTTAGACTGTTGAAAAAAGCTGATTGAGGAGGGATCTGCGTTTCATAAAATTTAGAAAAGGAATCAAAATATTCATATGGATAGCAACCCTTTCTAGTTATAAATTGTGCATTACTTGCAAAATACCTATCCCAAAGATGAAATTTACAAGGCTTTAAAGTTGGGCAAGTTTCTCTAGAGAAGTATTTAAAAATTGAAAAGAGTCAATGAAACGTAATGACCTCAGAGTAAAAAAAAAAAAAATTCACTATGTCGGGAATGCATTGAAAAAAGAAATCAAAATTTTAGTTGATTTTTTAAAATCAAAATTCAATTTAATTATCTCAAATGATCCAAATGAAGCACGAGGAAGTACGGAACAACGCTTGAAGGAGTTTTTTTTGTTAAAATTTAAATAACATTTTGAGTCTAAAGGATTTATAACCTATTTCAGCTACCATAAACCTATTGTTTTCTTCTTAGAATACAATTAATTCCCAAATATGATTGTATATTTCGCACAAAAACATTACTTTATGAGTACAGACATATGAATAAATAATTTTATAGGGCGATACTAACATCTCCTGGTTTTTTATTCACTTAACTAACCTCTGAAATAACATTACAAAATTTGAAGTTATCACTTCTAACGTGTGGTCATAAGCACACACACACGATCTTTTTTTTAACCGAAGTTTTCTGTTTTTACCCTCGATTATCGAATTTCAAGGATAAATACATTTTTACCAATCACATTTTATTATTTACATTGAATTGAGTGGATGGACAATACTCGATTGACATCAAAATGTTTATAACTGTGTGAGAAATATTGTGTAGTTTGCATGAATTTGCAACATAAAATTAAGGAGATGTTCTTGCTTCAATTTAGATTTTTTACATCGAATCTGTTGATATATCAATAATTTATTCATTCTCTTTTATTGTAGGTTTTTTCTCACAAATGTAAAAATGTGCATTTAGTTTTGCAAGACATTGTACTAACGATTAAAAAACCCGTATAGCAAACAATAAAATATTAAAATTGCAGTAGGTAATACATATAAAGATTTCTTCTAGCGTTTTATATCCTTTATTAAATTATAATAAATGTTTAAAAAGTATTGCAAAATAAAATTGTTGTATATTAAACAAAACTTTTAATTTCTTAAAGACAGGGTTAAGCTTTAAATTCTTGTGGGTATAGAAACTTCATACAGAACATGAATCCATTTTTCATATACATTTATAAGTTTCTTTTGGATTTTTTTATTGTGACTCGTGGAACCCTTGGGTACTCCTCATGGAACCTCAGGGTTCCATGGAATATAGTTTGAAGGCCACTGGTTTAGACTTTCGAAATGATCAAGATAACAGGATTTTAGTATTTGGAGAAGAGTCTCTGTACCTTTTGGAAAATAGAAAGACCATTTTCTTAGATGGAACATTTAAAAGTTATCCGAAACAATTTTCTTAAATATATAAACATCGTAAAAGAATTCGAAATATCGAAAAATTTAGAAAAATGTCTAAAATCTTTAAGTTTTGTAACAAGTGAGACTAAATCCAATGGTAAACGACATTTATGCCTTTGTAATACAGGTTAGTATTAATTTACTTGTATTTATTTTTCTTTTATTTACTTGTATCTGTTTTATATACTTTACTCTTCTAGTATTTATCTTTACTTACATTAATGAAGCTAATTAATTTTATGGTAATTGTACCTGTACTAATATTTATTTGACTCTAAAATACAAATCCCTGAGATTTGACCATACTCTTTATTATACTATTACTTACTATTAATTTTTAAATATTTCTCTGAAAGTTTTTATTTTTAATACATTTCGCTATGTTTAAAACGCATTCCCACTATAATATCTTAACAATTCAATGTAAATAATAAAAGTTGATTGGTAAAAATGTATTTATCCTTGAAATTCGATAATCGAGGGTAAAAACAGAAAACTTCGGTTAAAAAAAAGATCGTGTGTGTGCTTATGACCACACGTTAGAAGTGATAACTTCAAATTTTGTAATGTTATTTCAGAGGTTAGTTAAGTGAATAAAAAACCAGGAGATGTTAGTATCGCCCTATAAAATTATTTATTCATATGTCTGTACTCATAAAGTAATGTTTTTGTGCGAAATATACAATCATATTTGGGAATTAATTGTATTCTAAGAAGAAAACAATAGGTTTATGGTAGCTGAAATAGGTTATAAATCCTTTAGACTCAAAATGTTATTTAAATTTTAACAAAAAAACTCCTTCAAGCGTTGTTCCGTACTTCCTCGTGCTTCATTTGGATCATTTGAGATAATTAAATTGAATTTTGATTTTAAAAAATCAATTAAAATTTTGATTTCTTTTTTCAATGCATTCCCGACATAGTGAATTTTTTTTTTTTTTTTTTACTCTGAGGTCATTACGTTTCATTGACTCTTTTCAATTTTTAAATACTTCACTAGAGAAACTTGCCCAACTTTAAAGCCTTGTAAATTTCATCTTTAGGATAGGTATTTTGCAAGTAATGCACAATTTATAACTAGAAAGGGTTGCTATCCATATGAATATTTTGATTCCTTTTCTAAATTTTATGAAACGCAGATCCCTCCCTCAATCAGCTTTTTTCAACAGTCTAACAAATAAAAATGTATCCAGAGAAGACTACGAATATGCGCACCATAGATGGAACATGTTTCAAATGCGCACAATGGGAGATTATCGTGATTTGTGTGTAACCGTAGACGTATTATTTTCAGACATATTTGAAAACTTTAGAACTCTGTGCCAGAATTACTACAAAATTGATCCATGTAATACATATACGATTCCTGGTTTGGTATGGTAAGCATGTCTTATAAAATGACAAAAGTACGATTGGAGCTTTTAACGGATATAGACATGCCTTTATTCATCGAAAAAGGAATTCGCGAAGGTGTTGCGATGATGGGTCATCGCTACGCTAAGGCTAACAATGTGTATTTATCAACCTATGATTCAAGCCTACCTAGTAGTTACATTATATATTTAGATGCAAACAATCTATATGGTTGAGCAATGTCGCAAAATTTGTCTACACACGACTTTTCCTGGACTGATGAATACGTTAATTTCATGGATGTACCAGACGATTCGGATATAAGTTGTATATTTTAAGTTAGAATATCCTGAATAATTGCACGATTTGCATAACTGCTATCCATTAGCTCCAGAAAAAGTTGAAGTGTCTCTGAATGTTCCTCCTATACTAAAATATTGCTAAAGAATTCAGTATTTTAGAATCGAAGTCTGTGGAAAAATTGGCTCCTAGCTTCAGAAATAAAACTAAATATGTTCATTATAGAAATTTGAAGTTATATGTACAATTAGGTTCAAAAATTTAAAAAAAAAATACATCAATCTGTAAAATTCAAACAAAGTCCTCGGTTAAAAAATTATATAGATTTTAATACTGAACATCGAAAACGCGAGCAAACAACAATTTTGAAAAATATCTCTTTAAACTTTTAAACAATGCCCGTGTTTGGTAAAACAATGAAAAATTTACGCAAAAAGTTAAGATTTATCTAGTGAATAGAGAGAAAAGAGCTAAGAAATTCATACCATCTCCAGCATTTCATGCTTATAAAATAATTAATAACGACCTTGTATCTATTCAAAGAAAACTCACTTCTTTTTTATTGAAATGACCCATATATTTGCTTCCAAATCATTTTCTTTATAATCCTTTAACTAATAATGTTCTCGGAAAAATGACAGATGAGTTAAATGGTATGGTAGCAACTGAGTTCGTAGGTCTCAATGCAAAAATGTACAGCATAAAAACATTAACTTTAGAAAAAATACAGCAAAAGAGATACATATATCTATTTTTTAAAAGTAAAATTTCTCATGAAGACTATAAAAATTGCCTCATAAATAAGTATAGAAGTCGTGAAGAGTTTAAACCCATTAACAGTTCTATACATCAAATACATTCTGTAAAAAGTAAAAAAAAAATGCACTTTGCCCCTTCGATAAGATATATTCTTGAAGATGGTATTACAACTTTAGCTTTCGGTAACTTCCATATAAATGAAAACTAATATTTTATATAAATGAGAATTTAATGAAATAGTTTCTTTTTTTTTTTTATAAATATTGATTTCTGTATATATCTTATTCTTTCATGTTTAAGAATGTAAATGTTTCCTCTTCATTTTATGCATATACCTGTCGAATGTATTTATTATTCATATTGAATGATGTTACTTATTTCAATGCTTCTCATATAATACATTTTAAAAAATATAAGATTAAATTAAGTTTTCTGTTAGCACATTGTTTTATAAAAGGAAAATTGTTGAGATCTGAAGGACTTTATTTATTGAGAAATGGATTAACCAAGGGATATTCCTTATTTCTATGTGGTCATTATTTTATATTTTTCTTGTTGAAAATCAGTAAAGGCTTTTCAATGAATTATATTTTATATGAATTTGTTCGTAGCAAACAGAAAGATTTCAGATTGTATCAATATTTTAAGAAATGATATAATGTAAGAATAAATTTTAGAAGGTGAATAAATACAATATTTTTTGTTCTCATATTTTGTGTTTGTATTATTATTATTATAAGATGAATAAAATTTTGCTTTGAATTTTTTTTATAAGTTTACCATATATTTAAATTTATAAAGTTATTATTATTTTGAGATTAATATGAAAAAAAGAAATTTTATCACTATTGCTCTTAACTTAAATACTCAAGTCCACCAACAATATTCTAAATATTTCAATATTTTTCATCTTTTTTCAATATTTTTCTCAACTTTTTTTTCAATATTTTTTCAACTTTTTAAATTACTTTACTCATATTAATATATTTAAGTGTAAGGAACAAGAAGGGAAACAGACTAAAAATTAAAAACAAATGCTGAAGAACAGAAACCACACTTAATATTCTATCCATGACAAAGGTTTTGAATACAATGTTTTTGTTCTGAGATATTTATTCGTAACAAAACTCTATGAAAAATTTTTTTCTTTTGAAAATTTCGTTAAATGATTCGAACGAAAGGTTTTATTTTTCTATCTCTCACAAAGTGGATAGTCAAATTTGCAGCATTTGTATTTCGTATAGTTTTCCAATCATAAATTTCGATTGAGAAGGATACATTTGTCTTGCTAGACAAGAGATCTATTGCTTGTCTCTAACATTTTTAAAACAACTTAGGTAGGAAGTATTTAAAAAAATATTCCTATAATTTGTTTTTCATTGCAAAAAATATTTTGTAAAATAAATATTACGGAAATATCTCTATGATGGCTTCCTTTCGTGAACAAGTTTGAAAGTTCTTTTGTCATCTCCTACTTCCTTCATTAAGTCATCTATTATTACGAAAGCATTAGTAATATCTTCTGCATCGAAAGGCATGCCTTCATGAAATTCTATGTCAGACATCTTATCAAACAATTTTGGATAAATTCCATAACACCAAATAATTTTGGGAGGAAAAGAATTAATTAATTTTATTTCTAAGATTCGTCTAACAAAGAAAGTTTTACCAGAATTACAAGGTCCGCATATATTATCATAGGAAAGGGATGTTTCATGTAAGGAAACTACTTTGCAAACGAAAAACATATGCAGAACTTTTACTTTATATAAGCATAGTATTTTTTAAGTTATCTCAGAATTATAAAAAAAAAAAATACATGCAAAATCAATGAAAAATATATTTTAGTTATGCACAAAGTATCAAATTTGAAATGTAATAAACAATCATTCAACACGTATATCATAATTTTCAGAAATAGACTTTATCAGAATTATATACAAATATTTATATGTACAGAAAAGTTTGACCCTTTATCCTAATTAAAATTTGCTTCCAATGACGTACTTAAAAAAAAAAAAATCAGAATTCTACCCATTTAGTTAAAACTGTATAAGAATATAAATTGTTATCTCTAAAAACATGCATTTCTAGCACCCATTTACAGAGCCCCGAAACCCTTATCAGAGCGGAGGGGGTACCATCCTCCCGGTTCAGACCCGGGGGGAATTTCCACTCCCTTTCGTTTGCCTAATTTTCAATCCTCTGTTTCAGAAATCACAAGCACAAAGCATCAAATTTGAAATATAACAAATAATCATTCAACACGTATATCATGATTTTCAGAAATAGATGTATACGGAATTATATAAAAAAATAATCATATATGCAGAAAAATTTGACTCTTTATCCCAATTAAAATTTGCTTTCAATGACGTAATTAAAAAAATCATAATCATTTAATTAAAACTATATCAGAATATAACTCGTTATCGCTAAAAGCGTGCATTTCTTATCAGTACAGATCCCGAAACCCTTATCAATCTCAAACCATCTTCCCGGTTCAGATCGGGGGGGACTTCCACCCTCTTTTGTTTGCATGCGGCTCCACCGGCTCCACTGTTCCAGAACCGGTATATTATAACTACTACCGTAATTAATTCTCTACAGTTTTCATTTAATCTTAAGGTTTGCTCATGTTACTATACAGCAAGAGACTTCAAATAAATAAAAAAAAAAAAAACATTTTTAACTTCGAAAAATATTTTTTTTTCATGTTTTTATAAACATGGAATGAAAATCAAACTTATTATTATTTCAAAGCATTTACAACATTAGACTTCATTTATAACGAAAACTTATTCGTTCTCAAAATATTAACTTATTAAATTCACGATTAAACGAAAGCAACAGCAAACAGTTATTTTTCCTTTTATGATGATGGATCGCTCATTTATTTTGATGAAAAAAAGAAATAACAGGACATAATTTTTGCTGCGATAATTACAAGAAACAGTGAGTATATATTTACCTATAATTTGCATTAACATTTATTGTAAAGTCCGTGTCTTTGGTCTTCCGTATAATCAATGTGCAGAATAATCTCTTACAATATCCCCGATTTGCTTTTGAAAATCGAATAAGAATAAAATGGCTTTTTCAAGGCATTCAATTACTTCCATTATTTTTACTTTTTTATGAAAAAAAAAGTGTTGGAACTTCATAAAATGTGTTAATAATATTTTTAAAACACATTGTGGATACCGTATTTGCAATTTAAAAAGAACTATTTGAATTTTTTTTGTGTCTTTTTTTTAATTTAAATTTTATTTAATTTGAGTGCTTCTTTATTAATCAACCAGCTGTACAAATACTTTATTTGTATTGTGTCGTTTTCCTAGAACTAGTTTAAAAACATCACATCAATTCTGAATTTTCCAGATTGTTATTAGTACATTAAGAGCAATTAATATAAGTAACGTTCGTTTCCTTTTCAATTTCCCAAGCAATTTTTGTTCCCTTCTTCAGTTTCCAGATTTTTTTTTTTTGCTTTAGGGTATTTTATTTATATTCTATTTTTATAAAGTATTTTTTTAAAAAAAAATAACAGCTTTTGCGATGTGTAAACTAATAAATGTTAAAAAATTTAGATATATAATTTAGTTACAATTTCCAGTTAAACAGCGTAACATTTGATTACGTTCAATGAAACTTGGAAAATCATTGAAAAAATTTCTCATCGAGATGTTTTATCAGATGAAAAACATCATAATCATCCCTCATTAAGCTCATTGGTTTAAAATTATCCCCAGATACATTTTCAGTCTAAACTAACTGCAACAAAGTCTCCTCCAAGTTCTTTGACAGCAATCAATTAATCTTGGAAGGGTCAAGTAGGACAGAGAAGACGATAAACAAAATGTTACAGTGTTTAAAATTAAACGATAAAGGTCTCCGTTCATCCCCTCCACCCCCAGAGATATCTAAAGTTTTCCTATTCTTTAACCTATTAGATAAACACTGGACCTATTGAAATCTCTCGTGCCGAGGCGGTCAGTGTTGAGAGACAACCTTACGCCCCAGGGCCACGTGCTGAATGTCAGTCGCGGGGCGCATGCGGCACGTGCTCTCTGTCAGCAATCTGTCAGCGAGCCAGCCTCCACAAAGAGCAGCTGCTCCAGCCTTCAACTTTGCTCGGCCAGATAATTATGCTCGCTACTTAATAGAGCATTAAACATTGTCCATCCATCATGTTTTGTATATTACTACGTCCCGACAGCCCGACAGGGGGAATGAAATCTGAGTTGACGTAAATTATTACCGAAATGCTTCGATTCGAAGATAAAGGAGAAATCGATGAAAGGATAACGCGGAGTGATGAAGAAAGGTGATCCGATTTTTGAGATCTTTTCGGAGGTTCTCTTGCAGTAAAATTGGTGAAATTTTTTTTCAATACATAAAATAATCGAATATTTAAGCTAGTGGTTCTTAAACTGTGGTCCGAAGACCCCTGGGGGTCGGAAGAGCTTTTCTAGGGGGTCCGCGAATGTATATCATTTAATGTTAAGATTTTTCCATCTTTTAAAGTCTCTGAAGGGTCTCGTGGAAAAATTGAAAGGTGTGTCATCTTAGACTAGATCACTAAACTGCCCCCAATGAAAAAACTCTTCTACACAGTGGCGTAATATACACCCCCGCATCACGGGGGAGGGGTGCAGGGTTCTAGGGGGCCCAAAGCCTGACTGATGCTTAGTACATATTTGGGCTTTGGGCACGAAAACTGACTTTGCAGTGTGCCTTAATATTCTCCGTTACGCCACTGCTTCTAGAACGAGTATTTCTCGATCAAGAATATTTAGTTATTTAATTGTTTGCAATTATAAAGTCAGTGCTAGAATCAGTGGCATAACGTGCAACCCCCACGCGGGGGGCCCAGCGCCTGACTGACACCAAGTATATATGGTTTTGCATTTGCAATCCTTTCTAAGGCCCGGCTTGGGACCTAAACCTGACTTTGCAGGGGGCTTAATGTTCTCCGTTACGCCACTGACTAGAATGTAATATTTTCAAAAAGTAGTAGTAACACATGTGCTAAGATAAGTCATTGAGGCAGTCTCAGAATTATTGAGGAACCTTTAAATCACTGAGCCTTGTGTTGGGAGTCAGGGAGGAGTTTTCAAAATCTTGGGGGCTTGCAATGTCCGGATGATACATAAAGCGGAATCGCGCGGCGATCGAAAGTTTAAGAGCCGCTGATTTAAGACTGTTTTCGCCATATGCACAAGAGCGTAAACTTAACGCGGAGCACTTTTTCGAACAGAAAAAATGCCTCAATTTTTATAAAAATTTGTAACATTGTAACTCATGCATTTGTTTATAACACAGTGTTTTTAAAACTACGAAAAATTTCATAAATAATTATTATTTTTTCTTTTAACATGTAAAGGGAGAGCTCATTCGGCATTATGGTATAGGAGATAAAATGTGAAACACATTTTATAAAGGAAAAAAATGTGTCAACTCGGATGAAAATGAGTAGTATCACAGGAGTTCTTCAAAGGGGTGGGGAGGCACCAGAGTCGTCAGAGTCTATTCTCGTATCATGCTCCAATACGCCGCCCAATATAGTCTTTTGATTTTGTCGATTTTCGGAAACAAAAAAAAAAGGGGAAAAATTAATTATTAAATGAATAATTAACATTAAGTATTAAAATGAATTATTAATAAAAAAATACTTAATTAAATTTTATGTATACTATATACATAGGATTATAATCATTCTAAAAAATTAAGGGCTTAGGAGGAGAGTCTGGACTTACCCCCCTCCCTTATGTTCGCCACTGAGTAGTATGATAAAATAAGTGATTATCTACAGGATGGGAAAGCTAGAATATAATATAAATGTTTGAGTACTTTTATATCTGAAAATTTTTTCCGAATTTGGGTTCTATTCTTTAACATTAGCCGAAAACCGCCTTAAGCTAGATCAGTGGCCCTCGAAACTTCCACATCGCGGGGGAGGGGGTGGGCCAAGATTCTAGTGAGCTCGAAGCCAGACTGACACCAAGTATATTTAACCTATTTATAAAATATTAAGTGAGTGAGTTAATATTAACGTCGCACTGTTCAGCTACACGATGGCTTTTGGCGACGGACCACGTAATTTTGAACCATGGTCAAGTGACGTGGACGACACCTGAGCTGGACAGCTCTCGACAGATTTAACGTGCATCGCTGCCCTACACGGCGGGTCTTTAGTGGTACTGGGCTCGAACTCATGACATGTCTGCCATGGTTGGATACCTTAACCACTGGGCTACCGCAGCCCCTTATAAAATATTAAAGACAAGAAGTGCTTTTGCAGGGGGCTAATATTTTCCATTTCGCCACTGATCAGCAGTCTTCAAACTTTTTTCCTTAGAGCTACCCAAGGAACCCTTAGAGCTACAAGATGTTTTGAGGGAACCCAACTCCACACACACTTAGAATATATATGAAAACAACGGCGCACACACACACAAGAATTTTTCTAAGGGATCAAAAGTCCACCATTCTCGTATCATGCTCCAATACGCCACTAAACATATTCTTTTCATTTTATCGGTTCTCCAGAACAAAAAAAATCAGTACAAAATAAATTATTGAATAAATAATTAGCATCAAATAATAGAGCAAATTATCGATAACAAATACGAAATTAAATTTTATGTAATTCATACATATAATTATAATCAATAAAAAAAATCAAGGGTTATTGGGAGCCCGAATCCGTGGATTATTTCTTTTTTTATAATTTCCCATTTGGTGTAACATGTAAAAAATTTCAAAGCAATGAAAATTGTTTTTTTTAGTGTTTTTTATAATAAATATTTTGAAAAAATTCTTATTAATATACAGAGTGTTTTTTTTTCAAGTATAGAAGTTTAAGTTGGCATTACTTTCCAAGATGGCGACCGATTTAACAGCTGACAAGTGATTTATTCTCAGTTTGGTTTGGCAATTCATCAAAACGATCATCAAGCAAGGCGTAGATTCGTCGAATGGGCCCCAAACGAGATTGCCGTTGTTCCCGATTTTCATAAGCGAATTTTGTTTAGCGATGAAGCGCACTTCTGGTTGAATGGCTACGTCAACAAACAAAACTGCCGCATTTGGAGTGAAGCTAATACACAAGTGTATGTCGAAACACCGTTACATCCAGAAAAACTGACTGTTTGGTGCGCTTTATGGGCTGGTGGAATCCTTCTTCAAAAGCGATGAAGGCCACAACGTTACAGTCAATGGTGATCGGTATAGAGCCATGATTACTAACTTTTTCATTCCTGAATTGAACAATCATGATGTCCATGAGCTGTGGTTCCAACAAGACGGCACAACATGTCACACAGCTCGTGCCACAATCGATTTATTGAAAGACACGTTTGGTGACCGCCTAATTTCACGTTTTGGACCTGTGAATTGGCCTCCAAGATCTTGTGATTTAACACCGCTAGACTATTTTCTGTGGGGCTATGTAAAGTCATTGGTCTATGCGGATAAGCCACAAACGCTTGACCATTTGGAAGACAACATTCGCCGTGTTATTGCCGATATACGGCCACAAATGTTGGAAAAAGTCATCGAAAATTGGACGTCCAGATTGGACTACATCCGAGCCAGCCGTGGCAGTCCTATGCCAGAAATCATATTTAAAATGTAATGCCACAAGATTATCTTTCGAATAAAAAAAATTCATGTCAATCGAATAATACATCGTTATTTTATTGCAATTTTTAAAGTTCTATACCTCTCAAAAAAACACCCTTTACATATACACGAGCAGTAGCGCACACAAAAATTTTGCAAGGGGTTCCAGGGTCGAAAGTCCGCTATTTTGGTATTATGCTCCAATACGCCGCCCAACATATTCCTTTGATTTTGCCGATTTTCGGGAACAAAAACGATACAAAATTAATTATTGGATAAATAATTAGCATGAATTAATAAAATTAATTATTAATAACAAATACATAATTAAATTTTGCGTGATATATACGTAGGATTATAACCGAATGAAAAAAATCAAGGGCTATGGGGGGGTTCGGACTCCTAGGATACCCCCCCTAGTGTGCGCCACTGTACACGAGACATTACCCTCCCACTTCGCTGTGTTTTTTATTATATCACATGAATATGTGTATCTTTAATCAAAGTCCGTTCATTAAGCTTTTAATGAATTAAAAAGCATTCCCATTTGATTGCTCCATTTGAATACATAAAAACAGAAAAGATTTTGATTTCTAAGATGGAAGCATATTTACCTTTAATACACCCGTAGCCCTTCCCCCTTCATAGTCAATTCTCGCAAACCCCATTTTAGCGGATCACTACTCAACATAAGAAACATAACTGCCAAATTTCAAGACAGTAGATCTAGTTTCTTAAATCATATCTGATTAAAAAAAATGGAATATTTTTTAATCTGGAATTTCCCCAATACCCCACACCCTGTCCTGGAAGTCGATTTCAGGATAATCCATTCTTAGCGGATCTCTATTCAAGAGAGAAGAAACATATTTTCAAAATTTAAGTATTTAAGTCCAATAATTTAAAAAACAGGATATTTTTTTAAAAAATCTAAAACTCCACTGCAAACCACCAGTGTAGGTTATCACAAACCCGTTTTTCGTGGACTTCTACTCAACAGAAGGAACATGTTTGCCAAATTGTAAGTCTGAGATTCAAAATCGGGAGTTTTTGTCTGTAACACCCCTGCAACGTACTGAGAGAGAGAGTAAATTTCCACAAAACCCGTTCTCAACAGATCTTTCATCACAAAAAGAAACATACCCACCAAGTTTCAAGTCTGTAGGTCTAATAGTTCCGGAAATATCGTGATGAGTGAGTCGCTTTTTTCCGTTTTATGCACTGCTGTTTGTAAAAAATGCAACACCTTTAAGGAATCATCAGAATTAAACGAACTTTGCATCAAATATCAATTATAGGATGTTACGTAAAAGTTTAAAAAGTTTCAGAGCCACTGCGCATGCGTGGCGTGCGCAGCGTCCTCGGAATTGATGCTGAAAGCGTATAAATAGAGGGCTGTATTATTTGTTAGTGGTGAGCGTTTAGTGAGATCTAAGTATGCCCCCACGATGAAACAAGGAGAAATTCCAACAATTTACATAGTTTGAATGGGGGAGGATCATCGGCCTTCGAGAAGGAGGATTTTCATATCGCGCTATCGGAGCTCGTGTGCAGCGGAACCGTTCCATAGTGATGCAAGTTTGGAAGCAGTGGACCGAGGAACAACGAACAATTCGAAAAACTGGCAGTGGACGACGGAAGGTGACGTCAGCGCGCCACGCTGTTTGACCACTTGGCTACTGCGGCCACGCTGTTTGACCACTTGGCAACCGCGGCCACGCAATTATGGCAGACAAAGACATTTTGGAGTTTGTTCAAAGCTTAAAAAATATCATTGATGCCGATTCCGATGAAGAAAATGAAATGAACACTGCGGCTTATGTTCTCATGTTATTCAAAATGAGGAACATCACGTAAGGCATGCGCAGTTATTTAGACTGTAAGGCATTTGCCCGTGGGTGATGCCTTACTTCTAAGTTATCTTCGTGATCTAGGGGTGTGGGAGTGAATGAAGAACCAGGCGTTGCCATATTCTTAATATCTCTTTATTAAGATCTTAACTTAAACACTATACAATGACAATATTTATGTTTTAACTTAGAGGATCTGAGGTGAAGAAACACACAATACGTATTACCAAATAAGCGCGACGTACTCACTATATTTAACTTTACCGCCTATTCCTTATCTCAGTATATACGCAGTTCCTAGTATTTAGTAGAATGATCCTACCTCTATATCCTAGGTAAGCAGTAGCACTCTCGAATCTTCAATGTAGTTTCTTTATCTCACGTGGAATAGTATCCACCTTGCTTGAACGCACTCTCACGGATAGCTGATACTGGAATATCGGCTTATTTCAGCTTACACTTTTAAACTCAGACTAGCATAATCACCTTTCAAAAAGCCACCACGCTTACGCTAAACTTCTGCTATTTAAAAAGTTTCTAATTTGCATAATCACGCTTCGCTTCTGGATATGGCTGGAAAGAATTTGCCTTTTTCGGCCCCAAAGAACCCAAGAGGAAAATTAATAGAAAGCACCATGAACCCGTCACAAGACGCACATTCCAATGGTCAAATGAATAAAAAAAATGGACGACATCGAACATTTTGTTGACAATTTGATGCTAAAAAAGACAATGCAAAGAAAATTATTGCATTATTTGCCAAAAACTCAGTGTTTTAATAAATGCTTCAAAAAGCTTGAAAATATTGTGTTTAATATCATTAAGATCTTGTGAATATTTTTCATTAAATGCAAGCAAAAATACTAATCTATGTTAATATAATGTACTTAAAACTTAACTTAAAACTTACTAAAACTTATTTTTGTTGAATATATGTTTCTTTTATACACTATCCCTTAAACACGAAATTCTTTCAATACGAAAAAATGTTTCAGTCCCTCAGTTTCGTATTACGCGATTTTCACTGTACTTATTATTTAGAGCTAAAATAAATTTTAAAATTGTAAAATTTATTTTTTAACCTATATTTTTTAAACGGCTCCTTCAACAATCATGCATGAAGACCTGAAGATGAATTCGCATTAATGAGTGTTTTATAATTTTATTCTGTCCTATTATACATTCCAAATACAGCTGTAGCGAATATCTTAAAAATATTACTGTATATCAAAAGATGTAAGTAAAAAAAAAATATTTCATTAATTATGCATCGACGGAAAGAAGCTTTGAAGCCATGAATTCAACAAACATTTTTAGAATTTATTGCTGATTTTTTTTCTTGCTGAGTTACTTGTTTTGAGTTTCGTCGATGCAAGAGGAAGTTTGGTCTATAAATCAATGGTTTTTGTATGGCAATTAGCTTGACTGAGAATGAAGTTTATAAATTGCATCTTATATACTAAGTTGCAGAATCGAACTGCGCTGCTGGCATAGCCTTGAAAATTGAAAAACACGTTCTTTTTTTCGCATTGTAAAACATGTGTTCTGCAAAAAAACTTTTATTATCACGGCCATTTTTTGTGCTCAAAAAACTATAACTCTAGGCTAAAGCAATTGTAAATATTTATACTGAGAACATTCTCTCTTATATTGACACGCAAATATAAGAGTTAGTGAGGTAGTTAACATTCCATTTCTCTAGAACCTAAAATATTTCCCCTGGTTCTCATGTTGAATGTCAGGCTGTATTCAGTTTATTTGAAATGACCCTTACTCTGTTTAAATAATTAGGAGAAATTATTACTGTGCTTGAGATTGTTATTTAATATATACCTCGTAAAAATACCTTGTATATCTCGCAAGATTATCTCGTAAACATATCTCATTATGAGTAATATATCTGGCAAAAATGCTCGTATTTTGGTTCATGTAAATCACGATAACCACGTCCGGAACCGTAATTTTAAAAATACGTATAAACGGTTAATTTTTTTTTTTTTGCTATTTAGTTTCAGTTGAAACATACCGTACAATTCGGCGTATAACGCACCCCTATCCTTTCAAGCTGCATTTTTTAATTTTTAGGTATATTCGCCGTATAATGTGCACCCCCTTTTTACGAAGGAACTTGAAAAATACGTGTGAAATGTTATGTTTTGAAGTCATTTAGTCGAGGTATTTTCCCAGGATTGAAAAAATAATATAGTTCTTGAACTATACAATCCTTTAAGCAGAGGCGTAGCTACCGCCGTATCGATGATGCGGGGCCCTCAAGCTATAGGGCCCCCAACTTGTGTAACTACAGTCCCACTAACAGTGTTCTCATATCTAAAAAAGGGCCTCGAAGGAATTTTGATACTGGGCCCACTCAGAATTAACTAAGCCAGTGTCTTTAAGTTCATTAGGAACGAAATTTCTTTTACATAAATAGTATTCCGATCTATGTAGAAGTCTAATTTTTCTCTCTATATGACAATATTTTGACAAAAAATGAACACAGAATGACCATTTTTCAAAATGTTCTTCTTTTGTGAAAAATGTTTCATAATATTTTGCCTGTATATAGCTCCGACCTCTGTACAGAGGCTCAACTACAATTTTTGAAGTATATAACTTAGAAGTGGGTTTATCCATGTTTTAATAACAGAGGGGAGAAATTTTAAGGAAAAAAAAAAACACCTATAATTATTTCAATTGGTTGTAACTCTGAAAATAATGTGAATTTTTCAAAAAAAAAAAAAAGTTTAGACTCTCTGGAGAAGTCTTTATTTGATATAAGCAAAATATTTTATTATTTTAGAAGCATTTTTTATAGGAGGAGAACATTTTGAAAAAGGTTATTTTAAGCTACGTTTTTTGCCAAAATATTGTATTTAAATAATTTTTTTTTTTCAAAATGTTCTTAAAACTATTTTATACATGCATTCTAATCTAAGTGACACTAAATTTCATGAAAATTATCTGTTTATGCGCTTTTTTTTAAAATCACGGTTCCGCACGTTGGCGGATACCTTAAATGATTTGAAATTTTAAAGATTATAAGGGTGTTTCACATAAAAGAACAACAGAAAAAGCGCGTAAAGGGTTAAAGATCATAAAAGGGTGTATAGATATTCAATATCATGAATTAATATGAAAAAATGAAGCATTTTTTATACCTCAAAATATTTCCATAGCAGGAGGTCTTAAGACTTTCTAGGCCCTGCGCTCCTATGCAAAAGTGGGCCCCACTTGACCATTTAATATAGACAGTATTTCGTATACGTTGTCAAATACTCTTACAAACGCTAACAAGTAACCAATATATGTGCGTGACTTACAATCTCACGAAACTTATCGACTCAACTTCCAGCTGCCTTTCGATTGAATGAGTAGTATGTGATGTACGGTGGTAGGCCTAGGTCTACACATGGATAACAGCCATCACATCACAATACTGTCTTGAAAGTTGGCATATAGTTTGAAATTCTAAGTTTTTTTTTTGGAGAATATGATCTGGAATAACATTTTTAACCATTTTAAAGTTATTTGAATCATGATTTTATTGAGGTCGAGTCGCGAGGTCTTGGGTCAGGGAATAGTTGGTCCATGCTTTAAGACATAGTGGACGTTTGAGGTTTTCAGGGGGGCAGTAAAAGACTCAGAGTAAATTAGGGGGTGTTGAGATGGTATGGAGGGGCATGGGCGGATTCACCAAATATAGTCTGAGAAAGACTAAAAAACACGCTGATTTTGTACTAACAAAAGTAAACTTTAATTCTGGTTACCTTATGTTGGTTGTAAAGGGGTTTTTTTTAGAGGTATAGAACTATAAATTGCTATAAAACAACGATGTATTATTCGATTGACATGAATTTTTTTTATTCGAAAGATAATCTTGTGGCATTACATTTTAAATATGATTTCTGGCATAGGACTGCCACGGCTGGCTCGGATATAGTCCAATCTGGACGTCCAATTTTCGATGACTTTTTCCAACATTTGCGGCCGTATATCGGCAATAACACGGCGAATGTTGTCTTCCAAAGGGTCAAGCGTGTGTGGCTTATCCGAATAGACCAATGACTTTACATAGCCCCACAGAAAATAGTCTAGCGGTGTTAAATCACAAGATCTCGGAGGCCAATTCACAGGTCCAAAACGAGAAATTAGGCGGTCACCCAACGTGTCTTTCAATCAATCGATTGTGGCACGAGCTGTGTGACATGTTGCGCCGTCTTGTTGGAACCACAGCTCCTGGACATCATGATTGTTCAATTCAGGAATGAAAAAGTTAGTAATTATGGCTCTATACCCATCACCATTGACTGTAACGTTGTGGCCTTCATCGTTTTTGAAGAAGGATTCCACCAGCCCATAAAGCGCACCAAACAGTCAGTTTTTCTGGATGTAACGGTGTTTCGACATACACTTGTGGATTAGCTTCACTCCAAATGTGGCAGTTTTGTTTGTTGACGTAGCCATTCAACCAGAAGTGCGCTTCATCGCTAAACAAAATTCGCTTATGAAAATCGACCATTATTTTCGAAATAAAATTGCACAATATGAAAGCGTTGTTCAGGCGTGGGCCTATTCATGATGAATTGCCAAACCAAACTGAGAATAAATCACTTGACAGCTGTTAAATCGGTCGCCATTTTGGAAAGTAATGCCTACTTAAACTTCTATACCTGGAAAAAAAACACTCTTTATGTATTTAAATTTAAATACATACAATTAACATAAGATAGGTTAATCCCAGTTAGAACTAATAGAACAGACGACAAATGATGAATTAAAAATTGAATTAAAGGATGGCTACCAAGAATTTTGGCTATAGAAGTTGATCCCGCAACTGTACCCAGGATTATGGTTGATTGTACAACATTTCTGATAGCATTCTCATCTTCGTATTTAGTAGAATGTGGATTTAGTGCTGTAGCAACATTAGTAACCAAAAATTATGGTTTAAAAAACACTAAGAAACACTCTTTTACAGTGAATCGAACTAAGAAGTAAAAGAATAATTCTTAATATAAAAATAAAATGATTAACGAGAAAATTAATGTCATTGGGGTAAAAGCGTGGGATGCTCTATATTAATTGTTATAATTTCTTACTAGTTCTAGTATGAAATGCTGAGTTAGGGTAAAAATGTAGTACAAAGTATCCCGCGCTTTTATCACAATGTCATTAATTTTCTCGTTAATCCTTTTGTTCTTATATTAAGAATTATTTTTTTACTTTTTAGTTCGATTCACTATAAAAGCGTATTTTTTAGTTTTTTTTTAAACTTTAATTTATTTTTCATTTTTTAGTTAAATCTACAATAAAAACCTGTTTTTTTAGTTTTTAAAACTGTCATTTATTCTTTGTTGAATTTATTCTTAAGTTTGATATTTGGAGCCAGAATTAAGTGGCTGCTAGAATTAGTCTTGCTCTTCAATGGATATTAATTAACGGGTCTGAAGGGTATTTGTTCTTTTCGTTTCGGGGCCTAGGATGAGTCCCATATCGTTATACTATTCCAAAGATTTCGGCTCTATAGATACAGATCTAACTAATAAAAGTGTGTTAAGAAGAAATATTAAATGTCAATTGTATTGTCACCTTTTAAACGTATTGCTATAATTTTAATTCGTATCATCACTTCTAAACGTATTGCTTTATAAAAATGAAAAATATTTAGCAGTTAGAACATAAATATACTTTTTTTTACATGCACAAGTCTATATTTTTCTATTTTCCATTTTCAGAAAAACTAGATTTATATTATGGAAGAAAATTGCTGACGCATCCACCGTACCCTTTCTCACATAATGAACACTTTTTTTGTTTTATTTGTATTAACCATAACCCTATTTGCGGTTTTAGGGTTGCATCTTAATCTTTTAGTCGCTAAATCTGAAAATGGCATTTGCAATTTGTCGCCAAATCTGAAAATGGTTTATACCATAAGTCGCCAAATCTGGAAGTGGTATACGGAATTAGTCGTCAAATCTATAAATCGTATTTCTAATTATCCTGATCAGGACAATAGAACAAAATTTGGAATTATTGTATTGTCATCGGCCAGTAGGGCACACAGGAATTTTTCAAGGGGGGAAGAGGGGTCCGGGGTTGAAAGTTCACCATTCTTGTATCATGCTCCCTTTGATTTTGTCGATTTTAGGGAACAAAACACAGTAAAAAACTAATTTTTGAATAAATAATTAGCATTAATTAATAAAATTAATCATTAATAACAAGTAATTATTTAAACGTTACGTATTATATATTTAGAATTATAATCAATCGGAAAAAAAATCAAGGGCTTTGGGGGGGTCTGGACTTTAAGGACCCTCCCCCTTGTGTGCGCCACTGTCATCGGCCCTTCACAAGTGTGCAAAATTTCGAATTAATCTGACCTTTCAAAGTGGGTAAAAATCGAGTTCAAAGATTCCATTACATACAAGAGAAATTTATAAAAGCGTGTTAAAAAGAGAAATCGGCTCCATGTTACTGAACGAAGCAACTTACAATTGTTTTTAAGTGAAAAATCGAGTCTGATATTAACAAACTCCTTAAAATGCATCAAATTCTACCTTCTCATTAGTCAAGTTAAAAATTTGATGTCTTTAAATGCTAACAAAAATACTTTTCAATCAGTCTGAAAGCAGTTGGAAAAATGTTTCGTCCACTGCATTTCATTTCATGTATTATCCAAGAAATATAATTAAAAAATATTAACCAGTAATTAACATACTATTCTTTAAAGGCTGAAGCTATAAATTTATTTAAAAAGCAATATAGTTTACAGTGGGTGATCGGTTAACGAACACTTTCACAAAAGAATTTTGTGTTCGGATAACGAACACTTTCAAGAAAGATTTTTTGTGTTTGCACAACGAACACATATTCGGAGGTGATCAGGGAGACACCCCTTAAATTATGGAGGAAATTTTGACAACTGCTAGAGATCTGGAATTGGAGGTGAACGAGGATGACATAGAAGAGCTCATAATGGGACATGAATATGAACTGACGATAGAAGAACTCCAAGAAATTTTGAAAAAACACCAAGAAACACAACGAAATGTGTCTCCTTCTGAACAAGAGGAAGACGAAAGAGGACCAATGCCGACATCTGCCATCAAAGATCTTTTTAAAAAGTGGGATGCTGTCAGAGCAATGGTCTTAGAATGGCACCCAAACCAAGCTGATGTCAGTAGGGTTGGGGATCTTTACAACGACAATACTATTAATTACTCCAGGAAAATCCTGAAAAAGAGAGAAAAGCAATCGACATTGGACATGTTCTTCAACGCCCCATAAGCAAAAAATGAAAAGGACTGATTAATATGCAAGACTATATGTATGTATTATTTTTTTAAAAACTTACTAAGAAATTATACATTTTTTTAAAATTTAATTTTTAGGGTCTCCAGAACGAATTAATAGATTTCACAAAGAAGTCTATGGTGAGTCGATGATCGGTTAACGAACAATTCGGATAGCGAACATAGTCTTGGAACGGATTATGTTCGTTAACCGATCACCCACTGTATTATAAACTAGCTGGTATACCCGTTCTTCGTACCGGTGAACTGAAAAATTAAACAACACAGATTGAAAGAAAAAGAAGTTTTTAATGAGTTAATTTTATGTGAATTGCAAATTAAACAAAAAAAACTTTTTGCATATCTCAGCTAAACAAAAAAAGAAAGAAAAAAATACACCTTTGTTAAATTTTAACTATATAGATCTAATAGCCGATAAAAAGGATTTATTTTATTTATAATTCCTCGTAACACTCTTGAGGGTCGATTTTTCAAAATATCCTAAGCTGATCTCTGCTCAGCAAAAGCAACACATTGTTAAAAGCTTTGCGTAATGAACGCTTAAAGTAGTGTAAATAATTTATATCACTCAATGTATTTTTATCCAAAATAATAGACAATGTACTTTTTTATTAACAAATAATTAATTTAGTAATGAATTAATAGAAATACTTTTAGAAAACACACACACACATATATATATATATAAGTTATAAAAAACACTATGGGGGAAGCGTAGATATATATTTACATGTATTGAAAAAAACATTCAAAAAAAAAAAAAAAAAAAACTAAATGATAAAAACATTTTGATATTTTATTTTAATTTCATAGTTTTCCTTTCACTGTCATAGTTACAAATTTTGTGTAATGAACTCTTAAAATAGTGTAAATAATTTATATCAGGAAGTGTAAGACATTAATATTACTTTTTGTTGTATTTATTTTATGTTAAAATCTTGACACCCCCTCTCCCTTCGAAATCTAGTTTTATTATGAAATAAAAACAGTGACGACACTGATGAACGAAGTAAATGAAAAGCGAAAGCGCACCGAGGTACGGCGTAGACAAAACAGAAGGGATAAAAAAAGATAGATGAATGCTGTCATGGGCTTTTTTGCAAATGGCAGAATTTTTTCCTACTTTCTTGACAATTGTCGTTATATTTTGAAAACTTCTCACAATATCTTTATAAATTTTAGCCTATGTGTTATTCTGATGTATAAGCTATATTACTGTACAGTTTCATTAAAATCCATTCAGTTGTTTTTGCTTGAAAGACCCACAAAGATACTCACAAACTTTCGCATTTATAAATTACTTCGTATCATCAAAACCCCTTTCACAGTCCTTATAACAGGTATATATATTTAAGCTAAAACTTTTATTCCTCTCTTTTAAATAAAGAAAAAATTCAGAAGCGTTTCGATTCCAACAACATCCTATCTACGACTAAAATATATTAAATTACACTTTTAAATATATTCTTGGTAATAGCTATTTAGGATTTGTAAGTAAAAAAAATTGAGGGCTTTAGAAAAAAAAAGTAAATAAAAAATATATTCTGTTAGTTATATATATAGAGAGAGAATATTTTTTATAACTTAATTTTTGTTTTCGCCGTGTATTATATACGCTCTTATTTCGCTGGCGTGGGAAGAGGGCGGTATCTAAATATTTACTAGAAAAGGGGGTGCCAGTTCAAAAAAGGTTGAGAACCTATGCTTAAAGACAGGGGTAGCCAACTCAAATGACCTTGCGGGCCAAAACCTTGCTCCATAATCTCGCGGGCCGTACATAAAAATATGTTCTTTTATATCAGATTTGGAAACAAAAAAACGTTTATTGGAGTGAAAATTTAAAACAGAAGTAATTATTATTATTTTTTTCATTATTTTTCATGCATACAGACTTAGATAATATAATAATGCAATGATCAAATAATGTTTAAAATATTACAGTGTGTGTGTGTTGCCATTTTCTTGAAAATTACGGAATTCTTTTGAATTGATCTTTCGTTACTCATTGTTGAAATTTGATTGTGCTGTCATTTGCAAACGATTACGTATACATTACCCTTTATCTTAACCACCCTGAATATTTTTTTTTTAAACTTTAAAAAACATCTCTGACTGCCTCCTGCTTTTCGCGCACTCCAAACAGAAAAGGAGGAGAAAAAAATGAAAGTCGACAACAACAAAGAGAATCATGTACCATCCATAGTAAATGATATGCATAATGCAATTCGGAATTTATAAAAAAAGTAGTTTATTATAGTAAAATGCAATGTAACTGTTTGATAAAATATAAATCTATTTTGATCCAAAGGACATTTCTATTATCAAAAAGGTAACAGGTAAATACTTTGTAGATTTATATATCTATAACTTTCCCTTCAAATAAATTTCAAAATAAAAAAAACTTTAAAAATCTGATATTTAAAAATTTTTTTTAAAGAGTCAGCGGGCTGCAATTTACGTACTGGCGGGCCGCGTGTTGGGCACCCTTGTTTTAAGACGTCCCTGGCTAGCATATCATTTGATGTAAGGTGAAGACAGTACTGAAACTGTTTTCTACGTTCCTTTTCAATTCGTGAATTGTGTAATGTCAATAGTAAGGAGAATTTCTATTTTCCTCTCAAAATTCTTTTACATTTTATTTATTTAAATGCAATAAGTTGCCTCTTAGAGTGTTTAAAGTACTGAATGTATACAAATAGCACTTTTCCTTACTGAAAAATACTTTTCAATATTACCAAATCTTATAAACTAACAAATAAATTTTTGAAATAAATAAATTTTCCAAAATTGGTAGAAATTTTTAATTTTACAGAATTCTCTATTATTTATTTTTTTTTTTTTGCTTTTATGGATGCATCTCTCATGATATTCTAGTACATCAAATAATCTGTATTTATGTAGATCTGTAGAAATTCCCCAGGAAATGAATTTCAAATGATTGACAGACGTGAGTTTTAATATTTAAAAGGTTATCTTTTTTTTCAAACAAAGAAATTATTCTTCGGACCATTGGGCAGTTCTTAGAATGTAATAAAAAAAAATTGCTTTTTATAATATCGGAAGAATAACCCCTCTTTTTATGTCGAATTACGGATAATTAATTTTGTAGAGTAAAATTTAGTTAAGAACTCAAAATGTGAATTCATTGAATTACTCTGAATGAATAAAATTTAAATCAGCGAAGTCTGTTTAAAAAATTATCTTTTACATTGCAGCATGACATAGAAATCACACCGATATAATTCAAGTCCTACAAATACCGCAAATATTCAAAAACATTTAATATTTTGGTGAATAATTAAATATTATGTATAGTATATTTATTGATCTTTCTGTCACATTGTAGAAGAATATTTTTTAACAAGAAATTACCATGAATTATCAAGCGAATTAAATTAGTTATTATATCTAGAAGTCATCAAGTTATATCAGTAAGGTATAACACATCAACCAAATATTTATTTGAGGAAAATATTTACTTTATGACACATATATATGTGGCAGCCAAAGCCAAGCAGTCTTCGCACGCAGGCGCAGCTAAGTGAAACAAAAACTGAAACGATGAGACTGTGAACTTTTAAGAGAAGAGAAGAGAAACGCGAGAGGTGCACGAGCAGGCGTTACCTTCTGCATATCATTGTCAAACTTATCTACCTTTTTAATTAATTTTTGTTAAGTTTTAAAATAAAATAGAAGAAAGACAAACGTCTTGGACACTTTGTTGTCTCCCAAAAATTATGGGGGCTCGGCCGGGATCGAAAAAATTTCGATTTTGAACCAAAGTCTGGACAATGAACCAAAGCGTCCGTGAAGGAGACGCTCCGCCATTTTTTGGAAACTTCGTTCAACCTGTGTAGAGGTTTGAACTCAGCATGAATACTCCGCCTGTGTAGAGGCCGGGATTTGGAAACTTCGTTCAACCTGTGTAGAGGTTTGAACTCAGCATAAATATTCCGCCTGTGTAGAGGTTGGAACTGTTGAATAAAATAACCTGTGTAGAGGTGTATTTTTCAACGAACCCTCAAAATTCCGCCTGTGTAGAGGTTGGAACTAACTCAGTGTGAATAATCCGCCTGTGTAGAGGCCGGAACTACAATTTCAAGATATAACCTGCGAAGAGGTGTCAATTCGAACAATTTCAACTATATTACCTGCGAAGAGGTGAAATCACACACACACACACACACACACAGTGAAATCAAAGTTTTTCTTCAATTATTGGATACATCGTACGTGCGAGCAACAAGGGAGCTAGAAAAAAAAAGGTAGGATCTTTCCATATTTTTTTCTAAAATGTATAAAAACGCTCTTAAAGAGGATCTCATAAGAGTTGTTGAGGATCTAGACGGTACTGTGGAGAGTACGGACACCATAGCTAAACTAAAGACTAAAATTGAGAACAGTAGTACATTTGAAAGTGATCCAGATTTCGTTAAAACTTTAATTCAAAACTGTATAGATGAGAGGGTATCGCGAAACGAAAGGGATTTAGAAAAACAGAAAATTGAACTTGCTAAACTACAGTTAGCAAAATTAGAAAAAGAAGTCGAACTTCAAACGGCTAAAAATAAAGCATTAAGTTTAAATCCTGCAGCTAAAGTCGAAGAAAAACAGTTCGAAACTAACATAGAAAATATGATAAAAAGTATTTGAACTTTATCTCTTCCTGTTCCCTCCAGATCTGAAAATTTTAATCTGTTCTTCCAATCATTAGAACGCGCATTTTTAACCAAGAAAATAAATGACGAATATAAATCTGAAATTTTAATAAATCTTCTGGGCGAAAGAGCTCATAACGTCTTACTGTATATTAAAGAAGAGGAATTAAATGACTATGAAAAACTAAAATCTATAGTACTCAGAGAATTCCAATTAACCCCTCGCGAGTGTTTAAACTCATTTAAAAATGCTGTAAAATTATCAGGCGAGACATACATCCAATTTGCTGCAAGATTGACGGCAAACTTCCAATATTATTGTTCGTTAAGAAAAGTTAATTCCTTTGAATCTCTATGTGATCTTATAATTTCTGATAAATTATTTGAAACTTTAAATAAGGAAACCGCAACTCATATTGGCATTCGAGAAGCAGAAGATTGGTTCAGGCCTATTGATTTAGCTAAAGAGTGCGATATTTATATTTCCTCTAGAAGCGGATCACGTAAGGAAATTCCTATTACTTATGGATATACCCAAAACCCCTTTAAAAATAGATCACAAAACTTTAAACCAAAGATTAAAGAGAACTATCCCCAATATCTTGAAAGAGAAAATAAAAATTGCTATATATGCGGTGATTCATCTCATTACGCAAGAGACTGTGAGAAGCGTTTTAAACCTAAAGAATCTAACGACCACATCCATAATAGAATAAACGTGAATACTTTGAAAGTCGAGAGCGAAAAACAAAATAGCGTTGAGTCCGCAAATCTTCAGTATGCAAGCATTTTTGTAGAAAATCAGCCCGTAACAGCCTTGATCGATTCAGGTTGCCAGATCCCAGTTTTAAATTCCTCACTAATTAGAGTGCAAATACCTTCCGAAGAAATCATAACATTAAGTTCATGTTTTGGCGAACAGCGAATGGTAGAAGTTAAACCCATAAATATTTCTCTTAATCAACACTCTTCCGGTCTAAGTGTTCGAACGGCAATATCACCGACCTTGACCGAAGAATTTATTATACATCCCTGTGTATATGCTGAAATAAAGAAACTAGGCCACGCAAAGAGCGATGTTTTATTAAGTGAAAGTGGATCCTCTTTGGGTGTTCATTTTAATTCAAATGTTTCTGTTTCAAATGTGATAGAAAACTCTAGTTATGATTTGCCACATGTTAAAAACTTTAATACTAGAAATGATTTGAGTTCTCTAATTAAGGATTATAAATGTAATAAAATTAAGAGTACTAAGTTAAAAATGAATATTAAATTGAAAAATGATATTCCTGTGTGTTAGAGAGCCAGACGTTTATCTTGTTCTGAGAAATTACAGGTAAACAATCAAATTGATGATTAGTTACGACAAGGTATTATAAAAGAGAGTGTTTTTGATTATTGTTCACCTATAGTATTGTGTAAGAAAGTCAATGGTGCCATGAAAACGAGTTCCGTGGAATTTATCTCCCGATCTCCTACCCCTTCACCTATGAAGAGTAAACATCGTCGGTTTGTGTTGCTCCGGAAAATCTTTGAGCCCTGGCAGTGGAAACGGAGGAAAAAGAGAAATCGTTTTGAACAGACGTCCAGAACTCTAGAGAGGAAAATATCGATGCGTTCAACCGAAGATCAACTTGTTAAAAAAGACGTTCTTATGCCTGTGAAACACAATGTTTTCCTGTGGAACCTTCCGGATGTCGAAGAGGTGCCTTCACATGATGGAGAAACTGTCTAGTTCAGAAAAATTATGATATGTTAAATCTCTATGTATTTGTTGTATAGTCCTTGTCTGTTCCGTCTTTTTTGTATGTTTCAGATTCTCCTCTGGTCTCGATGAAAAAGGAAAAAAGGGACGTACCGCTGCGGACAGCGTACAGTCAGGCTGGCCGATTGTGGCAGCCAAAGCCAAGCAGTCTTCGCGCGCAGGCGCAGCTAAGTGAAACAAAAACTGAAAACTTTTAAGAGAAGAGAAGAGAAACGCGAGAGTTGCGCGAGCAGGCGTTACCTTCTGCATATCATTGTCAAACTTATCTACCTTTTTAATTAATTTTTGTTAAGTTTTAAAATAAAATAGAAGAAAGACAAACGTCTTGGACCCCTTGTTGTCTCCCACATATAGTACAGGAAAAATGAAATGTACCTCAACAGTTCCATGAAGCATAAAATTTATTATGTCGTTTCTTATTTCAGCAAGTTTGTTCTGCTGGTGGAATTCCCCACTGTCTTCTTTTCGGAAATAATTCAAATACCTGGAATAATATAAAAACGTTACCTTGCCAATTTCCGAACATTTTATTAATGTGCTAGTAAAAATTACAAAAATAACTTTAATGAAATCTGTATCTCCCATTTCAGCGTGTGACGGGTCCTATTCGGAACTTTTTACTAATCCTCTTGGGGAAAAATACTTCTTTAACTGTTGTTTGAGTTTAAAATCGCCTTTCGTAAAGATAACTTGATTTTATGCTAATTATGAGTGATATTTTAACTGTAGTAAAGTGAGGGTTAGAGTTAGCCGTTAGGCTGCTATTAAAGTGAGATTAACGAAGTGACTATCAGAAGTCTTTGGAGATCTTGAAAAGAAGCTTTACTCTGGGATATCCAGTTGACCCGGGAGAGACCTGAAGAATACAGTTACATCGTATCACATGCAGTTAAGTACATATCGTATTTACTCGAATCTAAGCCGCACCCCCAATTCTCTACTCGTTTTGAGACAAAAACAAAAAAAAATTGTGCAAAAGGTTGATCAATATCCGATACTTATGAAATTAAACAATTTTTTTAATAATTTATTTATTTCACCAGTATTAAAAACTTTCAAGTACATAAATGAACCTATAGCTACTCTAACCATCAGCATCATGTTTCGAAAATGATTCATCGCTCCCATTGTCACAGCTGACTTCGGAATTGGTGCCGGCGTCACCATTTTCTCACACGGCATCGTATTTCGTGCCATCCAAAGCATTTTTTATGCAACGTTTTTTTCTTTTTTTTTTAAAGAATGTATTTCAGAAGAATGTAAAGGAATTATTAAAGACTGTCGAACATTGAGAAGCAAAAATTATACCATTTCACTTACGCCATCGACATATGTTTGTTTCATCCGTGTCAAATTTTCAGTGGCCGCTGCTCTGTTTCAGTTTTTTTTCTGCTTATAAAATTGCCTCCCTTTTCATACTTGCGTCATAATGAACTCGTCTTGATACTAATACCGATACATTTGATGTTTAGGGGATTAAAAGAAAGCGTATACAAAAAAATTTCCTAAATATGAGCAGACAACGATGTTTAGTATAGACTGAACACTGGAGATAAACTGCGGATTGAGATAAGTCATCGATGCAATTCAGAATGGATGGTACATTTTTCTTTTTTAAAGCGGATGGAAAATCAATCGCCGTCACCCAAAAAATGTTTTGCCTTCGATTGTAAGCCACACCCGATTTTTCAGTAGCATTAACATTGAAAAATAGCGTGGCTTAGATTCGAGTAAAAAAGATAATTACCTGTCTTAGGAATTTAGGATAGCAATTAAATTTGACGGATCCATCGTCTTATAACATTGCTCAATGGTGAATTGATAAATCAGTAAACTCAGTTATTTTTATAACACTGGCTAATCATATGGTGTCCCAAGTTTCAAATGCGACCGCTGGGTAAGAGTGACGGAACAACATTCTCTTCTGCTCAAAAGAAAAAAAATGGCTTGGGAAAATAATTTATCACGTTTATTAATTTGAATTTAAGCTATCTTCTCTTACAAAAAAATATAATTGTAAGAAATTCATTTAAAGATAAATCGCGGTATTTAAGATATCTTTCTTGACGAATATGTGACGAATCTGTACGGAACCTTTCCACTAATCTTCTTAGGCCTCTTTCTGGGGAATATAAATTCGCGTTTATTTCCAATCAACTCCAAAAAGAGGTCTGGGATATTTAAATTAGATAAGGTATTTAAGTCGAGAGTTGCGAGATAGCAAGAGAGATGATGATAGGCTATTGAGCCAGTATCTTTAAACGCATTACTAGAAGATTCTAGGAGATTAGATTCGTGAAGACGTCGTGCTGCGAGACGTACCAGAAAGCTGATATAAGCCAGCGGTAAATATAATTCCCGTACGCTTAAAGTAAGCGTCAGTTTGAGTGACTTAGTTAAAGTTAATGAAAGTTAAGAATTCGAATACGTGTGTTTCTCGGATCTCCTATTTCGGTAAACCTTACTTGAGTTTGAGCTAGATTATTAATTAATTGTATTCTTAGTAATTTAATTTAATATAAAGGCAAATCCCTTTAAGTGACGTAACATTATCGTATTATATGTTATCAGAGATTTTTGAGGAAAATTATAATAATAAAATAAATATTATTATTCAAAATGGCTCTTAGTGGTTCTTTGCCTCAAATCAATCTTGGTGTTCAAGGTGTGACCCAAGAGGTTCATCACAAATATCCGCCTGAATGAAATTTTACTAAAGATTTATACAAATTTAATGAAAATTTACCGAGGGAAATTTTCTCCAATGTATTTTTGATCATTATATGTTAAATAAGACTTTTTGAAAACAGAACTGTAGATACAAATCTCATGGACATATACTAATATTTTTTGTATTCTGTGATAAATAAATATTAAAGAGGAACTTTTAAATATTCGCAATAATTTCACATTCTTAGCACACATTCTGAACACAAATTTCAAATAAATCCAATACATAAAATTCTAAGAAAATAAACATAAACCTTATTATGTTTCAATGACAAATGGTCCATTATGATAAAATCACCAATTAGAAAATACAATTCTCCGATAAAAAACAAAAATTGAAGTTTTTAAGAGTGTGAATTGTCGCTTCTCTTTTGCAATATAAGTCTTTCCCATGGTGTAACTGACCCTTTATTTATCTCGACCCCTAGACTGACCTCTAAGTGCAAAGCGATATCCTTTTTCTCCATCCCCTCTGCGACTTTCCCCCTTCTTACACGTATCTTAAGCACCAAAATATCAAAAATGGTGTTTTTGAATTGTAAGAAATTGGTGCATAAAAGACTCATTGATACGATTAAATTAAGCTGTAATGTGCGATAATGAGCATTAAATTGAAAAAAAAAAACTTTTGCGTATTTTTGTCAGCTATTATTAATTTCTTTCTCATCACATACATCGATTATTAATAAACTACTTGAGATTTGCAGTAACCATGGCAAGTTTGTGGTGGATTTTATTTGCGGAATTTTATTTTGTTTTTTCAATTCCTACTATTAGCTCACACTCTATATATTTATTTATCTTGTTGGAATTTTCAATCTTTAATAAAATACATTTTAAAGCACTCGATTGAGCTGAAATTTTATTTACACGATTATTTTGGTTGACAAAACACTAATTTAAGTATAATTAATCAAAATTAATTGATAAAAACTAATTATTCAAAGAATTACAAATATAGCCACGTTAGCATCATTTTTGGCGACTTGTGTCAAAACTTGAAAAAAAAATTTTCTCACATTTTAAAGCGCTCATTTGAGCTGAAATTTTCTATACACTATTATTTTGGGTGTCAATATGGTAATTTAATTGAAATTAATTTTCTGAAACTAATTATTCAAGAACTACAGATGCAGCTACGTTGGTTTAGTGACTTGGGTCAAAACTTTAAAAGATTTTCTTTCTCACGTTTGAAAGCATTCAGTTGAACTTAAATTTTACTTACACGATTGTTTTGGATGGCAATACAATACTTTAATGATAATTAATAAAAATTAATTGCCACTTAATGTTGTGATTCTGCCATACATATATACAAATTTATATTAATTGTAGCTATTTAATTAAAAGTAACTAAAATAAAAAATTTTTTGTTGATCTAAGTAGGAATTGACTAAAAAATTTTCTTTTATATTATTTCTTGTTGGATAACAAAGATCATAAGTATCGTACAAGTATGCCGCATTATTTATTAGTATTATGAACACATTTAACTAATGATATCTATGCATACATTGAAAAGGAATTAAAAATAATTATATAAGGGTACTCGTCTTTGGAAAATTACTCAAGAGGCAAAACTATATCATATGGCAAAAAATAGTTCTACGTAAGATTTAATCAAAAAAGAATTATTTTCTGAAACCCAGTTATTTTGTAGGAAAAACCATTACGTTGTCTTTTTTGCTACTGTGATTATTTTATCAAAGAAGATTTGGAGCATTTTTATTTATTGTTTACAAATTAGATTAGACTTTTTCTGTTATCCCCAATGCCATTTTTTTTTAATAATCAAATTTATTTTATAATAAACCTTGAATTGTTTTGTTTACGTGTGTACAGTTCAGATGTGTGTTAACCTGTAATGCCTATACTATAAAATAGTAGAAGTTAATTTTAATTTTTCTGTTTTACATATACAGTTAAGAAAATAAAAAAATTGCATTTTATCTTAATTATATGATACAAAGTTAATTATTTTGAATTAACAAAATGCTTGAGCTATTGTATAGCAAATATTAAGTTTAAAGTCATGATTTTTTTCAACGAATTTAATTTAAAAATTCAAAATATAATAAAGATATTTTTAATTTAATTACTTTTTGTCAACGTAGCTTAAATTTCACTGCCGCGTTTCTTTCTCTTTTTTTTTTTTTTGTACAGTATACTTCAACATAAAAGTACCTTAAAGCAGTGATCCGCAGCCCCCGGTCCACGGACCGGTACCGGTCAAATGGTCCCAGGCCGCCTAAAGAACATTAAACTATTGCCATTTTATTTAAAGGGGTGCATTTCTCTCGGATTTGAGTAACTTTCCACGGAAATCCCTTTATATTCCATGTTAAATCACTTTTATTCATTTTTGGTGTAACGGAATTTTATTCTGAAGGTCTATTTAAATGTAACTAAATTAAAATTGTTAAATCAAAACAATCTAAAAATTTAAGCAATCAACGGCCCTCAGCGGGCCGCGGTAAAATTATCTAACGTTGACCACCGACCCGCAGCGATAAAAAGGTTGCGGATAAAAGGTTCGACGTATAAGCTTTTTGAAATTATCTGCAGTAGCATTTCATATTCCGTGTTCAATTCGTTTTTGTATTTTGTCAGGGCTGCGGTAGCCCAGTGGTTAAGGTATCCAACCATGGCAGGCATGTCATGAGTTCGATCCCAGTACCACTAAAGACCCCGCCGTGTAGGGCAGCGATGCACGTTAAATCTGTCGATCTCACTCCCGTTGGTGTGGTGTGGTAGTTAGGAGGGGGTGCCAGCTCAGGTGTCGTCCACGTCATTTCATATTCCGTGTTGTAGCAATGAACAGTGCGACGTTTTTAACTCACTTTTGTATTTTTTTGTTGCCAATCGCGTTAAAAATATTTTTCACTTTCTAAATACATTTTTGTGAATGGCATGAAAATGTTCATAGCTGTGTGAGAAATTCTGCGTATATAGCATGAATTGGTAACCTAAGATATAGGTCTTCTAGCTTAAATTTAAATTTTAGCATCGAATCTGTTCATATGTCGATAA